>JASPKZ010003860.1:320000-1520000 GCA_030220185.1 Diploptera punctata | reverse complement strand
GTATTACAACTCCTTCTTCTTTCCAAGTATTACGCCAAGGCCTGTTACGATCCTATAGAAAATTTTCCCTCCAGCGTTTCATAGGACGGCCCTGTGATCTTCGTCCTCTTGGTATATAATTATAAACAGCTTTGGGGATCCGATTTGAACTCATTCTTTCTAGATGGTGTTTCCAATTTAGTTGGTACTGTTTAATACATTCCAAAATTGGCGTAGTCTTCAATTCTTTTAAGATATCGGTGTTCCTTTTTCAATCCCATATGGTGTAACCCGCTGTTCTGCGCATGAATCTCATTTCACAAGCAGTTATTCTGCTTTCATGTTGTCTTTTTAGTGTCCATGCTTCACTACCATAGGTCAACACTGGTCTAGCCAAAGTGATATATAAACGTAATCTGGTGTTTTTTGTACAAGGGATGGTTTCATAACTTGATTAATAATTCCCAAACTGTAACTAGTAATTTTTTCAGGGATATCCTTTTCATCCCAGATAGAGAGATAATATCCAAGATATTTAAATTGATTAGATCTCTCTAAAATTTTATTCTGGAGACAGATTTTACTTTGTATGGGTCCTTCCCATGAAATGCCATAATTTTAGTTTTGTTAATTGATATTTCCATATTAAATTTGGCACCTATTTTTTGTAAATTATAAATTGATCATTTTGCAAATCATTTTCGGAAAGTGCCAGAAGAGCTAAATCGTCTGCAAAAAGAATAGCATCGAGTTTGAGGTTCCTATTGATGGGTATATATCCTGAATTGGTGAAATGGATAATCCTGACAACTTGTCTGCATGCTGCGTGCTCCACACTATTCTGCTTTAACTCACACAGGGTGTCCATCTGTTTTGCACAGGGGTTGCCATTATTGAATTCTGAATTCAATTTCTGTGTATTGCAGTTAAAACAGCAGATAAACGTTTGGACACGGCCTCGGTACATCACAATGCCTCTCTGGGAGAAATTTCAAATTAGGTTTCAGCATGTAATGGTTGACAATTTCCTTGTAAGTCTTCTAGTCTTCTATTTTTTGTGTATAATATGTGATTGGCTTAAGGAACATCTTTTGGTTGAACATCTTTTATTTTTCTAATAATGAATTTAATGTAAAATATTTTTTTATCTTCAATTTGTTCCAAATAAACATACAATGATATTACATTTCTCTAAAATTAAGCTGTAGGAGCATATTGTTTTACCAGTCGATCAAATTCTGCTTCTTTCTGAAAAAACTCTTTCACAAAAGGATGATCCACATGTGAATCCTTCAACTGACTCAAATACCTGTTAGCAACCTGTAATCAAAAGTCACACATATTATTATATTTTTCTTCAAAAACTACACGACATAACTTGATATAAAACTCTGTCAAGTAAGAAATTTCCTTTGGATGGAAGTGAATTGAAAACCTCTCTTGAATAAGAATATATCCAACAATTCTGTGTTGTATTCACGTCAGATAAAGCAATATTTTAAAGCCGAGTTGAATAGAATAGTAAATTATGTCACATACTTAGCAGTATACTGAGTAACTCCATGGCATAACAGGCCCAAAAGGCCCTTGGCCTACCAGTCGGCTGCTGATCTTAAGTTAAATCACAGAAGTGAAATTTTATTTTGAAAAGAAAAAATAATGTTTGAACCCTGGACCTCTCGTTCTCTGTAAGAGGATGCTACCCATTACACCATTAAGCTACGAAGCAAACATTAACATTTCTTTCCACATATACAATTCTCAACCAGGGTCCAAGTCCCAGTTCAAGAGTTAATTTTTCTTTTTAAAATAATATTGTCCAGTATTGGAAAGTGTTAAATTCAAAATATTAAGCTTTACTGCTTAAAAGATAGTGTAAAATTCTCATAAAAAATATTTCTTTAATAGAACCCAGCCTTTGGAAATAAATGTTAATGTTTGTATCGTAGTTTAACCCGTCAGTGACGCACCCTTTTACTTGCTTTCCTACTACATGAACGGAGGCCATTTTAACATTTTAGTATTCCTAGAACACTGATTTGTATAAACGATCATAACTTTTTTAAATATCGATGGATTTGAACGAAATTTTTACTTGTTAGCTCAGAAATAAATGAGAAATTTAATACATACCGTATGGAGTTCAGTAGCCATTATAAACTATTAAAAAAAATTTTGAAATCTGAATTTCTCTCTCATGATACACATTTTTACTAAATAATTTGATTTGCTCACATTGGACATCCCTGTTTCTTTCTGTGAGACACTAAATATATTGTGTGGCATAGTGCTGATTCATGTGTAACTTGTATATACAAAAGCAGGTGACATAACCAAAATCAGAATGAATATTTAGAAGAGTGAACTCAAGCTCAATCTTGTGTCAAAGCACTAGCAATGTTTATACTTAGAATCTGAATTATTGCTTGGATTCGTATAAAAATTCTACATCAGTTATTTACAACTACACAGACCATAAAAATAATTTTCTCTTATTTCAGTACTATTAATTTTAGAAATAAAAAATCACATAACCTTAGTAGTTGAGCTTGGTGTGATACAGCTCGAATCACAGACCTACATCACATCCCTGGCAACAATAAACAGATGTCTTTCTTCTCCCATGTTTAGTACAAACAACACACCTCCTTTGAGGTTTCAATTTATCACTTTTTCACTTTTAGGGGTAATTTTTCTGATGAAGTGTCTTTTAGGTTACGACTGGCCATAATTACGTACATAACGCACGACACCGCGCCTCAGACTGATTCCTTGTAAGTAACATCTATTTGAAAGAGGCAAAATAAATCAGGTATTCCCCTAAACAGGTCGATTTATATATCAATCGATAGCTTGTATATAATTTTATCGACCTGAAAAATTAGATCGTGTATAAGTTTATTAGAAGCCCTGCAGAAAGCAGCACAAAGCTAGGTCTGTGTGCCATCGAGTGTTGAAGTAAGAAACTACTTCAACCTCAATACCACATGCACAAAATGTGATCACAGCTGATTCATACACTTAAAAAGAAAGCTAAGATCTTAGGCTTCAAAATTATATTGTTCATACGCAAATATAAGAATATACAGCAGTAAAAAAAAAACAAATGAAAAGGTCGTGCGCATTTAGAGAAAATTACGATTACTTCAATCTCATCTGATTTTTAAAAAAATAATATGAAATTAAATTTTAAACAAATATTATTTTTATTCATATGTCCTGAAAGCTCATAAATTTCTACATTAGACACAAATAAATTACATACTTGTAGCTTCAAAAATGTACGATCCAGAACAAAAAGAAAACACGCCTGCATAGGTCTATACCACGTATAGATGTCGGCAATAAGTGAAGAAGAGAGGGTCTATACCACGTATGGATGTCGGCGCTGACGGGTTAAATGTGTAATGGATAGCATCCTCATACGGAAAATGAGAGATCCAGGATTCAAGTGTTAATTTTTCTTTTCAAAATAATATTGTTGAGTATTGGAAAGTGTTAAATTTAAAATATTACATCAAACAGAAATGAAAGTTCATATAGCCAGTAAAGGAAAGACATGTAGTCAGCATGTCAGGTCTTCCAGCCATTATAGCTGGTTTTCTCTACCTGGAACCACTACTTTCTGCAGTTGCCCAAATTCCTCATGATGGTAGGTGGGCACTGGACCCATCTTGGCTGAAATTTCATGAAAAAATTATTTTTCTTTGGAGACTTGAAACAGCTTGCATCAGTATGTCCACTACTTAATTTGCAAATTGAGGAAGTTGCATAAATAATGGGGCATGATGTAGCATAGTTGGTTGTGGCAATATGCTACAAGCCAGAATGTCATGATAGAGTCTCAATCGGATCAGAATTTTTAATTTGTCTAAATTTTCTGGTGGCATCATGGTCATGAGTTCGATTCAACCTCTAATGGGAATAAGTACCAGATGATGATCTTAGATTAAGGTGGTCATCAGGCTGACAATCCAGCTGATATATTGTGCCGATTGTGTAGAAAGATGGAACCCTTAATCATACCACCTCAAGTGAGATCACTTTTCATTTTCAACATAACAGTAAAATTTTAAAATACAATAAGAAGTAACATTAAGAGGTTTATATTTCAGTGAGAAGTGATAAATTAATAATAAGAACATCATTAAGAGGTTTGTTTAATAATTAAGACATTTTGTCTGTACGGGGTGAATCATAAATATGACTATACGTTTGATCGCGTTGTGTGATGAAAATATTACCATTACAGGAAATATGAAATTAACGTTGGAAAGGCAATTATTCAAATTACAACAACGGAATAAAACAAAACAGTGTAGAACTTACGTCATTAGTCAAAATGGCGTTGAATATGCAACAGAAAATTATAATTGCTGCATGGGCAATAACGTATGCTAATGATCGTGAGGCCACAAGATGTGCAAGATGTGAGTTTAACGTAGCATTACAGCCGTCGACTGTGAGGAAGTGGAGAAAACGACTGCTGGAAATGGGAAGGATGCACAAAATCAAACCTCCTGGAAGGACTCGCATTAGCACGAATGCAGAAACAATGAAGAGAATTGTGGAGGCGTTTGACGCTAGCCCAAAAAATCAACCTGCCAAGCTGCACATGAGCAGTGATTTGTTTTGTTCTATTGTAATTTGAAGGATTCCCTTTCCAATGATAACATCTATTTCCTTTAATAATAATATTTTTGTCACAAAATGTGATCAAACGTATAGCCATATTTCTGAATCACTCTGTACATTCTTACCCCTTATGGTTGTTTTGTTAAACATATGTTCCAAGGCTTCTGAGCCCCATCGTCTGCGATTACAGACTAATATAATAATAGTAAAAATTGTATTTATTTTTATTTATTGTATGTATGCATATCAAGCTTAATTAAAGATTTAAATTAAAATTCATCGGAGAACATTTCGTTTAAACAACTCACCTCATAGGATTCATGCTTCTATGATACCGCGGTTTCAAACACAGTCATGTTCATCCTCAGCCATAACTCTGACTATGTTATGACAGAGGATGAACACGACTGTGTTTGAAACCGTGGTATCATGGAAGCATGAATCCTATAAGGTGAGTTGTTTAAACAAAATGTTCGCCGATGAATTTTAATGATTATACCTCATAATGTTTACTTCCCAACATTAATTTAATATAAAGAATTAAAGTTTATGGCAATATGCAATCAACCAATAAACTTTCAAAAAAAATAAAATAAAATTTTCTCATTTTCAAATCAAATATGTTACTTTTATCTTTCTTATATTCATTTATATCAATCTTGTTTATAGAAAGATAGATATAAAGTCTTTACAAAACTTAAATGTAAAAATTGTTTTCCAGTGCCTTGTATTAGCATTCTTGATTTTCTACAGAGCTACAGTTTTTAGCATGAAAAGCATAACAGATTTTTAAGGTTTTGAGTGTAACATAAACATAACTATATTCTATGAAAACCATTTTTACATCTTACTAATTTCAGACCTGGTCAGAATGACTAAACAAGTAAATCCAACCATCTCCCTATCCAATACGATGTGTAAGACTGTAGTCATTCTTACATTGAGTGCATAAGCACATATTTCCAAATGTAATTTGTTACACACTCCACTTCATGTGGACATTTGACTTTTGTCTTTGCACCATTGTTTAATATCTTACAAGCTGACCTTAATATTTACAAACCTGCCATAAACCACAAGTAACCACTTCTTACACTTACAAAAACAGGCTGCCCTGAAAAATAATTAACTATATATTTCACAAATAGCAAGAGTTACAACAGAGCCGCCCAAACTTATTTGTATTGTGGGCCATATGGAAGTAACATCAAGTGGCGCGGGCCATAGGACCTATTATAGCTCTTATGATGAAGATTATTATTATTGTTGTCATTTCTAGAAGAGCTAAACAAGAAACGGTGTAATTTAACAAAGATGGATGTTCAAACTTCAATTGTGAATTTCATGAAAAACAAACAATTAAAATGGTATGGCTATATATATATATATATATAAAAAATGACGGAAGGCAGATTCCCAAAAAGATTACTAGAATGGTGCCACTTGGTAGAAGAAGAAGAGGGCGACAAAAGAATAACGCGGATTGCTGGTAATTTGAGCAGGATGAGGGAAAAACAAATTTAACTATGGAGATTGGGATGATAGAGAGATATGTTGAATGACAGTAGATGAATTGGGCTCAGGAAGATGTGAAATCCTATGAAACATGCTAAATTTAATGAATTTATATTATTATTATTATTATAATCAGCATTAGTTGATTTATTATTTTTCTTCATATGCTGTTATAACATATTTCACAAGTTCTTGTTCCATTAGTAATAGACTAGTATTATAGGCCTACCCTTAGCATATTTTAATTTATTAGAATGCTACAGGCCTACGGGGGCCGGATGGAAACTGATGGAGGGCCGTATCCGGCCCGCAGGCCGTAGTTTGGATGCCCCTGAGTTACAATGACCAAAGAACTATAAAAAGACAAACTCCCTCCCTGAAGCAAGACAGGCCAGGAGACCTAATCCTAGATGGTTAAAGATGATGAGGTTTATGAAATAAAGTTCTTTTTTATTCACTGCCCCAGGTTGTCATTTTTTGACAATTCTGGTGTTCTCTCCTGGCATTCGTGTAATTGTAATCCACTTTTGAGGCTACCCCGCTGATATGATGGGTGATGATGATAGTGGTGCGCCAGGAGAGTCCTTAAACCTAAATTTAATCTAAGGTGATTACGAATGAAGATGATATGATGGCCATATGATGTTCAGGGACTGTTTGGACCTTAAAATTTCCTGACATTTGTCTTACAAGTGAGAAAAACCCCGAAAAACCTCACCCAGGAAACTTGTCCCAACCGGGGATCAGACCCAAGCCAACTGCGTGACAAGGTAGCATGCTACCTCCATACTACAGCGGTAATATCCATTATGTAATACCCATATATTAAATTTGGGAATTTTTAACATTATGAGGTTCAATTAATAATAATTAAATGAATCGTGATTTCTTCTTACCTCATACTTCTATGTTTTTTTTAACACAGCACTGCAGTATCGGCGACACATTGTCGTCATCATCAGCTGTTTTCACGACTGTCAATTTTTTCCCTTTTTGCCGGAAATTCTCTAAACTGTCATCTGGTGTTCTTTTGAAGGAATTACTCTTCAAACTGCCATCTGGTGTTATTTTGAATGAATCATTTTCTAAACTGCTATCTGTTGTATTTTTGAAGAACTTTGTAATCAAGCTCGGTTTGTCCGGAATCTCAAAGTTCATAGTTCGAGTATGGTTTTTTTGAATATATATTTTTTCCCAAACTGTTAAATCCAAAGGTTTAGATAGATGTTTTAAAAGTTTTGCTTCTTTTTCAATCCTATGATGCTATAGCAGCACATGGTTTATTAGAGCATCATAGGATTGAAAAAGAAGCAAAACTTTTAAAACATCTATCTAAAGCTTTGGATTTAATAGTTTGGGAAAAAATATATATTCAAAAAAAACCATACTAGAACTATGAACTTTTGAGATTCCGGACAAACCGAGCTTGAATACAAAGTTCTTCAAAAATACAACAGATAGCAGTTTAGAAAATGATTCATTCAAAATAACACCAGATGGCAGTTTGAAGAGTAATTCCTTCAAAAGAACACCAGATGACAGTCTAGAGAATTACCGGCAAAAAGGGAAAAAATTGACAGTCGTGAAAACAGCTGATGATGACAACGTGTCGCCGATACTGCAGTGCTGTGTTTAAAAAAACATAGAAGTATGAGGTAAGAAGAAATCACGATTCATTTAATTATTATGTAATACCCAGCAGAAACTTGATGCTATGATCTTTATATTATCAGGGTTTTTGTATCTTTTGATTAAAATAAGCAGACTGTTATTACCTCAGGTGCTTTTCCCAGTATGCTGAGAGAGCACTATCATGTTTATGAGTGTGTCTGGATTGTTGCTATCTTTATCTAGTGATTCTTGTAAAGCAGATTCTGCTTCCTCATATTTTGCTTGTCCCAGGAAGCAAGTAGCTTGCCCATTCAGCAACAGTGATGTGCTACTGTGCTTATCATTCATTTCTTGGAATATATAATATCCATCTTGTAGCCTTTCACCACCCTACAAACAGAAAAAAATTAAGCACATTATTTTAATAAATGTTTATATCAATCTATTGATCATTTAAATCTGAGTTCAATAGGGTTTAATAAAAGATATTACAAGTGCATATATTTTATTTTTTATACACCATTTATTTCATATAGCAGGCTCTATTACATACATACATACATACACTCCTTTCGACTAAAGAGTAAAGTAAATTTCATAGCATAACTGGCCTAAACCTCACATTCACATGTGCCATTTACAAAGGTGGCCGAGCGGTTAAGGTAGGAAGCCTTGGCGCAGAGCTACGGGACTTGCGCTGGTTCGAGTCTCCACGGGGGAAGAAATTTTCTCATGGTATTTCGGCCAGTATGGGACCGGTGCCCACCCAGCATCGTGAGGCAATTGGGTAGCTACAATAAGTAGCGGCTCCAGGTTGAGGAACCAGCTATAACGGCTGGGGGACTTGACATGCTAACCACATGTCACCCCTACACTGGCTGTTGATCATCTACCTCTGTGAGTGACACATGTGGATGTGAAGGGCCAGCAGCTACGGGACTTGCGCTGGTTCGAGTCTCCATGGGGGAAGAAATTTTCTCATGGTATTTCGGCCAGTATGGGACCGGTGCCCACCCAGCATCGTGAGGCAATTGGGTAGCTACAATAAGTAGCGGCTCCAGGTTGAGGAACCAGCTATAACGGCTGGGGGACTTGACATGCTAACCACATGTCACCCCTACACTGGCTGTTGATCATCTACCTCTGTGAGTGACACATGTGGATGTGAAGGGCCAGCAGCCGGCTGGTAAAAGGGCAACCGCTGAAAAGTGGAAAGACCCTCAATCGGAATCGGATGATAATCCAGCTATTATAGGGGTGACATGTCATGAGCACGTCTCTCCAAGCATTATAGCTGGTTTTCTCAACCTGGAATAGTTACTAAAACTCACAATCCATGTAGCACAGTCCTATATTGATCGAAATTCAGTAATTATGTATCTAGTAACAATAAAAATACGTGAGATTCAGAGATATGTCTGTATCACTAAATAATTGCTTACCATTGTAATATTCACCCAAGCCTGAGCCAATTGTGTAAGTGTCGCATCATCATCTTTCTCTTGCATTGTCTTTAACTCCTTCCATGCCAAATCCACTCTATCCATCTTCAAGTAAATTTGTAGTGTCAATGCAGAACTGAAAAATATACAGATATATGAAAATTTGTGGCTCCATGGCGCAAGCGGTTAAATGCTTGCCTCTCACCTCTGGGGTCCCAAGATCGAATCTCAGTCACTCCATGTGGGTTTTGTGGTGGATGAAATGGAGCTTGGCAGGTTTTTCTCGGGGTTTTCACCTGTTTTCCGCTGCCACAATTTCATTCCACCATTTCTCCATACTCATCTCACTTATTTTATTTCATTCATCTGCCCTCGTGATGGTACATCAGGCATGGTCAGCTGGCACCCTTGTCATTCACAGACGTATATATAGGGATCATCTCATCTCATCCCTCGACCCGATCCTGAGTTTGGCACGAGTAGTGGATATTATGTTTTTTAACATGAAAGTATTTGAAGCAAAGAATCAACTTTCATGTCTTCCAAGAAATGTTATTATCAAATACTGAAAAATAATCACAACTTCACAAGAAGAATTAATGTGTGAATTGAAACTTTCTCAAAAGATGTCAAATGTGTGGCGATAAATTTTTAACATAACCTGTAACAAAGATAGATGATCATTCCAAATTTCCAAATGTAACTGAAGTTGAGGAATCTTGTAACTTGTATTGAAGGGTTATGACACAGCCTTTGCCAGCCAATCACTCGCTTCCTGTTCATCACATGTTCTTCGCACATCACTAGAAAATAGCTAATATGTGTGTGTCAGTGGCGTGCAGTGGTCAGAGCAATTCCCCAGCTGTATGACGAAAATGTGACCTATAGTTTATAAAAACTTCTTCTTCTTCTTCCTTCCAAGTATTAGGCCAAGGCCTGTTACGATCCTATAGAAAATTTTCCCTCCAGCGTTTCATAGGATGGCCCAGTGATCTTCGTCCTCTTGGTATATAATTATAAACAGCTTTGGGATCCGATTTTAACTCATTTTGATCTTTCAGGGAAATTCTCATATAAGATTTAAAAGCATAATAATAGTCCCTTTGATTGGTTGCTGGCCAAAGGAAGGCAAGACCAGTGATGGGGCTGCCATCTTATAGCCTCTGGTCTGAAGAAGAAAAGAAAATAAAGGAAAGAAGAAATGGAAGAAAGGAATGACTCCTTAGCCCTCGGATGCCCTATTAGCGTCGGGGTCGAAAAAACAAGAGTTAACCAAGAGAGGTTAGATAGTAAAGTTAAAAGAGTGCAAAACACAAGTAAGTGGAAGAAATGTTTTGCTCAGCTTGGGCACCTTGTGGTCGCCATCCACATATCCCCTAGATGAGGACCCCTGAGGGTTTTAAACTTTCATTCCAAATTATTCAGTTTGCAAATAGTATGATACTAAAATGCCTTGTATTTTTTTTAATCTGGCAAATCTGGAATTGGCCTACCTTGTTGTACGAGGTAATTTTTTCATTGAAAAGTCTGCATGAAAATGGTCTCGTTTGTAAATTATACAGTCACTTACATTCATTTTTACTAAACTGACAAATCACATTTATCAGTAACACTTTAAAACTCGTAAAAACGTATTAATAACACCTTTGAACGAACTCAGTGTCGATATTAATTCAACTTTGCTTTCCACAAATAATATATACACGTTTGTAATAATTCAACTGTTTACGATTTTATTATTAATTTAACACTTCTCATTGAAGGATAAATTATATTTGAAGAGAAAATTTTTCTCTTCAAATATAATTTATCCTTCAATGAGAAGTGTTAAATTAATAATAAAATCGTCAATAGAAGCCCTACTGGCTTTATAAAGTAGTGTTAAATTCCCAATAAATGTCTTCTTAACTAAGAAGCCGCCATTTGCAAAGATAGAAGGTATGGTTTCAAGCATTTGGCGCGAGGGAATTACAACGTACATAAGAGAAAAATTTGCGTCTAGATCGCAACTCGCCTCGGTAGCTCAGTTGGTAGAGCACTTGGCCCGGAAAGCCAAGGGTCCCGGGTTCGAGTCCCGGTCTAGGCAAAAATTTTTCTCTTCAAATATAATTCAACTGTTGTTATTCAGATATATAATATAAATAAAGCTTCTTAAATTAACAGGTTGCTATACTGCATAATTTTATTTATTTATTTATTTTTGTATTTTGTAAAAATGTAACTAGCATAAATTAAATATTATAAATAGAGAAATGTTATTTCGAAAAATTCTATTATTGAGGAATTGGCGCTTCCCAAATCAGGCAATCATGTTTTTCTCATCAAATGTATGTTTCATGAATCGATAGGTCAAAATGTCATTTTACCTTCTGTATAGTTATTCAAGTTGTGACGTTAACTGGGTACCGTTTTCAATAAAAAATTGATGGAATAAGTGACAAGCTTCATCTAGTGGATTATTGCTGGATGTAGCAGGCAGATTCATTTAGTTGGTTATCACTAATTCATCTGAAGCGAAATAGCTAGTGTTGGTGGAGTTAACATAGAGGAAATACACTGTGTGTTCATCTATAGAGATAATCTGACTAAGCACAAGGCTCAATCAAACCAAATGTGATAGTCTGCTGACGCAAATGCTATGAAATCTTTGCTTCTATCTTGCAAATGGCGGCTTATTTATTAAGAAGACTTTTTTGCTGCATGGAAATTATCAGAATATATAAGAGAAAAATTTGCATTTATATTAGAACTTGTTCAGATAGCTCAGTCGTAGAGTCTTGCCTAAAAGCCAAAGGTCCTGGGTTCAAGCCCCAGTCTGAGCATATAATTTTTCTCTTCAAATATGATTTATCCATCATTGTGATGTATGAAATGAAAAATAGAAACATTGTATATGAAATGCTTATAAAACCACTGAGATCAGGTTTCTAACAGAAGATATCATTGTTCTAGTTAATATTATTAAAGATTCTCAAAACATATTGGAATTATTCAGTGAAGAGGTCCTTGGTAACTGTTTTAACAACAAATTCTAATTCCTTTACACCTTACCAAATATTATTACAAACATTAGGATAGCAATATTGAGGTGGAGACTTCAAAGAAATTTTATATATATGAATTGGATATTATTTTTACATCTCACCTCATAATAAACCATGATTTTCACTGAAATTAGTGAAGACAAATGTTAATAGTATGGAGGATAATGGGAAACCAATCTTCAAAAAAGGAAGTCGCCAAATCAAAGATAACTATCGTGGAGTTAGCTTGTTGAACTCTGGATATAAAATTTATGCTAATATAGTTAAGAATAAATTGAGAAAAATTTATGAAAATATAATTGGAGAAGAGCAGAATGGATTCAGAAAGGGTAGATCTTGTACAGATGGATTCTTCACTCTAAAACTACTATTAGAAAAGCACAAGGAATTCAATATAGAAACTCATATCGCCTTCGTTGACTTCATAAAGGCTTTTGACAAAGTAGACAGAAATATATTACTACAAATTTTAGCTGATGATAACGTTCCACAACAATATATTACTAATATCTTCAACATCTATAAAGATAATGAAATCTCTGTTAAACAAGATGGCAAATTATCTTCTTGGTAAAAGATCAGCACCGGAGTAAGACAGGGATGTGGACTTTCACTGGTGCTTTTCATTATATATATGAATAAATGAATAAACGAATGGAGGAAAACACAACAAGGATATATACCCATCAGTAGGAACCTCAAACTCGATGCTATTCTTTCTGCAGACAATTTAGCTCTTCTGGCACTTTCCAAAAATGATTTGCAACGATCAATTTATAATTTACAAAAAACAGGTGCCAAATTTAATATGGAAATATCAATTAACAAAACTAAAATTATGGCATTTCATGGGAAGGACCCATACAAAGTAAAATCTGTCTCCAGAATAAAATTTTAGAGAGATCTAATCAATTTAAATACCTTGGATATTATCTCTCTATCTGGGATGAAAAAGATATCCCGAAAAAAATTACTAGTTATAATAAAAGTTTAGGAATTATTAATCAAGTTATGAAACCATCCCTTGTACAAAAAAACACCAGATTACGTTTATATAACACTTTGGCTAGAGCAGTGTTGACTATGGTAGTGAAGCATGGACACTAAAAAGACAACATGAAAGCAGAATAACGGCTTGTAAAATGAGATTCATGCGCAGAACAGCGGGTTACACCAGATGGGATGTGAAAAGGAACACTGATATCTTAAAAGAATTGAAGACTACGTCAATTTTGGAATATATTAAACAGTACCAACTAAATTGGAAACACCATCTTGAAAGAATGAGTTCAAATCGGATCCCCAAAGCTGTTTATAATTATATACCAAGAGGACAAAGATCACTGGGCCGTCCTATGAAACGCTGGAGGGAAAATTTTCTATAGGATCATAACAGGCCTTGGCCTAATACTTGGAAGGAAGGAAGAAGAAGGATAATGGGAAATAATCTGGGAGGAGAACAAAGAGTGCAAAGACCTGAACATAAATGGATCAATCAAGTTCTGAAAAGATAAAATTAGAAAATGGAAAATAATTGCCAGGGAAAGAGTCTGGAAGAAGATTCTAAAGGAGACCATGATTCAATCTGGGTTGTTCAGCCAAATATGATGAATAGATCCAAACAAATTAAAGAAACTGAATTTAACACAAACTTACCATTCAAGATGGTCTGCTTCATTCAAGATCCGTAATGCAGAATCATAATTCTTTTCAAGATAGTAGATAGATGCAGCCACAATGATGAAAGTATGGTTATTAACATCTACATTTCCAGAAGCTTGCTGATCCAAATTTGTCACAATACTCTCCCTAAATAAATTAAAGTAGCACAATTAATAAGTAATAATTAAATTAATGTTTTTATTACCTCACCTCATATCTTTTTTCTTCTATACTGCAGTTTCGGAGCTTATCTCCATCGTCAGTAGCCTCTGGTCGACCGGTGTTATGTCGTTTCTTGGCGGTTTCCTTCTTACTTCTGTCGGTGGACCGATGAACATCTGGATTAGGTCAAAATTTGCGGTAGTTTCAAAATTCATGAGTTTTTCTTTTTTGTTTTTTTGGATGTGGATTTTTTCCCAGACTGTGAGTTCCTTTAGTTTATCTGTTTGTTTGATTAGGCTAGCTTCTGTATCTATTAAATGTTTTTCAGACCAAGCATGGGCTGCTACTGCTGACTTGTCCACTTCCCCCTTTTTTACATTTCTAAGGTGTAAAAAAGGGGGAAGTGGACAAGTCAGCAGTAGCAGCCCATGCTTGGTCTGAAAAACATTTAATAGATACAGAAGCTAGCCTAATCAAACAAACAGATAAACTAAAGGAACTCACAGTCTGGGAAAAAATCCACATCCAAAAAAACAAAAAAGAAAAACTCATGAATTTTGAAACTACCGCAAATTTTGACCTAATCCAGATGTTCATCGGTCCACCGACAGAAGTAAGAAGGAAACCGCCAAGAAACGACATAACATCGGTCGACCAGAGGCTACTGACGATGGAGATAAGCTCCAAAACTGCAGTATAGAAGAAAAAAGATATGAGGTGAGGTAATAAAAACATTAATTTAATTATTAAATTAAACCTCATAGTGTTCTTTCCCTGTGAAAGTTAAACAATTAATAAGTCTTAAATTAACTTATGACAGTGTATGGAAGGATGAGATGTGAAACAATATGCATCTTTTAGGATTTCCTACAATATTAATATTATCATATATATATAGAATAAAGTTCTTAAGAAAATTTTTGGATCAAAGAGAGATGAATAGACAGGTGAATGTAGAAGACCACATAACAGTGAACTACATGGTCTTTATAGGAAGCCAGATATAATAAGAACAGTTAATGAAGTTTTTTTGAGACTGGGAAACATCTTACCTCAAATTAATGTTGATTTATTCTCGAACATGTTTCGATATGATCTTCTACTCATCATCAGTTTGCCCAGACTTGATGTAAGGTGTTTCCCAGTCTCAAAAAAACTTCATTAAAAAGAACCTCAAAATATTACTTCCTAAAACAAGCCATTAAGAACAGTTAAGTCTTGTAGACTGTGATGGACAGGACATGTGGCACAAATGGGGAATGAAAGACATTCATGGAAGTTTCCTGTAGGAAAAACCAGAGGGGAAAACGCCCAGTTGGTAGACCAAGAATGAGGTAGGAGAATAACATTAACCATGATTTGAGGAAAGTAGATTATACAGGGAATAATTGGAAAAAAATTAGCTTGGGATAGGGATGTATGGAGAGCTTATGTCCGCACAGCCATGAATCTATGGGTTAGATAGTGCCAGTGAGTTAGTTAAATTATTTAACCAAATTGTTATTAATCGTTTATATCCCCCCAGAGTTGGCTGCAAGTTTCCCAATAACTAACTGACCAACTAACTCACTGGACATAAGCTCTCCACATATTCCAATCCTTAGCTAATGTTTTCCAATAATCCCTGTATAACTGTATAATCTACTTACCTCAAATAATTTTGGCTGCAAGTTGCCCAATAACTAACTCACTGGCACTATTGAGGCAGTTTTGAAAGATCTGTTAAATGTGGTTGACAACATGTCTTGCTGACTGGCAGAAACACTGGGATAGTGCATTGCATCCAAAGGAGACTACTTTGAGAAGGATCATCAAAATTATGAGGATGAGTAAAGAAGTATTCGCAAAAAAAAAAAATAAATAAAAATAAAAAAATTCTTTATTGAACAGCCCTCATATAATGGAAATGGTTGGTTAGAACAAATAAGAGTAATTATAAATATATGGCAGATTTTTTATACCTAGGAATAATAATAAATACAAACAAGAATAAGTTGCGGAAAGAAATTAAATATCTGCTCAATTCGGGAAAAACATGCTATTATGCATTACAGGAATTCTTTGTCATCTCAACTTCTCTCAAAAAATGTTAAAACAATAAATACATAAAGCAATTATTCTTCCAATTATATTATATGGATGCGAAATAGGATCTCTTACTTTAAGGGAGGAGGAAAAAATATGAGTATATAAGAAATTAAGAACATTTTTCTATCAAAGAGAAATGAATAGATAGGCAAATTGAGAAGATTACATAACAGTGGCTATGCCATATTTATAGGAAACATGTTATAATAGGAATAATAAAGGTATCATAAAGTCCGATGGGTAAGGCATGTGGCATAAATGGGGAATAGAAGAGGGGCATGGAAATGTTTTTTTTTAGGAAAGCATCCAGTAGGTAAGTAAAGAATGAGGTGAGAGAATAATATTAACTATGATTAGATGGAGATATATTATAGATGGAATGATTGGAAAACCTCATAGACTGTGAAGCACATAGAGTGAATGATTTAAAAACATTACCTCAAGATAGGGATGATGAGCTTATGTTCTTGTGACCATGAATCTTTGAGTTAGATAGTGTCAATAAGTTAGCTATATGTGGATCGCATTAATCCCAATCAACTTTCCTGCTCAAAATTTCCTCCTTTCCCTCTCTTTATTTGGGAGGGGATGGCATTCATTCAGATTACTAAATGCCTATCCGACACACATAATCTTGACACTCGATCCCATCAGCACATTGACCTTTATATCCCTCCTCATCACACTGTATATTATTCATTATCTTTTACGGTCTCACTTACCAAAACATGGAATTCCCTTCCGCCCTATGTCAGAGACTGTCAAACTATAACATCCTTCAAAAACAAACTAAAGAATAATTTAATAACAAACTAACTTATACTCCTCACTGATAGTATTCTTTTAACAATTAATAAATTTAATTATTTATGTAAATAATATTAAGAATAACAAATATTTTCATTTGTTTTGTTTTAAATATTGTATAATTGTAAAATTAGTTTTCTATATCCCATTATTTTCCTTTGTTTTTTATATACATTAGACTGGGACAATTTAATATGTCTTGCTTGTATACATTTTATTATTAGTTTTAGTCTTAATTTTAGCTAACATTAACTGGTTACCTTATAGATCGTAATATATTAGATATTATCTTTTTGATCAAATTTTTACTTAGTATTTAATATTAGAGTTAATTGAGATTGTTATATTCTGATGTAATATATATTTGTCCTGGTGAGTGGAAGAGAAGGCCACATGGCCTTAACACCACCAGGCTAAATAAATCTATGGTGAAATTAAATGTTTCTTACCTCTCCTCATAAATATTTTCTAAGTTGATCGCGATTTCAAGACTATAACTGTCTCATCATCAGAACTTTGTTGGCAACTGGTGTTATGTCGATCGGAAGAAACTCTTCTTCTTCCCTCTGTTGGTGGACCGATGAACCTCTGGATCAGGTCAAAATTTGCAGGAATTTCGAAGTTCATAAGTTTTCTTTTGTTTTTCTGAATGTAGATCTTTTCCCAAACCGTGAGTTCCTTTTGTTTGTCTATTTGTTTAATTAGACTGGCTTTTGATTCAATTAAATGTTTTTCAGACCAAGCATGAGCAGCTACTGCTGACTTTTCCACTTCTCCATTTTTGATGTTTCTAAGATGTTCTTTCACCCTTGTTTTCAAATTTCTTTTCGTTTTTCCAATATAAATTTTGTCACAATCACTGCATTTGATCTTATAAATTCCTATAAAAAAAAAGTAAAGTGATCCCACAACAGACCCGGAGGCCCTTGGGGTAGTAGGAGGTTAAGGCTCCCACTTTTTCTAGACAATCGGCACTTTATGTCAGCCGGGTTGTCAGCCATGCGTGACAGCCACCTTTACCCCCAGAACAAGCGTCTGGTACTCATTTCCGTTAGAGGCTGAGTCGACCCCAGGGCCATAGTGCCGCCAGAGGGTTTGGGTCAGTTTAAAAATCCTGACCCCAACGGGACTTGAACCCTCGACCCTCCGGCTTGTAGCTCAGTGCCTTAACCACTACGCTACGGCGTGCCCCAATTCCTATAAAAGTTAAATATAAATAAATCTAATCTAATCTAATCTAATCTAAATGTAGTTATATTAAGAAGGGAACTGTAACCGTTGCATGCCGAAACCTACCTGGAAATTTCTTCCAGAGGAGAGTTGTGATGTACCAACGCCACGTTCAAAAAATTATCTGCCTTTTTTAGCTGCATGACACTAAAATCCACCTCCAAATCTCTCATTTAAACTATGGAGAAGTAATATAACTCCTAAATTGGTGGATTAGACAGGCTCCATGCCTCTTCCTGCCTCACACCACTCCACTCTTACTGAAGCAGGGAGTCCATCTGCCATTGCTGGATTTTGGCTTTGATTTCTCTGCCTTGCAGTTAAAAATGGCAGATAATTTTTTGACAGGGCCTTTGTATATAACAATGCTTCTCTGGAAGAAATTTCAAGGTAGATTTTGGAAGCAATGGTTGAAGTTCTCCTGTGAGACATTTTATAAAGTAAAGAGTTCCACAATAAAAATACCTTTTTGTAGGGTTAGACAAATATTCTGCCAAAAGTTTCAAAGGCTGCAATTCAGATGGAGATGCTGAATTTATTTCATCAAGAACAACTCGAAATTTTCTCTGAGCTATGTATGCTCTATAGAGAAATACATCTCGCTCTACTTGAAGAGCTGGATTACTGAGCTATAAACAGAACAAAATAAATATTAATGTAACAGTGTTCTATGCATAAGAACATTTTTTCCCCTTAACAAATTTTTTACATTTTATGTCAGTTGTAAACATCATTTGAAATTACTAAAAAGTAATTGATGACAAAATACTGTATGTAGATTTATGTATTAGAATGTAGTGGTAGTATCAGATGGCAGACCCTGGTGTTATTTCGTTAGTTTCCTAACCTCTCAGTATAGTTGGGCAATGTTTTTATTATTCATTTCATACGTCTCAATGATGGATAAATCATATTTGAAGAGAAAAATTATATGCTCAGACTGTCCCAAATAAATGTCTTCTTAATAAAGAAGCCGCCATTTGCAAAGATAGAAGCAAAGGTTTCACAGCATTTGGTGTGCGGGAATTGGCAACGTATATAAGAGAAAAATTTGCATTTAGATTGGAACTTGCCCAGATGGCTTAGTCGTTACAGCATTGGCCTAGAAAGCCAAAGGTCCTGGGTTCGAGTCCCAGTCTCTTCAAATATAGTTGGACAATGATTTTGTTGTTGGGATTCAGATTAGGGCATTGTTTTATTTGAGCTATTATACATGTTGGTATCTTTCTGTTGACATATGATACAGCTGGAAGAATGAAGAATGTACCTCCACTTCTAATAAACATTTGAGAATTTATTGCGAAGGTTGGTCATATTGATGTCACATCTACATGGTGCCATTTAACGACAACTCTATAAACTTTTTGTAGGACTTCATAGACACGTGGTTCCACCTAGTATCAACTCTATAAACGGATATGTATGCACACTGTTATTCTGTAGGGGTTAGTATTCTTACATTGTGTATAGAGAGGAGTATAGGATGAGTGTAATGTTTGTGTAGTGCAAAGTGTACTGTAAGAGGAATATCAATAAAGAGAGAAGATGAAACCTGGTCCCAGCACATAGCCTACTCCTTTTAAAAAGCACCTATTACCAGCAGAAGATATGTCTGTATTTACTGACACAGACCTATCCCCTGCTCCTTCTGATGATGATAGGACTAGTTCTTATAGGCCTACAGAGAATAGTTTACAAAGTTCAAAGTTGAGGAAACGGGCCTATTGCGTAACAATTTTATTATTATAATTTGCTCTATAATTCACAAAAAAAACTACGTTATTTTCACTCTAATAACTTGGGAATTACATTCTTCAGTTAGGTTTGAACATTTGATTATAACCTCAAAATACGCGTAAATCTGAAAAAAAAAAAAAAAACGATAAACTTAAATCAGCTCGTACCTTTAGTTTTTGTGCCTCGTTAATACAGTGCTGATAATTTCCAATATAAAATGCATTTTTAACATCAAATAATTCATCGACTTCACCCTGTTGACGTGACATAATTCCAATAGTGTTGTAACTCCCGATGTCAAATCTCTTTCTCTATGGTCAAACCACCGAAGAGTATAAATTCACAGATTCATTGGATATCATTACGCATAGAGACAAAAAAAATTTTTAATAAGTGATCCTAGTACGTACCAAGTGCAGTTCAGTGAAGTTAGTGTAGTTTCTATAGTGGGCCTAAAGGGCCTAAGTGCGCCTGTAAAGGGTTTATAGTGCAAATAAGTGAAAAATCAGTGCAAATAGTGTTCATCATAACCAAAGGTAGGAGAGTGTATGTGTACAATTTTCATTTGTAGAGTTGTAGACCGTGTCTTGAACTAAGTCTTGGCCTCACCAAGCACTATGGCATCGGCTCTACAACTTAGTGACGTCGAAATGGAGACTTTGGAGTATAGATCTAATCCAATATGGGAAGAGTACTTGACTGCTTTCGAGACGTACATTGAAAATCAGAAATTTAAACCGGGATCCAAATACATTCAAGTTACATCTCAAATTAGGAACATTATATATCTGCAGTTTAATTTTCTATGTACCTTCCCAGAAGTGGATCGGTCTGTGGCTGCATATGAGCTCTCACAGGCATGTATCGCGGAAGTAAAAAGTAAATTTCGGGATGCCAAAGAGCCATCCAAGTATTTTGAATGGCTACTAGAGCACATGCAAGAAGTATCGCATAAAACGCACCTTCTGTGCGTTGGTCAAGCAACGAGAAAAGACACAAAAAAACGTAGAAATACTAATGAAGCAGAAAATAGCAATGAATCTGTCAACATGCCTGTCAGAGAAAATGTGCACTCAGAGGTGGCTATCTCCAACAGGTTCTCAATCCTGTCAGAGGACGAGCGACCTACTGAGACCACTCCAAAGGCTCAGAAAACCCTTCCACGCACCAAGGTTTCGACTGACACGAAACCTCAAGCGAAATTACCGAAAAAAACCTGAAATAGTCTGCAATAATAATACTTCAAATACAGTAGTAGAGACACCTGCACCAAATGCTCCACAGCAGCCTCCTAGGGCGCAAATAAACTCAATCAGACCCCCACCCATCACAGTCTTAGGTCACAATAATATTTTCCAGACAAATAAGGAGGTAAAGTTTGTGATGAAAAATGATCCGAAAGTAATTGTAACTCCTGAAGGGATCAGGTACTACTGCCCAACCATGGAGGACTACAATGCTGTGCTCCAATATTTAAAGGCTGGTACTAGGCAGTACTACACCTTCCAACCTAAAAGTGAACAACCCATACGAGTTATGTTACGACGTCTCCCATCAACAGTGGCTCCTGAGGAGATCAAGGCAGAATTGATCTCCATAGGATACACTGTACGTTCGGTGAGACAACTCACAAGAATAGTCGATTCAATTACTCAAAAAATGCCCCTATTCATTGTAGAACTCGAAAATTCCGAGCAAAATAAAGAAATATACAACCTCAACAGACTACTATACACTGTCGTGTCAGTCGAATCCTATCGGCCGAAATCTGGGATGAAACAGTGTTATCGCTGCCAACGCTTTAATCATACTTTCGCTGGCTGCAATGTCACACCTAAATGTGTAATCTGCTCTCTTGAGCACAGCCACAAGAACTGCCCTCAACGCGATCTAGCGAGGAGTGACACCTCGCTACTAAAATGCGCGAATTGTCAGCAAACTGGACACCCTGCCTCATATCGCGGATGCCCGAAATATGAAGCAGCGCACCAAGCCTACCTTAAAAGTAAAAAAACCCGCAGATGAGAAACCGGTTCGCACATTTACGTCGAAGAAAATAAACCCATTAATCTCATATAGTAATATTGTAAACCCTGTGCGAAAGCAAAACGCACAACCAAGCACTGTTTCACACCAGACGACCGAAAAAACTGAAAACGTTACTGGACAGATGCAGGAGATAATCCAGATGATGCAGCCTGTACTCAACCGGATGCAATCGTCGCAGGAACGTCTCCAGCTTCTTTCACAAATAGTTAATATATGTTTCGGGACCAATGGATAATTTCAGACGGTCCTCACTCAATGTCATGGCATTAATGCTAATGGTTTAATCTCACAAGTCCAAGAACTGGAGATAACACTTAAAGAACATAACATAGACATAGCCCTTCTAATGAAACACACCTTAAGCCAAATCAACGATTCAAGCTTTCAGATTACTTCATCTATCGTAATGATAGACTCAACGCTCCTCTTGGTGGCACAGCTATCTGCATCAAAAAAATCCATTGGCCATCGAGTAGCCGATCTGCCCAGGCTACAATTTCTCGAAGCCATGGAATCTACCTGCCCATCTCCCAAAATGCAGATATTCTCATAACTTCAGTATACAAATCACCAGCTAAACTCCTCACTCGACATGATCTCAATACCCTAACGTCCCTCTCCCAGCGATTTCTACTCGCAGGAGACCTCAATTCTAAACATACCTTCTGGAACTGTCGAGTGCGAAACCCTTCAGGTGTAATATTACACAATTACTGCCAACAGGAACACATTGAAATTTCAGCACCAAGAGAGCACACTTTCTTCCGTCATTATATCCATGGCTTAAGCTCAGATATTCTCGACATAGCCCTCACTAAAAATGTACAACTCTCTCCATTCATAACCACTCTCCTGGCATCCTCAACTCTGACCACACTCCAATCCTCTTTACCCTCAATACCACTTGCCTTCTAACTCCTCCTTTCCGAGTACATACAACAGATACAGACTGGTCCGAATATTCACATCTTCTCACACGCTGGATAAATCCACGCCTACATATCACAAATGCAGACGAGCTGGAAGAAACCATCCTCAACTTCCAAGCTACAGTACACACGGCTCTCCAATTGTCAACAACTTCCACACAGACAACCATAAATCCTAATGCTCCAGACCACACCTTGAATCTTTACCTAAGAATGAAACGCCAATTCCTTAAACAATACCGACAATTTGGAGATCCAACACTCAAAAGAAACTACAATCGTTATGCGCGACTGGTGAAGAACCGATTGCAGGAAATCAAAATTTCAACCTGGGAGAAATCTCTTTCGGAAGCCAATCTGAACAAGGTTCCTCCCTGGCAAATAATCAAAAGGATTAAAAATGCCAGGGCACCTAGTGCCCCGACTGCTTAAAGACTCAAGCTGGATGGGCTTATCATCCTTATGATCAAGCCCAACTGCTTGCAGATAATCTTGCCAATCGATTCACACCATACGAGCTGACGACTCCAGATCATGCAAATGAGATTAACAATACAGTTGCAAATTTCCTGGCTACACCAATCCCTCAAGAGCGTCCTGACATACATGTCACAGACCTCAGATACCATATCAGTACTCTTCGCTCCTCGTGTGCGACTGGTACAGATAAAATCCCTAACCTTGCTGTAAAGCATCTCCCGAATAAAGCACTTATCCTTCTCCTAACAATTTTCAAATACTGCTTCCAATTTAACCACTTTCCAAACTCTTGGAAAATGGCTAAAATCATCACTATCCCGAAGCCAGGAAAAGATCCATCGAAGCCTGAAAATCTAAGACCAATTAGTCTGCTACCTACTCTAGGAAAGCTATTAGAAAGACTAATTCTGAAAAAACTTAAATATGAAGTACGGGAGAGAAACCTTCTTCCTACTCATCAATTCGGATTTAGGAATTCTCATAGCACTCCTCTTCAACTAGCTAGACTGGTTGATCAGATTGTGACAGGCTTCAATGCAAAACGAACAACATTAGCACTATTTCTGGACATTGAGAAGGCGTTTGACACGACCTGGATAAATGGACTTATATACAAATTAATTAAATTCAACTTTTCGGCACCACTTGTCAAAATTTTATCATCATATTTGACAAACAGAAACTTCTATGTATCTGTAAGAGGATCAAGATCTGACCACAAAACTCAACTAGCGGGTGTTCCACAGGGAGCTGTCCTGTCACCCCTATTATATTCCTTATATGTATCCGACTTACCGTCACCTCCACAAGTCCATCTGGCAACGTATGCCGATGACACTTGTATATTTTACCAAGCTTCCTTCCGCGGCTTCAACAGACGCATCCTCCAACAAGCCATAGATCTCATTCATTCCTGGTTCCAAACTTGGAACATCCAGATCAATCCAGCTAAAACACAGCAAATCCTGTTCCGTAAAACTTATGCCATCCCAGACTTTCCAATTAATCTCGGAGCACAATATCTCCGTTTTGAGACCGTGGTCAAGTATCTTGGTCTTCACTTAGACCAACGTCTAACATTCCAAATTCATACCGAACGCATTATTGAAAAAGCAAAATGCGCAATCGGTATATTATATCCATTCTTCAGGTCGGAGAAATTATCCACAAAAATAAAAGTCACTCTCTACGTGGCTATAATACGTAGTATGTTGCTATATGGCTGCGAAGCTTGGAGCATCCTTGCAAGTACACACAAAAGGAAATTGCAAATCATCCAAAACAGATGCCTTAAAATCATATTTTCGGCCCCTCGGTACACAAGGAAAACTGAGCTTCACAGAGCTGCAAATATTCCCTATATTGAGGAACTAGTGCAGGAACGTGTGAATAGCATGGCCACGGCCATATCTACTCACACGAATCCTGTTGTTCGCAATATAGGACAACAGCAACAGCGGCGTACTACACACCGAAACATATTTAACTAACAGTAACGCCAACATGGTGCTTCTCCCAGTGATGAAGCTCTACGCTTACTCAATGTACGGAGTGGCTCATTCCACGCCTCTGACTGAGCCTAGCTCGTCAGACTAGTGGTTTCTGATGCCCCGTGCAAATGAGTGATCGCATCTTCATCACCTAATCATACGTCACATGAAAATTGTACAAAACTGCTCCAAAAAATCGCCATATAGGCTAGGGACAGCACAATAAACCCTTTACAGAATACAAATCAATAAATAGCTATCAGGGAGCAAACATTGGCTCCAAAATTAGCACTCTGGACAGTGCTAGGTCACTGTCACAAATCAGTCAGTCAGTCAGACGCATAGAGAAATCCTCACACATTGACTTTGTAATGTTGATTATAATATATCGTAATGTTTTTATTTAAATTTATCAATCACATTGAAGGTGAAATTAATATTTGAAGAGAAATATTATATACCTCACTATCTTAAAATTGTACCGGATGTACTAATATTTTTTTTTTACGGTATAAAATTCGTTTTAAAATCTGCCAAAACTTAGCTCTGGATGCTCCTTTGGCTAACGCATCTAAATCGCTACCTAAACGTCCCAAAGGTACCGAAAC
The DNA here is from genome assembly GCA_030220185.1 of Diploptera punctata. NCBI lineage: Eukaryota > Metazoa > Arthropoda > Insecta > Blattodea > Blaberidae > Diploptera > Diploptera punctata. Next base: position 1,494,532 of record JASPKZ010003860.1, on the reverse strand, counting down.
ATATTTTTTTACTGATTTACAACTTATCACCTATGAAAAGGCTATGTCCAAAAAAAAATCACTTGCCTTTTTAACTGCAAGGCACAGAAATCGAAGCTAGAATCCAGCAATGGCAACCCACTGTACAGAACAAATGGAGTCCCTGGTAGTGAGGGTTATCCAATTTACCATTTCCGAAGTTGTATTGCTTTTCTATGGTTTAAATGAGACATTTTGTGGATTTTAGTTCCTTGCAGTTAAAAAAGGCATTTTTTTTGGGACACAGTCTTGGTACATCACAATACTTTTTGGAATAAATTTCAAGGTAGATTTTGGCTTGCAATGGTTGATAGTTCACTTGTTAGTATTAATTATAACTTAATCATCAAACATATACCTGCTTCTCGACTAGTACTAGCCATGGTGGACTAGTGGTTATGCTCCTTGCCTCTGGTCCCGAGGGTTGCAGGTTCAAACCCAGCTGGGGTCGATGGATTTTTTTAGGATGGAAAAATCCAAAGAGCAAGTCCTCCAGGAGGGACTTTAAGCCGTGGGTCCAGAGTCTGAAGATTTTCAGGCTTGTAAAAAATCCTTAAGCCCAAATGAAAAGGTCTCTAAGCAAAATTTACCAAATTTTTCCATCCTAGTACTACCTTGGTTTCCTAGATGTCAGTTTGAGGCGGAACACTGACCACAGGCCACTCAAATTACATCTATACGAAAACAAGTGTAACTAAATTAGTATGGTTCAAATTCTTCCCTGTAGGGGAGAGTGCCTAAATCTCTGGCTTACAAGAAGAATTATTTTAAATATTTTGCAATGCTGTGAATATGAAATTAAAATTATTAATATATTCACCCACGATCAATTATATCACTATTGAATAACACCAAGAAATTGGGATTGGAAGTAAATATCAATAAAACTAAATATATAAATAGAAATACATTATACAATGGAAATAGGCAGCTAATGACAAATGAGGGAAATTTTGAGGAAGTGGCTGAATTCAAATACCTAGGAACAATAATCACAAACAGGAATGAGATGCACTAAGAGATTAAACGTACACTTAATTCTGGAAATGCATGCTAACCATGATTTGAGGGAATAGATTATAAACTCTCCATACATCCCTATCCTGAGCTATAAAGTTTTCCAATAATTCCCTGTAATGCATAATAGCATACAAACATTAAACTGAAAATATATAAAACTGTTAATCTACAAGTCATATTATATGGATGCAAAACATGGACTCTTACTTTAAGGGAGGGAGGAAAGGAGATTGTATTTGAAAATAAAGCTCTTAGGAAAATTTTTAGACCAAAGAGAGACGAACAGACAGGCAAATGGAGAAGACTACATAGTCTTTATAAGAAGCCAGATATAATAAGAACAGTTAAGTCTCATAGACTGTGATGGGCAGGACATGTGGCACAAATGGGAAATGAAAGACGTATATGGAAGCTTCTGGTAGGAAAACCATAGGGAAAATATCCAATTGGTAGACCAAGAACGAGGTGGGAGAATAACATTAACCATGATTTGAGAAAAGTAGATTATACAGGGAATTATTGGAAAACTTTAGTTCAGGATAAGGATGTATGGAGAGTTTATATCCATGTGGCCATGAACCTACAGGTTCAATAGTGCCAGTGAGTTAGTTAGTTAGGATAATTATATTCTTTTTTATCACAGCTTTTACACATAATTTCAATATCACACATATGAGGAGGTTTACCATTACTGGAATTACTTGATTAGTCAACGCAGATAAATTATTATAACTGTATACACATAAACATGTATAAGAGGGTTTACTATTACTAGAATTTACTTGATTGGTCAACGCATATATATGAGAGTAGACATATTAATGTACCTGTTGTTTAGATATTGATGGTTTAAGGTATGATGCCTTGGTGCAGAGGTATGGGACTCACACTGGTACAAGACCCAATGGGGGAAGAAATTTTCTCATGGAATTTTAGCCATTATGGAACCATTGGCCACCCAGTGCCTAAAGTAAGTTCTGATCACATGCAAAATAGGTTCTAAAATATATTTAGGCAGATTCAGGTTTACTAATTTCAGTACACATGTATCAATTAAAATATATTAATTGTTATTATTTTAATTAACTGATAAAGTTTCAAATTTATGAAATTATTAAATATAGTATGTTATAAAAATATTATTAAATATTCACTTTTATTCTTGTTTTAGTGCATTTAAATTCTGAATACAGAAAAATAGTATGCCAACTTATTAAACACATTAAATCCGCAAAGCTAAGTATGTACTTTAGAAGGATATGTGAAACAAAATTAACTCTAATGATGTTTTTATTATTAATTTAACATTTCTCAATGAAAGATAAATTAAATTTGAAGAGAAAAATTTTCGCCTAGACCGGGACTCGAACCCGGGACCCTTGGCTTTCCGGGCCAAGTGCTCTACCAACTGAGCTACCGAGGCGAGTTACGATCTAGACGCAAATTTTTCTCTTATATACGTTGTAATTCCCTATCGCCAAATGCTTTTGAAACCATTGTTTCTATCTTTGCAAATGGCGGCTTCTTAGTTAAGAAGACATTTATTGGAAATTTAACATTACTTTAAAAGCCAGTAAGGCCTCTAATGATGTTTTTATTATTAATTTAACATTTCTCAATGAAAGATAAATTAAATTTGAAGAGAAAAATTTTCGCCTAGACCGGGACTCGAACCCGGGACCCTTGGCTTTCCGGGCCAAGTGCTCTACCAACTGAGCTACCGAGGCGAGTTACGATCTAGACGCAAAATTTTTCTCTTATATACGTTGTAATTCCCTATCGCCAAATGCTTTTGAAACCATTGTTTCTATCTTTGCAAATGGCGGCTTCTTAGTTAAGAAGACATTTATTGGAAATTTAACATTACTTTAAAAGCCAGTAAGGCCTCTAATGATGTTTTTATTATTAATTTAACATTTCTCAATGAAAGATAAATTAAATTTGAAGAGAAAAATTTTCGCCTAGACCGGGACTCGAACCCGGGACCCTTGGCTTTCCGGGCCAAGTGCTCTACCAACTGAGCTACCGAGGCGAGTTACGATCTAGACGCAAATTTTTCTCTTATATACGTTGTAATTCCCTATCGCCAAATGCTTTTGAAACCATTGTTTCTATCTTTGCAAATGGCGGCTTCTTAGTTAAGAAGACATTTATTGGAAATTTAACATTACTTTAAAAGCCAGTAAGGCCTCTAATGATGTTTTTATTATTAATTTAACATTTCTCAATGAAAGATAAATTAAATTTGAAGAGAAAAATTTTCGCCTAGACCGGGACTCGAACCCGGGACCCTTGGCTTTCCGGGCCAAGTGCTCTACCAACTGAGCTACCGAGGCGAGTTACGATCTAGACGCAAATTTTCTCTTATATACGTTGTAATTCCCTATCGCCAAATGCTTTTGAAACCATTGTTTCTATCTTTGCAAATGGCGGCTTCTTAGTTAAGAAGACATTTATTGGAAATTTAACATTACTTTAAAAGCCAGTAAGGCCTCTAATGATTTTTTATTATTAATTTAACATTTCTCAATGAAAGATAAATTAAATTTGAAGAGAAAAATTTTCGCCTAGACCGGGACTCGAACCCGGGACCCTTGGCTTTCCGGGCCAAGTGCTCTACCAACTGAGCTACCGAGGCGAGTTACGATCTAGACGCAAATTTTTCTCTTATATACGTTGTAATTCCCTATCGCCAAATGCTTTTGAAACCATTGTTTCTATCTTTGCAAATGGCGGCTTCTTAGTTAAGAAGACATTTATTGGAAATTTAACATTACTTTAAAAGCCAGTAAGGCCTCTAATGATGTTTTTATTATTAATTTAAAATTTCTCAATGAAAGATAAATTAAATTTGAAGAGAAAAATTTTCGCCTAGACCGGGACTCGAACCCGGGACCCTTGGCTTCCGGGCCAAGTGCTTCTACCAACTGAGCTACCGAGGCGAGTTACGATCTAGACGCAAATTTTTCTCTTATATACGTTGTAATTCCCTATCGCCAAATGCTTTTGAAACCATTGTTTCTATCTTTGCAAATGGGCGGCTTCTTAGTTAAGAAGACATTTATTGGAAATTTAACATTACTTTAAAAGCCAGTAAGGCCTCTAATGATGTTTTTATTATTAATTTAACATTTCTCAATGAAAGATAAATTAAATTTGAAGAGAAAAATTTTCGCCTAGACCGGGACTCGAACCCGGGACCCTTGGCTTTCCGGGCCAAGTGCTCTACCAACTGAGCTACCGAGGCGAGTTACGATCTAGACGCAAATTTTTCTCTTATATACGTTGTAATTCCCTATCGCCAAATGCTTTTGAAACCATTGTTTCTATCTTTGCAAATGGCGGCTTCTTAGTTAAGAAGACATTTATTGGAAATTTAACATTACTTTAAAAGCCAGTAAGGCCTCTAATGATGTTTTTATTATTAATTTAACATTTCTCAATGAAAGATAAATTAAATTTGAAGAGAAAAAAAAAAAAAAAAAAAAAAAAAAAAAAAAAAAAATTTTTCTCTTCAAATTTAATTTATCTTTCATTGAGAAATGTTAAATTAATAATAAAAACATCATTAGAGGCCTTACTGGCTTTTAAAGTAATGTTAAATTTCCAATAAATGTCTTCTTAACTAAGAAGCCGCCATTTGCAAAGATAGAAACAATGGTTTCAAAAGCATTTGGCGATAGGGAATTACAACGTATATAAGAGAAAAATTTGCGTCTAGATCGTAACTCGCCTCGGTAGCTCAGTTGGTAGAGCACTTGGCCCGGAAAGCCAAGGGTCCCGGGTTCGAGTCCCGGTCTAGGCGAAAATTTTTCTCTTCAAATTTAAAATTAACTCACCTGTTCGTTGCAAATGTCACAGAATATAATTTTCCATCTGCTGTGAAATGGGGAAATTCAGTATCCATTGTTTAATTAATGGTGACTTGGAAGCTGGAACTTTTGGTATGATGTAAATGTCCTTACAGAAAGAAATGAAGAGTTTTGTTTCCAGCCGGTCAATGGACAGCACTCCGTGTAGTGACACACACACTATGGGGGTGTTTTCAAAGAATCCCAGAGTTTAGCATAGCATGCTATGCATCTGGTTTTCTGTAAGGTCTTCCAGAGTGTATTAATTGTTTTACAGCTTCTTACCCAAAAGTCAGATTTTGTTTGAAAATTATTTCAAGAATATACTGTTCAGATAATGAAAACTAATATGTAAATATTTTAGTTTCTTGGAATTAAATAAATACATTTTAATTTGATGTAGTGATAAGATATATGCATTTTAGGAATATAGGCAAAAAAAGATTCTAATGTTAATTTAGGCATTTTTGGGCATTATAGGACCATCATTTTTGATCACATAAATATATGAAATATGTAAATACAACTTCTTTTTTAAGTTACCTTTTCAGGAACCTTTGGTTCTCTATGTTCAGGAACAAAATAGGTTTTTATCTAAAATCTGAGGTCTAGTTATGAATTATAGGAAAACAATTCCCAATATATCAAAATATCACTCAATATCTCTGACTCCAATATCCTGCAACATCCAAGAACTTAAATGAAGTTTTGTAATATAAAATAAATATAGCTAACGTAATAATAAATAAAAGACCAGCCTCATGGACTAGTGGTCAGCATTTCTGACTACTGTTCATGAGGTCCCGGGTTCGATTCCCAGTCAAACCATGCAAATTTTTCCTTAAGGGAAAATATTCCTATGATTGTCCATGGTCTGTTAAGTTTAGGTTAAGATCTCTCCTGGTGCTTCATTATCATTTATCATCCATCATATCATCGGGCTAATGTAATTCTGCCTTCTAGGTGCCCCAACTTCAGAAATGGGTTACAATTACGCCAATGCCAGGAGAGAACACCAGAAATGCCGAAATGACAACCTGGGGCATTGAATAAAAAAAATAAATAAAATATATAGTGATTATCTCACCTCATACACTTCATGTTCTTCATAGCTAACATACCCAAAGCAAATCTAACATTCTCAAATGTACCAAAATGTAATGCAAAACATTATTAATGCAGAACATAGCAACAAACTGTATTTTTAGATGTGCAATACATGAAAAAAGTGTTGGTACTCAAACATAGTCAGTAATATAATTGATAGCATTCAATATAGTTTACAACCTGTGGAGATTTAAAAGTCATTGGAATGTTAATGGGCATTTAGGGAGGTTTCATAAAATTCTGCTGCTTTATATGTATATGGAACACCCGAAAACAGACAAGCATTACATGAAATGTGTAAAAAAAAGTGAAAAAAAAAATTGGTACTCGAACATAGTTGGTAATATAATTGATAGCATTTGATATAGTTTACAACCTGTAGAGATTTTAAAGTCACTGGCAAGTTAATGGGCATTTAGGGAGGTTTCATAAAATTCTGCTGCTTTATATGTATATGGGACACCCGAAAACAGACGAGCATTACACCTAGAAGAGTGTACAACCATGGACAAGAAAATGTTTAACACATCCTATTGGTTGATCCGAAGAAAGTGCTTCTTCTACCTCTCTACATAAAACTCACCCTGGCTAAAAACCTTTGTAAAAACTCTTGGAAAGAGAAATTCAAATGGATTCCCATATCTACATAATAATTTTGTAATTTATCAAATGTTAAAATTAAAGAAGGCTTTTTAGGATTACAAATAAGGGAATTATTACTGAATTAAAACTTTGATGAATACTAAGATGAAACTGAACTGAGAACTTGAAAAAGCTTCAGATGGTTCTGCATGAATTTTCTAGGGAAAACAAATCAACTGACTTCACCTCTATAATCAAGAGTTAATATTTATAGGTATGACTATTATATTATTAACAATAATAATGGAGTTCAAGAATTGCTGGATGTCTATAAGGAGATGGGTCAACCTCATGTCACACAAGCTCCATTTATTGCATTTGCATTTATATTTTTTCATGGCTAATCTTGGTGTTGTAAGTACGAAATAGGTAAAAGGTATCATCAGGCATTAGGTTCATGGAAAAACGTTACCAGAGCTTCTGGAATGAGTCCATGATGGTGGACTACTGTTCGATGTTTTGCTGTGATGCTTAAGCAAAAAGTGAGCATAAAAAGCAATCATCTACTAAGCATTTCTAGCTGCTTACAATTCTCTCATTTAATCAAGTCAGTGTACTTAAATGTTACCTTTAACACTATTATTGCTTGTATGAATGTAATGTAGTATTTTAAAGGGAATAAGTTTGAACATCTTTCTGTAGTAAACAAATTTACATGCATTTTCATAGATTTTTTTTGTGCATAATTTGAAATAGTATGTGAGGGGGGAAAAAACATATATTTCTGTGATCAAAAGTTAATCTTAGAAGAGTCAATTTTTTTTTGGCAATTAAAAATTATTTTATTTTGTTGAGCAGTGTATTACATCTATGATAATCTCTAAGCTGGAAACTGTGTACTATGAACATAAAAACATTGTATTTGAAGAGAAAAATTATACGCTCAGACCGGGGCTCGAACCCAGGACCTTTGGCTTTCCAGGCTAATACTCTACCGACTGAGCTACCTGAGCGAGTTCCGATTTAAATGCAAATTTTTCTCTTATATATGTTAATTCCCACGCATCATAAAAACCACTGACCTCACCAGTTACGTAGCCTACTATCCAACATAAAAACATTGATCTTGACCAGGCTTATTTCCCCTAGTCGGGGACATGCTCGTAGCAAATTTAAGACAAATCACAATTTTTCTATTTTAAATTTAGGGGAAAAAAAAAAGTCTTATATTCAAATAAATACAGTGTCACATCCTTATTATATTGAGACTTTATACTTATTCATTCTAATTTGATCTATTTTCTATATACTATAAATTGCATTTCACCTTATATAGCATGTTCTGTTGAAGAAGTGCATAAATTGAAATGATCATATCATGTACCCACTGTGTAGGGATATAATGCAGTAAGTTGGCATTTTAAAAACCATTTGAATTCCACTGTAGATGCAGCGAAGATTTATGATTTATATAAGTGAGTTGAAAATAACTTTACATCTCACCTCATAAAACTCTGTGATTCACACAGGACCCATTTCAGAAGCCATTGCTTCTAACCTCACCTAAAACTCCAACTGTTAAACTTCTGCCATCACCATTAACTTTTAGGGTCGAATGTTTGAACGCATTAGACAGTAAAAGACGTTCTCTGCTGATAAAGTTTTATCTAAACACATTTTTCTTACTCAGAAATCTATTCACGCGGTAATAATTGTAAGCTACCTGACAAGGTACCTTAAGATCGTAGCTCAAGATATAAACGTATGTGAAAATCCCGAAGGGAACCGATGGTAACCGATGTAGTTTGAAACTTATCCAAGATGTCGGACCTTGAAGACTTCGATCATGTTTTTGGTATACGCGGAGAAGAGGAATTTGATAGAGTCTACCAAAGAATTCAACTGGAAGAACAGGAGAATCGGCATAATATTGCACGTCGCAGACGTGTTTGTATACGGTATTATTTGCGGGATGCAAGCATAAATGCATTCCTCTATAGCAGACGAAAATAATGGAAGTGGTTTTATCGCTGAGAATTCTGGGTAATTCGTTGCCAATATTACGAAAACGTCAACATTCATGCATGACCGGTAAGTCGGCTGTTAATTCGATCTCAGCTCACCAGTGATTGGAAGTAATTTGAGTAGAGACTAATGTATTTGCATACGACCCTAAAACTGCCATCTGGTATCGATTTAATGAACTTTGAGATTAAATCTTGTTCACTGGGAACTTCAAAATTCATGGATCTATATTTGTTCTTCTAAATGTATCTTTTCCCAAACTGTTATTTCTAAGGGCTTCTCTCAATGTTTCAAAAGTTTAGTTTACTTTCCAATTTTCAAAGCTGATGGTGATAGCAGAAGTTCAACAATCTGAAATTTTAGGTGAGGAGAGACACAATGGCTTCTGAAACCGGTCCTGTGAGAATCATGGAATTTTAAGAGGTGAGATGTAAAAAGTTATTTTCAACTCACTTATATAAATTGTGAATTGCCTTAATGTTAATTCCATTGTAGAATTTTTATTAAACAAATATTTATGATGCTTGTACCCTTAGAACTGAAACATAAACTTTGTTTAGGAAAGGAACAATGATTATACACATTGAAACTATGTTAAATAGAGGAAAGAGCTCAGTATCCAAATGTGTCACTATTATCTAATCACAAGTAATTTGTGAATAATGGAGGAACATTCTCATTGAATCTTATATATAAAAATTAATGTTTGTTTGTTCATACTTTATGCGCGGCCATACCGTTGATCCGATTGTGATGGGTTTTTTTTGCAAAATGTTCAGGAGATTCCCGGGATGAACATAGGCATAAGAGAGTTGTGATACTCAACTCCTACACCCTTAAAAATCGCCCTTTGTAGTGGAAAACATGAAAAAAGTAGCTGTTTGGATGCTTAAATGGCTTATGCTGCCTAAACCATAAGAAATACATAAAATAATTAATGTACACAGAATTGAATATCTCAAAAAGCTCTACAAAAAAGTCCACGACAGTATATGTTTATCTCTTACGGATAACTCACAAAAACCATTTTTGTCTTTTATTGACACCAATAGTTCCTTATCTCTTACGGATAACTCACAATAACCATTTTTGTCTTTCATTGATACCAAGAGTCTCACGCCGTAGCCGAGTGGTTAAGGCAAGAAGTCTTGGCGCAGAACTAGGGGACTTATGCTGGTTCGAGTCTCTATGGGGGAAGAAATTTTTCTCATGGAATGTCGGCCAATATGGGACCGGTGCACAGTGGGTCAGAAATGAAATCTAGCTGAAAAAAGAAAACTGTTTTGACTCACTCTCATCAATTTATCTTTTTTTTTTTTCATTCTAATATAATTGTTATATGACGGTTCTTAACTTATCCGCAAAGGAGGGTACAATTCTAATGTTCATGACTGTGTGACATCATCATTCACACTTCTTGAGCCACAACAGAAGGCTGTAAGAGGTTTTCTTGCGAACTTATTTAATAATATCTAATTATGACATGAGAATTGAACGTTCAGGCAGGACAACATCTGCCTGGTATGCTAGTATTTTTATAAAATGTTTACAAAAGAAGGTTAGGTTCTAGAGTTGTGATTTTTTTGCATTTTTTAAATTGGTAACTCTTTAGGAATTTCATATGAATAAAACATCTTCAGAAGAAACAATACTATAATTTCATTCCTAACTACATACATAACTACATCTGGGAAATATATTAACATCTGACACATCAACATTACTTAAATTACTTTGCAATAATAGTTGGTAGGATTTTCTTTAAGATAATATAATAAATTTGGGAATTTTTAACATCATGAGGTTTTATTGATAAGAATTAAATGAATCGTGAATTCTTCTTATCTAATACTTCTATGTTTTTTTAAACACAGCACTGCAGTATCGGTGACCATTGTCACCATCATCAGCTGTTTTTGCTGTGTTTAAAAAAACATAGAAGTATGAGGTAAGAAGAATTCATGATTCATTTGATTCTTTTGTTTAAGAGCTTAGGTGATTAGCATTGCATTTCAAAGATAGACTTGAAATGACTGATAAATTTACTCAGAGATCTCTCAGTTCAGGGTTGAAGTTCTTTTACATCTAATCTTCAGTGACATAACAGCTCAATGTCGGGCCTGAACCTCTCCTTGATAGAAATTACTAGACCAAGTTAATTTAGCTATTCTTATTTTCCTTGAGATGTCATGAATGGTATGCAGTCAACATACTGACCCAATGAGACATTTAGTAGGCAACTAAGGTATTACTAGGATGAAGAAGATCGGTAAATTTTTGTACAGAGGCCATTTATTCAGGCTTGAGATTCTTTTATGAGCCTGAAAATCTTTGCACTTGGGACCTATGGCTTAAAGTTCCTCCCGGAAGATTTGATCCTTGGATTTTTCCATCCTATAAAATCCATTGACCACAGCTGAGTTTGAACCTCCAACCAGAGGCAAGGAATATAACTCCACACGGCCAACAATTCTTTTACATGGTAAGGTAAATACTGTCCATGTTAAACTGAAAATATATAAAAATATTATTCTACCAATTATATTATATGGGTGTGAAACATGGACTCTTACTTTAAGGGAGGAAAGGAGATTACAAGTATTTGAGAATAAAGTACTTAGGAACATTTTTGGACCAAAGAGAGATGAACAGACAGGTGAATGGAGAAGACTACATAACAATGAACTACATGGTCTTTATAGGAAGCCAGATATAATAAGAACATTTAAGTCTCGTAGACTGCGATGGGCAGGATATGTTGCGCATATGGGGAATGAAAGACTTGCATGGAAGCTTCTTGTAGGAAAGCCAGAGGAAAACGCCCAGTTGGTAGACCAAGAATGAGGTGGGAGAATAACATTAAATATGATTTGAGGGAAGTAGATTATACAGGGAATGATTGGAAAGCATTAGCTCAGGATAGGGATGTATGGAGATCTTATGTCTGCGTGGCCATGAACCTACGGGTTCGATAGTGCCAGTGAGTAAGTAGGTAAGTAAGTAAGTTCATTAAACATAATTTGTAAAGATTTAATTGTATATCATATTAATATGCATTATACACAAAACATTTGTTATTGGTCAGTGGAAGAGAAGGCCTCATGGCCTTAATTCTCCCTTTATAAATAATGTTTTATTATTATTTCACATTTAATTTCAGAATGTTATAGTTTGTAGTGATAGGCTATTTTTTTAGCATTAGTTTAATGCCACAATTTCAAGGCATGATGATGTGTAAGGTTCCCTTGTCAGAACAAAGTTTTCTATCCAATATATTTGACTGAAATTTCATTCAGGATTCACATTCTGTATTATATATATTACTTCATTATTTGGGCCACTTCATGAGAATAGATGTGGTGAGAGTTCTGAAGGAAACCCTTGATCAACATCCAGATAGAAGATAGAGTAGAGAAGATTACAAACGATATGTGATTCAGATAAAAAATATTGGCAGAGAGCTGTAAGAAAGGCTAAGGTTCTACACACTGACTGCAGTGCCAGGAGAATGTTTGTGGATGTGTATACATACAGTGCCTTCAGTATAAGCCGCAACCCTAAGCACCTGGCAACCAGCCAGCAGGCCAAACGGTCCAAGCAACCCTGTTTCCTGGTCAGTGAACTGGCAGGCGGGCGGGCAGAGCAGGTTCCATTCACAATCTCTCTAACCCTATTAAGGGCTGCATGCAATTACATTAGTCTCTACTCAAATTACTTCCAATCACTGGTGAGCTGAGTTTCCGTGAGCAAGTGCAAAGATCGAATTAGCTACCCACTAACTGGTCATGCATGAAAGTCATCGTTTTCGTAATATTGGAAAGAAATTACACAGAATTCTCAGCGATAAAACCACTTCCGTTATTTTTGTCTACTAGAGGAACGCATTTATGCTTGATTCCCACAAATAATACCATATACGATGACGTCTGCATCGTGCAATATTACGCCGATTCTCCTGTTCTTCCAATTGAATTCTTTGGTAGACTTTATCAAATTCCTCTTCTCCGCTTATACCGAAAACATGATCGAAGTCTTCAAGGTTCGACATCTTGGATAAAGCAGCAAGGTACGCTAGGCTTATACTTTACAGCTCTTCAAGCTTTTGAATACCTTGAGGCCCCATTTACAATTGCAGACTCAGTTTATGGTTCAACATTTTTTTATAGCCACAGGCTTTCATGGCCTCCATGTAATTATTGGTACCACTTTCCTATTAACATGCTTACTCCGACACCTCTTTCTTCACTTCTCATCACGGGCAAGGTTTCAAACTACATCGGTTCCCATCGGGTTGCTCACGATTCGTTTCTCTGCTAAGTCACCTCACCAGGTAGCTTAGGAATTTCAACAATTATTATCGCATGAACAGATTTTTGAGTATGCAAAAACGTATTTGGATGCAACTTTCTCAGCAGAGTACAGGCAGAGAACGACTTTTACGGTCTAATGCGTTCATAGATTCGAGCCTAAGTGTTACTCATATAACTGTAAGGTACAGATGTATTTTCCAAAGCTTTTTTTTAAATCTTCTTGTGAATTTGTGTTCAGTCGTGACTGTGGTGATTTCAATTTAACATGAACAGAGGGTATTTTTACTCTTGACAACTGCAAACAAGAAGTCTCACAAAAGTTGCCATCATAAATTTTGTCCTCAATTCTCTAATACAACTGTCCCAAATAAAGCCAAGATTTCAAATGCTCCAATATTAGAGGAACTTAAAGAAAATAGTCCAACTGTGAACTCCAACATTTCAAGGAGGAATTGTTTAGTGTGTTTCAAAATCTTCTTTGCTGGTTCAAACATTGTACTGAAGCTGAAGGAGATAATTTTGAAAATCTTTTTCATAAAGTAAGGAATAAACAGCATAAAAATCAATTTTATTCCATTGCAATCTCTAATCATTTTCACAGCTACTTAAATTTATTTGGTTAGGTTACCATATGAGATCCGTGCAACGAGCATTTGCCAGGCGCTAGGGTTGATTGATCTTAAAATAAAGATCCTGTACATATATATCATCATCCATGCAAGTATTAGGCCATGTGGCCTGTTATGGTCTCAAAGAGGAATTTTCCATCCAGCGCTTTTTTGGACGTCCCAGCAATCTTTTGTCTTGGGGGCAGTAAATTTGGTGAGATTGCCAAACGAGATCCGTGTAACAAGCAGTTGCCAGGCGCTAGGGTTGCATCTTAAAATGAAGACCCCATATATATATATATATATTAAAACATTCAATGGAAATTGCATTCAATGGAAATTGCATTCAATGGAAATATCTACCAATAAAACTAAAATAATGGCCTTTTGTGGAAAATCCCCAATACCAAGCAAAATTTGTCTAAATAACAAAATTTTAGAGAGAGTTAATGAGTTTACTTATTTAGGATATAAACTCTCTTTTGTTGAAAATTTGGATTTACCAGAGAAATTGTGAAATTCAACAAATCAATGGGAATCATTAATAGAGTTTTAAAACCTTCATCAGTGCAAAAATCAACTTGTATTCGTCTTTATCAAATAATGGCTTGACTAGACCTATGTTATGGGAGTGAAGCATGGACTATAAGGACGAGAGATGAAAGCAGACTAACAGCTTGTGAGATGAAATTTATGCACCAAACAGCTGGCTACACCAAATGAGATCGAAAGAAAAATGTAGAAATCCTTCAAGAACTTAATGTGGACTACATCTCCAGATATCAGCTAAACTGGAAGGAACATGTCTCAAGAATGGCTAGATCCAGGATCCCCAAGGCAATAATGAACTACTGTCCAAATGGTAAACGGTCACTTGGTCGACCTATGAAAAGATGGCACGAAAACCACTTTCTCAGGCCGTAACAATTCTTCTAGGACTAATACTTGGCAGGATGATGATGATGATATATTAAAACGCTAAAAGAACTCAATAAAAATATGAAACTTGAATGGATAACAGCATCCCCTCAGGGGTCCTCATCTAGGGGATATGTGGATGGCGACCACAAGGTGCCCAACCTGAGCAAAACATTTCTTCCACTACTTGTGTTTTGCACTCTTTTAACTTTACTATCTAACCTCTCTTGGTTAACTCTTGTTTTTTTCGACCCCAACGCTATTAGGGCATCCGAGGGCTAGGGAGTCTTTCCTTTCTTCCATTTCTTCTTTCCTTTATTTTCTTTTCTTCTCCAGAAAAGCCTGACCAGAGGCTATAAGAGGCAGCCCCATCACTGGTCTTGCCTTCCTTTGGCCAGCAACCAATCGAAGGGACTATTATTATGCTTTCAAGTCTTATACGAGAATTTCCCGGAGGGAAAATTTTCTATAGGATCGTAACAGGCCTTGGCCTAATACTTGGAAGGAGGAGGAAGAAGAAGAAGAAGAAGAAGAAGGATAACAGCATATTGTGAACTACATATAAACAAAACCGCTGATTTTTGGCAAAAAAAAACTAAATCCAAAATATCTCACATCATGAAATTTTCAATCAGATAAATTAATAGTAAATAGGAAATTAAAATATAGATGAAGCTACCCAAGCTTTAAAACCGGTAAAATTAAAAGATTGGATATAAGGTGAGGTATAAAACATTTTAATTTAAATCTTAAATTAAACCTCACAGTGCTTTTTCCTATAAGAGTTTAACTAGACGAATATTTTAAAATACAAAGCAACAAGAAGGCATGGGTTCTCTTCAACAGTAGCTCATCAAATCCAGACATGAAGCAGTCACAATGTTCTGCATCACAATAGGATACAACTGTCTTGGCTGCACATCTCCTTAATATTCCATGTACGTATCTCTCACCTAAATGTATGCTTTGGAATGAGAATGATTTAATAATAGAACACCTACACAAGTGTCTTGTCCTGACTGCAGCACACATGGACATCAAAGCTGTTTTAGGAAGTAAGAAGGAGAATGGAGTTCATGTAAGTTCCTGGGCAATAGATTACATGTGAAATATGAATACACTAGACTCTTTCTAATCTGGCCATTCCTTACAGAGAGGGTGCCGAGGTTAACAAAATTGTCTGATTATTGAGACTATTTTTCATTAATTATATATGAGTTGTGTATTTTGACTCACCTCATATTTCTTGATTTTTATGTAGAACCGGTTTTGTCACTAACTGTATGCCATTCTCGATGCTTCACAACAGTTGTCTTGCAGTTGTCCCTCCTGCAAATTGATTTCTGCGCCCTCTGTTGGCTGGCCGATGAACTTCCAAATCAATTTATTTCCCTTTCACTGGGAATTTCAAAATTCACGATTTTCTTTTTTTCTTGCATATGTAAATTTTCCTAAATTGTGAGTTCTTAGATTTTTCTAACTGTTTAAGTAATTTTGCCTTAGTTTCAATTCTGTGTTTTTCTGACCATGTATGTGCAGCTACTGCAGGTTTTTCTATTTCTCCTTCTCATCACTTTTGTCCTTACTTTCCTGCACAGTTTTGATTATTTGTGTGTCTGTTAAAAGTTTAGTCAACAACTCAGTTTTCCTCATTCAGCCATTTACCAACATTTTCTTCATCAATTTCTCCTCTTCTTAGAAGCTTGTGGAACATTTCACTATTCAGTTTGTCAGGAATTGATTTCGAAATTACTGGCTCATCGCTTTCACTCAGTGCTGTTGACTACAACTCTGTATCAATTGATGGCCACACTTTTCTCCAGCTCTTCATTATTGTAACTCTCTCCACTTTATCCCACGACTCAGCTGTTTGGAAAACAATATCATGTAAGTTGATTGCTTTCCACAACTTCAACGTAGCCTCGGTGGAACCATTTTCACAGGTATAAATTTAAAATAAAATTGTTTGCATATTGTTGATATAAATTTAAAATATAAATCATTTCAATGTTTTTATTATTAATTTAACACTTCTCACTGAAGGATAAATTATATTTGAAGAGAAATATTATATGCTCAGACTGGGGTTTGAACCCAGGATCTTTGACTTTCTAGGCCAATGCTCTACCCCAGTCTGAGCGTATATAATTATTCTCTTCAAATATTTCTATCCTTCAGTGAAAAGTGTTAAATTAATTATAAAAACATCAAAAGAAGCCCTACTGGCTTTATAAAGTAGTGTTTAAATTCCCAATAAATTGTCTTTATAAAACAAGAAGCCGCCATTTGCGTGATCGAGCAAAAACTCGTAGCATTCAGCAATTGAGAATTAACAATGTATAAGAGAAAAATTTGTAAATTAATGAGTCATTTTAACATCTTACCTCATATTTCATGTTTTTCAAACACGGTAACTATAGTTTTCAAATGATCTTGTCATTCATTTTCAACCGCCATTATGACTACGGATATTCGTTGGAATCTCCCTCTGCCATCTGGCAACGTTAGAGAGGGAGATTCCAACGAATATCCGGTAGTCATAATGGCGGTTGAAAATGAATGACAAGATCATTTGAAAAAACTATAGTTACCGTGTTTGAAAAACATGAAATATGAGGTAAGATGTTAAAATGACTCATTAATTTATTAATTAAGAACCTCATAATGTGTTTCCCAATTTTAACTTTGAAGAAAAATTTGTGTTTAGATTGGAGTTCTCAGGTAGCTCAGTGGTAGAATATTGGCCTAAAAAGACAAAGGTTCTGGGTTCAAACCCCAGTCTGAGCTTAAAATTTTTCTCTTCAAATATAAATAATTTGCTGCTTATGCCGGTTGTAGGCCGGATTACTGAGAGTCTAGTGTAAAAGCATAAAATGGGGACATTTCCATTCATTTTTCGTATGCTCCCTCCTCTATTTTTTGTAGTTCCATTAGATGTATGTGAAAAGCACAAATTTAGCCTTTAATAAAGCTGAATGTATTTTCTTTGTTGATATTATATACCTTTATAGATAACATGAGAAACTTAGTGTAAAATTTTACATTATTCTCTTCTAGCTTCACAATAGTGTTACAATTGCACTGAAAATGAGGGCTGTAAGCAGAGTCCAGTTCAAGAAAAGCTTTTTACTTCCTCTTGTTCTGGAAATACAGCAGCTAACACAGCTAGAAATAAGCCAGGGAAATCTGAAACCTTAACATAGCATTTCAAAATACGAAATCTCTTATTAAAGAAAAACAAAAATAGTACTCAGTACATTAGCAGTGACAAACAATGCTTATACTCAATAGAAATGTATATAATGGTAGTATTCTGTCTTCTGAGTATGTGAGCTTGTAGTTGTGCTGTACATGAAAAAATGGATACTGGTATGCATTTTAAACCACTAAGGGACTGGTATATAACAGTTTATAAACTTTATTAAATATATGTAGGAAATAACACTATGAGGTTTATTTTAATTATATTTGAGTTGTGTATTTTGACTCACATAAAAATCAAGAAATATGAGGTGAGTTAAAATACACAACTCAAATATAAATAGCTTATAAACTTGTACAAGATTAAAGTAAAATACTTCATACCTCACCTCATATCCAGTCTTCTAATTATACTGCAGTTTCAAAGCCTTGGCAGCTTCATCCTCAGTAATATCTCGTCGACTGATGTTATGTCAATCAGAAGAACTAATATTTAATTTTAGGAAGTTATATTTTGAGGTTATTTTAATTATATTATTTTTCCCAGACGATAAAACAGAATTGTTTTGAAACATGTCCAAGAACAAATCAACATTAATATTGAGGTAAGATGTCCAGACTAAAAATAATATAAGAAGAACTAATTCTTCTTCCCTCTGTTGGTGGACCGATAAACCTCCGGAGCGAATCAGAATTGGCGGGAATTTCGAAGTTCATAAGCTTTCTTTCTTGTTTTTTTGAATGTGGAATTTTTTCCACATTATCTAGAAGACTGGATATGAGATGAAGCATGAAGTATTTTAATTTAATCTTAAATTACACCTCATAGTGATTTTTTCTATAAAAAGTTCAATATAAACTTGTTCATTTGATCAATAATTGATAAAAGATAATTGTATTATTAATTATCTAAGCTGCCTTCAAAGACATTAAAAATTAATCTATGAATGGTTTTGCACTAATTATTCAATGAAAACTATTATAATTACTTAATTTAATGGAGAAATGAGAGTAACCCAATTTATAACAATTAATGTCCATAAATCTAACCAGTCTGGACAAGCTGACGATAAACAGAATTGTTTTGAAACCTGTCCAAGAACAAATCAACATTAATATTGAGGTAAGATGATCAGACTGAAAATAATTTTATTAATTAATGTCCAATTTCTTGAAGGTTGAGATATCTATTCAGCAGTTATTGATTTATTAATTAATTTTCATATTTATTATATAATTCAGTGACAGCTGTTTCGGTACACTGTACCTTCTTCAGACATGTTAACAAATTATGAATTGTGTTCCAACTGATCTAAGCAACAATACAACAATATTTATTTAAAATTTTAAATTTAACAAAGGGGATTCATTCAAATCAAGTTGAGAATTTAACAGTTTTTTACTACTTTTAAATTTATTAATTTCTACAGCCTCCAAAAGATCTAACTTCTTACCCTTATCACAAATATGTAAAATTTCAAAATTTGGATCGAAACAATGATTAAATTGGAATAGGTGGTTAGCATATTTTGAATTTTCTAAATTTCTGTTATATGCTCTCATGTGTTCTTTTATCCGAGAGATAAAAGGTCTACCAGTTTGTCCTATATAGACATTGTCACATGTGCCACACTTAAATTTATATACACCTGATAATTTTTCTTTTTTTGTTTTGGTTTTATTGTTTTTTATTATATTTTGTAGAGTTTTTAATAAATATGGATTTTCATCAAGTAAACACCAACTCAATTGATTAGTTATTGATTTGTTAAAGTTGATGATCCAATAAATCTTTGCTGTGTTGCATGAACATTGTCTGACTTAACCTCAACAAGCATACTTTTGTGATTTATAAATAGAGTCTGATTAAATTTTTTTACATCTCACCTCATAAAGTTCCATGTTTTCACGATAGGTTATTATATTTTAAAACTATAAGTACATTTTCAAAACTAATATCATTAAAAATAATCAATTTAGAGATTAAAATGTAAAAATAAATGTGTCGCAGAGAATCTTCGTCCATAACCTGCTGCAGAATTTATGCTTGACATAGAATCTCCATCCATAACAGGTTATGGGTTGATGGATTTGGGAAGAAGGTCTGATTTAATTTCGATATATTCTTCAGATTCCAAAAGTTTACCCATTCGACTTTTGTATTCTGTGACGTAAAAAATAACCAATTGTTTCTTTTATCGGGTTTCCTGATTACTACATTTTTGTTGTTAACCTCTTTAATAAACTTCATATTTGCAAACAGAAAACAGCAAACTTTAAAGTACGGAGAGCAAGACTACCAATGACTTCCATGTTAGATGCAGGACATTAGACACCAGCCAATCATATTTTCCAGACCCATTTTATTTTTTGGTATGTCCTTAATTTCCGCCAG
Organism: Diploptera punctata; assembly: GCA_030220185.1. Taxonomy (NCBI): domain Eukaryota; kingdom Metazoa; phylum Arthropoda; class Insecta; order Blattodea; family Blaberidae; genus Diploptera; species Diploptera punctata. Next base: position 1,474,497 of record JASPKZ010003860.1, on the reverse strand, counting down.
AATGTTTCCATATTCTTTTCTAACTATCGTTTTGTCTTCTGTGTTCATATCCTTAATTAAAATCTCAGTATCAACTATATAATCTTCTTTCTGGTTGGAAAAATGCATGCATGTTTTTAATCCCTTTTCTAAAGCCCCCCCCCTTCTTTTTCACTGAAAGTTTCAGATTACTACATGTTTCTGACTATTTTTTTTTTCTGTCTTGCTTACTGATTCTTGTGATTTTTGGTTGTTTACTATCTTTCTCCTATTTTTTCTTTTTCCTAATTTTAATTCCAAATTTTCAACTTTTTTATTCTGTCTTTCAATTTTCAGCTTCATGATATTACTGAGTTTATTGAAAAACATCTCTTCTAAGTTTTCCCAAAAATTTCTACATTTTTTTGTCATTTTTAGGTAGAGAAAATAAAACTGCATGTTCAGATTGCTTATTATTTCATACTGTTTGCTTTTCTACATTTTTTTAAATTTCTTTTCAACTCTTTTTTTTTTTCCTTACTCCTCCTACTGTCTTAATTTTAATATTAAAATCTGATAATATTACTTGCTACTAATAATTAAGATATTTGATCTGTATATTCTTACCTCTTATGGATTTTATTTTAACATTCTGTAATCGCTGACAATGGGGCTTAGAAGCCTTGAAACATATGTTCAACAAAAACAACCATAAGAGGTAGGAATATACAGACCAAATATCTTAATTATGAAATAAACCTCTTAATTAATAAATGAGTTGGAGAAAATGTTTTAACATCTCACCTCATAAAGTTGCGTGTCTTCACGACACCGGTTTCAAAAGTACGATATTATTTCCATCTTCAGTCAAATTCCAACTGTTGAAATTTGACTGAAGATGGAAGTAATACTAAACTGATGTTTTTATTATTGATTTAACATTTCTCACTGAAAGATTACAACGTATATAAGAGAAAAATTTGCGTCTAGATCGTAACTCGCCTCGGTAGCTCAGTTGGTAGAGCACTTGGCCCGGAAAGCCAAGGGTCCCGGGTTCGAGTCTCGGTGAAAATTTTTCTCTTCAAATATAATACTATACTTTTGAAATCGGTATCGTGAAGACATGCAACTTTGTGAGGTGAGACGTTAAAACATTTTCTCCAACTTATTTATTAATTAAGAGGTTTCAAAAGTATAGCATTACTTCCATCTTCAGTCAAATTCCAACTGTTGAAATTTCGTCGTTAACATCATCTTCAGAAAATGGAAGTAACACTATACTTTTGAAACCGGTATCGTGAAGACATGCAACTTTGTGAGGTGAGATGTTAAAACATTTTCTCCAACTCATTTATTAATATAAATAACTCATAGTGTTCCCTCCCACTGTAAATTTAATTAAATCTCTTAATGTCACTTCCAATTGTATTAAAAAAAAAACTTTCTACTAAGTTTAATAGAATGAATATCTCATATTTAAGAAATCAGCCATTAAACTGACAAGTTACCTGTACTTGAATTTGCTTTTTATATAAGGATATTATTGGAAAATGCCAAAGAAAATGCTATGATCAGGTTTCAGATAAATACACATGAATCAGAGATTAAAAAAGAAAATCTTTTAGTTCATTATAATATTCATCAAACCCAAAAATGTTGTCAATGCTAAAAGAAAAGCACATTTATATTTTTTATATTCATTCTATATTTAGCACATTGCACTGAAATGTATCATCAATTTGATTTATAAAGTCTTTATCCGCTGGGTGGTAATTACAATCTTCACAATTGTATCAATTCTGTTAAATGAGTCAATATGCAACTAAAATATCAAAAACAGTTGCAAAATATTATGTTATGATAAAGAAATAATAATAGAAAACAGCAAACTCTAATCAATGTAAAATAAAAAAATTAGGTTGTTGGAATAAAGAATCACGCCATTATTATGCATTTGATATTTTTGCCAATGCTCTACCAACTGAGCTACCTGAGCACTCCAATCTAAATGCAAATTTTTCTCTTATACATTTGTTAATTCCCGAGCATCGAATGATATAAACTGTTGTTCAATCATGCAAATGGCAGCTTCTTTTTTTAAAGAAGACTTTTTATTGGGGATTTAAACACTACTTTATAAAGCCATAAGGGCTTCTTTCGATGTTTTTTTATTATTAATTTAATACTTCTCACTGAAGGACAAATCATATTTTGAAGAGAAAAATATATGCTCAGACCAGGGTTTGAATCCAGATTCATTACAGTCTCATGCAAGAAACTAAACAAATAAAATAAGAAATGATGAGAACTCATTATCGTATCCTGCATATTATCTATCATACATTCAATGAAGCCATCTAGAGGAATGCAGGGGTCTCACTAAGTAATGTTCTAACAGCATTATATTGTGAAATCATAGGAAAAATTATGCAGATCAAATAATCTCCAGTGTCATTGGACAATAACATTTTCAATTAATTTACAACTTCATACACATAATTTCAATGTAGTATTTTATAGTAACTATAATAACAGTCTCCTAGATCATCAGACAGCAATCACATTGGTTCAGTGAAAGTTTCTACTGCTGACCAATCAGGAGTCAGAATGGACCAAGCAGAGAATGAACCATGGGAAACTGTATCAATAAAGCAGGCAGTCAATGAAATAGTTTGTCTTAAGCCAACCCTTGAGGATGGCAGATGCAGCCTCTGGTGAAACATCAGGGAGTTTTAAATCTCACAACCATGGCCAAAAAGCCCAGGAAATGTCTACAGATCACAAAATAATAAAAAGAGTTAAGTCTCATAGACTGCAATGGGCAGGACATTTGGCACGAATGGGGAATGAAAGAGGGGTTTGCAAACTCCTTGTAGATTAATTTATATTCTGTAAACCTACAATATCGAATCCATGGCATTACTTCCTTTTTGAAGAAAGTCATATTCAGGATCTGAATTTTAAGTTTTCACTATTTCACAACACTGTCCTGCAAATGATATATATTTATTCAATGTTGTATAAAATTATATTATTTTTAGTCTGATCATCTTACCTCAATATTAATGTTGATTTGTTCTTGGACATGTTTCAAAACAATTCTGTTAGAAACATGTTCAAGAACAAATCAACATTAATATTGAGGTAAGATGATCAGACTAAAAATAATATAATTAAAATAACCTCAAAATATCACTTCCTAAAATTAAATATCGAATAAAATATTTATGCAAAAGTATTAATATGTATACAGATTTGCCTAATAAAATAATTGAAAAGGCAATAGTAGCCACAGGCAATTATGATCCATAAAGTCTAAAGGGTTTCACTGTAAGGATTCATATGTGTGCTGGATAAAAAAAAAGTGAAAATATAGATGAATCATTGCTCTATAATGTTTAAAGGGCATACTTTTATGCTTAGGGAATACTGTAGTACATCATATGTCTTGTAACTTAGCAATTAATTGACAATTAAAAGAATGAGTATATCTTCAAATTATATTTGAAGCCACCATTTGCATAATCGAGCAACAGTTCATAGCATTTGGCTCTTGGGAATTAACAATGTAATAAGAGAAAAATTTGCATTTAGATTAGAGTGCTCAGGTAATTCAGTTGTTAGAGCATTGGCATAGGAACCCAAAGGTCCTGGGTTCAAACCCCAGTCTGAGCATATATTTTTCTCTTCAAATATAATTTGTCCTTCAGTGAGAGGTATTAAATTAATAATAAAAACATTGACATCTTCAAATTGTTTGCTGTTCCTATTATTATTTTTCTATGTCAATTTACATTTCATACCCTGGACCTGAAGTAACAGTATCAAAAACAATACAATTATACTCAGGTTCCTAAATAACAGGGATGCCATAAAAATGTTTAAAATGAAAGAAGAGAAGCTAGCATCAACAACTCTTTTTTATGGTCCAAATCACTTCTTGTTCCTTCATTTTAAGCATTTGCTCTAATGCAGGAAACAAATAATAGTCTCATATACAAGACTTTTACCGTTTCCTTAACTGTTATAATCATATTAGTATTATGTCCAATTTGTAAAATATTTATAACATTACAACAAAATATTTCCCAAGTCATTATAAATTGTATTTTTAGTGTTTGGTATGTATGTTATAGTTTTCAAAATATCTGACTTTGGAATGGATTCTTTTTCAGTTTTAACATTTAAAAAAATATCTCAAACAAAATGCATAACATTTTTCAGCTGGAATATTTCCTATGCCAGATAATGTATTTTCAAATAGCATGAGAGATGGTATAAGTACATTAACTATAGTTGTGTTAAGTTCACATTTATAAAATTTAAGTTACCATATTTCTTAATAGTGAGTGGAACATATTTTTATCGACTCACCTCATACATTTTCAAACTTCTTTGATACCGACGGTTTCAGACAATATCATGTCCCTCTTTATTCGATATTCTGGTGGATAAAAATTTAATTACAAAGTTTATAATCCCAACGAAAGATGGCAGCACAAGAGGTGATGTCACTAAAGAAATCAACAATCACAGAATTTCATCAGTGGAAGCCATGACTGAAGAGGGACATGATATTGTCTGAAACTGTCGGTATCAAAGAAATTTGAAAATGTATAAGGTGAGTCGATAAAAATATGTTCTCCACTCACTATTAATGATATAACCTCATAATGTTTACTTCCCAATATTAATTTATATACCATATTTCTACTATTCCAAACTGGGACATTTTGTTGAGAAGCTTCCTAAAGCAATGACATGCATTTTTTTTAATTGTCTCGCAATCATAAATTCATCAACTAATGTCAGCAGGGTGTCCAGTAAATTACAAACATAAAATTCTCAACTATTTTCCAGTTTTTTCAAGACATCAAAGAATAATTCCCAAGTTTTTTGACTGCCAAATTGAATTAATTCTAGTAAAGCTAATTCCATTAAAATATTTTCTTTTAATATGTGTAAATAATAAAAACATAATTTATAACTATGTGTGCTCAAGGGTATAATTTTGCAACGGTATATCACATTGGCAAATGCCAGCATTTCTTTAGCAGCAGCAGCTTGACTCTGCCAAACTTATGCTATAGTTTCACAAACATTTCTTCCAAGAAATATTCCAATACCTGTAAACATTATTGAATATATGTGGGAAATAACATTATGGGGTTTATTTAAATTATATTTGAGTTGTGTTTTTTCTCACCTCATATTTCTTGATTTTTATGCAGACTGGCTTTGTTGCTATCTGTGCAACATTCTCGACGCATCACAACTGTTTTCTTGTGGTTGTACTTCCAGCAAATTTATTTCTGCGCCCTCTGTTTGGAAGTTCATCAGTCTGTTAACAGAGGGTGCAGAAATCAATTTGCAGGAGGGATAGCTGCAAGAAATAAGTTGTGATGCATCGAGAATGTTGCACAGATAGCAACGAAACTGGTCTGCATAAAAATCAAGAAATATGAGGCGAGTCAAAAAACACAACTCAAATATAATTAACCTGTAAACATTTTTAGAATGTGGTTCAAAGATTGTGATTCTTTTTTATTTGAATACAAGAGAGAAGCATGTATATTTTTGAATTCCAGTCTATTTCCTGGTTGCTTTCAAATTCCCGCTTATTCCCATATTCCAAGATGTCCTGACTGCTGGACACACTGTGTCAGGATCAATAGATGATTATTCTCATATCTCAATATTTTCAACATTGCATTTATGTCAAGTTTTTTGAGTCTGGAAACATCTTACTTCAATTTAATGTTGATTTGTTCTCGAACATGTTTCGATATAATCTTCTCTATCATCTTCAGCTTGCCCAGACTGATGAGTTTTATGTTGTGAACCCTGGATGTCGATATCAGCTCCCTCTTCTGGCTGGCCAAAAAATCTCCAAACTAGGTCACATTCAGCAGGAATTTTGAAATTCATACCTCTATTTTTGTTCTTCTGAATGTAATTTTTTTTCCCAAATGGTGAGTTCCTTTGTATTTTCTAACTGTTTTAATAATTTAGTATTCAAATTTACATTGTGTTTTTCAGCCCAAACATGAGCAGTTCTGCAGTTGCTGCTCATGTTTGGGCTGAAAAACACAATGTAAATTCGAATACTAAATTATTAAAACAGTTAGAAAATACAAAGGAACTCACCATTTGAGAAAAAATTTACATTCAGAAGAACAAAAATAGAGTTATGAATTTCGAAATTCCTGTTCTTCGGCCAGCCGGAAGAGGGAACTGATATCGACATCCAGAGTTCCATAAAACTCATCAGACTGGGCAAGCTGAAGATGATATAGATTACATCGCAACATGTTCGAGAACAAATTAACGTTAAATTGAGGTAAGATGTTTCCAGAAAAAAAAACAACTTGATTAAAAGAACCTCAAAATATTATTTCTTAAAACAAACCATTGCATTTATGTCTCTGCAGAACTTTCAATGTCTGACCAAAAATAATATTTTTAGGATACTGCAATAAGGTTAGAGAACACAAAAAATCAGAAGACAGTCACAACTGACAAACAGGGGCTGTCCCAGTCAAAACAGGACATATGGTAACTTTACTTTAAAGTGCTGTAGCAAGTGTGTTCTTTAAAAATCAAGGATGGCTTGTTTAAAAGATATTAATGAGGCTGTTTAAAATAAATTCATTTACTTTACCCACAAAATACTGTATGAAGTTAGAATAACTCTGAAATGGTATAAAGCTACAATATGAATCAACAATCAAAATTTAAATTTGGTTTTCATTAATATACCTGAAACACATAAGCATTGAGTATTAAGTCCTTTGAAGACCAAGATCTGAGAGTCAAATTATATCACTTTATGAAGATATAATAAAATAAGTTAAAATATACCTTCTTAGGTAAAATCTGTCGTCCTCAACTTATAAAATATGTATTCTTTATGCCTGTAGGTCTTTCAGAACATCCGTAGCATCTTCAGCAGGTCCCTCTTTGCTACAACATCCAGTATGATGGTTGATGCTGCAGGTCCTAACGTGGTGTTGTCGTGACTCACAACCAGTGGCATCAACCATCATACTGGATGTTGTAGCGAAGAGGGACCTGCTGAAGATGGAACAGATGTTCTGAAAGGCCTACAGGCATAAAGAATATATATTCTATAAGTTGAGGACTAAGAAGGTATATTTTAACTTATTTTATGACTCAATGGTTTTAACAGTGAATTTTACTAGTATTGATAATATGAAAATCTAACCAATATCTGCATTACATTAAATTAATGTTGGGAAGTAAACATTATGAGGTATAATCATTCAATATTTAATTTTAGGAAGTTATATTTTGAGGTTATTTTAATTATATTATTTTTAGTCTGAACATCTTACCTCAATATTAATGTTGATTTGTTCTTGGACATGTTTCATGTCAGAATTGTTTTGAAACATGTCCAAGAACAAATCAACATTAATATTGAGGGGTGTTAAGTGCGGTAGGGCGGTAAGATGGTCAGATAAAAATAATATAATAAATAATCATTCAAATTCATCAGAGAACATTTTGTTTAAACAACTCACCTCATAGGATTCATGCTTCCACGATACCGCGGTTTCAAACACAGTCGTGTTCATCCTCAGCCAAACTCCGAATGGAGTTGATCAACACGACTGTGTTTGAAACCACGGTATCATGGAAGCATGAATCCTATAAGGTGAGTTGTTTAAACAAAATGTTCTCCAATGAATGTTAATTAATCTGCATTACAGTTTTACCAGCAAAATAATCTTCATTTTACTCCCATTGTTGGAGATGTCACACTTTCAGATTTTTTATTCATTTTTACATTATAATGCAGCATGCTGTCTGGCATAGGAATAATTCACATAATGATATGCTACAGTATATCAAAATTATAATATAATTTATTTGCCTTTTTATAAGCTTTTGTGAAAAGCTGAAAATAATTTCATAACATGTTTTATAGCTAGCTGCTTTTTCAAAGCGGCCAATATCAAGTCATTCAATGACTTCAATACAGCATAATACAACAGCATTTTTTAAAGATTTTATGATTACAATATATAAAATCTATCTATTTCTTAAAAAAAAATCACTTAATAAGAGTACTTACAAAATGTGGAAAAAAAAAAAACAAAAAAAAACACAATAGAAAAATTCATCTTTAAAATTTTACACATACACATGACACTCACAAAATCGCAATACTCACACTATTTACAAATAATAAAATACAACGTAATAAAAATATGCATAGTAACGATTTGTTCCATTGCCTCAAGTTTGCACCGTTTCGATTTGCTATTACTACCGTTTATAACGGAAAGTAAGCATAGTTTAAAAGGCTAAGTACATTTTTTTTAATTAATAAAAAAAAGCTTTCTTATCTTCATATAAAAGAAACATAACATGTGGCTAATGCCAACCACACAATACCACCACCATAAACTACACTTGAGTCCTAGCTGATGTCATTTTCTACACGTGAATGTGAAGGCACATAAAGACCTGCAAGTACAAATATATCAATGAATATTACATTATCCATATTAAATATTCAGGAAATAATATCCAGTAAATTGATAAAGGAATGACTCATCCTAAATGTCAACAAACAATTCTTTGATATTTTTATTATTAATTTAACACTTCTCACTGAAGGATAAATTATATTTGAAGAGAAAAATTATTAATTACTGGCTTTATAAGTAGTCTTCTTAATAAAGAAGCCACCATTTGCAAAAATTGTAGCAACGGCTCATAGCATTTGGGGTTAGGGAATTAACAATGTGTAAGAGAAAAATACGCATTTAGATTGGAGGCTTAGATGGCTCAGATGGAAGAGCATTGACATAGAAAGTCAAAGGTCCTGGGTTCAAACCCCAGTCTAGGCGTATATTTTTCTTTTCAAATATATAAGAAACATTTTTGCCTAGACCGAGACATTATCAGTTTATAATCTTCTTAGAATGCTTAACACTTTTCTAGTCGCAATAGAATCTAATGTATTGGGGACAATTATTATTTCTAGACAGTTCAAAATTAGAGAATATACAATAAATCAATTTCAATTAAATGCAAGCTTTCATTTCAATCTATTAAAATATTCTGGAACACATCAATTTGAATTGCCAATTACACACAACAACAAATTTGAACTTTTTGTTGCTCGCAGAGATGAAAATATGTGATTTTAGTTAATTGGCATGCACTGATTTCGAATTTGAAGTTCGTTTTTCTCTATCACCTAACAGTTCTTTGCGAGGGCATGTTGATTTTTTTCGTTATATTTCACAAATTATTGCTTATCTGCACTTAGTTTCAATTTTTTTTGCAATAATATTGCTAGAAGCAATTGATCTATGTAAAACCAAATTATATAAGATCAAAAAAGTTAAAATATATTTTTCTAAAAAGGATAAATACGTATTTACATTACAACACATGCTTGAATTGCAGCAAAAATCTCACATTTCAAAACTTCTTCCTGGACGACTTACGCAGATAAGATGGCTTCGAAACGTCTGTGACAAGTTGCCAGCAGTAATCAGCAAGCATGTTGGTCACTGATTTCCCTTTGTAATGCCTTTCCATTTCTAAAATGTCTTGGTGGAACCTTTCGCCATGTTCATCACTGATGTCACCCAAATTTGGTGGAAAAAAAATCCAAGGGTGAATTCAGGAAGTGTATCTTATGGGACATATTCCATCCCATTAATTTGTAAGCCCTCAACAAGTCTTCCACTAAATCTCTGTAATTTTCTACTCTATAGTTTCCCAGAAAATTCACGCATACTGACTTAAAGGCAAGCCAGACATTTTTGTCAACTGGAATGAGAGTCCTCACTTAACCTTTGAAAGTTTGCCCTTAAATATTGGAAAGCCCTGCCTGATTTGTCTATTGCCTTCAAGAAGTTCATCAACCAAGTTTTATATGGTAATGGCTGTAATAGGTTTCATTCCTGAAGTCGAGATGATAAAATCTCTGCCAATTGTTTATTTAGTTTCAAGTCTCTTTCAAAATCATTTAATTCAGCTTGTGACATCAAATGTGGTTCTCGAGATGCATTCATCAGTATAGAAACTAGAGCCAGGAGATGTATCTTCTTATTCCAAAGTACATTTTTCAGGAGGTTTTGGAACTGGCAAGGAATCACTAAGTTTAACAGGTCACATGGCTGACTGCAAATTTTGATACTGAATAGAATGCTTATTTTTTTAAGCAAAACCAAATATGTATTGACCATACAGAATTAACAGTCAGTGATGTGGTCCGCAGGTTTCCTCCACAACATTGGAATGGCAAATGACATGCACGAATGCAAACTTTTTAACCACCCTATTAAAATCCTTTGGCAGTTTGTACAGCAAGAATTGGGGGCCCAATATTTATCAGTATATCCAAATTTACTATAGTTCCCAAAATATAAATTTTATGCTTTTATAACTAGTCAGTAATAGTTCTGCGCTGAGATTTTGTACTATACTCTCCGCATATGTAACAGAATAAATTAGAATAATTCATACAGCGGCGAGACATTGCAAAATTATAAAAACGCTAAAAATTATGTATTAAAGTATTTTATAGTAGATTGTTTTGATTTAATTTATTCACAATGATTAACTTGTAATGTAAGACGAACTGCACAGAACGAGGTATTACAAGCCACTACTTCACGTATTTGACAGTGGCAGTCTGGAAAATCTGTATATATGAGTATTCCTGAGGGTTTAACAACCCTTAAGAGTAATAAAACTGTGCGAAAGAAAAAGAAGGGTGACCAGTTTGAGGGACAATAGCGTCTGCGACTCTCACGAAAATGAGCACTTCTGCTAAAGGGTGTGACGGAAATATCAGACTCCAGTTAGGTGATTCGAAAAAGCTAATATCATTTTCGTCTTCTGCGAGTCCGAAACTTAGTTATTGATACATTTCAAGTCTGCAAGTAATTCTTTGTTGTTGTGTGTTATTAAATTTAAAATCCAGTAAAGACATGACCAATTACACCGGTTAACATGAGTACCAATAGTTGTACTTAATGCAGTTTTTTATCATGTTTTCAAACATGTATTCGAAATTTCTCCATCACCTACATTTTTTTATTTCAATTTCAATTAATGGATTTAAATAATTAATTTTTTTAATAAATGTTTTTTCGTCCATTTGTCCATTGTAAAATATAATGGGGAACACTTTCATCAGGAGATTTCAGCTATGGAAAAGAGATATCAAGGTAAATGGAATCCTAATATGCTGGCTGATTATTGTTGGACCTTCCAGAGAGATGCTCCACAGGCAAAATATAGCAGAAAATCATCATTTCTTACTTTCTAGGTGAGTCCGAATGTTCGAATATTGTGTAGTTATGAATGTAGAAAATATTAAAGTGTTTGAAATTATAAATGCCTGTCTCTCAGAAACCTTGCATGGCAGAGAAAAACTGATATCACATTTGAATTCAGGAGAAAAAATACTATCAGAATCACATATTTTACTTTCTGCGACAAAAAAAGTTTCTTTTTTGTTGCTCAGTGTTATTAAATGATGTAGGTAGGAAATAACACTATGAGGTTTAATTTAATTAAATTTTAGTTGTTTTTGACTCGCCTCATATTTCTTGATTTTTATGCAGACTTGAGTTTCGTCACTGAATTTGTGACATCATCGATGCAACACCACGATCACAAATCAAGAAATATGACGTGAGTCAAAATACAACTCAAATTTAATGACCAATTATATTGGAGAATGAAAAATATTCCCAATAATTTTTTAAATTATAAAACTCATTTGCTCCTTGTAGCATAACTCCAAGAAATTTATTAGAGTGCATAACAATTTTTTTTCTAAGATATATTCATGGTTGGTATCAAATCATGTTTTAATTTAATTTAAGTAATATAACTTACTTGTGGCACATTTCAATGGTCCCCTCTCAACAACTCCATGAGCAAATTGAAACTAGGACCTTCACCTTCCTTATTCTTTATAGACAGCATCTCTTTTCCGACCTGACAAATAAAAAATACAAATTTATTATAATGGTAACAATATATATATATATATATATTTAAATTAATATTGGGAAGTAAACATTATGAGGTTATATCATTAATAGTGAGTGGAGAACATATTTTAATATTTTTAATTTCAAATTTTTTCGATACCGGCGGTTTCAGACAATATCTTGTCCCTTGAGTAGAAGCCATGACTGAAGAGGGACAAGATATTGTCTGAAACCGTCGGTATCAAAGAAATTTGAAATTATATGAGGTGAGTCGTTAAAAATATGTTCTCCACTCACTATTAACAAGATATATGCCTAACCTCATAAAATAAATAACTGCTTTTATGGCAACTTTCTACAATTAAGGGCAGTCCATCGTTGTGGTCTCAAGGTAGCATGCTGTCTTATCACGCAGCAGACCTGGATTCGATCCCCAGTCAGGACAAGTTTCCTGGGTGAAGTTTTTTTCAGGGGTTTTCTTCACTTGCAAGACAAATGTCAGGAAATTCTAAGGCCCAAACATCATACGACCAAGGACTCTCCTGGTGCACCACTATCATAATCATCACCCATAACATCGGGGCAGTAACCCTGTCTTCCAGGTGCCCCAACCTCAGAAGTGGGTTACAATTATGCCAATGCATAAAAAAAAATCAGGGAAAAACATTAAGTTCATTACCAAGTGATCCAACAATTTCAAAAGCTATAGAAAAAAATACTACACTAATAGGCACCAGCACATGTGGAATTTGTGACAATGAAACTACTGAAATTTTTTAAAAGAAAGGCTCTAAATCATTCCAAAGTAACGATACAAATTTATGTTTCACATTCATATAAAAGAATAATTGAAGGGTACAGGATAGACCTACGTAAGTCACTTTTTGTAGAAAAGGAGTTTCAGGTGTCATTAGATTCTCCATGGAAAGCACTATCATTTAAAAGTGTGGAACAGCAGAAGTTTGACAGTATGGATGTTGTACAACAAAAAGTACATTTTCTAGGTTTCAAATAAAAAGTGACTTACCTGATATTTTCCAGGTATCCTTTAATTAAAATTAAACATAAAGAGACACACATGCACAATCTACACAATAAAGCTAAAGACAAAAAATGGAATAGTATCATTAACAAACTAGAAAATATTCCTCACATGTCATGTAAAAATGCAGTAACAAAATTTAAACTTATAGTACGTGATTATTTACCAAAACATTTCAATAAAATAGGAATTTACACCAATCCAAATTATCCTTTATACAACAAAGAAGAAGAAATAACTAAAAAAAATCTTCAAAACTGCCAAGCAGTAGTAATAATAGTATCCAATGGCAGACTTTGATGTTATTCCATTAGTCTCCTGACCTCCCAATATACGTAGCTGGATGCTGGATATATTTTGTTCTTGTTGTTGGGTTTGAGGCTTTTCAACACTGCTGTTTATTATATACATGAACAGAATTATGAATGAGTCGTATCTTATCTTACCTCATACTTCATGTTTTTCAAATAAACTTATGAATGAACAGAATTATCCAGGAATGGAGACAATTACATCATGAATCTATCCCAATCAATAAAAATTTACAAATTGACGCACTACATTTTGCAGATGATTTCGCTCTTGTAGCAACTAATAAAAATTATCTTCAATATTCAATACAAAATTTGAACACTATAGGTGAAAAATGCAATATGGAGATCAATATAGAAAAAATCAAATGATGGCCTTATGTGGGAAATATCCTGTCCTAAGTAAAATTTGTTTAAAGAACAAACTGTGTGAAAGAGTAAATGATTTTTCCTACTTCAGGTACAAATTTTCTTTTTCGATTAATTGGCTATCACTGATAAAATTCATAAGAACAATAAAACAATGGAAATAATTAACAAAATTATAAATCTTCCACAGTACAAAGGCACACAAGAATACTCCTACATAAAACATTAGCAAAATCAGTACTATGTTATGGATGGGAGGCATGGATAATGAGAAATAAGGACATCCATCATACCACAGCCAGTGAGATCAAGTCATGAGATGGACAGCAGGTAATTCCCGATGGGATCAGAAATATCTGCAAGAATTTTAGTTATCCTTTTTATAAACGAGTATCAATACAATTGGAAAAATCATGTACATTGTATTTCCAAGAATAGAATCCCAAAAGCCATGCTTCACTACCACCCACATGGAAAGAAATCTTTGTGCTGTCCGAAGAAGAGATGGATTGAAAATCCAGCCTTCAGATCGTAACAGGCCATTAGGCCTTATACTTGTACGGAAGACGACTTTTTAAAATGTGTTATATGAAAAGGATGAAATGTAAATTTGTTTATAATACATATTATATATGTTACAGTAAATGTGATTAATCTGGCGATTATATAAATTTGCTGGTTATTATACATAATCACCACTAAATTTGGTAAATATGATAAATTTTTGAAAATTTATCAAATTATCCGGTTTGTTTGTATAATTCCCAACTCGTAATGGTAAATGTAATAAAAGTCCCTAATTTTACGAAAATTCGTCCAGTTTGCAGATTCACCTAGGTTAGAATAATTGAATTAGGTTAGGTTAGCTTTTAGGTTCCTTGCATTTGAAATGTTTTGTAGAAGTTCAATAAAATTGTATTATAACCATTTATTTATTGACTTTTTAATTGTAAAATATAAAATATTGTAATTCGTGGTCTCTTATGCCATAGCGTCCAACGAAAAAACATCTTCTTCAAAGTAAAATTGGGAAACACATTATGAGGTTCTTAATTAATAAATTAATGAGTCATTTTTATACAGAAGAACAAATTTAAATCTATGAATTTCGACATTCCGGATGAACGTGACCTCATCTCGAAGTTCATCGAATCAACACCAGATGGCAACGATATCTCGAAGTTCGTCAAATCAACACCAGATGGCAACGTTATAGAGGGAGATTCCAACGAATATCCGGTAGTCATAATGGCGGTTGAAAATGAATGACAAGATCATTTGAAAACTATAGTTACCGTGTTTGAAAAACATGAAATATGAGGTAAGATGTTAAAATGACTCATTAATTTATGAAAAAATATCTTTCTGAGTAGTAACTCCTAAAAAAAAAACTACACTTTATTCTACTGGCCCAATCAGTCATGATATTTATCACATTTACCATTACAAGTTGGGAATTATGCAAACAAACTGGTTAATTTGACTATTTAATTCATGCCCCAAATGGGAGTCAATGACCAATCACGTTACAATGTTTTTGATTTACAACCAATCACAGTCGTGTTTCACCCCGCTCTTTATCAATTTCTCTTTATCAGCTCCTGCTTTTGTGATAAAGAAAGCTTCTCCTTTTTAATGTTCTGAACAGGTCAAATCATTATTTTTCTCCAACAAATACATTGAATATAGCAAATAATGAAAAGATTCCTTGATTTTACTGAGTTGTTTACTAAAAAAAATAAATGAATTATCCGTAATGTTGATTATGATATATAGTTTGACGTGTTTCATTATTTCTCCACTTGGGTGCACTCTTACAATATTGTGATCTTATTTGGCAATAAATAATATGATCAAGGTGCAGTGAATGAACATAACCTCACATATATTAAATTAATGTTGGGAAGTAAACATTATGAGGTATAATCATTAAAATTCATCGGAGAACATTTTGTTTAAACAACTCACCTCATAGGATTCATGCTTCCATGATATCGTGATTTCAAACACAGTCGTGTTATCATGGAAGCATGAATCCTATGAGGTGAGTTGTTTAAACAAAAT
Source organism: Diploptera punctata (assembly GCA_030220185.1). Classification (NCBI taxonomy): domain Eukaryota; kingdom Metazoa; phylum Arthropoda; class Insecta; order Blattodea; family Blaberidae; genus Diploptera; species Diploptera punctata. Next base: position 1,458,760 of record JASPKZ010003860.1, on the reverse strand, counting down.
GTTCTCCAATGAATTTTAATAACCTCACATTTGTGATTTGTTTTCAAACATCGCCGTTTACATTAAATATATAAATATTTTAAAATAAGTATAGTTAAACAATGATTTGTGAGTAAACAGCTTAATTTTATTCGTTAAATAGTCCTAACAAATGCCACTCCTGATTTCCAAATTATCTAGATAAATTATATTTGAAGAGAAAAATTTTCGCCTAGACCGGGACTCGAACCCGGGACCCTTGGCTTTCCGGGCCAAGTGCTCTACCAACTGAGCTACCGAGGCGAGTTACGATCTAGAAAATTTTTCTCTTCAAATATAATTTATCCTTCTATGAGAAGTGTTAAATTAATAATAAAAATCGTATCTGGATAAATTCACTCCTCACTTCGTGAGTCGTGAATTTATCAATAATTTGGAAATCACTCGTGGCATTACTTATGATAAATTTAAAAAAAATGTACCATATTTACCAGCATTAATTGATGATTATGCATAATTACCGGTTATTATATATAATCACCAGTTTATTACTTTTACTGTAACATATACATATTATCTTATGCATTCTCACCTGACATGTTCTCTGCAGCTCAGGAATTCGTAGCAATAACTCTCCAAACTTGGAAGGAATCTCAGGATAGTGAGCCAATGTATAATGCTGTAAAGCTTGAAGAGCTTTTTCTTGAGATGCACGTACTTTCTCTGCTTCTCGTAAGTCACTCGCATCTACAATAGTTCATTTAAAAAAGATTATACATGATTATTGTAACAAACAATAAAAACAATTATTTTTTAAAAGAAAAATTAATGCTTGAACCGGAATCGTATCCTGGATCTCTGACTCTGTAAGTCAGCATGTAATCCACTATTCAAGACCCAATATGACTTATACAATTCTCTTATGTCTGAAGGCAGAAAGCTCTCGCTATCAGACGACTTCTTTTTGAAGTATTTTTTAACGAGAATTTTACATTTACTTTTATTCGGTAAAGCTTAAAATTTTGATGTTAATATTTAGTTTAACATATTCCAATCCAGGACTATTAAGCTAAATATAACATCAAAATAAAAACAATAACAACATGGTTGAAATTCCACGAGAAAATTTCTTCCGCCATGGAGATTTGAACCAGCATGTCTCACAGCCATAGTTAAATATGGGAAATAACATTATGAGGTTCTTAATTCGTAAATTAATGAGTCATTTTTTTCACATCTTACCTCATATTTCATGTTTCAACCGACTATGACTCATCATAATATCAGTTGAAAATGTGAGAGATCCTTCTCTTGAAAACTAGTTCCCCTGTTTAAAGAAACATAAAATATGAGGTAAGATGTGAAAAAATGACTCATTAATTTACGAATGTCTCACAGCTTTGTGTCAAGGCATGATGCCGTAGACTTCTCATGCACAGTGTGAGACGACAATTGAACAAAGCCATAAAAAAACTATATTTGTCTGATCAGTCATAGGTTTTTCTATTGTCGGAACTTGCTTGTTTAGTAAATATTATTTTATTACTAGAAATTTTTCAAATATGAGAGTAAAATTCAGTAATTACCTGATGTAAGAAGTACAATGACCTTCATTGCAACATATTCATACTTGTCAACCCGAAGTCTACGAAGATGTTCCGTAAAGTTAAGCATACGTTCAATACAGGCTCCGAGTCCCAAATCTCTTGCCTGTGATAACGTAATTGATTTGCCCAAACTAACACGAATTTCACCTGGAGTAGACATTGAGCGGAAGCAACATGAAAATAGCAGCAACTCACACCATGCATTTATCAGCAGCGAGATCTGATCATCAATCTGAAAAAAAAAAAATCACGCTATATCTCATTTCGGTACTTCATGATTTTAAAACTTCGCCAGTACCATGTACTGCATTAATCACAAAAAATGGATGCAACTTTCACCAACATACAAATAAAACATCTATCCATGGCACAACAGGCCTAGAAAGACCTTGACTTACTCTCTGGCTGCAGGCCTCACATCCACATGTGTTAATCACTGAGGTAGAAAATCATCCAGCCAGTGTAGGGGTGACATGTGGTCAGCATGTCAGATCCTCCACCTATTAAATAATAATAATAATTCCATGGTGCTTAGCCTACCAGCCGGTTGCTGACCTCACATCCACATGTGTCAATCAGAGGTAGATGATCATCTAGCCAGTGTAAGGGTGACATGTGGTCAGCATGTTGAGTCCCCCAGCCGTTATAGCTGGTTTTCTCAACCCGGAACCGCTACTTAGTGTAAATACCCAAATGCCTCACGATGCTGGGTGGGCATCAGTCCCATACTGGCCGGAACACCATGAGAACATTTCTTCCCCATGGAGACCTCCTGTAGCTCAGCAGTGCCAAGGCTTCCTGCCTTAACCACTCGGCTATGGCACGGAACAATCCTCCACCTATTACAGCTGGTTTTCTCAACATGGTGCTGCTACCCAAATATTTCATATTGCTGGGTGGGCACCAGTCCCAATACTGTCTGAAATTTCATAAGAAAATTTCTTCTCCATTGGAATTAAAACCAGTGCAAGTCTGTAGCTCTGCACCAAAGGCACCATGCCTTAAACTGCTTGGCTATGGTGCAGAACACAAATAAAACATGGCAACTTATTTATAGTTTTCTACAGGGAATATATTTCTACAGAAAAAAAATCCATCATTGAGATGTATGAAATGAATAATAACATAGCACATAAAATAAAAACATAGAAAATATATAAATTATATTTGAAAAGAAAAATATACGCCTAGACTGGGGTTTGAACCCAGGATCTTTGACTTTCTATGTCAATGCTCTTCCATCTGAGCCACCTAGGCCTCCAATCTAAACGCGTATTTTTCTCTTACACATAGTTAATTCCCTAACCCCAAATGCTAAGAGCCGTTGCTACGATTTTTGCAAATGGCGGCTTCTTTGTTAAGAAGACTTTTTATTGGGTCCTGGGTTCAAACCCAGTCTAGGCGTATATTTTTCTTTTCAAATATAATTTGTCCATCATTAAGGTGTTTAAAAAAAAAAAACGAATAATATTAACATTAGAAAATATATAGTTTAAACTCCTGAGCACAGGAGCCCTTAGAAGGTCCTTGGCCTACCATCTGGCTTGTGGCTCACATCCACATGTGTAACTTACACAGGTGGACGATCATCTAGCCTGCATAGGGGTGATATGTGGTCAGTATGATGAGTATCCAGCCGTTATAGCTGGTTTTCTCAACCTGGAGCCACTACTTAGTGTAGCTACCCAAATTCCTCACAATGCTGGGTGGGCACCGGTCCCATACTGGGCAAAATTTGATGAGAAAGTTTCTTCCCCCATGGGATTTGAACCAGCACATGTCCCACAGCTCTGTGCCAAGGCATTATGCCTTAGACTGCTCAGCTGCAGTGCAAGATTAAATGTACAGCTATGTATGGTAAATATAATTAATTTTACATGTAAACAGTCAAGGATACATAACAAAAATTATATGGACATAAATAATAAATTCATATCAATAATACTTATTTCATTATATTTTTTTGAGAATTCTTGGCTAGCTTATTTGTATTTTTTCAGTAAATATAATGTTAGGATTTTCCAAGATATTTGTAAAATTATTTATTTTCAATAATGATAAAATACAGAACATTCAGAAAAAAGAATCCGACATTTAAAGATAAGGAATTATTTGATAAAACACAAAAAACATGTATTATATACATATATCATTATATACATATGTATATTATACACATATATACATACCATCCATTGAAACACTATAAATTTAAAAAAAAATTCAAAAAGTTTAATATAAGATTAGCACCAAAGAATGAATACAGCCTTAATAGGATAATTAAAACCAATAAAAATGAAAGAATTGAAAATGAAAACAAATCAGGAATTTATCAGATCAAATGCAGGGATTGTGACAAAATTTATATTGGAAAAACGAAAAGAAATTTGAAAACAAGGGTGAAAGAACATCTTAGAAACATCAAAAATGGAGAAGTGGAAAAGTCAGCAGTAGCTGCTCATGCTTGGTCCGAAAAACATTTAATTAATCAAAAGCCAGTCTAATTAAATAAATAGACAAACAAAAGGAACTCACGGTTTGGGAAAAGATCCACATTCAGAAAAACATAGGAAAACTTATGAACTTCGAAATTCCCGCAAATTCTGATCTGATCCAGAGGTTCATTGGTCCACCAACAGAGGGAAGAAGAAGAGTTTCATCCGATTGACATAACATCAGTCGCCAAAGAAGTACTGAAGATGAGACCGTTATGGTCTCGAAATCGTGATCTACTTAGAAGATTTATATGAGGAGAGGTAAGAAACATTTAATTTCACCATAAATTAAACCTCATGGTGATTAATTCCTATAAAAGTTAAAAAATGAAAAACATGTACTTATCTTTTTCTGATAATGTCCATGTTTGCTTCTAAACATAACTATTGATTTGAATATTGTTTTGTATTGTTTATTTTTTCTTTCACTCACCTCATACTTCATAACTCCTCGCAGACCCAGGGTTTCTTCATATCGACGATTTTATTATTAATTTAACAATTCTCATTGAAGGATAAATTTTTCTCTTCAAATATAATTTCTTCACATCATTTGTGACATTCTCAATGCTGTGTCACGTTCACAACAGCATTGAGAATGTCACAAATGATGTGACGAAACCCTGGGTCTGCGAGGAGTTATGAAGTATGAGGTGAGTGAAAGAAAAAATAAACAATATTAAAAAACCTCATAGTGTTATTTCCTATCTACATAACTTAATTGTTTTGTGTGTTTTAATATTTGCTATATGAAATATCACTATGAGGTTTAATTTAATATTTAAAATAAATTTCTTTCCATTTCATCTCATATCCTATCTCATAATTAGACCAGTTTTGTACCTTAGTGGTTACATCTTTAGTAGTTTCATGACTGTTGTTTGTTATCCAGGAGCACATAAATACTGCTTCTTCAATGCTCTTGGACACAGAACATCGTTCATGTAACACTGAAGATGTAACCACTAAGGTTATGAAATTGGTCTAATTAGAAAACAGGATATGAGGTGAGGTGGAAAGAATTTTATTTTAAAGTTTTAGGACCTACATTTATAGAAACTTTTTTTTATTGTTTTGTTGCATTCTAATCTGCTTTGTAAATAATGGAAACTTTTTTTCAAAACATCCTGTATAATTAAAAACCATCCTTTTAGGTGACTGTACTTACCGATATATTCTTGAATAATGGCAAACTTTTACACCATTTAACAAGTCTATAAAGACGATGATCAGCAATGTTGCATAAATTAGAGAGGAAGTCAGGATTACTACTGGTGGTCTCAGAGTTGCCATTGTTATTATTAGTGCTATTATTATTATTGTTATTATTGCTGTTGGAGGTATTGCTACTTTTACTACTGTCACTGTTTGAGCTACTGGTGCTGTTGGTACTGCTACTGTTGCTACCACTAACACCACTATGTGCTGTCATTTTTTGCATCTCCTGGTCATTATAGTGCCACAAGTGCTCCACATCCATTATTTCCTGCAAAAAAAGTTCATTCCATTGTCATTGATGTAACATTTGAAGAAAGTCAATGCTATGTTGTGGTGTTATGCCACACTTGCATGGAACTGCTATTAGTAGAGATCTGTGAAATTCGCGAGTCGTGATAACACAAAATCCTCTAATTTTGTCATTTTCTTGTAACATTTCTTAACTCCACTTCCCATAACCTCAAAAAAAGCATTTATGAATTGTGGAATAATGTGAAATAATACCGAAATTAAAAATTTTCAACAAATTCCTAAGATTTTTTTTTTGTTCTATTTGCGAAATTTTCATAATGCATTTTTTAAATACTTTTTTGGATTCCACCTTTTTAAATGTCATATCTGCTTCCTGCATGCACTCTTGCAAAGGAAAATGGTTGCAACACAGTTCACAACATAGAGGTAATATTTTCTGTCTTTCTTGTTATTGAACAAGATAACAAGATCCCATTTTCAGACTTATACTTAATAAGAAATGAACAACAGCAAAGAATTGAATTTAATATTTGTAGAAAGGACACTCGTATGGACAACTTCATAAAATCTTCAGGTTTTAATCATGTTTCACATAAACATGCAATTTTCAATAGTCTATCACACAGATTAATAAATATTCCACTTAATGTAGAAGATTTTGATAATGAATATAATCATAATGTACATATTGCTAAAATAAATGGTTTTGATGAAGACATAATAAAGAATAAATTAAAGAAATTTAAACAACAGAAAACATGATTCCAAGAAAGATGGAAAATTCAAGAAATTTACTTACCATCCAGAATTTAATAACAAATTAAAAAAAAATTAATATACCATTGGCTCCAATTAACAAATTCAGCCTGGGTAATCTTCTGTTGACTAATAATAAAGTTAACACCCCAGACAACAAAAAATCTGTAATTTATCAAATTAATTGCAAAGATTGCAATAGGATATATATATATATATAGGAAAAACAAAAAGGAACTTGGAAACTCATAAAAAAAACACTTTAGAAACATAAAAAAATGGAGAAATTTAAAAATCAGCTATAGCAGCACATAGTTTATTAGAGAATCATAGAATTGAAAAAGAAGCAAAACTTTTGAAACATCTATCTAAATCTTTGGAATTAACAGTTTGGGAAAATATATATATTAAAAAAATAAACATACTAGAACCATGAATCATATTTGAAGAGAAAAATTATACGCTCAGACCGGGACTTGAACCCGGGACCCTTGGTTCTCTAGACCAAGGGTCCCGAGTTCAAGTCCCGGTCTGAGCATACAATTTTTCTCTTCAAATATGATTTATCCATCATTGAGATGTATGAAATTAATAATAAAAATATAGAACCATGAACTTTGAAATTCCGGACGAACCAAGCTTGATTACAAAGTTCTTCAAAAATACACAAGATGGCAGTTTAGAAAATTACTCCTTCAAAAGTACACCATATGGCAGTTTGGAAAATTACTGGCAAAAGAAAAAATTGACAGTAATGAAACAGCTGACGATGGGGAAGATTGTTCTCCGATACTGCGGTGCTGTGTTTAAAAAGAACATAGAAGTATGAGGTAAGAAGAATTCATGATTCATTTGATTTATATTTGTTAAATTCTAACTCGATTATTAATTAAAATAAACCTCATAATGTCACTTCTTTTAAATACTAATGAGTAGGACTAGAATTTTTGGTAAGAGTGGTTGTTTCTTAAATACATAAATGCTTTTTATATAAAAATATAATTTAAATTTGATAGCCCAGAAATATTCAATGAAAATATCTACCAATAAAACTAAAATAATGGCCTTTTGTAGAAAATCCCCAATACCAAGCAAAATTTTAGAGAGAGTTAATGAGTTTACTTATTTAGGATATAAACTCTCTTTTGTTGAAAATTTGGATTTATCAGAGAAAATTGTGAAATTCAACAAATCAATGGGAATCATTAATAGAGTTTTAAAACCTTCATCAGTGCAAAAATCAACTCGTATTCGTCTTTATCAAATAATGGCTTGACTAGACCTATGTTATGGGAGTGAAGCGTGGACTATAAGGATGAGAGATGAAAGCAGACTAACAGCTTGTGAGATGAAATTTATGCGCCGAACAGCTGGCTACACCAAATGGGATCGAAAGAAAAATGTAGAAATCCTTCAAGAACTTAATGAATCACCAATACTGGACTACATCTCCAGATATCAGCTAAACTGGAAGGAACATGTCTCAAGAATGGCTAGATCCAGGATCCCCAAGGCAATAATGAACTACTGTCCAAATGGGAAACGGTCACTTGGTCGACCTATGAAAAGATGGCACGAAAACCGCTTTGTCAGGCCGTACCAGTTCTTCTAGGACTAATACCTGGCAGGATGATGATGATGATAAAAACTAATCAAATTAAAGTACTTTGTTAAGTCATATTTATGCATATTTGGTCATTAGTATGTGAGAGAGCATATTATAGCAATTTATTGGTCATATTTTCACTCTTTTAAGAAGTAAAGAACTTTTATCATATAATTCCTTTCTTTCGTGTTCATTTAAGTTGTTAAATTTCTCAGATTTTATTTTTTATAAAATCTATCTACCTCTCCTATTTAGTTTCAATTCACAGTATGGACTTTTCCTTTATGTATATACCTGAACAAATATTTATGTAATGTCTCACGATCAAGCAGGTAGCTACAATAATTTTAATAAAATAAAAAGCATGCAACGATATCAAATTCCATTGATGTTTATATTATTAATTTAACACCTTCTCACCGTAGAATAAATTATATTTGAAGAGAAAAATTATATGCTCAGACTGGGATTTGAACCCAGGATCTTTGGCTTTCTAGGCCAATGCTCATAACTGAGCTACCTGAGAAACTCACATCTAAATGCAAACTTTTCTCTTATACATTGTTAATTCCCGTTTGCCAAATGCTAAGAGCATTTGTTCAATCATGTGAATGGCAGCTTCTTGTTTTAAGAAGACATTTATTGGGAATTTAAACACTACTTTATAAAGCCAGTAGGGCTTCTTTTGATGTTTTTATTATTAATTTAACACATCTCACTGAAGAATAAATTATATTTGAAGAGAAAAATTATACTCTCAGACTGGGTTTGAACCCAGGACCTTTGGCGCCATTTAGATCGGAGTTTCTCAGGTAGCTCAGTGGTAGAGCATTGACCTAGAAAGCCAAAGGTCCTAGGTTCAAACCCAAGTCTGAGCATATAATTTTTCTCTTTAAATATAATCAAATTCCATACTTTGCATTTTATTCTTCAATAAATAGTTAACTATATTATTTTTGGTCTGGACATCTTACCTCAATATTAATGTTGATTTGTTCTTGAACATGTTTCAAAAATAAAACCAGTCTGGGAAAACTGACGATAAAACAGAATTGTTTTGAAACATGTTCAAGAACAAATCAACATTAATATTGAGGTAAGATGTCCAGACCAAAAATAATATAATTAAAATAACCTCAAAATATAACTTCCTAAAATTAAATATTAAATAGTTAATTGTCATAAACTGATTTACTACCTGATTTTATAACACAAATTATTACATAATTATAATGTTATTAGGTCATGATTGCATTTTTTGCATATTTCGGTGGTTTTTAGGTCATAAAAATACTAATCCTACTAATGAATACACTTACTTGCAATAACTGAGGGACAGCTAACTTCTCATGATGCCTGGAGTTGATAGAAGTAGTACTACCACTACTTCCAGCTACTACTCCCACATCTGGAGCCTCAAGTTTCACCTGAGGATCACCAGAGGGAGCAAGAAGCTTATGATTGGCAGGATCACTACCAGGAGGAACCATCAGACTGGCAGGCAGTGTATAAGAACACTGATAAGTACTACGGCCTCCACGAGTTCTGTCTTCTCGAATAGCTGAAATTTTAAATTCAAGCACTGATTCCATCTTCTCAAACAGTTGAAGTCATACAGACCTTTTTATATTATATCATAGAGAGAGCGAATGATTTCATTATCAAGTGCTCGACATTAGATACCAACCATTATATCATAGAACACAAAATAATTTACGTACAAGTTTGTAACTCATTCAAAGTTAAAATTGGGAAACACATTATGAGGTTCTTAATTAATAAATTAATGAGTCATTTTAACATCTTACCTCATATTTCATGTTTTATCAAACACGGTAACTATAGTTTTCAAATGATCTTGTCATTCATTTTCAACCGCCATTATGACTACCGGATATTCGTTGGAATCTCCCTCTATAACGTTGCCATCTGGTATTGGCAACGATATCTCGAAGTTCATCAAATCAACACCAGATGGCAACGTTATAGAGGGAGATTCCAACGAATATCCGGTAGTCATAATGGCGGTTGAAAATGAATGACAAGATCATTTGAAAACTATAGTTACCGTGTTTGATAAAACATGAAATATGAGGTAAGATGTTAAAATGACTCATTAATTTATTAATTGTAACTCATTCATACGTAAATATGGGAAATAACATGATGAGGTTCTTAATTTAATGAATGAATGAGTCAATTCTTATCTTATTAAGAATCAAATGAATTGTGAATTATTCTTACCTCATACATCTATATTTTTTAACACAGAACTGCAGTATCGGGAATCATCATTCCCATCTTCAACTGTTTCATGACCATCAATTTTTCATTATGCTCGTAATTTTCTAAACTGCCATCTAGTGTTGATTTGAAGAACTTTGTAATCAAATTTGGTTTGTTTGGAAACTCAAAATTCAAGGTTCTCGTATGGTTTAGAACTATACTAGAACCATGAATTTTGAGTTTCCAGACAAATCAAATTTAATTACATCATCATTCATCATCATGAACAAATTCGTTTTAGGCCATGTGGCCTGTACGGTAAATTTAATTACAAAGTTCTTCAAATCAACACCAGATGGCAGTTTAGAAAATTACCAGCATAATGAAAAATTAACAGTTGTGAAAACAGCTGAAGATGGGAATGATGTTTCCCGATACTGCAGTTCTGTGTTAAAAAACATAGATGTATGAGGAAAGAAGAATTCACAATTCATTTGATTCTTGTTAAGAAAACCTCATAATGTAAAAATTTCCAAGTTTATTATATTAATTTCTATCTTGCCTCATATTTCATGTTTTTTTTAAACATGGGAACTGCAGTTTTCAAGAGGAGATCCTTCTCATCCTCAGTCGATACTATGCCTACCATATTTTCATTTCAATCTTCATCTATAGACGATTTTATTATTAATTTAACACTTCTCACTGAAGGATAAATTTACAGGGAATTACAATGTATATAAGAGAAAAATTTGCATCTAGATCGCAACTCGCCTCGGTAGCTCAGTTGGAAGAGCACTTGGCCCGGAAAGCCAAGGGTCCTGGGTTCGAGTCTCGGTCTAGGCAAAAATTTTTCTCTTCAAATATACTTCATCTATAATTGAAATTCCCAATGAACATACTTGATCTCAAAGTCATCAAATTAGCACCAGATGGCAACATTATAGATGAAGATTCAAATGAAAATCCAGTGGTCATAATATCAGCTGAGGATGAAAGGGATCTCCTCTTGAAAATTGCAGTTCCCATGTTTAAAAAAACATGAAATATGAGGTAAAATAAGAACTGACTCATTCATTCATTGAAATTTGTAACTGTTTAAAATAATCATACTCAATTATTATGAGTCAGTTATTTTGACTTACCTCATATTTTTTTTTTATATTTCCTACAAATATTAAACTCATACTCAAGATTGGGTAGAAGTTTTAAATTCCAGTTTTTAATGTATATTCCCTTTTTTAGCCACATCAGTCCTAATTATTTCTTTTTTTGACATTTTTTTTACAAAATCTTGATAATTTATGTTATTTTATTACAGAAATCAGTACTTATTATTTATTTTTTGACAATATTTTACATAAATCTGAATAATTTGTTATTTTATTACAGAAATAATAAATAACTGTTCTTTTTATATATTAAATTTGGTAATTTTTAACATTATAAGGTTCAATTCATAAGAGTTAGATGAATCGTGATTATTTCTTACCTCATACTTCTATGTTTTTTTAAACACAGCACTGCAGTATCGGCGACTCCTTGTCACCATCATCAGCTGTTTTCATGACTGTCAATTTTTTTTCTTTTGTCCTTCAAAAGAACACCAGATGGCAGTTTGGATAATTATCGACAAAAGAAAAAATTGACAGTCGTGAAAACAGCTGATGATGGTGACAAGGAGTCGCCGATACTGCAGTGCTGTCTTTAAAGGAACATAGAAGTATGAGATAAGAAATAATCACAATTCATTTAATTCTTATAACTGTTCTTTGCTACCTGTAAGACTCTATATACAGAAACTGGTCATCTAATTTCAGTTTCTGGTGCTTATTCTAATATTACTGTATATTTTGTGTTCCATATATTATATTATCATCGTATACTTTGTGTTTGTATTATATCAGTACACCACTTCAATTCTAGAATACATGTGAAGCATGAATAGTCAAGAAATTATTAATCTTCTAAAAAAAAAGATTACCTTATGAGCAATAAAGTTAAAGTGATCCCACTACAGGCCTCAGAAGGCCCTTGGGGTAGTAGGAGGTTAAGGCTCCCACTTTTTCTTGACAATCGGCACTTTATGTCAGCCGGGTTGTCAGGCCTGCGTGACGGCCGCCTTTACCCCAGAACAAGCGTCTGGTACTCATTTCAGTTAGAGGCTGAGTCGACCCCAGGGCTATAGTGCCGCCAGAAGGTTTGGGTCAGTTTAAAAATCCTGACCCCACCGGGACTCGAACCCTCGACCTTCTGGCTTGTAGCGCAGTGCCTTAACCACTACGCTACGGCGTGCCCCCCACCTTATGAGCAATAGAGTAACTTAAGGATCAATAACTTTCACAAATAGAGATACAAACTTCTTTACTTAAATATGTTAATATGAGGAACAAATACTGGAATTTACTGTATTTACGCATGGATAAGCCACACTTTTTTTACATAAAATATAAGTTTCAACATTAGGGTGTGGCTTATACATGAAATTACATATCGGGAAGTTTCTGCACAATTGATGTACGCCGCTGAGTTACAAGGTCGTGATGTGTCATAAATAGCCTTGCCCAGCTGTAACTTGCCTTACATTTATTGCATGGGATTTCCATATTCTTGGCTATCTTAAGGCCTTCAAATTGTATCATTTCGAAGGATACAGAAAATCTGTCTGCTCTTGTTTTCTGTATGTAATCCAGGAGAACCCTTTCTAACTGTGGATATTTTGCTTTCTTTCTGCAGAAAGATTGTCTACGTTGTGATGCGTTTTCAAATGCATGTTTTGTTTGAATCCACCATCGCACATTTTTTTGTCCACATCAAACTTTCTTCCTGTTGTTCTATTTCTGTGTTCTGCTGCATTTCACACCACTTGTAGCTTGAATATGGAGGTATAACTTGCTCTGCACTGACCCATGTTTACACACAGTGAACAGGAATGACAATGAATACTGTACCTGCCAACTGACCGTACCTTTTACCCTTGTGTTAATGACTGAGCCGCCAGCCCGAATGTACTGTTACATAGCCGGCAACAGAAGCTTTGGAATTTACAACATTGCCAGATTTAAAAATGGCATAGGCCTATTTCTGTCTTTTGCACTGCTTCTTAGCGAAAATATAAGACAAATATTTCTTCCTCAATTTATTATTGCAAAACATGGATGTGGCCTATACATGCATAAATACAGTATTTAAAGTACGATTGCCAAAATATGTGATATCATTTGAAAGATTAGGAATATAAAATTATTTTAATGAAATAGTATAGTAATACAGTGCAGAATAATGAGGATCAAATAAAACATTTGAATAAAATAAAATACATCACTCACCTTCTAATTTCATACCCATTTTAAGACACTTTTCAAAACGGCAAGCAGGGCATTTTTTGCGAGTAGCAATTGTTACAGGACACGAGGATCCACGTAAGCATACATAGTTCTTGCGATTTTGAACAGTTCTTTTAAAGAATCCTTTACAACTCTCACAAGAAAAGATGCCATAATGGAAACCTGATATCTTATCTCCACAGATGGGACATGGGCTGAAAAATACAAAATATAATAAGACAGCAGTTTCATATTCAACAAAAATACATAGACTTCCACAAACCTTGTCTTCATTAGAATTTTTTAATGTCTAGATTTCACTGCATCTGAGAGTATTTAATTAACCGTTTCTGCTTTCATGTCATGGCCTTTTTTACAGACCAACTCTTAACAGCTGGTCTCTGAAGAAGACCACAAAATGATGGCAGAAATGTTTGTTAAAACTCTTAGATGCAGCAGTTAACAGGTCTTCAGAGATCATTATATAATGATATAAATAATATTTGATACCAAAAAAGTTAAAAGAAAATCTACTTGAACATCATTTAATAAATTGGTTACAGGCCATGATTGTTTCTACAAGGATCCATTGCAATGATGACTATAGGCCATGGTTTTAGTTGTGTATACATTAATTTACTTATTTCAATCATAGTAACAGCTTTAGCTTCTTAATATTAATTTAATAACAAAATATCTTATGTACATAAATGTAAAATTTTAGATAAATTCTTGTTCGACCTCACATGGTGATCAAATCACAGATCATCTGATATCTGAATGTAATATATAAAACAGGATTTAAAAAAACAGGTTTTTTAAAAAACCCAGCCCATACGGGGTATTTTGGGTTTTTTGATAAAAGCAAAAAAAAAAAGTTTTTTTTGTATTTATCCCCATAATAATTTAAAAGCTATACTACATTATATTAAATTAAATTGATATTTAGAATAAAATAATAATTTTGTACTATATATTTAAATTTAAATATAATATTACTTTATTTTTTTCATATCTAAATAATTACATACATGCTCTTGTGAAAAATTAAAGGAAAAACCTGTTTAAACCAGTCGTAAATATGTAGAAATACACCAAGAGAAACATTCTGAAATTCCAGAAAATATTACCCAAATTTTGGAAAATATACTTATTTACAAAAATGTTTTGCATATGCAGAAACAGCTGATATTTATTGGAAAAATATTTGATCATATGCAAGCTGAAAAAACTAATATTTTTGATTCTATGGAACTTTGGATACACTTAATATAATGTTGAAATTCATCGGAGAACATTTTTTAACAACTCACCTCATAGCTTTCATGTTTTTCATGATACTGCGGTTTCAAACGTGCTCACATTTGAAACCGCAGCATCATGAAAAACATGAAAGCTATGAGGTGAGTTGTCAAAAAATGTTCTCCGATGAATTTCAATGATTATACGTCATAACGTTTACTTCCCAACATTAATTAAATGTAATAGAATGTAAATCATATTTAAAGAGAAAAATTATACGCTCAGACCGGGACTTGAACCCGGGACCCTTGGTTTTCTAGTCCAAGTGCTCTACCATTTGAGCTACCTGAGCAAGTACCGATCTAAACGCAAATCTTTCTCCATATACGTTGAAATTCCCGCCCACCAAATGCTTTGAAGCCTTTGCTTCTATCTTTGCAAATGGCGGCTCCTATATTAAGAAGACGGTCTGAGTGTATAATTTTCCTCTTTAAATATGATTTATCCATCATTGAGATGTATGAAATTAATAATAAAAACATCGAAAATAGCCGTACTGGCATTTATAATGTAATGTATAATTCCCAAATATGTCTTCTTAATATAGGAGCCGCCATTTGCAAAGATAGAAGCAAAGGCTTCAAAGCATTTGGTGGGCGGGAATTTCAACGTATATGGAGAAAGATTTGCGTTTAGATTGGTACTTGCTCAGGTAGCTCAAATGGTAGAGCACTTGGACTAGAAAACCAAGGGTCCCGGGTTCAAGTCCCGGTCTGAGCGTATAATTTTTCTCTTTAAATATGATTTATCCATCATTGAGATGTATGAAATTAATAATAAAAACATCGTAATAGAATGTGTTGATGTTCAAACGCATAAAGACAGTATTCAACGTAGGATGAGTGAAGCTGTTTTACCAATATAATGTCTTGCAAATATGATGAATTGTAACTTTTTTGAATGGACTGACTAGCTGCCCAGCTCATTCACCATCAATATAACAAATGTTTTCAATATATTTAATTAATGTTGGGAAGTAAACATTATGAGGTATAATCATTAAAATTCATCGGAGAACATATTGTTTAAACAACTCACCTCATAGGATTCATGCTTCCATGATATCGCGATTTCAAACATAATCATGTTCATCATTCCAATTTGGAATTGACAGTTTGGGAAAAGATATACATTCAGAAAAACAAAAATAGATCAATGAATTTTGATATCCCTAACGAAATTACATTGATTTCGAAGTTCATAAATTCAACCATAGATGGCAGCACTGAAGATGGCGACAATAGAATAGTTGACGGCTGAAGAATTTCATCAGTCGGAGTTATGGCTGACGATGAACATGATTATGTTTGAAATCGCGATATCATGGAAGCATGAATCCTATGAGGTGAGTTGTTTAAACAATATGTTCTCCGATGAAATTGAAATGTTTTCAACCTTAGGATTAATATGGTCGAAAATGCATAAGAGGTTGGGTTGTGAAAAAGTTAAAAAATGAGCAAAAGTGCGCAGATATCTCTATAATAAGGTCAAATTAAAAGAATATTATATTGAAGAGTGTGATTCTGATTTAGAAATATAAGTATTTGTTATTACTTTTAATAATAGTTGTATATTGTGAATTAAATATACTGGTTGAAAATATAATTTATCTTCATTATTTGGTTGGACTATTTATTTCTCTTTTTAGTATCTTGACTAATAATTATTTTTTCCAAACAGTGTTAAAAATAAAGTTCAGAAGTGGGGTTTTTTTGGTAGTTGGGTGGGTTTTTTAAAAAACCTGCTCAGTTTTTTTTTTTTGGGTGAATGGGTAATAAACCTGATATTAAATAACAAAAGAGATTATTAAATATATGTAGGAAATAACACTATGAGGTTCTTTTTTAATTAACAAAATTAATAATTGACAAAAGAGATGCTTTAATTGGTGCCATTTCAAAAGAAGAAAACTGGCAGTAGAAAAATCACTATGATTCAATTTTAATTTAAAATTATTTCAAATATTTTGTTAATTTTATAAACAGTATACCTTATTTCATAGGGGCACTCCGTAGCGTAGTGGTTAAGGCACTGAGCTACAAGCCGGAGGGTCGAGGGTTCAAGTCCCGTTGGGGTCAGGATTTTTAAACTGACCCAAACCCTCTGGCGGCACTATGACCCTGGGGTCGACTCAGCCTCTAACCGAAATGAGTACCAGACGTAAAGGTGGTCGTCACGCAGGGCTAACAACCCGGCTGACATAAAGTGCCGATTGTCTAGAAAAAGTGGGAGCCTTAACCTCCTACTACCCCAAGGGCCTCCTGAGGCCTGTTGTGGGATCACTTTACTTTACCTTACTTCATAAAACTTATGATGGGAATTAACATTATGAGGTTTTTCAAAGTAATGAAATTGAAATGAATCATGAATTATCTCACCTCATACACTCCATGATTTTCGGGGATAATCTGGCCAAGATGCTGAAGATGATTAGAAGATTAATCGAAACATGCTCAAGAACAAATTAACTTTAAATTGAGGTAAGATATAACATACTCAAAATAATTTAATTAAATAGTCGTTCCCATCTTCAAATGACTCTTGGTCAGAAATATGGTTCAATATAGAGACGAGTATACCTGAAACTTGTGCTATGAAAAAAACAGAGTGCATGAGGCAAGACAATTCACGATTCATTTAAATTTTATTAAATAATTCTTTATGGTAAGTTATAATTGATATGAGTTGAGATAAAATATTTTAATTTAAATCTTAAGTTATAATCTACTTAGGGCAAAAATTTACCACTTTGTAAGTCACAACAAAATGTTATAAGCATTGTTAACGTAGGATTTCAAAATCTGTAAATATTGTATCAAGCAAACAAATAGTGTATTACCATAAGGCAATGGAGCAAACAGTAAACTAAGAAAAAAAAAAGTACTAATACAATGTAGAACAATACTATCATCATCATCATCATCATCATAGTACATTCACGAATTTAGGCCATTTGTTGACCTGTTTCGGCCTCAAGAGAAACACCATCCAGAAGTCTTTTGAGTGGACGTCCTGGTCTTCTTCTTCCTGCAGGTTAATATCTTAACATTAGTTTGGGTATTCTGTGATCTTCCATTCGATGAACTTTTCGTGTTGAGACTTGAAAGTAGTTTTGAAGTTCCTTAGGACAGGTTACTGGCCCGACGCTAAGTAGTCCAGTGGTAGGGCTGCTACCTTTTAGTCTCTGGACAGACATTAGGATACCGCATTTACTCAGTACCTGATGGAACGGTTATACCGCCGTGACTCGTAATTGACATAGAACAATACTACATACCTATTAATGAGCTGCTGCCTAGAAATGCCTGGAGGAGCAGCAAGTGCAGAATGCTGAACTAAATCTGCTGCAAGGGAAGACATCTTCTCATCCAAAATTCCATCTCCATCTACAATCAGAAATATTGTAACATTTAAAGAAATTGAAAAACAAGGGGATAATTAACAGTACAATGAAACCATCTTTAGTACAAAAGAACACAAGATTACAGATTTATAAGTTTCTTGCAAGACCAGTATTAAGATATTGAATATAATATTATATTTTGAAAAGAAAAATATACGCCTTGAACCCAGGACCTTTGACTCTCTATGTCAATGCTCTATCCAAGTGAGCTATCTAGGCCTCCAATCTAAATGCATATTTTTCTCTTCTACATAGTTAATTCCCTAACCCCAAATGCTACGAGCTGTAGCAAAATACGCATTTAGATTGGAGGCCTAGGTAGCTCACTTGGATAGAGCATTGACATAGAGAGTCAAAGGTTTTGGGTTCAAACCCCAGTCTAGGCGTATATTTTTCTTTTCAAAATATAATTTGTCCATCATTAAGATGTTTAAAAATGAATAATATGAACATAATAAGATATTATTGTAAATCAATGGTAAAGAGAAAAATTTTTGCCTGAACCGGGAATCGAACCCCGAACCTTTAGCTCTCCGTGCTAATGCTCAGACCACCGAGCTAATCCAGGCTTCATTCCCATCCAAGCAAGAATCCTTCCTTTACCTTTACTCTACTGGACCCGCATTCAATTGCAATGAATCATCATTCACAAATACACAATGAATGGCTTCTACCTGAAGAAGACATGAAGGGACTCCACACAGCTATAGCATTATTGGAGAGCTAAAGGTTCGGGGTTCGATTCCCGGTTCAGGCAAAAATTTTCTCTTTACCATTGATTTACAATAATTTAATTGTGTTTATTAATTTACTTATTTCTATCATAGTAATAGCTTTAGCTTCCCAATATTAGTTTAATAATAAGATATGTTATTTTACTACAGTACATGGAGCAAATGAAATCAATAAATTTTATTAAAAACTTCAGAAGTGTTTTACAAATTGGGTATTTCCAAAAAAACACAACTAATGTAAACAATTAAGTTATGTAGATAGGAAATAACACTATGAGGTTCTTTAATATTGTTTATTTTTTATTATTTCACTCACCTCATACTTCATAAATCATAGCAGACCCTGGGTTTCTTCACGTAATTTGTGACATTGTCAATGCTGCGTCACATTCACAACTGAACAGTTGTGAACGTGACGCAGCATTGACAATGTCACAAATTACGTGAAGAAACCCAGGGTCTGCTATGATTTATGAAGTATGAGGTGAGTGAAATAATAAAAAATAAACAATAATGTAAACAATGTCTTATATCAAGTTTCTGTGAGAATGGGAACATCTTATCTCAAATTAATGTTGAGTTCTGTTTGAACATGTTTCGATATAATCCTCTATATCATCGTCAGCTTGCCCAGGCTGTTGAGTTTTATGTTGTGGACTCTGGATGTTGATATCAGCTCCCTCCTCCGGCTGGCCGAAGAACCTCAAAACTAGGTCATGTTCAGCAGGAATTTCAAAATTCATGACTCTATTTTTGTTCTTCTGAATGTAGATTTTTTTCCCAAATGGTAAGTTCTTTCCTATTTTCAAATTGTTTCAATAATTTAGTGTTCGAATTTATATTGCCTGGACAAGCTAACAATGATATAGAGAATTATATTGAAACATGTTCAAACAGAATCATCATCATCTTCCAGGGATTAAGCCTGTTGGCTCATTCTGGTTTCATGAAAGGTAGAATTGTTAAAATTATTCAGACCATCTTCTGTGTGGGCGACCAACATTTCTCCTTCCGTGTGGTTTATAATTTAGCAATAATTTTGGAAATCTTCCTTCTGGCATTCTATCAATATGTTCTTTCCAGTTGTTCCTATATTTAATTATTCGGTCTGTAAGTTTGAAAATATTTAGTTCCTTAATAGTGAGTGGAGAACATATTTTTAATGACTCACCTCATATAATTTCAAATTTATTTGATACCGGCGGTTTCAGACAATATCTTTCTTATATCTTCATTTCTTTTCTTATCCAGCAGAATATATCCTGCTATATTTCTTAAAAATCACATCTCAGCTGCTTCCAATCTTTGTTCTTGTCTTTTAGTGATCGTCCAACATTCTGAATCATACATCAATACAGGAACAGCCATTACTTTATAAAATTGAACATTAATTTGAGGTAAGATGTTCCCATTCTCACAAAAACTTGATTAAAAGAACCTCAAAATGTTACTTCCTAAAATAAACCATTAGAGACAGTGTCTTATATTCTAATGTAATATATTAGTGAAATTATTTACCATTTGGCTCACTGGCTGATGCCGTTGCATCTTGCTGTAGTGCATCTTCACCTACGTTCACTAAGCCAGTTCTGGGAACAGATATGCCACCATATATAACACCACCTGCCATTACATGGAGTGGCGATCCTCCATTTCCAGGAGTTGAACCAAAATCTTGACCACGAGGCATGACAGGAGAAGGGAATCCAGCTCCGACTCCACTATGGCCATGTATATGTCTTGATTGGATAGGGGAATGAGTAGGAGAGAACTGAGTCGGAGAGACGGATACTGATGAATAGCTGTAACAGCTGCTATGTTGTGAACCTCCATACTGTGAGGCATCTGAATTGTTTCTCGATAGAGACGGTGTGTATGGTGAGCTGAACCCTGATGATGGTAAACCTGTAAAAACAATTACATTAATTTCTCCAGTAACAACTTGGATCACGACAGCAGAGCAATCTAAGACATGTCTTGTTACAGGGCTAGTGCATGTTGGTTCAAGTTTCCATTGGGAAATAAATTTTCTATTTGAAGAGAAAAATATATTTTTAATAGTGAGTGGAGAACTTATTTTTAACGACTCACCTCATATAAATTTAAATTTCTTTGACACCGGCGGTTTCAGACAATATCTTGTCCCTCTTAAGTCATGACAAGATATTGTCTGAAACTGCCGGTATCAAAGAAATTTGAAATTATATGAGGTGAGTCATTAAAAAAAGTTCTCCACTCACTATTAATGATATAACCTCATAATGTTTACTTCCCAATATTAATTTAAATATAGAAAAATATATGCCTAGACTGGGGTTTGAATCCAGGGCCTTTAGCCTTATCACTAATCCTCTGCCACTGAGCTATCCAATGTCTCTAATCTAAATGCAAATGTTTTCTCTTATACATTTCAATTTCCAAGAATCCCAAAGGCTTGCAAAACATTGTTCGATACGTGAATGGTGACTTCCTATTAAAAAGACTTTATAATGGGAATTTTAACATTATTTTATAAAGCCAAAAGAACTTTTTTTGATGCCTTTATTATAAATTTAACATTTCTCACTGAAGGAAAAATTATATTTGAAGAGAAAAATATATTGAACTTTTATAAGAAAAAATCACTATGAGGTTTAATTTAAGATTAAATTAAAACGCTTCATACCTCACTTCATATCCAGTCTTCTAATTAGACCACAGTTTCAAAGACTTGGCGGCAAAATTGAATTCCCCGAAAGTTGGAACTAAAGAATGGTAGAATAAATGAAATAGCAATTGATATTGCTGGAGCAACTACTCCTCCTAGTTTATTAGGAATTGATCGTAAGATGGCGTAGGCAAATAGAAAGTATCACTCTGGCTGGATATGAATGGGGGTAACCAAGGGGTTGGCAGGGCTAAAGTTTTCATCTTCAGTACTTTCTCGTTGACCCAACAAGAAAGCACTGAAGATGAAGCCGCCAAGGCTTTGAAATCGCGGTCTACTTAGAAGACTGGATATGAAGTGAGGTATGAAGCGTTTTAATTTAATCTTAGAAAAATATATGCCTAGACTAGAGGTTGAAGTCAGGACCTTTAGCTATATACGCTAATGCTCTGCCACTGAGCTATTCAAGGCCTCCAATCTAAATTAAAATTTTTCTCTTATACAATTTTCTCAGGACTTGAAATGTATATGAGAAAAATTTGCACTTTGTTAGCATCAAGCAAAAGATACAGCAGTGTATAGTAAACTTTAGTACCAAATACACACCATCAAGGTTTGATATATATTAGTTGCTTAGGGTGATTTTTTTTTTGTTAGTACAGTTGTAATTTTGTGACATTATAATAGGGATTTAGTTTTACTTTACTGCTCAAGGTCATGCAGTGAAATACAGAGAAAGAAAAACATTTACAACAATGCCGGCTTTCATTCAAATGTCAAACTAGTTCCGGGATTATATGGTTACAATAATGACTTATAGAATGAAATGTGCTTTGCACCGGCAACAGCAATAGAAAACATGTGGTGTCAGTTGCCATAGGGAATGGCTACTGAAAGAAATAACCACCTCCAAATAGTTGTGGGGATGAGAAGTACATGACCTTGAGTGATAAAGTAAGAATAATTTGTCTGTCAAAATTGAATTCTTGAAATGCTATTTAGACTATAATTTCTCATGCATTGTCTGTACTTTAACATGCACACTAAATATCATGTACATAAGCTTCATTTGTACACCAGAAACAAATTGGGTAATAATGCAAAATCCATTTTCTCTTAACATTTTGCAAATCACCTGCTTTGTTTACACTGCTCTAACTAACTAACTCACTGGCTCTATTGAACCTGTAGGTTCATGGTCGCATAAACATAAGCTCTCCATATATCCCTATCCTGAGCTAATGTTTTCCAATCATCCCCTGTATAATCTACTTCCCTCAAATCATGGATAACGTTATTATCCCACCTCATTCTTGGTCTACCAACTGGGCGATTTCCCTCTGTTTTTCCTACAAGAAGCCTTCATGCAACTCTTTCATTCAAAGTTTTTATTATTCCTTTCATACATCTCAATGATGGATAAATCATATTTGAAGAGAAAATTATATGCTCAGACTGGGACTTGAACCCAGGACATTTGTCTTTCTAGGCCAATACTCTATTGACTGAGGTACCTGAGCAAGTTCCAATCTAAATGCAATTTTTTTCTTATATACACTATTAATTCCCGCACACCAAATGCTATGAAAATTTTGAGATTCTATCTTGCAAATAGCGGCATCTTTATTAAGAAGACATTTATTTGGAAATTTTACATTACATTATAAAGCCAGTAAACTTCTTTCAATGTTTTTATTATTCATTTCATACATATCAGTGACGGATAAATCATATTTGAAGAGAAAAATTATACGCTCAGACTGAGGCTTGAACCCAGGACCTTTGGCTTTCTAGGCCAATACTCTACCGACTGAGCTACCTAAGCAAATTCCAATCTAAACGCAAATTTTTATCTTATATACACTCCTGCACACCAAACGCTATGAAACATTTTCTTCTAATTTGCAAATTGCCAAAGGAACCTGAACACAATTTTTTCTCTTATATACGCTGTTAAAATTCCTGCGCACCAAATGCTGTGGAACATTTTCTTCTATCTTGCAAATGGCCAAAGATCCTGGGTTCAAGCCCCAGTCTGAACGTATAATTTTTCTCTTCAAATATGAAAGAGTCTCTTTCATTCCCCAAATCCTGCCAATCGCAGTCTACGAGACTTAACTGTTCTTACTTATTTTAGGAATTCTCACTATGAGGTATATTCATTAAGGTAGAATATTTTTATCACTCACCTCATATTGTTCTTCTTATTTGATTATAAACTAGTTTCGGAACATAGTTTCTGTTCCATCCTCAGTATCGTCACGACTGTTGTTCTGTCGTCTTGAAGAGCTGTCCTTCTCTCCTTCCATTGGCTGACTGAAAAACCTCGAAACCAGGTCATTCTCACCGGGAATTTCAAAGTTCATTAATTTCTTCTTTTCGCTCTTTTGAATGTAGATCTTTTCCCAAACAGTAAGTTCTTTAGGTTTTTCTATTTGTTTTAATAATTTAGCTTCTTTCTTGATAAGATGTTTTTCAGACCATGCATGGGCAGCCACTGCAGATTTTTCTACTTCCCCTTTCTTGACATTCAGAATGTCGTGACGATACTGAGGATGGAACAGAAACTATGTTCCGAAACTAGTTTATAATCAAATAAGAAGAACAATATGAGGTGAGTGATAAAAATATTCTACCTTAACTGTTCTTATTATATCTGGCTTCCTAAAACAACTGCTCTAGTAATAAGAATTCTAAATATCTCTGTATAAAGCATTAAAAATTATAGTTACCATGACTGCTGCCATGTCGTGATGTCACAGGGCTCTGTGCAGGGGAAGAGTATGAGTATGCAGAATGTATAGCAGAATCTGGACTCGGCGTTGGAGGCACAGCATGTGAGTGTTTAAGGTGATGTCCCACGTGCCTCTGCTGTAGCACTGGACTATGAGATGGTGTTGTGTTGTAACAATTGCCATTTCCAAGAAGTTTGTCCACCAGGAGTGGCAAGTCACTTGCTGCACTGTTGTTATGAGATAATGGTCCAGCATGTGGAGGATGATGCTGTGAGCGCACATGTTCCAATACTTTGTCCATCTATCACAAAATATTAAATATACATGAGATTGAGGAAAAAGAAAAAAAAAATTTATAAATATTTATAAAACATTTAAGGATGTATAAATGGTATGGCCATGTACAAAGAATGGAAAATGAAAGATGGCCAAAAAATATATATCAATGGTCACCCCCTGGAAGAAATAAACGTGGCAGACCAAGATGGAAATGGAAAACCTACGTCAGAACAATAATGGAGGATAGGAATTTGGAAGAGGGAGATTGGAATGATAGAGATAAATGGAAACTGAAGACGGCAAACCTATAAGTAGGGGAAAGCCAAAGAAGAAGAAGATTTAACGATGTATAAGAGTGGGTAGACTGGCAAAGTAAAGAAGGATATTAGAGCAAGGGGAAAGAGAAAATAGAGACAGGAAGCTTTAGATCACGGAAAGTGGAATGCTCTTATAAAGAGCCCACAAGTCACAACAACCTATAGTGCGAGAGAGATCAGTAAATATTAAACATTAGTTTAAAAAAAAAAACTTTTACATCAGGTTTTGGTGTTACATGTTTAAGACAAGGTTGTTGTTTATCACCAAACTTACGGCTTAACACAGTATAAAAACAAATTAATAACTGAGATAATTTAATACCGCCACCATTGTGGTCTCAAAGTAGCATGCTGCCTCGTCATGCAGTGAGCCCAGGTTCGATTCCCAGGTTGGGACAGGCTCCTAGGTGAGGTTTTTTTTTTTCTTTTGGGTTTTCCTCACCTGTAAGACAAATGTCAGGAAGATTAAGGCCCAACAGTCCCCAAAAATCATCCAACCATCAACATTATCATCATTCACCGGTGTGGAAAGCATTGGGAAGCTATCACATTACCTAGTAAAGCTGCAAACCATAGTATGAAAATGCTGTGATTGCAGTGAAAGACCTGCCCTTGGGGAGAACATTATAGAATAGACCTCATAATTGTAGATTTCTCAAAGATATGTTTCAATACTTCTGCAAATTATCTTCAGTTCCATCTAGATTATTGAGAATTATACTTGGGAATTTTAACCTTAAATTCCAAGACCAACTATCCTATTTGAGGTTAACCTTAATCTGCCAATTATAGTTATATTTTCCAATTGCTTTCTTTTAAGGATTTTATTTTTTTTTCTCTTGCTGTCCAATACAAATCTGCTGGATTATACTGTCTCTCAATACAGGATCAAGTTTTGAATACAACCATGTTCCAAATTCAAAAGTTTGGCAAGATTTCATATAATTCAGCTTAACAGCTAAAACAAAATATATAAATGTAATTATTCAAACTTTCATAGTTAGCCGGATCGGCCGCAGTGGACTAGTGGTTATGCTCCTTGCCTCTGGTCCCGAGTTCAATGGATTTTTTAGGATGGAAAAATCCAAGGAGCAAGTCCTCCGGGAGGGACTTTAAACTGTGGGTCCCAAGTCTGAAGATTTTCAGGCTCATAAAAAATCCTTAAGCCTCTAAGCAAAATTTACCAAGTTTTCCCATCCTAGTACTACCTTGGTTTCCTAGATGTCAGTATGAGGCGGAACGCTGACCACGGACCACTCAAAATGACATCTGTACGAAAACAAGTGTAACTAAATTAGTATGGTTCAAATTCTTCCCTGTAGGGGGAGAGCGCCTAAAACTCTGTAAAGGGAAAATATAGGCTTACAATACAATACAATACAATAGTTAGCCGGAGTTACAATACTGAGAGAGAGTATTCTAGGCTATGGTAAAGAGACTGAAACTCCGTTATTTAAGCAAATACAAGTTTAATATATGATATATATAGAGTGTGTTGCAAAAAAACTCGACAATGGAGGTGAGGGAGTATATTGAGATATGTTGATCATTTTTTAATAAGATCCCAATGTCTAAAAATAATGCGTTTTCACACTATGACTAGTTAATTATGTCTCAAGATCAGTGTTAGTTCGAAGTATTTGAAGACTCATTACTCGACAACACCTCACACGTACGGAACTTATGATACGTGGCTGCAATACGGCAGAGCTCCAGCTCACTTCGATGCCAATGTGAGGAGACATTTGGATACCACGTAACCAGGTCGATCGATTGGCAGAGATGGACTAGTCCCATGACCTCCAAAATCACCTGATCTTAACCCTGTTGACTACTTTCTGTGGGGTGACATGAAACAATCTGTTTATCATACTCTAGCAGAGTCATGTATGGATCTTATAGCCCGAATCCACACTGCTGCAGAAATAATCCGAACAAGGCTAGGCGTATTTGAATGAGTGCGCTAAACACTACACCGCTGATATATGCTCTGCAATTAGATGGGAGGTGGATATTTTGAAAACATGATGTGACTGTAACAGTATTGTCAAGTATTGAGTCTTGAAATCCAAGTAACGAAACTCTTGAGAAGTTAGCTACTCATTATGAAAATGCATAATATCCGAACATTGGTACTTCATTAAAAATTACCATTTAACTCATGCTCCAAATGGGAGTCGATGACCAATCACGTTTCAATGATTTCTGTTTTACAACCAATCAGATTCGTGTTTCACAAAATATTTATCAGTGTTATAATTACCATATTAAAGAAAGCTCCTCCTTTTTAATATTCTGAACAGGTCTGACCATTATTTTGCAGTGACTGAGCCTGTGAGAAATACGGCTACCAGACTGTATATATAGTGCATGAATGTCAACACATGCCGGATGTGGGAGTTAATATAAAAACATTTGTAGCAATTGATTATACCACCAAAAAAAGAAACCACTGTTTGCACTTTCTTAAATGTATTTTTTCCCAGGTAACAATCTAGAAAAATATAATTGTCATATTTACATCATACGACATCAGAAATGAATTAATATACAGTTTGATGTGTTTCATTTTTTCTCCACTAGAGAGCATTCTTACAATATTGCGTTCCTTTGGCAATAAATAGTATGATCTGATTGCAGTGACTATTTAACTCATGCCCCAAATGGGAGTCAATGACCAATCACGTTTCAATGTTTTCTGTTTTACAACCAATCAGAGTCGCGTTTCACCAAATATTTATCAGTGTTATAATTACCATATTAAAGAAAGCTCCTCCTTACAATATTGTGTTCCTTTGGCAATACATAGTATGATCTGGTTGCAGTGATAAACAAAAGAAGCAGTAAAAGCGTACCTATCGTTTCTCATTTGTTTTCAAACATCGCCGTTTACATTAAATATATAAATATTTTAAAATAACTATAGTTAAATAATGATTTGTGAGTAAACAGCTTAATTTTATTCGTTAAATAGTCCTAACAAATGCCACTCTTGATTTCCAAATTATCTAGATAAATTCACTCCTCACTTCGTGAGTCGTGAATTTATCGATAATTTGGAAATCACTTGTGGCATTACTTATGATAAACACATCTCAATATACCATCTCACCTCCGTTGTCAGTGTTTTTTGCAACACCCTGTATATCTATAAATATATAAGAAGTTTATTCAATTTGCATTGCTGTTTGATTGTACTGATTGACAGTGGCTTCATTGCTCTAATATTAAAAATATTTTAATTGGACGGATGTTATGCATGAACTGGCTAAGCACCATTTTTTTAAAAAATTGAGATTTTGATACCATTTGTTGCACTGGCTCATGAACTAAGTGTATGCACACTTTTAGGACCAAATCTTTAAATATAGTCTAATTATTAAAGATAAATTTTATTTATCCTCAAATTTTTATGTCTTTAACATCTCCCTGTGTCCTATTCAAGATTCTATAGTCAATTTACATTCCTCTCTACTTTTCCACGCTCCTTACTCAAGTTTCTTTCTTCCATTGTCCTAATTACTCAATGAGTGGATTGCAGAAACAAAGTCTAAGCCGCGACCATGGATTTTCAATTCTTTCTACAGTTGTTATGGAACACAATAAAGAAATTGAAGAACCATGGTTGTGGTTTACTCTTTGTTTCTGTAATCCACTACTTGTGTCCATGTTAGTTTTGGTCTGCCTCTCTTCCTTCTTCCTGTCAGATTCCATTCATTATCTTCAATAATCTATCTTTTATTCATAAACATGTTTACAATGTATTATCACATCTTCCTGTAACCAATGTTCTACACTCTTATCCTTTTTCCCCAAATCTATCTTTCAGTCCTGGTTTTGTCCTTTTTCATACCTCAATTTCTTTATCTCCTGCAGGCAAGAGTTTTTTTTTTGTCTAACTCTACCTTTCCTTCCTGTTGAAACCCAATCCAAAACTCTTCTTGGTAACTTTACATCATCCATTCATTTTACACATCCGTATTATTCAATTGTCTGTATTTTACTAAATCTATAATTCAATCTTCTTTATTCATATGTTCCCTAATCACTTCATTTCTTATTCTGTCCAGTTTGGAATGTCTAACTGAACATCACAAAACTCTACTTCTAGTACTAATAATCTGATCAAAAAATTTTACTTAGTTTCCATACGTAGCCAGACTTTGGATACAGACTGATATATATTTTAGTTTCTGTAAAAATATTCCTATTCCATTTACCATTAATGTTACTGATTCATCATCTTGCGTAGAATTATTATTATTTTTGATACCTAAGTATTCAAATTCTATTTATCCTTTAATAATGGTTCCTTTTCCAACTTGCAAATTTAAATTGCTTATTTTTTTTCATTTGCATCATCCAAATCATCTTACTTATGTGGTTTTGATAGTTTTTACTCAGAATACTAACACTTTCATCTCTTCTGTATAACATTATTTCTAAATTTCTCTGTCCTTCAAATCCTTGCTAATGACGATAATGATGATCATGTTAATAATAATAATAATAATAATAATAATAATAATAATAATAATAATAAAAATGATCACAGTATAAACTTACCATATTTTCTCCAAATTTGAATGGATGTTTTTCTTCCCTTTGCCCTGGAGGGGATGATTGTACTCCACAGATTTGGACATCTTCCATTGATGTTTCTTCATGGTTCTACACATGAATTCCCAGATTAATAGAAATGTCTAACACGATTTATGATTTACAAAAAAAAAGAAAAAGTAATATAAAACAAATGCATTAAAGTAAAGGAAAAAAAGTACCTGCTTCTTAGTGGGATATGTCCCTGTAACTATGCTCATCTCTGCATCAGACAATTCACCTTCCCATGACATGGGACGTTCTGGTTCTTCAAATCCATCTTGAGAATCTTCACAACCAACACGTTTTTTCTTGGTCCTCAGGTTTACTCCTGTCAATTAACAAGTAACGGAATTAAAAAAAAATTATAAGAAAAATAATAGGAAGTGACACTACAAGATAAACCAATTATTGAAGATAAAATTGCTCCATTATGAAATTGAGAAGCCCAGTGGAATTAGGGACTGTCCCAACTGAGCTAAGTTCAAAGAAAATAAGATTTTATATAAGTTCTATATCAGATGTAATATACAAGACACACACAAATAATATTTGGTAAAACAAATTCTAAATAATTTAAGCTTTCCATTTGCAAATATCTAATAAAATATAATGTTAGTTTTTTATAACAGAGACTATTAGTTAAAGGTGCAAAGTGGAAAATAATTTCCTTACAAAAAAAATTGTACCATTTATTGATCAAAAATATAAATAAGAGCTTCTATCTAATTAAAAAAAAAACGAACTCTTGTCCAACACAGGGCTGGATTGAGGAATTAGATGCAATGAGGACTCATACATTAAAGGTCTGTGAATTACAAGGATGCTGGACACACCGTCACAGAGGTACATGAAATGAAACAAAATTAATGAGAAATGTGGAGAAATGATGGAATCAAATTTGTGGCACGGGAGAATGGGAGAAACCCCAAGAAAAACCTATCCAGACTCCGTTTTGTCCACCATAATACCCACATAGAGTGACCAAGACATGAACTCAGCACCCCAGCAGTGAAAGGCAAGTGTCTAACCACTTGCACCACCCGATTCTAATTCCAGACAGTATTAAAATTTGTTGTATTAGTTAAGGGTAGATCTACACAAATAATTTAGCATAAAATTGATAGGAAATAATATTATCAGGTATTTATCAAATAGTCCCGCGCAATAGCCGAGTGGTTAAGGCAGGAAGCCTTGGCGCAGAGCTACGGGACTTGCGCTGGTTCGAGTCTCCATGGGGGAAGAAATTTTCTCATGGTATTTCGGCCAGTATGGGACCAGTGCCCACCCAGCATCGTGATGCATTTGGGTAGCTACAATAAGTAGCGGTTCCAGGTTGAGAAAACCAGCTATAACGGCTGGGGGACTCGACATGCTGACCACATGTCACCCCTACACTGGCTGATTATCATCTACCTCTGTGATTGACACATGTGGATGTGAAGCCAGCAGCCGGCTGGTAGGCTAAGGGCCTTGTAGGCCTGTCGCGCCAGGAGTTTTTTATTTATCAAATAAATTAAATTGATTTTTTACACCTCACCTCATATTTTGCTCTCACCTGGAATATGTTTCAAAGACCATTATCCCAGTCAAAAAATGGATTGTTGACAATGTGAAGTAATTATCCAATAACAGAGATTGTAATTTTCTCGTATGGAAGCCCTAGGGATTATCTGTATCAAGCAGATCGGCCAGTCTCCCAAAATTGAAACATTAAGTTACAAGTCTACAACAAAATTACTGAAATTAAAGCCATTCAGAATTCCCGTAGTTCTGAAATTAAAAGAACAAGTGCCCCAACCTCAGAAGTGGGTTACAAGTATACATATGCCAAGAGATAATGATAACCTGGTGGAAGATCCCAATAAGAGGTTATGAGCTGGGTAAGTACTATACTACCAACATATAATGGAATAATCTTTTCAAAAGAAGTCTAAAAAGACAAAATATGAGACGAGATGATATTTTTAATGCTTAATTCTATACTAAATGTTTCAGTGCTGGGAGGCCAGCAGATCTGTTCACTGGAGATAAGATCCTAGCCCCGGATATGGGAAAATTAGAATTTACTAAGATAATCCGTTCAAACTGTATACCTCCCCTTCTAGAGTTATGCAGAAGATTTGATTGTAACGTTCGTATGCCCAACATCAATGGGAGATGATGTACACGGCTTCCAAAGATCATCCCAACAGTCGGTTTTTGACTGGTTAGAGAACAAAATATGAGGTAAGGTATAAATGACCAATTGAATTTTTTTACACAAATAATTGTTTGAAAGCTTCTTAGCACAAGCAGTTAGATGCTTGCCTCTCGCTGCTGGGGTCTTAAGATTGAGTCTCAGTCATTCCACGTGAGTTTTGTAGTGGATGAAACAGAATTTGGGCAGATTTTTTTTTTGAGTTCTCCGTTTTCAATGTTTTCATTATTAATTTCATACATCTCAATGATGGATAAATCATATTTGAAGAGAAAAATGATATGCTTAGACCTGGACTTGAACCCGGGACCCTATATACAATGTATATAGTTGTGTTTAGATCAGTACTTGCTCAGGTGGTAGAGTACTTGGTCTAGAGAACCAAGGGTCCCGGGTTCAAGTCCCGGTCTGGGTGTATAATTTTTTCTTTTCAAATATGATTCTCCTGTTTTCCCCTGCCACAAATTTCATTCCATCATTTGTCCATACTCATCTCAACCATTTTGTTTATTCACCTCTGTAATGATGTGTCAGGCATGGTTGGCCAGCACCCTTGTCATTTACAGACCTCTTTAAATATTAGGAGTTCAACTCATCCTTCGACACTACCCTGAGTTGGACATGAGTTGAGGATATTATTATACCTTCTTGTCTTCTGAATTTTTTTTTTATCAAATAGCCAGTTTTGCAGATGTAACTTATGACAGACAATAAAGTGGAATTGTTTCTTTAGTGAATTTGATATAATTTTTTTCCATTACAAGATTAATCACAATAATAAGAATGAGTCTCTTACAATATTATAATGATATTATGGAAAGAAAAATTAATGTCTGAACCAGGAATTGAACCGTGGACCTCTAGTTCTCCAGACTAGTGTGCAGCCCATTACACCATTCTAGACCTGGCACAAACATTAACAATTCTTTCCTCATATACAAATCTATAATTCTTATTTCGTCCGCTGCAAGGTAGGTGGAAATGGACAGTTAAGGACAAATGAGGGAAAATTTGAGGAAGTGGCTGAATTCAAATACCTAGGAACAATAATCACAAATAGGAATGAGATGCACAAAGAAATTAAACATAGGCTCAATTCTGGAAATGCGTGCTATTATGCATTGCAGAAACTTTTGATGTCCCAACTCCTTTCAAAAAACGTTAAGCTGAAAATATATAAAACTATTATTCTACCAGTTATGTTATATGGGTGCGAAACATGGACTCTTACTTTAAGGGAGGAAAGGAGATTACGAGTATTTGAGAATAAAGTTCTTAGGAAAATTTTTGGACCAAAGAGAGATGAACAGACAGGTGAATGGAGAAGACTACATAACAATGAACTACATGGTCTTTATAGGAAGCCAGATATAATAAGAACAGTTAAGTCTCATAGACTGCGATGGGCAGGATATGTTGCGCGTATGGGGAATGAAAGACATGCATGGAAACTTCTTGTAGGAAAGCCAGAAGGAAAACGCCCAGTTGGTAGACCAAGAATGAGGTGGGAGAACAACATTAACTATGATTTGAGGAAAGTAGATTATACAGGGAATGATTGGAAAGCATTAGCTCAGGATAGGGATGTATGGAGAGCTTATGTCCACGCGGCCATGAACCTACGGGTTCGATAGTGCCAGTGAGTGAGTAAGTAAGTAAGTAAGTAAGCAAGGTAGGTGTCACTACCATTGCCAACAGCTGGCTTCGTTTAGAAGTATAATTAATGTCTGAACCAGGAATCGAACCGTGGACCTCTAGTTCTCCAGACTAGATTGCAGCCCACTACACCATTCTAGACCTGGTACAAACATTAACAATTCTTTCCACATATACAAATCTATAATTCTTATTTCATCCGCTGCCATGTAGGTGTCACTACCATTGCCAATGGCCGGCTTCGTTTAGACGTATCTATATTTGAGAATTTTACACCACCTCTTTTTAGAAGCAGTAAACAATGTTATTTAACATTTTCCAATGCTGTTATTTTAACACAGCTCCAACAATGGATCATATTATATTATTGGAAAATGTTAAATGAGTCTGTTACACCTAGGATTTTTTTCAGGGATTTGCTTTATATCTGAGGGTTCTTCAGTATGCCACATACATCGCTGGCACAGCTTTTAACTTCCTCTTTGAGGGAAACTTTGTCCTCAAATATTCCTCACATAAGAAATTCCAGTGGCCTTGGCTGGGATTGAATCTATGACCGCTCAGATCCCAAAAGGACATGCTAACCTAAAACATAACAAGTAAAAGTCCTTACCTGTGAAGTCAATTTTGCTAACTTCACTATCTGAGCCGGAATCATCGTTGTCTTCCTCCACAGGCATCGCCAAACCTACATTATCACCTTTTCCTGCATTTTGTTCCAATATTACTGAGCCTGTAAAAAGTATTAATAAAAGTAAGTAATTACATAAGGAATTTATTGGTAATGTTATCTCACTACAGACCTTAAGGGCCCCTGGGGTAGTAGGAGGTTAAGGTTCCCACTTTTTTACACAATCGACACTTGATGTCAACCGATTATTCAGTCCTGTGTTATGGCTGCCTTTACCCCCAGAACAAGATTCTGGTACTCATTTTGATTAGAGGCTGAGTTGACCCCAGGACAAGGTGCTGCCAGAAGGTTTGAGTTAATTTTAAAATCTTGACCCCACCAGGACGCGAACCCTCGACCTTCTAGCTTATAGTGCATTGCAAGTTGTAGAAGTTTTCTCATTAAAACTTAAGAGAATTCCAAAAATGATTTTGGAATGGAATGTAAAGGCAGAAGTTACAGAGAATTTTGATGTCCCAAATCCTTTCAAAAAACGTTAAACTGAAAATATATAAAACTATTATTCTACTAGTTATATTATATGGATGTGAAACATGGACTTTTAATTTAAAGGGGGAAGGAGATTACAAGTATTTGAGAATAAAGTACTTAGGAAAATTTTCGGACCAAAGAGAAATGAACAGAAGGTGAATGGAGAAGACTGTATAACAATGAACTACATGGTCTTTACAGGAAGCCAGATATAATAAGAACAGTTAAGTCTCGTAGACTGTGATGGGCATGACATGTGGCACGTATGGGGAATGAAAGACATGCATGGAAGCTTCTTGTAGGAAAACCAGAGGGAAAATGCCCAGTTGGTAGACCAAGAATGAGGTAGGAGAATAACATTAACTATGATTTGAGGGAAATACATTATACAGGGAATAATTGGAAAGCATTAGCTCAGGATAGGGATATATGAAGAGCTTATGTCCGTGCAGCCATGCACCTACAGGTTTAATAGTGCCAGTGAGTAAGTAAGTAAAGGCAGAAGAAGAAAATCACAGGAACAATGGATGAATGGAATCAGAAGGAGTATGAACAGAATGGAATTGATGGAAGAAGATGCAGAAGCAGGAAGTTTTTGAAGAACAAAATTATTTAGGTTTAAAAAGAAAAGCTACTGTAGTTTAGAAACAATTCCTAATAAAAAAAAGTTAACCTCTTCATTCCATACACATGATACACAAGAGTATGATTTTTATCCTCACTCTATAAACAACTCAATGCTATTTT
Source organism: Diploptera punctata (assembly GCA_030220185.1). Taxonomy (NCBI): domain Eukaryota; kingdom Metazoa; phylum Arthropoda; class Insecta; order Blattodea; family Blaberidae; genus Diploptera; species Diploptera punctata. The sequence continues at coordinate 1,423,514 of JASPKZ010003860.1, read as the reverse complement.
GATTGGTTTTATAATGATGTTATGAACTATGAGTCATGCTCATATTTTTACTTTATTTCTAACTACTGGCTAGGTGGCAGCATAGTATGAATCATAAAAGTTAATAGAAATCTAACACATCATAAATAACAAACACTGAACTCCCATCAAATATATCCCTATTTTTTGTGTAAAAAATGTAAATCATTTTACTTCTTAATAACATATGTAACAGAAGTAAAATTATATATTTCTATATAAGTTTTGGACTCATAAAAATACCCAAATTCGGAGCCCAATATAAACTTTCCTTTCAAAATTAATATTTTATGCTAAAAGTCTATTAAATCCCAACTCCTTTAAAAAAACGTTAAACTGAAAATATATAAAACTATTATTCTACTCGTACTAGTTATATTATATGGATGTGAAACGAACTCTTACTTTAAGGGAGGACAGGAGATTACAAGTATTTGAGAATAAAGTACTTAGGAAAATTTTTGGACCAAAGAGAGATGAACAAACAGGTGAATGGAGAAGATTACATAACAATGAACTACATGGTCTTTATAGGAAGCCAGATATAATAAGAACAGTTAAGTCTCGTAGACTGCGATGGGCAGGACATGTTGCACGTATGGGGAATGAAAGACTTGCATGGAAGCTTCTTGTAGGAAAACCAGAGGGAAAACGCCCAGTTGGTAGACCAAGAATGAGGTGGGAGAATAACATTAACTATGATTTGAGGGAAGTAGATTATACAGGGAATGATTGGAAAGCATTAGCTCAGGATAGGGATGTATGGAGAGCTTATGTCCGCGAGGCCATGGACCTTTGGGTTCGATAGTGCCGGTAAGTAAGTAAGTAAGTAAGTAAGTAAGTAAGTAAATAAGTAAGTAAGTAAGTAAGTATGTAAAAGTCTATTAAATACAAAAATTAAATTTCATTCAGGATTGAAGAGGTCCTGTTCAATCTTGAAGTGGAATTATAATAAATAAAATAGCCTGAAGATGACATTTCTGCCAAAACGGCCTACAATTCATTAGCAAGTGTTACAATAGTTTAAAATTCAATATCATTTCTTGACAATTTTTATCACTAGGGAGCAGATTTTTTAACCATGATTCCAGAGAATTAGATTATAGATTATACAGGAAATGATTGGAAAACATTAGTTCAGGATAGAGACGTATGGAGAGCTTATGTTTGTGTGGTCATGAAACTACGGGTTTGAAAGTGCTAGTGTGTTAGTTAGGGGGGCAGATTTTTGTGCTAAAAATAAAGATTGCAATATGGTATAATGAGTAATAATTTTCTTTTTAATCAACTCAAAATAACTTATTTACAGCTTTAAACAACTCCATGAATGTTTTCTCTGGATCTAATTATATTAACTAGATATTAGACATATTACTTATTATATTAGGAAACAAGATTATTAGATAATTAAATATTACCTCATAGTTACTTATTTTAGGAATTCACACTATGAGGTATATTCATTTAGGTAGAATTTTTTATCACTCACCTCATATTGTTCTTATTTCACTATAAACTAGTTTCGGAACATAGTTTCTGTTCCATCCTCAGTATCATCATGACCGTTGTTCTGTCGTCATGAAGAGCCATCCTTCGCTCCTTCCATTGGCTGACTGAAAAACCTCGAAACCAGGTCATTCTCCCCGAGAATTTCAATTCCAAAGTTTTTCAGTCTGCCAATGGAAGGAGCGAAGGATGGCTCTTCAAGACGACAGAACAACGGTTGTGACGATACTGAGAATGGAACAGAAACTATGTTCCGAAACTAGTTTATAGTCAAATAAGAAGAACATAATGAGGTGAGTGATAAAAAAATTCTACTTAAATTACCTTATAGTGTTACTTCCTATGAAGTTTAAACAAAAATATGTGCTATTTACATAAACATCATACTAATCTGTATTGCAATCTTACATTTTAGTAGATAAAAATAATTTTTCTGGTCATCACCTAACTCATTCCAAGAAACTATTATAAATGTTATCTCAAAAATACATTTAAACATTAAATTTTAAAAGATGTATCTGTTTGTACATTTTTGTAGATTTGAAAGAAAAATAATATTCCTTCAACTACTTGCTGGCAAGAAGAAGAAAGACCAGTGGTGGTGCTGCCACCTGAGCTTCTGAACAAGTTATACATATTTGAAAATACAATAGGAAGTAATATTATGAGGTTTTACCAAATAATTAAGTTTGGTCTGTGTTAATCTTACCTCATATGGTTGTTTCTATTAGATACATGTTTCAAGGTTTGTTTGCCCCATCTTCAGAAGTCTGTTGAAACTGAAGATGGGGCAAAGAAGCCTTGAAACATAGGTCTAACAGAAACAACCATATAAGGTAAGAATAACAGAGACCAAACTTATGGTGAAATTAAATGTTTCTTACCTCTCCTCATATAAATCTTCTAAGTTGATCGTAATTTCGAGACTATAACTGTCTCATCCTCAGAACTTTCTTGGCGACTGGTGTTATGTCGATTGGAAGAAACTCTTCTTCTTCCCTCTGTTGGTGGACCGATGAACCTCTGGATCAGGTCAAAATTTGCGGAAATTTCGAAGTTCATAAGTTTTCTTTTGTTTTCCCATTCAAAAAAAACAAAGAAAAACTTATGAACTTCGAAATTCCCGAAAATTTTGACCTGATCCAGAGGTTCATCGGTCCACCAACAGAGGGAAGAAGAAGAGTTTCTTCCAATCGACATAACACCAGTCGCCAAGAAAGTTCTGAGGATGAGACAGTTATAGTCTCGAAATTACGATCAACTTAGAAGATTTATATGAGGAGAGGTAAGAAACATTTAATTTCACCATAAATTAAACCTCATAGTGATTAATTCCTATAAAAGTTAAATAAAAAAAAAGAGACCAAACTTAATTATTAAGTTATACATAGATTAACATTTTCTCTAATTCTGATGGAACAGTCACACTGTTATGACTTGGCATCAGCATGTGAACTGTATGTATAGATCCAGCACTCTAGAACAGTTTTAAATTACCAGCCATATGGTAAAAGATCATGGGATCAGCCAGAAGAGAAAATTTGGTGGTGGTGATTGTGAGAAGGATCCTTATGGGTGAAATAAAAGGGAGACAGTATAGAGTCCAGCCTAGAATGAGATGGGTAAAACTGTTAAAGAAATATATATATGGTATTTGGGAATAAGTACGTGGAAGAGGAGAGCTGAAGAAGACACTAATTAAATTAGGAGAGTTGTATGTCCAAGAAGAACAAAAAGACAAAAAAAACTATTATGTGCTTGCAGTCATCTGATGATTAATATTAGACCTTGGTGAAACAGTATTACCTCATGCAAGTTGTTTTTTTCTTCAGGTAAAAACAATCATGGGAACATAGTTTATTGATCAATGACTCAAATCTAAAAACAATTAATTTTGTGCTTTCATTATTTAAAGAATTTCATTCCTCGGAATTAACTTAAATTTAAATATAATACTGCATTAATTAAACATAGGCTCAATTCTGAAAATGCATGCTATTATGCATTGCAGAGACTTTTGATGTCCCAACTCCTTTCAAAAAACGTTAAACTGAAAATATATAGAACTATTATTCTACCAGTTATATTATATGGGTGCAAAACATGGACTCTTACTTTAAGGACAGGGACAGCAGATTACCAGTATTTGAGAATAAAGTAGGTTAGGAAAAATTTTTGGCCACCAAGAGATCATGTAACGGTACGTGAATGGAGGAAAACCTACATAACAGTGAACTACATGGTCTGTCTAGGCAGCCAGATATAAATAAGAACAGTTAATCCTCCATAGACTGCGATGGGCGGGGACATGTTTTGCGTGTTGTATGGGGAATGAAAAGACATGCATTGGAAGATTCTTGTAGGGAAAGCCAGAAGGAAAACACCCAGTTGGTAGACCAATAATTGAGATGGGAGGAATTACATTAACTATGATTTGAGGGAAGTAGATTATACAGGAAAATGATTGGAAAACATTAGCTCAGGATAGGGATGTATAGAGAGCTTATGTCTGCGTGGCCATGAACCTATGGGTTCGAAGGTTGGTTGGTGAGTAAGTAAGGAAGTAGTGAATATTAATAGCATAACTTAGACAGATTCTTAAAAAACAAAGGTAACATGTTTAAAACTCTGCTAATTGGTAGGGACGGGTGAACAGAAAATGTCTCCACTGACAAAACAGACAGAGGATTATTAAATCAAGTGTCTTTGATATTAAGGGATCAAACAATTTCAAGTAACTTAGTACAAGGTAAATTTAATGTTAGTTTTGTCAAATATATATTAAGTCCATTTGGGTCTTATCAGTGCCACAATGCTTGATAGTTAATAAGAACACTACCGCAATGATTGAGAGTAAGGAAACCACAAAAAAAAATGGATACCTTTCACATGAATTGTTAAAGAATAAATACTCAGTTAGAAGACAAAAGTTAACTATCATTAATTCACTTTTTATTTCTTTTGGTATCGGGTCTGGAAGGGTGTCCACGCACCCTCATAAGAAAATCCTGAGGAAAACCATCTCAAATACCAGTAAAAACACTGGCACATGCCGAGAACATGACAGTTTCATTAAAGTACATTTCCATATTGGCGAGTGGAATTCCCTCTTATATAGGGTTCCCAAATTGCAAGCTTGAATTTGCTCATGCAGTATAAGGATTGTACATGCACACTTTAAAGACGTAATTGAACTGAAATTACAGACAAAATAGTGTATGTAACATAGCACAGTTTGACACGGCACTACAAAAACGGAACTCTATTACACAAAAACGAGAAGGAACTGAACTTCCAGGAGGGTATTAAAGAGTTTCCGAACTCGACTAGCTCGAAGGTACTCCCGTAAGCAAGGCAAGGAGAAATGAGCGACAGTCCCTGACACGTCACACATACAGAAAGGGTATCCCTTTGTAATACAATGGCAACACAAGAAGGTAAAACGATATCATGCAATAGCTTCATATGCAGAATATTCACGTGTGGTCATGAATACTGTAATTAAAATGGGCTTAAGAATAATTTTCCATCTTACTGAGGTAAAAATTAACTATTGGTACTTTAAAAACCATTCCGTTTCCACGTTATCAAGCGCATTTGGCTTACTTGAAGTAGACAGGTTTCACTGTATGAGTAATCATGAAATACGGAAAATTAAAAATAAAGTTGAGGGAATTGTCACGCTAACTACATGATTCCCGTATTGTCTTCTGCTACAGATAGTGAGTGCTACCACTTCAGTCAGCTGTGGTACTGGAGCTGTTATGCCAAGGATTTATTTATATATGTATTATATTGTTTCATGCATTTTATAATTATTTATTTACATTCTTCCTGTCATACCAGATTATTACAGAAAATATCATTTATATACTATTGAAAACAATATTTAGACTGCATAGCTTATAGCATATAAACTTAAGACAAATTGCTATCAAATTATGGTGATAGACAATTACACTAGTCAACATGATTTTTGTCTCATGAGTATCAATAGTTGTACTTAATGCAGTATTTTATCGTGTTTTCAAATATGTATTCAGAATTTCTCCATCACCCACAGTTTTTTTATTTCAGTTTCAATTAATGGATTTAAATAATTATTTTTTTAATAAACCTAGATTTCTTCCCAGAAAATCTTGGCGCAGTGAGCGATGAGCATGGGGAACACTTTCATCAGGAGATTTCAGCTGTGGAAAAGAGATATCAAGGCAAATGGGATCCTAATATGCTGGCTGATTATTGTTGGACCATCAAGAGGGATACTCCACAGGTGAAATACAGCAGAAAATCGTCATTTCTTACTTTCTAGGTGAGTTTGAATGTTCGAACAGTGTGTAGTTACGAATGTAGAAAATATTAAAGTGTTTGGAATTATAAATGCCTGTTCTCTCGGAAACCTTGCGTGATGGAGAAAAACCGATATTACATTTGAATTCAGGAGAAAAAATACTATCAGAATCACATATTTTTCTTTCTGAGACAAAAAAAAAGTTTCTTTTTTGTTTCTCAGTGTTATTACACAGTTAACAAGAGTTGATAATTGAATTTATCTGGAATCAGGCAAAGCTGTGAGAATGTGGATTTAAATACATATTTTATTTTATCTGTAAAAATGATTACTTAGAATTTGGATGGAATCTATTAAAACAAGGAGGACAACCTTCTTTATATAAATGCTTAGGAATCTGACATTTTTACAAATAACTACAAGTTTTTGTATGACAATTACATGCACATTCATAAAACCAAAATGCAATAAAACTTAAGATACTGAACTGAAAAAGTAAGAATATGTGTTAATACTTATAATTAATTAAACATTTAATTTTCATAAACAATAAAACTCTGGAAACTGTCCAAAAAATGTGTCCTGTAAAATTTTTTTAAAAACTTTTATTTATGCAAAAAAAAAAATTGAAATTTTTTTAATGCAATGTATATGTTCTACAAGTATCATCCAAAACAATGAGGTCAACGTATCTCCATGTAAAAAAAATATTTATTTACCTAAACATCCATTTCCTAATATCGTATTAACTACCAGAGATCATGGATACCTTATATCAAACACTCTACCAATACTCCTAAATAAGCTTTGAAAGTTCATTGGAGAAAGTCTTACTGAATGAATATCAAACTATTATTTAACTTTTACAGGAATTAATCACTATGAGGTTTAATTTATGATAAAATCAAATGTTTCCTACCTCTCCTCATATAATTCTTCTAAGTAGATCGCGATTTCGAGACCATAACAGTCTCATCTTCAGTAAAATCTTGGTGACTGATGTTATATCGATCAGAAGAAAAACTTCTTGTTGGTGGACCGATGAACCTCTGGATCAGGTCAGGATTTGCGGGAATTTCAAAGTTCATAAGTTTTCTTTCGTTTTTCTGGATGTGGATTTTTTCCCAAACTGTGAATTCCTTTTGTTTATCTATTTGTTTAATTAGACTGGCTTTTGATCAATTAAATGCTCATGCTTGGTCCGAAAAAACATTTAATTGAATCAAAAGCCAGTCTAATTAAACAAATAGATAAACAAAAGGAACTCACAGTTTGGGAAAAAATCCACAGTCAGAAAAACAAAGGAAAACTTATGAACTTCGAAATTCCTGCAAATCCTGACCTAATCCAGAGGTTCATCGGTCCACCAACAGAGGGAAGAAGAAGTGTTTCTTCTGATCGACATAACATCAGTCACCAAGATTGTACTGAAGATGAGACTGTTATGGTCTCAAAATTGCGATCTACTTAGAAGAATTATATGAGGAGAGGCAGGAAAAATTTGATTTTATTATCAAACTATTAGTTCTGAATTATTTATAAAAACTCTGAAAAATATGTAAAGGAGTAAATGTTTAGTTCTTAAGAATGCATCCAGTTTATTGACTCCTCCTTACTATAGTAGTATAACAAAATAATTACAGTAATATACTCACCATTGCAAGATTGATAATACTTAATATTTTTTCCTAAAAAGAAAAGAGAAAAAAAATTAGAAATTCTGACTGATATCTTTTTTTCAAAATGAAAAAAGAAAAAATAGAAATACACATAAAAAAAAAACTTCTCTTGAATCTTGTATCCATTATGGACATCAGTTCACAATTACATTATATTACAATTATTATATCACAATACAACAATTAGATTTGATGCCTGAGAAGAATGTCAAAAAGTTACCTAAAATTATAAATTAATGGGTAACAAGATGGGGATATCAAACAAAAGACTAACCTGACTCTAACAAATTCTTTTTGCAATAATGAACTAACACAATTTAGCTCTTCTAAAGAAATCTTAATTCTGTGACACTTTTTCACATTTGTTATTTTATCCTTAATTATAATTTCTGATTTCCTTGCAATTATTCTAACAAATTACATTTCCACCATATGTGTTTATTTAATTTCTTTTAACATAAGTCCAGAATTATGGATCAGTTCATAAAATTGGATTGTACTTAAAAAAGTTGTATCTAGAATGTCTCTCATTCCATTTCCGTTACATTATTCGTCAACATTTATGTTATACAGAGTTGAGAACTTCAGAAAAAAAAAAAGCTCCATGCCATGACAGCTCCAAATCAAAGTAGTTACCGTTACTGTTAGCAGATGACATTATAAGGAATCATGAAGTTAGCATATCACAATCCCTCGACCTTATTTTCTGTACTTAACTAAATTTCACTATTTCTCATTTGGATTAGGAAATACATAATTTTTCTTTTATCTACTTACAATAAAATGTCATTAATAGAACCTGGATTTTTATGCAAAATGGATCTTCTTTTCCTTCATACATTTAAAAGTATGTGGATTTTATATATTTTTTAAATTGCTCCTTCACGTACAATTTGAATAAAATGGTGTTTGATATTGCATATAAATGTATATTCTGGATTAAATGCATATTTTCTACATTTTAATGCAAAAAAAGCATATTTAAATAATGCATGTGGTATTAAATTATAATTTTCTCCTACATCTAATTCATAGTATTTAATTATGAATTTCACTTATTAATACATCAAATGACTGCTCACAAATTAAAAACACATTTTTCTAATATATGTTTTTATGGAATAAGAAAACTATTAAGATCATGCTTATTAACAATTAGGAGTAAAATTAAATTGTAAAAGGTAAAGGTAAAGTGATCCCACTACAGGCCTCAGGAGGCCCTTGGGGTAGTAGGAGGTTAAGGCTCCCACTTTTTCTTGACAATCGGCACTTGATGTCAGCCGGGTTGTCAGCCCTGCGTGACGGCCGCCTTTACCCCAGAACAAGCGTCTGGTACTCATTTCAGTTAGAGGCTGAGTCGACCCCAGGGTCATAGTGCCGCCAGAAGGTTTGGGTCAGTTTAAAAATCCTGACCCCACCGGGACTCGAACCCTCGACCTTCCGACTTGTAGCCAGTGCTACGTAAATTGTACAAAACTCAATTAAACTTGTATTAACATACGGATCTGAGATGTGGGACCTACACAAAAATTATGAAAAACATTTAATGTTTTCGAAAGGAAAATTCTGAGATCATATTTGGTCCAATAAACATTGATGGAGAATTTAATTAAATTTACAGTGGGAGGAAACACTATGAGGTATTTATATCAATAAATGAGTTGGAGAAAATGTTTTAACATCTCACCTCACAAAGTTGCGTGTCTTCGTGATACCGGTTTCAAAAGTATAGTATTACTTCCATCTTCAGTCAAATTCCAACCATTGAAATTTGACTGAAGATGGAAGTAATACTATACTTTTGAAACCGGTATCGTGAAGACATGCAACTTTGTGAGGTGAGATGTTAAAACATTTTCTCCAACTCATTTATTAATTGATGGAGAATGGCATATTAGATATAATAAGGAGCTATATGATCTATATAAAGATGTGGCCATTGTCAAATATATCAAAATACAGAGACTGAAATGGACATGGCATATGATAAGATCTAATGATCTTAGTATAAAATACTGCAACTGTAGAAGAGAAAAGCTCCAAAGGAAGATCTAAACTTAGGCAGGAAGATGGAATACTAAAGGATGTAAAGGTCTGGGTGAAAGAAATTGGCCAGATAAGCTTGGCAGGAACTTGAGATGAAGGCTGTGACTCAAAGAGGGCATTGTGCTAACTATTATGATGAAGATGATAAATTATAAATATAATTGATTAAGACTCTGCAAAAAATTGAATATAAAAGTAGAGTGTGTATTGTATCTGTGTAGCAGGAGAATACCCAAGCATCTTGCAAAATAATACTGCAAAATTAAGATTAGGAACAAAACTAGGGAATCCCCACAAGTAGTCATAAAGTCAAAACACGTTCAATCAGTACTAGGTATGTCATCACATGGTTTGGTGTTTCCCCGTGTTTCATCAGTGCCACACTGACAATCTCAAATTTTCTCTCTCTCAGGAGGTCACATAAAACCGACATGTGGTCAGCATGTTGGATTCCCCTGTCTTCATAGCTCGGTTTCTCCACTTGGAGTCCCTATTTTATTGCAGCAACCCAAATTCCTCACGATACTGGGTGGCACAAGTCTCATATTGGCTGAAATTCCTTGAGAAAATTTATTTTCCTATGAGGATTTGAATAACCGCATGTCCCATACCTCTGCTCCAAGATATGATGCCTTATATTGTTCGTTACAATGTGGAACTTCCCCCCCCCTATTACAATGTACTGTACATACAAAAGATACAGTAGTTCCATTTTGTTTTACTTCATAGCAAAGCTAAAAATAAATGGCCTGCTCTTTTCTCCACATAAATGTGAACATTAAAAAAAAAGTATCAAGATTACCAAGAGCAGCATTCAACTACAAGCCAAGAGGTTCAAGGAATGTAGGAAGGCCAGTGAAAAGATGAACAGAACAACTGTGAGGCAGAACAGGCAATTTGCCTAGCCCGTGAAGTGAAGAAGAAGAAGAAAAAATGTATTAAATCTCCGGCTATTCTTTACAACATGTGATGCAACTTTTTAAATTCCTTCAAAAACTATCAAATTTTATTCTTAGGGTTCCATTTTTCAAATTATTTCCCACCATTTATAATGATTTTTACAATTTTCTAACGATTATTTCAATATATTTTTCTATGAAATTTAACTACATACGTAGCATGAAGATGTGGCAGTCATATTGATTTTAACGAATATTCTAAGCAAAAACTAAGTCGTGTTTCAGTGAAACCAACATAGAGTATGTACTAATTAACTGTACACATACACTTCAGAATTTCTACTATTTATTTTTGGGTGTTGCATTCTTTCACAGGTTAGAGTGCTTAAATTGCATTAGGTTAGATTTTAGGCTGGTCTTTCACAAGTTAGAGTACTTAAAATTGTGTTAGGTTAGCTATTAGGTTCGTTAAATATTGTGTATAAGACTTGAAAGCATAATAATAGTCCCTTCGATGGGTTGCTGGCCAAAGGAAGGCAAGACCAGTGATGGGGCTGCCATCTTATAGCCTCTGGTCAGGCTTTTCTGGAGAAGAAAAGAAAATAAAGGAAAGAAGAAATGGAAGAAAGGAAAGACTCCCTAGCCCTCGGATGCCCTAATAGCGTCAGGGTCGAAAAAACAAGAGTTAACCAAGAGAGGTTACATAGTAAAGTTAAAAGAGTGCAAAACACAAGTAAGTGGAAGAAATGTTTTGCTCAGCTTGGGCACCTTGTGGTCGCCATCCACATATCCCCTAGATGAGGACCTCTGTACTTGTGAAATGAGATTCATGCGCAGAACAGCAGGTTACACCAGATGGGATCGGAAAAGGAACACCGATATCTTAAAAGAATTGAAGACTACGCCAATTTTGGAATATATTAAACAGTACCAACTAAATTGGAAACATCATCTAGAAAGAATGAGTTCAAATCGGATTCCCAAAGCTGTTTATAATTATATACCAAGAGGACGAAGATCATTGGGCTGTCCTATGAAACGCTGGAGGGAAAATTTTCTATAGGATTGTAACAGGCCTTGGCCTAATACTTGGAAGGAAGAAGAAGAATTATTGTGTATATGTTGGCTGCATCCTATGATCCCATGGAGTAAACCGCTTCATGTTTGTTGGTGCATGTGCATGGTGTATGATTGGAACTTAGAAAAATTTTTCACATCACATATTGTAAAGAATCCTCAAATCTACTTTCTATATAAATGATAACTATGTATGAAGTAAACCTACAGTAGGCTATATGTATTCCAATAAATTTATATCAGTATAAATTTTATAATAAATTTATACTATACAACAAGTTCTTTATTTTCATAACTGAAAATAGTTCTCGTATATTATCCAAAAATATTTACATATTAAAATTTGCTCCATCTTTTTGTTTCAGATAAATGGGGCTATTCTGCATTTTCAATTAACTGGTTTCCAAGTCTCATGTGAATTTTCCTTCCTTCCTCTTTATGTCAAGAAATTTAGTTGTTTAGATGATTAATTTTAAAAATTAATAAATTATATACATATTATGAAGATATACTTGGAGAAGAACAAAATGGCTTCCGGAAGGGTAGATCATGCTCTGATGGATATTTCACAATGCAAATTTTGATTGAGAAACATCTTGAATTTAATATAGAAACACACTTGGCATTTATTGACTTTAAAAAAGCCTTTGATAAAGTGAAATTTTGATGAAAGATCAGATCCCGAAGCAGATCATATATAATATTTATAACTAGAGCGAGGAATTATATGAAGAAAATTATACTAAAATATGAAATCATAATAGCAAAATATGAAAATTATGAAAATTAGGACACAAAAATATTATGAAGCTACTATTTTTTTCAATTTTTTACACATATTTATATACACAAGCCCTGTATAATTTATGGGTATACATACAAGCACACAAATGAGACAAGAGGACCTTTTTATAGCTCAAGAAATCAAGAGTTTCACTGTATTTCCATTTTAATTAATTTTTCATTACTTCTGACTGAATATAAAATATCATTTAATATAATAAATTTTGGAATTTTTAACGTTATGAGATTTTATTGATTCTTATTAATAAAATATCATGTTCGTGATTTGAAGCAATTTTATTGGCTCACATTAAAGTATATTGTGTGAGGAATCACGCTAACAAGCCAGAAGGTTTGCGTTTGAGTCTCAATGGGGTCAGGTTTTTAGCTGGACCAAACCTTCTGGCGGCATCATAGCCCTAGAGTCTACTCAGCTCTTAATTTAAACGAGTACCAGACGCATGTTCTGGGGCAAAGGGGCCGTCACGCAGGACTGAGAACCCAGTGGACATCCCTTGGAGATTGTCTAGAAATGTGGAAGTCTCAACATCCATCTATCCCAAGGACCTCCCAAGCCTGTAGTTTGACACTTTATTTCAATAAAGTAATACTGTAAACGATTTTATTATTAATTTAACACTTCTCATAGAAGATTATAGTAATAGTGTGTAATACTGTGATATATATAATAGTGTGTAATAGTGTGTATAATATATATATATACACACTATATAATATATATATATAATATATATATATTACACACTATATAATAGTGTGTAATACATAAGTAATTTGGGAAAAACTTAAGATCGGAGATCTGATAAGAATCGAAAAAGTGAAAGCAATGTTCATGAAACGGATCCTGAGAATAGGAAAAACAGCGCCATCTCGTTTTGCTTATGAACTCATGAGAGAGACCTACTTCATAGAGGACATAAGAACCCAATTCTATCTACAATCCACAGAACCATACCAGAAATTCATAAGCATCAGAAATAGGAAGAAGAAGGAAATAGACATAGATTTCTACACCACAACTGCCATGCTGGACGACAGATGGACCAGAGAGTGCAACCCCCAGAGACACGTCACAACACGACTCGCAGTACACGGATTTCACAACAAGATATGTACAAACAAGAAATTCCACGAGCCGACCGAAGAATGCAAGTGTGTGTTGTGTGGACAGAGATGCGGCAAATACCACATCATAACATGTGCGAAAAGGACAAAACCCATTACAGACTACAGCAAAGACTAAACCACCACTAATGCTCAACCTGAGTGCACATTTATTATTATTATTATTAATACATAAGTAATACTGTGTTTATATAAAATGCGATCAATTAATTTTTCTAATGATATTTAATTACAAAATCCAAACATAAATAAAAAAACAAAACATAGAAACCATTGTAACTTGCTTCCATCGAATATACCACTGACAAAATTTAGAGTAGGTACAGTTTTGATGACTTCTATTTACCTTGCATAAACATAATGAATTGCAGTAGGCCTATATGTAAATGTCACAATAACATTAAATTGGATGAATCAGAACACACGTAGACCAAGTCCTAACTAACTAACTCATTGGCACAATCGAACCTGTAGGTTCATGGCCGCACGAACATAAGCTCTCCATACATCCCTATCCTGAGCCAATGTTTTCCAATCATCCCCTCTATAATCTTTCCCTCAAATCATGGTTAATGTTATTCTCCCACTTCATTCTTGGTCTACCAACTGGGCATTTTCCCTCTGGTTTTTCAACAAGGAGCTTCCATGCACGTCTTTCATTCCCTCATTCGTGCCACATGTCCTGTCCATCGCAGTAGACCAAGTACTATATGTCATATTTGAAGAAACAAGATGTTAAAATAAATTAATCCACAAATAATTCTAGGGATTATTTCAAAACTCTCTTGGCAATTACAATTATTTTTAATCCTATACATTACACGTATGAACATAGTGAAATGTAGTTAGAATTATTTTAACATTAGTTTTTTTCCATGAAATTTTCCCGAGCACAGTATGTATGCATGTGCTTTGAATAATCAAATTATCAATTCTGTTCGTAATACACAGTTAGGAACTTTTTATATATTTTTAACGCCTGTCTGTCAGAATTATTTTGTACGATCAAAAAGTATGCTCCACATCATATGATGATATGGGAGCAATCATGTACTGCACTACATATATGATAGTTTGATGTAAGTGAGAATAATATTGGCCTTACCTACAAGAACTTTACAAATTTCATAAACTGTGGAGCAAGACCGTATTTCTCAGCACAACTTCAAGTTTAGCAGCATCAGTCTTACCTACATTTAAATACTGTAATCCATTCATAAAATAAGGTCTGTCCTCAGTTAGCAAAAAGGAATAGGTTTCTACCTGAGAAAAAAGAGTGGGTGGTTATTATTCTAACATTGTTATTCCACTTATTCATGTTCTTGTCACAGATTAGGAAATCCCTGTTCTTTTTCTGTAGTTTCGGACAAAAGCCTCCACTTGGTATTCCGTCTCTCCTTTTTTCAATTATTTTCTTTTATCAAATCTATTTATCTTGTTCCAGATGGGATACTTAGGAATTTTCGCTGTCTACCATATTACATTGTCAAAAAATTTCAAAAATACAGTCACTCCAAAAATGTTTCTAACGAATTAGTAGAAATTTTATTTAAAAACATTGAAAGTTGAAAAATATGAAGGAATATTAATTTTTTACAGAAATATGAACATTTCGCCAAAATATTATGAAATATGAAAAAATATGAAGGTCTTATTTGATTCTACATATCATAAAATGTAAAGATACTTTGTCTCGGCGCTCTCTGACCAATAGTTTAAAACATGAAATTTCATAAAAATCCTCGCTCTATTTATAACATTTATAAGTCAACTCTCATTGCAATAAAAATAAAAGAAAAAATAACACAGTAGAAAGAAATAAACTCAGGAGTCAGACAAGGTTGTGGCCTCTCCCCTCTACTTTTTAACATATATATATGAATGCCATTGTAAAAGACTTTAGAGAAACAAAACATGGAAGTATCACTATCAATAGAAATTTAAAATTAGATATAATAATGTTTGCAGATGATCATGTTTTACTAGCAACATCTGAAGATGATTAACAATGGTCAGTACATAATTTAAATTTGATAGCCCAGAAATATTCAATGGAAATATCTACAAATAAAACTAAAATAATGCCTTTTGTGGAAAATCCCCAATACCAAGCAAAATTTGTTTAAATAACATTTTAGAGAGAGTTAATGAGTTTACTTATTTAGGATATAAACTCTCTTTTGTTGAAAATTTGGATTTATCAGAGAAAATTGTGAAATTCAACAAATCGATGGGAATCATTAATAGAGTTTTAAAACCTTCATTAGTGCAAAAATCAACTCATACTCGTCTTTATCAAATAATGGCTCGACCAGTCCTATGTTATGGGAGTGAAGCGTGGACTATAAGAACGAGAGATGAAAGCAGACTAACAGCTTATGAGATGAAATTTATGCGCCGAACAGCTGGCTACACCAAATGGGATCGAAAGAAAAATGTAGAAATCCTTCAAGAATTTAATGTGTCACCAATACTGGACTACATCTCCAGATATCAGCTAAACTGAAAGGAACATGTCTCAAGAATGGCTAGATCCAGGATCCCCAAGGCAATAATGAACTACTGTCCAAATGGGAAATGGTCACTTGGTCGACCTATGAAAAGATGGCACGAAAACCGCTTTCTCAGGCCGTAACAGTTCTTCTAGGACTAATACCTGGCAGGATGATGATGATTTAAAAATTAAGGTTACCATATTTAAATAATTTTTCCCCCTTTTACAAAATATGCTATTCATTATACAGACTGTAAAATTATTTTAATTCTATGCAATTTACAGTACATACTTTTCTTCACAGAGTCTTTTAAAATGAGTATTTTTGGTAATGATAGTAATGAAGTATAAATGTATCCAATCTCGTGCTGAAATTGATAATGTGTGTACATTGCATCTACATCCCCTGAGGCCTTCATGGCCTGAAGTGGAACACTTTTACCTTTTTTTTAATCACTAGTAACAAGTCATGAATTCTCCACATGAATGAGAAAGGTTGCCAATCTGAGTTCTAAATGTGTTTTTTATCTCCAACCTAGGATAAGATCATTCTATCTCCAGGATGTTGATTGCAAAATCTGACCTTTCTGAGTAACACTCATATTTTTTACCAGTACTATTTTTCTACTGCAAAATGTAATGAACAATAAATTGCATGTCTTCAATAAAACTCTGCATTAAAATTGTATTTTTATTTAATTAATAAATATGGAGTAAACACCAACTCAATTGATTATAAATATGAAAATCAAATAAAACTATGTTTTATTTTTATTTAATTAATACAATTATATTTTGTTATTAGGGAGATATTTCTGTCTACGTCCTTTCTTCCTTTTTGTATAAAAATATTATACATTTTTTTCATTTTAATGCATGAGAAACAGTTAATCTCTACTTCCAGATCTTCATAAGCAGTACATAAAAGTCCATACTTTGCATTAAATATTTTGATAACAATTGAGACCCTTACAAATAAAGGGGTACAAGTAACAAAAGGTCAGGTTTGAGTTGAGACACTCTATATGTGATTGTCTTAGCAGTTTTCTTTTCAGCCACTAGATTTCAGCACCAGACATGTTTACTTGTATCCATTAGTCACACAGATTAGTATCTGCTTTAACTACTAAAATCTACACTTAACTCCAAAATTAGCAATTTGTCAATTGTACCCATTGGCTTCTAAGGGTCTTGATTGTGCTTAAAGTAGCATTAAAATAATACATAATGAATTCACTGATAAAAAGATTGGTATTAGGTGCCCTCTTTATCATCATCATCATCCAGTATCATGGGCAGCTGCCACTATCTTCAGGAAACCAAATGCCATTCCTCTCTGTCCATCCATTGGTCTTCCTCCAATCCTCTGATATTCATAGCCGCTTGTTCACCTTCAATCCAAGTTTTCTTTGGTCTTCCTCTCTTCCTCCTTTCCATTGGGATCCAATTCATAACAATTTTAGGCAATCTTTGCTCTGGTGTTCTTTTGACATGGCCATACGACTGTAATCTTTTCTTTTCTATAATGTTTATGATGTCCGGCTCCTCTTGTACACCCATAATTTCCCTTATTTCTTTATTTCATATTCTATCCATTCTAGATTTTCCAACTGATCTTCTTAAAACATCCATTTCTATACTTAAAATTCTTTTCATTTACCTGGTAGGAATTTGCCAGACTTCAGCACCATATGTTAAAACACTCTGAACTATGGTTTGATATATTTGTAATTTTCTCTTTTTTGTAATATCTGCCCTCTTTTAGAACAGAACATTCAATCTTGCATTCACTGAAGTCCCCATCATCAGCCAACTCAAATGAATTCATATCCCAATTTATAATTCCCCAAAAATTCATCTGAAAATTATCCTCCCACCTATGCCTAGCCCTCAATAATGGTCTTTTTTTAAGGATTTCTCCAATAAATTTTTAAAAGCATATCGTCGCTTATGAAACAATACTGCGTACCTAACAAAATACAAATATTACACGACAAAGAGAAACAAAAAACAGTTTATTTTTCTCCTTAGTACCTCTAGATTAAAACCATTGTTTGTATCTATAAGTTTAGCGAGGTCATGGTACAAAATTTCATCCTAATCTATGTTTGAACTGAGCGCACTTCTTCAGTGATGCTAACAGTATAAAAATGTCAATTTCACCAAAAGTGTCAGTTATACGGTATTGTTTCTTAAGCGACGATATCTAGTCACCTATTAAAGCTACATGACCTGCACATCTTAATCTTCTAGACAATATGTGTGTTTTCTAATGCAACCTAATGCACTTTTCTTGCTTCAGGATCTGCGCTAGGCAGACTGATGACATTAATGTGGTCTACTTTCAATTTATGTACCACTTTGACAGACCACTTTACATAGTGATGTTCTTGTATTGTGTACAGAGAAGGGTATAGGATGAATATATGTTTATGTGTTTGTGTAATGTAAAGTGTGTTGTATGAGGGATGATTATGAAAAGAAGAAAGAAGGTGAAACCCTGTGCTGGCACATAGCCAACTCCTGTCGAAAAGCACCAAGGGAGCTGCCGCAGACAATGTCTGCATTCAGTGGATTCTTGTTTACATATTTTTTAATGTTTTCCCTTATGACTATATTTGTTACACAAGTTTACTTAGTTTTACAGCTGTTTGAATAGACAATGAAGCTATATTTATTCATTTCATTAGTGATATTGCAAATGTTAAGTTTAGTAACAGAAATATCAGGGTTATTATGAAACAATGGAAATCTACTTCAATTAACAGGTGTTTCTAATTGTTCTGCAAGGTCTTGAAGTCGAAGGACACTAATTTTATTGGTTCCATTTATTAACAAAATTGTCCTTATGCTGTTTTATAAGAATTTAAACCAGTTTTTTAATTAAAAAACTCACTTCTTTTTCTGAGAAATCTAAGTACCAATTAAAAAACATCAAGTTTAGGCCTAACTAACTTACTGGCACTACTGAACCCAGAGATTCATTATCATGCAGACATAAGCTCTCCATATATCCCTATCCTGAGCTAATATTTTCCAACCAACTCTTGTATAATTTACTTCCCTCAAATCATGATTAGTTCTATTCTCCTATCTCATTCTTGGCCTACCTACTGGGTGCTTTCTTTCTGGTTTTCCTACAGTGAGTTTGCATGCCTCACTTTCATTCTCTATTTGTGGCACATGTCTTGCCCATTGCAGTCTATAAGATAATTATTCTTATTACATTTGGTTTCCCATGAAGACCAATTAGCTCCCAGTTATGCAGTCTTCTCTGTTCATCTCTCTTTTGCCCAAAAAAATTCCTAAGAACTTAATTCTCAAATAATCATAATTTTTTCTCCTCCCTTAAAATAAGAGACCACATTTCGCATCCATATAACTGTAAGAATAACAGTAAAATATACTTTTAATTTAACTTTTTTTTTAGTTATATTGGGATACAAGAGTCCCTATACCACTTTACCCAGTAGATTAGAAGACAAAGCAAGAGCCATGTTTAAAAATTAAAATTTTGAGAAAATAATATTATAAATGGAAGGCTCAGAATTCTGAGATAAAGTATTATTCAAACTATAATATAGATACACTCTCATAAGTAATGTCATTTTATTTTGATTTTTTTTTTCCTGAGAAGAAATTAAAGTATTAGTCAAAGTAGAGACTATCAGATTCTATGGTCTTGAGCCATCTTTCAGCGAGGTTTATTATCTTGCAACAGTACCAGTCTCTACTAATAAAATTCATTGTTAAAACCGTTGAGGTGGAGAGTCATAAAATAAAATAAGTTAAAATATACCTTCTTAGGTAAGATCTGTCGTGCTCAACTTATAAAATATGTATTCTTTATGCCTGTAGGCCTTTCAGAACATCCGTTCCATCTTCAGCAGGTCCTTCTTCGCTACAATATCTAGTATGATGGTTGATGCCGCTGGTCGTGACAAAGCCACATTAGGACCAGCAGCATCAACCATCATACTGAATGTCGTAGTGAAGAGGGACCTGCTGAAGATGGAACGGATGTTCTGAAAGGATTACAGGCATAAAGATTACATATTTTATAAGTTGAGGACGACGGATTTTACCTAAGAAGGTATATTTTAACTTATTTTATTTTATACCAGTCTCTGGTTTTGAATTCACATGCTTTAATGTTTTTGAAATTTCACGCAATAAATGAGCATGGATAAAAACAGATGGTAATCTGAAGGCATACAATCAGAGCCACATGCTAGGTGTAGTAGCAGTTTGATTCTTCCCAATTTCTGAATTTTTGTCATGATTTCTCTAGCAGTATGGAGTCCAGTTGGGTTTAAATCTGCGACTCTCAAAATTTCATGAACTCGTTCAAGCTGTTGAGAATAAAGATCCGCATCAACTGCATGCACGCTTAGAACAAATTCCCAGTGAATCACATTAAAGTATATTAAATTTCCAAAATTCCACCAGACACACATTAAATTACATTAAAAACCGACTTTACTTATCCTACATCCTAATATTATGAAAATTAATATAGATTCTCAGTAAAAAGAGGGTTACTTTGCACAAGTTTGCTTTTTGAAAATGTTTTATATTTAAATTTAAAACCCAGTAAATGGAGTTGCATTCTTAACTTGCAAAAGCTTTTATAGTTTTCAACTTCCATTTAAGAAATGTTACATATTTAAAAATATTGTTAATCCAGTTTTATTGTATAAACTTATTGTGTACAGCCTAATATTACGAATATAAAAAAGGTTTCCTAATTATTGAAGAAAACAAATTCATTGTAATTTGGTTTTGAACTATTATTATTATAGTAAATTATATAAGATAACAAGCAATTAAATTGGTATGGGCATATATGAAGAATGCAAGAAGAAAGGTTATCCAGAAAATATTGCAATGGTGTCCATCTGGAAGAAGGAAAGGAAGACCTCGAAACTCGTGGATGCAAGAAAGTAGAACTGGAATGAGAACAAGATGACTGAAGGACATCGAATGGATAGATAGAGATGAGTGGAGAAGGAAAATAAAACTTTAGGAACAAAAAGATGTGTAAACATTGAAAATCTGTATATAAATAAATAATAATAATAATTATTATTATTTCCTTACAAACTGTATTTGTAAATTCTCTGTAACACAGTTGAATTTTTTTGGCAGCCTCAAATTTCAGGAGAGCATGGAAATTAAATTGCTTAATGTTTGTTTTTGTCTAATTTTGTGATATAAAACAGAATTGGAAGAATTTAATTTTATGCATTTTTAAAATGTAATTATTTTGTAGATACAGAAAAAAAATGAATGGACAGTTCTTAGAGTTTGATTTTGATTTCTTAAATCGCAGAAGTCCCGCGCCGTAGCCGAGCGGTTAAGGTAGGAAGTCTTGGCGCAGAGCTACGGGGACTTGGGCTGGTTCGAGTCTCCATGGGGGAAGAAATTTTCTCATGGTATTTCGGCCAGTATGGGACCGGTGCCCACCCAGCATCGTGAGGCAATTGGGTAGCTACAATAAGTAGCGGCTCCAGGTTGAGGAACCAGCTATAACGGCTGGGGGACTCGACATGCTAACCACATGTCACCCCTACACTGGCTGTTGATCATCTACCTCTGTGATTGACACATATGGATGTGAAGGGCCAGCAGCCGGCTGGTAAAAGGGCAACCGCTAAAAAGTGGAAAGACCCTCAATCGGAAAAATCCCAGAATATTTTACCAAGAATTCCCTAGGAAATTTTCTTGTAGCTATAAGTGCAGGGAGAAAAAAATGTAATATCTGGCTAAGAAAATTGAAATAAAACAAAAGTATCATTATGTTAATATATTTTTCTAAGATGTTATATGTTATCTGTCAGTTGAAATCAGCAACTAAGTCCTGACTTTTAAAGCTGCATACATTCAATTATAATGGTATTATTAAATAAATTACAGTTACATAATGTAACAGCAAAGCAGCTTTAAAGAACAGGAGTGAAAACTGAATTTATACTCAAAGTACAAATATTGACTACAAGCAGCCCAAATTAGATTTTTATATACATTGTTTGATTTAAGTATACTAGACAAAAATAAGACTACATATATATAAGAGCAACATTAATGGTTGCAAACATTATAAAATATATTTATACCTGTCACAATAATTGGCAGGATTTATTTGCACTAAATGGACCCAAATCAATTATAAAACTTAAGGTTTCAGAAGCTGAGGAAGACCAAAACAATGGTCAAGGAAATCTTGAGACTGACAAACAGGTTCAGAAAAATATCTAAACGTAATATATGTTCATGACGATGATAATGAGGTATTTTTTAATTAAATTAAATTTTGTGTTGCTGAACCTTGTTTAATGACTACAGTTTATAAGTATCTTCATTTCTGAAATGAAGATTATTTTGTCATCTGAACACTGAGCAAAAATTAGGTTAGAATATCTTATCAAAATGACAATAAAAAAATAATACACTACAGACTTAGAGAAGATGTGAAACTGATAATGGTACTTTACATGATACAGTACCTATAAATCAGTAATTAATCCATGTAATTAACTCTAAAATATAGAAAATGTCAATATCTACATATTTTTCTTCAGCTCTAAATTTACAAGGCGAGAGACAAAAATAATTGTTACTTCCCATAACACAACCAACTACTGAGAAGTAGAACTCTTATTTTGAAATTAAGTGTTTAAATTAACATATTTTAAATATTATCACCTCAAGCCATAGTGTCTTCCAGTAGCAACTCCAACAAAATAAAGAGATTCAACATTTCCGTAAGATTCTTTTTGCTTTAATTAAAGCCATAATTCTACAATTGATCCCTGCTTACTTATACTCACCAAAAATTCTAGTAAACAGGTTAATAAGATTAGAAATTAAAGAAAAATGGATTGCTGATACCATGAATAAATCATGGCCAACTATAGTAATTAAAACTCCATTTCCAGATTCACCAAAATATGTAGCAATGGCTTTGTTCCTCTTAAGAAGTGGCCATGATTGCCTGACTGCCCATTTAAATAAGACATTACTACTACTACTATACTAAGATGTTAAATATAAAATTGGTACCTGGTAAGTCAGTCGTCCTCAACTAAATTATTAGATAGTTCCAATATGGAGGCCTTTCAAAATCAATGTTTCATCTTCTGCATTTTAAAATGCATATTAAAGCACAGTTGAGGTTATGTAATAAGATGTTAAATATTAAAAATTGGTATCTGGTAAGTCAGTTGTCCTCAACTAAATTATTAAATAGTTCCAATATGGAGGTCCATAGTTCCAAGATAGTAGTATATAAGTGTTGATACTACTATACTGTAAGAAATTTAATCTTGGAAACTAACAATGTCATCAAGATTTTCATTTAAAAAAGATAAGATTATAGAAATCACAATCAATATTACATGTGTCTTCTTCTTCTTCTTATTCATAATTTGTAGGATTTTTATCCTGTTTATTTCTAAAATCACTCTTCGGAGGAAGACATATTGGATGTGCATCCACTGTCTTTTACATGTGTAAAATATTTAATTGTCTTATTAGTAAGGGACGGATTTCTATGACCTAAAAAATGTAAAATATGCATGTATTTATGACCTAAAAAAAAGTTTAAATATGACCTAAAAAAGACAAAAATAATACATTCATATACATTTTCAATTGTATACTAAGAAAAAGGAAATCTTCCTCTATTGCCCGGTGCAAATGTTTGCTACCTGTTAACAGAAACCTTCGAAACAAGTGTACTGTGAAACTGACAATTTTTATACAGATACAATGTTGGTTATTTCCAATTGCCTGATGACTGGGCTATTAAAAAACCCAAAATATGACTTTTAAGACCCAATAAAAACCATTAAATCTTAATAATAAGGCATATATAAATGTTTTTACTTACTTGAAGCTTAGAATATAGGCTTTGGTAAAAATATGACATGTCATAGGAATCTGTCCCTTACTTATTAGTCTTGTGAATAGTATTTAAAAAACATATTAATTAGTTGGACTAGTTGAGGAGACTGAAACTTACATGTATTTCATTTTATAATATGAACTTTATATTTGCTTTATATTTAATGAAAAGTTGATACGGAACGGAATGATATTGGGGAGTTAAACTTTTAACTATTGCATTGCTAAGAGTGGAGAGTTCGGGAAAGACACATACTTATATACTTTATGAATAAATGTTTAACTCTTCAATCCAGATTTTAATATTTAAGAAATGTAATAAAAAAAATAAATGAACATACACTTACCATCTTCAGGATGCACTTTGTCACCATGTTGGACACTGATGACAGTAACAGATCCTGAAGATGCTGTCACCACTGACGATGAACCACACACACTCGAATCATCTTTACTACAAGATGTAACACTGCCTCCACTCCCCGCGTCCGAGGACTTAAGTTGCTGCATCACAGAGTTTGCTAGCACAACACCTCCACTTGTTGTCACTGCTGACTTAGTCTTCCCAGGGACAAAAGTGCCTGCAGAACCGGTGGGTGTCTGGGAATGTTGTTGATGATTGAAGCAAGGAATCCCTACACCACCCCCTGGGGCCCCCCAATGAGGAGCAGGAGGTGAGTGATGAAGAGGATTATTCACCGACACACTGCTACTTGTAAGCGTTGTATCCATTGTATCGTTCATGGTGGGTATAAGACACAGAGTATCATCTAGTAAAGTAAGGTATCACAGCGATCTGTTGTTTCAGTGTAGTCCGTAGTGTTGCTGTACACAAGAAGGAAGGCGAAGTAGGCATAATCTCAATGTAAGTTGGCTGGTTTCGCAGCTCTGATACCGCAGTATCGTCCGCGACACCTGCTGATATTGGAGCCTGAGGGGAGGGCATCGGGATATCCGAAGCATCAACCCCTCACATCATCCATCCAGTAAAACAGCTCTGAAACATTCACAAAAGACAAAAAGATAAGTTAATGAATATAAAATATATTTTTTTTTAAATAGGGGAGGCAATGAAGATATTAAGAGAGCTCTAAAACCTGCACAAAATACAGAACTACGTACACTAATGAATATACATATAATTTGGGAAACAAAGGGGGCCAGTTAAACAGCTCTGAAACATGTACAAAAGACAGTTCAATTAATAAAAACATTTCGTCTGTTCATTCTTACCTCTTATAGTTGTATTTGTCGAACATATGTTTCAAGGCTTCTTAGCCCCATCATCAGCGATTAGTTGTAATCGCTGACAATGGGTCTAAGAAGCCTTGAAACATATGTTCGATAAAAACAACTATAAGAGGTAAGAATGAACAGACAAAATGTTTTAATTATTAAACAAACCTCTTAATGTTACTTCCCATTGTATTTTAAAACAGATAAATTAATTAAATAAAATATGAATCTCTTTTTAAATACTGACTGCGAAGGGCCAATAAAGTAGGTCTGAAACATATTTAAAAGTCAGAAAGATAAGTTGATATAACTTTTTTAACTCAGGAAGCAAGGGAGAAAATAACTGAGATAAACTAATATCTAGTATATTAAATATCTTTTCTAGATTGTTTTAAATTTGCTCTTTACATTTTAAAAAATCGTCAGATAGTATTTTTTTTTAAATTTGGGAAACAAGGGAACCTGTAATTCAGCTCTTAAACTCGAACAAAAGAGAGAAAGACAAGTTAATGACTATAATATTAAACTTATTTTAAATTTGAAAACCCAAAGGTGCCAGTAAAGCAGCTCTGGAACACATTAAAAAGACAGAAAGACAAGTTAATGAATAAAATATATTTTTTTTATTTTGGAAGCATAGGGGGGAAATAATGCATATCAATTAATCTCTAATTCTCTAATGTTTTTAAATAATTTTTCTTTATCTGACTTTTACATTTTAAAGATCAGTCATTATAAAAAAAACACGATAGTTCTGTTAAAATTTACCAAATTTCAATTTTTGAAAATTGTAAAAAGGGTTAGGAATAAATTAAGAAGTTGTCTGTTTCTTCATTGAATACTGCACCAAGCAGATAAACAAAACAAAAAAGTTGGTAATATATTAAAGTGGATAAATTAAACCTACTAGGCGACAACAAAAAAATATTAAGATCTTTAGAAAATTACAGAAACCAAAAAGCTCAAGAGAAAAGAGATCTAAAAGCTTTTGGTGAGATTGTGTTCTGCAAAATACAATGAAATTAATCAAGAAAAGAAAGTTAAATAAATCATGATTAAATGCAAGTACTGGTAATAAAAATCAGTAAAGGAATAAGTGCTCTATTTTAATAACAATAAAAAACATAAACCGCTGATTAAAACTGCATACATTATTTTCAACATTTGAAGAAAGTTAATTAATTTATTTTTCCATCCTAAAAATCCATCGACCCTGGCCGGGTTTCAAACCGCGATCCTCGAAACTAGAGGCAAGGATCATAACTACTAGCATACCACGGCCGACAACAACAATATAATAATAATAATAATAATAATAATAATAATAATAATAATAATAATAATAATAATAATAATAAATATCCTCAACTCGTATCCAACTCAGGGTCGGGTGAGGATGAGATGAGCCCCTCTATATATAAGAGGTGTGTGAATGACAAAAGTGCCGGCCGACCACGCCTGACGCACCATCACAGGGACAGATGAACGAAATGAAATGGATGAGATGAGTACGGAGAAATGGTGGAATGAAATTGTGGCAGGGGAAACGGGAGAAAACCCCGAGAAAAACATGCCTAAGCACACCAACGGTGAGAGGCGAACGTCTAACCGCTTGCGCTACGTAGCTGCATAATAATAATAATAATAATAATAATAATAATAATAATAATAATAATAAATAATAATAACTAATAATAACAATACTACTAATAATAATAGTTTATGACTTCTTTCAAAAGATAAGCAAAACCTTGGATCGTGTGTCGTAAAATTGGAACATAAAAAACCCCTAGAGTCTTAAATAAGAGCCATTTAAGCAAACATGTCTCTCTCCCTTCACGCCCAGATTTGAATTGCGACACTAATGACCTAAGCTGTTAAAGGACGCCGTTGAAGAAGAATATTACATACGTGCCATTAGTAAAACCTAGCGGCAGAAATAATTGTGACCTAAATGAGCTGTTCATCATGTTATATCTGAAAACCTTTTGATTATTAGTTTAGTCTGTGACACAGGGCGGTGTCTCTGGACATCTGATGACTTGGAGAAACTTCTGCAGTGACTCGTACCATTCCGTGTGCGCCACACCCTGTTTGTCTTAGACATTCTCAAGTCACTTGCGCTACCCCGCATTCTTTTTAACTCATTCCAAAATCGCTTTATTCTCATTGCTGCTTTCCTCAAAACATTACTTCTAATTTTTTTAATGAACTCATCAATACACAGTTCAGAAGACCCCCACCACTGAATTTTCACTTCAAGCATATTAAATACGCTCTAAAATCTGAGGTCATAAATAGAGTCCTGGTTTTTATGCACTAAAAGCTAACACTGCAACATAGATATTCTTCTTCTTCCTTTCATGTGATAGACCTAGCGGTCTGTTACGGCCTCAATCCAACGTTTGAAGGGTCTGCCCAATGATCTCTTGCCTGGTGGCTGGTAATTTAAGATCTGCCATGGCATTCTTGTTCTGCCCATTCTTCTTACGTGATATTTCCAGTTGTTTCTGTGTTTTTGCACATATTATGATTGATTCTGTTTGAGAATCACTTTGAGAATCTCAGAATTCATTTTATGGTCTTTTCTTGAGTAACCTGCAGTACATCTCATAAATTTCATTCCTGCCGCAGTTAGTCTTTGTAACATACTTTAGCATTATATATATATAATATCGTGAATATTATTTTATTTTTGTCTAATGCCACTAGGTTGTCTTTCATGACATTTCTGGCTTTCTCCCCTGGCATTGGCGGAATTGTAACCCATTTATTAGGTTGGGGCAATTGAAGGTGGAATTACGTTACCCCGATGATACGATAGGAGATAAATGATAATGAAGCGTCATGAATAGGGCAAGGATTTTGATGCATTTGCATCTTTTTTATCTGTGAGAACTATACAATGCTCAGATATAAATGCGTTTTGGCGGCAAAGGATCTTAAGCAAGCAACTTCGTGGTTGCATTTATATGCATTCTTTTGTCAATTTTATGAGAATACATTTTTTCTCGATTTTCTAGCATATTAATGCTTATTTCAACCACTCAAATATACTTTTTAGAAGTTTTATGCGTTTTTGCGAGGAAATGTACATTTTTCTTAAATAATATATTTTTGTATCTTTACCAGTAATAACTTGGACTTACATTTTATGAAACGAGAAGAGGTTCTGCCTTCCCACTTTCCAATTAACTATATATAGGACTCGTTGATAGAATTAAGGAGTTCAATTAGCGGAGCAAAGGAACCTAGTGAAAACTATAGTAAATGATCTAGAAACAGTGAGTGGGGAAATGGGAAAAGATGTATTGAAGAAAATTATAATGGTTTTGAGTAAAAATAACATATTTGATATTCCGTCTTCAGTAGCTGATGTTCTGTCAGGTGAAAATTATTCTGTAAGATTACTATCTGGGGACTTATTTAATACAATCCAGTGATATAATTTATTTTAAATATTCACCTTTAGTTTCGTTAGAAGTGGAAATGAGTTTCTCGACGTACAAGTCATTATTAAGAGACAATCAGAAATTGTTCTCTTTCGAAAATGTACAGCAGTTGTTTGTTGTAAATTGCAATGCACGGCTAAAACACTTTGTATTTACCTGCAAATGTGAATTTTATAAATATCGTATTGCATTGTTTTAATGTTAGTGCATTTTTCCTCATTGTTAGTGCATACTGTATTTTCATAATGCATTATCCTGTATTTTATTGTGCATTAAAATCCTTGCTTGTATTTTTATAATGCATTATCCTGTATTTTATTGTGCATTAAAATCCTTGCTGTAGCCATAAGAGTTCTTAACCTAAACTTAATCTAAATCCCAGACCACAACCACAGGATAATTCCCTTTACGGGAAATTTCTTATAGCCTGACCGGGACTTCATGAACAGTAGTCAGAACGTTGACCACTAGCCCATGAGGCTTGTCTGAATATTAATCTAGATTAGTATGTTTGTATAAACAGAACATAATTTGTTTCCTGTTCAGTAAAAAGTTTAAGCAATATCGTTGTAAATTATATTTATAAAATTGTAAACATTACTTTCAGTTAACTAAGAAAAAAGTCTTTAATATCTTATCTTCAGCACGTATTACGAATGAATGAACAGCGCATACCAAGAAGAATGTATGATTATAAATCAAAAGGGAAAAGAATGTTGGGAAGACCATTGAAGAGATGGAAGGACCCCGAAATGTAGGAAGTTGAACTTTCAATAATGGTCGCCAATGCTGTAAATACGTTAAAATGCACTATCGCTCAGAAAATAAATATTTTATTCCTTATTAAACACAGTAATAATTGCTAATGCTGTGTCCAGATAAGACAGGTCACATTATAGAATGAATACTTCTAATATTTACCTGGTAACTGAATACGGAAACACCAGAATGCTAACCAAACATACTAACCGTTCCGTTTATTTTCCTTCTGGAAATCTGGAAACTCCGTCAGTTTATTTTTTTTAAATTCATGCCTACATTACAAATGCGACTAGGCCTATGTGAAATATTTAATCAATAATAATATAGTAAATACTGAAAATAGCGCAGTCACCAGTTTAAAAATTAAATGTTACATATCAGAATTTAAGGATATATCGATGTAACCAGTAATTGCAATTAACTGACATCTTTAAACATATGGGCTCACTTAATACATTATTGAACAATCTCGCCAATTCTTGAAATCGACATATAGCATTAGATACATAATTAACCTGGTGAAGTGGAAGAGAAGACCTTACAGCCTTAACTCCATCAGATAAAATATGTAAATAAAAACTAACATGAAGAGGGATTTAGCTTTTTGACAGTCGGTCTAATTCCATACCTACAGCAATTAATATAAGTAATTACAGTTGTTATACTTTTGGTTAATGTTATTTAGAACACCCACCATTTTAAACGTTTGATTAAAATGGAATTCAGGGCTCAATCCCTATTTTCCGCGGCCAATTAATCTTCACCCCTCTTGTTACCAATGCATATACTATACGTATTGTATCAAGGTGTAGAACAGGTGTCCCATTCTGCCATCTCCCAATAATATCTGATCCCCTTCCAATGAAAATATCTTTAGAAACAAAGGCGTTACCTGCTAAGACAATGGTAGTACGG
Organism: Diploptera punctata; assembly: GCA_030220185.1. Classification (NCBI taxonomy): domain Eukaryota; kingdom Metazoa; phylum Arthropoda; class Insecta; order Blattodea; family Blaberidae; genus Diploptera; species Diploptera punctata. Next base: position 1,393,305 of record JASPKZ010003860.1, on the reverse strand, counting down.
TAAACTCCTAATTTGTACACGCGTCATAAGTGGGATTATCCTTCACACATCTTAGCTAACACGTGCAATAAAATGTTTTTTTTTTCTTTCTCATTAGCCAATGTCGTAATATAACAGTGCGTTTAAAAATGGCTCATATTAGGTTGTCCCATAATTTTAAATTTAATGTAATGTTGTGTGTCTGGTGGATTTTGCAGGTGTGATTCACTGGGAGAGTGTTCCGAACGGGTGTGCAGTCGATACGAATCTCTATTCTCAGCAACATGTACAAGTTCATGAAATTTTGAGGATCGCGGGTTCAAACCCGACTGGACCCCATACTGCACGAACAATCATGACAAAAATTCAGGAACTGTCAGGAATATAAATGCTATCACACTCAGTACACAGCTCTGATCTTGCACTTTCAGATTGCCATCTGTTTCGATCCATGGCCCATTTCTTGCGCGAAATTTCGAAAACACTGAAGCTGGGGAAGTGTGTTTTCAACGAATTCTTCGCATCAAAAACCAGAGACTAGTACTATCGCGGGATAATAAATCTCGCTAAAAGATGGTCCAAGACCATAGAATCTGATGATATCTACTTTGAAGAGCAGTTTAATATCTTGTCAGAAAACATTCCAAAATTAAATTCTGTGTAAAAAAGACATTACTTATTACTTGTTTCAATATTTGTGACCTCGAAATAAAATATGATTCCGTTTCAGGCAAAACTCCAACAGTGCCAATTCTATATCAAGTATCCTGAAATTAGCACTAAGCAGACAATTTTAACATGATTGCAGTTCTTTTACGTGTCGTAAATGTAAGATACGGATCGACGGTTATGGATTCTCTTCCGAAGGAATCTTTGTTCAGGGTTTTTACGCCCTAAAAATCCATCCTCTGCGGCTGGGTTTGAATTCGCAAACTCGGAACTAGAGGCAGGTATGGAACCACTAGTTCGTCAGAATCGTTCACTAGACTTTATTGTGTGCCTTGGATCCACTGCTAAATACTCATGAATGCCTATTTATCTTTATAACCATAAATACTTTTAATAATCATGTTTGAACACCGTTGAGGTTAAAATTAGTTCCATTTTTAAAATATTTGTTCCTTATATAACACAGTCGTCCTCAACTATAATTTGTTATAATCTTCGTTATATTATTACAATTCAAATTTATATAGGGTACAAAAATGTTTATAATTGATTAAAAAAAATGTATCGGCAAATCAATAAAGAAACAAAATTAAAAATAATTTATATGATACTGGCAGAATAACTAGAAAACGCGAAATTAGAAATATTGCAATAACAGAGACAATGGAAACTGCAAAGAGTATTCTTAAAGACACAGAAAACAGACTCCAAGCATGAAAGCCTGAATAATCAAAACAAATGAAAAAAAGTCGATTGAATACAGAAGTCTTAAGTTTGTAAATCACCAAGAAAGAACAAGACGGTAAGATCACAGTCTACATGGGAAGAGGATGTTAAAAGGAATATGTGGATAGGGGATTGTAAAAATAGAGATTGAATAGATGGGGAGAATTGGAAGAAGAGGAAATACATTTTGGTCGAGGAAACTTATATCGTCACAAAAAAGTTTCTGATAATGGTGAATAGTGCTAATAATATGATTCATATTCTTGTTGTATAAGTGTTTTTTTTACTACTTCGATAATTTAATTAAGGATATTTTACTTACATGTTACAGGGTAACTTGTAAAAAAGGTAGATTTTTGTATCGCTTCCAATAAAAACTTACAATATTTCAAAACATTACATGACATTTTTGCTGTTGCTGTGAAAACGTGTTTTTTTTTATTTAGAAAAAGAGAAGGCGAATGAAGGTATACAGTACCGAGATATTTTGAGAAATGTAGGCTGCATGCAAGGACCTTAGTTGGAGTCCTATTTCTAAGTTACAACTTCCATCTTTATACATAATACTGTATTATAATTGCCCTTCTTCAAGTAAAATAAGGCATTTTATTAATTGTTTATATAATTCAAACATTTTGATTAAAATAGTGGTTACAATTACTTGCAGAGCTCTCATAAAAAAAGAAATAACTATCAATTTATCCGAGGATGATTTTAAGGTGTTAAAATTAATGTAATATTCACTATACAATCTTCTCTAACTTACTCATAAGTAGAGATAGGATCATATGTAACATAACAAGCTCGAAATATGCATGAAAAAGTCAATATATGCAAAACTAAATAATAATAATAAAAGTAATTATTACTTTATTAGATATTTTATTTCTAAATTAACATAATAATTAGTATTTTATTATCTATTTATTAATATTGACTATTTAACTCATGCCCCAAATGGGAGTCAATGACCAATCACGTTACAATGATTTTTTATTTACAACCAATCACAGTCGTGTTTCGCCTAGAATTTACCAACTAAAGTTTATCATAATAAAGAAAGCACCTCCTTTTTTTTTTTTTTTACATTCTGAATAGGTCATAGCATTATTTTGCAGTCACTGACCCACTAAGAAATACGGCTGCCAGATTGTATATAAGTTTATAGTGCACGAATGTCAACACATTGCGGGAGTTAATATAAAAACATTTGTAGGAATTGATTATACCACCAAAAAAAAAAAACACTGTTTGCACTTTCAAAAATGTATTTTTTCCCAGAAAAACATAATTGTCATATTTACATCATAGGACATGAAAAATTAATTAATATACAGTTTGATGTATTTCACTTTTTTCTCCACTAGAGTGCATTATTATAATATTGCATTCCTTTTGCAATAAATAATATGTTCTGGTTGCAGTGACGAACAAAAGAAGCAAATGAAGCGTACCAATCGTTTCTAATTTGTTTTCAAACATTGCCGTTTACATTAAATACATAGATATTTTAAAATAACTATATTTAAATAATGATTTGTGAATAAACACCTTAATTTTATTCGTTAAATAGTCCTAACAAATGCCACTCTTGATTTCCAAATTCTCTAGATAAATTGGAAATCACTCGTGGCATTACTTACGATAAATGATAAATTATCATTCAGTATCAGGCAAAAGTATGTTCACAAATTAAAATATTCTACGTTTTGCTACTATTGTAAACAGAAACGATCAGGTACTATTCCAAATGTTCGGTAGTAAGGTTGTGTTTTTGATAGCTCAAAATATTTTTATAAACAGAAAAGGACCGTTCTACATCAACTGAAGCAACTGGGCAGTATTTGCATTTGGGTGTTATTTTGACACTTATTATTTCTGGCAAAAGCCCGGGTTTTCGTTCAAAATGTTTTCAAACTTTTCCTTTAAGTTTGCTTGGGAATTCCTCCGGCAATGAGTTCAGTTGACGGATTTTATCCATTAACTGAATAGAATCAATGAACGCCAAACTTTGAGTTTCAAGCTTTTTAATAGTTGCAGGTACATGGAAAAAATGAGTGCTAATCACAGCAACTTTTTTTAAAATACTGGAATCGTTAAATGCTTCCTTGCACTGACAAACTGCCAGAGCCTCTGCAATATTTACTAAACTTTTAATGGCCTCGAAATGTTCATTGTAAAACAATAGATTTTTAAAATGTAAATATAGCGCAAAAATATGCATTATCACAAGTTTAGTTATAATATGCAATAACAGGTGAAAAGGTCTACATATGCAAATGCATAATCCGGTCTCTACTCATAAGTGGTTGCCATAATGCCAAGTATATGACATAATTTACCACACAACAGAGTTGGTTATAAGTAGAGCGAGGAATTATATGAAGAAAATTATACGAAAATATGAAATCGTAAAGAGAAAATATGAAAATTATGACAAAAATATTATGAAGCTACAATTTTTAAACTTTTTACATATATTTATATACATAAGCCCACTATAACTTATAAGTGTATATACCAGCACATAAATGAGACAAACAGAAATTATGTATAGCTCAAGAAATCAAAATGTTCACTGTATTTAGATTTTAATCAGCTTTTTCATGAATTTTAACCCAATATAATATATCATATTTATGATCTGAAACAATTTTAACGGATCACGCCATAGCGTAGTTGTATAAGGAAACGTGGTACAAACAGGAAAATCGTGGGATCGAGTCTCTATACGGTCAAGATTTTTAGCTGGACCAGACCACCTGGTGGCATTGTAAAACTGGAATCGACTCAGATCCTAATGGAAATAAGTACTAGATGCATGTTCTGGGCACAAATGCTGCCATCAGGCAGATCCTACAACCTGGCGGGGCATCTCATGCCTATTGTCTAGAAAGATGGGAGCTTCAACATACCACTACCCCAAAGGCCTCCTAAGACTGTAGTGGAATCATTTTACCTTTAAATCAAAACTGAGAGGTTATATATAATACAATTAATTTATGTATTGAATGATATTCAATTATGAAATCCAAACATATGCAAGAAACAAAACATTGCAACCAAAAACAAACAGGTTTCCATGAAATATAGCACTAACAAAGTTTAGAGCAGGTATAGTTTGGATTATTGCTATTTTTACATTGCATGAAGATATTCAATTCCTGTAGATGCAAATGTAACAATAACATTAAATTGGACGATTTAGAATACAAGTAAACCATTCCGGTATGTCATATTTGGAGAAACAAGATGGTAAAAGTCATTAGTCCATAATTGAATCTAGGGATTTTTTCAGAACTCTATTTGCAATTACAGTTACATTTAATATTGAACAACAAATATGGTCAAATGTAGTTAGGATTATTTTAACATTTTTTTTCATGAAATGGATCTAACATAGGTCTATAGTCTTGGTCTAATTGCACGTTGAACAATCCAATTGTCAATTCTGTTCGTAATACACAGAAGTTTTCTTTTCTATATTTTCTGATAGTAAACTATATGGCCTATCGGTCAGAATTGTTTTGCGCGATGAAAACGTATGCTTAACATCACACGATGTTATGGCAGCATACTTGTATCATGCTATATTTGATAGTTTGATGTAAGTGAGAAAAAATTTGTCCTTTCCTACATGAACTTTACTAATTTCACAAAGCACTGCTTCAAGTTTAGCAGCAGCAGCAGCAGCAGCAGTCTTTCTTAGATTTAAATGCTGTAATCTGTTCACAAAGTAAGGACTGCCCTCAGGTAGCAAGAACGAGCTGGCAGCTATTATACAATTTCAATGCCCCAGTTTGTCATTTTGACTACAGAATATGCCAACTTATTCATCTAGGCTCATGTTCTTGTTCTGGGGATCGAGTTTTAGGACAAAAACCTCCATCTAACACGGTCACTCTATGACTACACATCCTATTATTTGCTTTTATAAAATCGATCTATCTTATATTTGAAAAGAAAAATATAATTTTCCATCATTAAGATGTTTAAAAACGAATAATATTAACATCTATCTTGTTCAGAAGGGATACTGAAGAATTTTCACTTGTCTACCACATACTGTCAAAAATTACATAAATACATTCATTTCAAAAATATTTTAATGGATTCCTAGAACTTTTATTGAAATAAAAAAACTGGAATTTGAAAGTTGAAAAATATGTATGAAATTTTCACTAAAATATGAACATTTTGCTAAAATATTATGAAATATGGAGATTTTTGTTGGTCTTATTTGATTCTGCATATCATAAAATGTAAAGATCCTTAGTCTCAGCGCTCTCTGACAAATAGTTTAAAACATGAAATTTCATAAAATCCCTCGCTCTAGTTATATGATAGTTTTCCATCTAAAAATGAATGTCACACAAATTTGTTGGGAAATCTTCAATTGATTGAGACAACCTGTCAAAAATGTACAAGTGCTATATATATATATATATATATATATATGAATAAGTATTGTTTCCCTGGTTACTAAAATAGGTAGTACAGTATAATTTGCAGTTGTTTTTTTACGGATGATGGAGATGTCCCGGAACTTGCAGCAAGGCCACGCACTCACACTTCCGGTTTAGCAGCGAGACGACCTCCACACATCCTTTGAGCTCACACAGTCACGTGACAAAATGTTATCGCTGCAAATTATTACTGGTGACAACAGACAATGGAGTGTTATGTCCGTTCATTTACTCCAGAGCACATGGGAATCGGGAGGGGACATTGGTGGCAAATTTTGGCCCGCGGGGCTTACAAAGCGGTCGCGCCCAGGCCTTCCAGAGGCTCACACAAGGTAGTACGTAAAGGTAAAACGATAATAAAATACTAGTTTAAATATTTGTGCAAGAAAAAATACATTATAAAATGAGAATGAACGCATGACAACAAATAAGGGAAAATTTGAAGTAGCGGAATAAAATACATAGAAATGACATTAACAAACAAGAATACGGTCCAGAAATATGTTGGACATGGATTTAAATTCGGAAACGTATTGCACTTGTCCTGAACTCTTTTGTCATCCAAACTTTTCTAAAAAAATGATAAGATAAAAATAGATTTAAAAAATTGATGTTTCTCTTAATACATTATAAGGATGCGAAACATGGTATCTTGCTTTAAGAGATACGAAAACATTTCGAGTATTTGAGAATAAAGTGCTTAGGAAAAATTTGGACCAAAGAGAGACGAACAGGTGAATGGGGAAAACAAAATTAACAGTAAGCTACATTATATGTATGGGAAACCTTATGCAATAAGAAAAATGAGTCTTGTAAACTGCGATGAAAGTGGCACGAATAGGGAATGAAAGAGGGGCACGAAAACTACTTGTAGGAAAACAAAAGAGAAAGCTCCCAGTAGATAGGCCAAAAATTAGGTGGGAGAACTAACATTATTCATGATTTGAGGGAAATGAATTCAAACAGGTAATGATTGGAAAATATTAGAACATGATACTGATGTATGGATAGCTGATGTTCGTGCGGTCATGAACCTCCGGTTTTATGTCAATTATACTGAATTGCAAGGTCATAGTGACATGTTTCTATCATGTATCTCATATTTATTTATTTTCATATTTATTAATAAGGAATTAGAAAGATCATTAAATAATAATGGTATGTTGCTACGCATAACTTATTTTGACAACTGACGAAAATACCAGGAAAAACCAAGTGATGGACCTGGCATTTGAATCAAAACATTCAGAAAACAAATACTTTACGTCACTGTTGCCTGAACCAACTAATTCGATACTGAATTGTGTTTACCTGTATAAAGAGATCTTGGCAAATTCAAGAAATTTAACTATTGGGGTTATTCTCAATAAAATAATATTTTTGAAACATGTTTTTTTTACAAATTAATCGATCCTACTTAGCACTCTAAAAATTATATATGCTATATGGTGCAGCAAAAGTCACACCGAAAATGCAAATATATTATTTCATGTAGCTTGCAACATATATAAAAAAAACTACCGAAATTATTCCAAATGACTTCCATTGTTGTTTAAGCAGTAGCGTTTGAGATTATATTCTGAAGATCCCGTATTCAAACTCCAGTTTCAATCAATCTGATTTTTCCCTTGCAACCATATGTAGTGGTCTGACTTATGCTGTACTATATATATATATATATATATATATATATATATATATATCGATAAAACGTCATTGCTATAAAGTAAAAATATTCTCTTTAATTTGCTTACTTGTGATAGTAGCTAACAGATGACAGTGGAAACCGAGTTCCCACTACATCAGGTAATAATGAGAATATATATAAGAAAAATGAATGTTTGTACTAGACTTGCTCGATAGCGTAATCGGTAGCGCACTGGGATATAAATCCAGAGGTCTGGGTTCAAGTCCCGTCCGAGCATTTATTTTTCTTATCATGGCATATATATATATATATATATATATATATATATATATACAGTAAAACTTGTTTAATCCGGAACGTGAATAATGCGGAAATCTGTCCAATGTGAACAAATGTATTGTCCCGGCTAAATGATAGTAATATTACGTGTATTTATTTTGTATAAAGCGGAATCTGTCCAACGCGGAAACGGGAGGATATATGTACACAATTCATGAAAAAAAATGTTTATAAAGCGGAAAGACAGAGACAAATAAATTAGTTTCCACTCCATTGAATTCCCGTTAGGCGAAATAACAATAAGGAATGATTTCTCTCGTCGGGTGAAGTAGATTTTCTACTTGTATCTGTTCTTTCGGCCTCATTGCACACCCGTTATGCGAAATTCAGGTTCGTTTAACAAATATTTGAGGTGTAACATATTTTGTCTTTCAAATAATCAGTGCACTGTAAAATCTTAAATTAGTTTAAGATCTGAGACCGATTGTGTACGTATCTTTCACAGGTAGCGTTCTGAATTTCCAGAATAAAGATGGCTAAATCGTATGTATCATTGCCATTAAACGAAAAAGTGAAAGGAATTGAAGGTAAAGAAAAATAAACTCTCAGTAGGCGAAATAATGACTAAATTTAAATGTGGAAAACCCAAGTTTGAGATTTTAAAAGACAAAGAAAAAATAATTAATGGAAAAAGACATATACGGTACTCTATAATCTACGATTGGTTAATCATTTTTTGTTTTTTTTATAATGCGGACTTTTGTCTAATGTGGAAAAAAATTGGTCCCATGCGATTCCGGTTTGAACAAGTTTTACTGTGTGTGTGTGGTATCCTCATTATCAATTGCAGTCATGGATTAAGCTATTGGCCTGTTCCGCTTCAGGATAGAAATTGATCCCTCCATCGCTTCTTAGGTCTTCCTGGGTCTCTTCGTCTTATGGGTCTGTAGATGAATAACTCCAGATGTAGTTTATTGTTTGGCATTCTAAGGTGTTCATGCCAATTATTTTGGTATATTTGGATGGTTAAAGTTATTGCTGGTGTGTTAATAGCTTTCTGGATATCTTCATTACGCATGTGGCCATAAAGGGTATAACCCGCTAAAGGTCTTAATAACTTCATTTCTGCAGCTACTATCCTATTTAATTTACCAACAGTAAGAAGATTTCAGCGCCATAAAGTATAGTTGGAAGAACCATTGTTTTATAAAACTTTATAACTATCAATTAAAAATTAATATAGACTTCGTTAACCAGCAAATCGGACCATTAGGAATGGGGTAAAAATCGTTTTACTGGCTGCAATTTTAGATTTTCGCAACAAATCTCAATATATGCCATGGACATAAAACGATAAAGATGATCTCCAAAATCAGCTAAATCCGACCAAAAGGAGTGAAGGTTTATCTGAAAGTCTAATTAAAAGATTGTTCTTGTCGCTACCGTTTTCCCCCTGCAACATAACTGTATACTTAAGATTAACAATTAAAAAAAGAAGAAATAAATAAATATTCCGCATACTAGCGAAACTGGATAAGTTTGGAAAAATCGCTTAGTTTACGCTGTTCCTGCATGACGGACTTTTTTTACTGTAGGAATAAGATTTATAAAAAGAGGATTTGTTTCAACAAAATTTGCAGAGATATAAATACAGCTTTTATTCGCAAACATTTAACTACCACAATACAAATGAAATATCAGGTTCCGTCCGATATATTAGCTATATCGCAGTATCCAGAAAATACGAAACATTGCAATTTTAGGAAATGAATAAGCCTAAATTAACCAAATGTTGGTTTCCTGGACAAGTTATGGTATTAGTATATATTGGAAAACTCTCGTTCTTTACATGCTGATGTACAGAATTATTCTTTGTGGAAGCTATTATAAAGATGAGCCCCCAAATATATATATTCTAACTAGAGCTAATCTAGAGAATTTGGAAATCAAGAGTGGCATTTGTTAGGACTATTCAACGAATAAAATCAAGCTGTTTATTCACAAATCATTATTTAAATATAGTTACTTTAAAATATGTATAGCCTATACTTAATGTAAATGGCGATGTTTGAAAACAAATGAGAAACGTTTGTTTCATTTGTCCATCACTGCAACCAGAACATATTATTTATTGCCAAAGGATCGCAATATTGTAAGAATGCGCCCTAGTGGAGGAATATTAAACACATCTAACTGTTTATAACCAACATTATAGATTATTAATTAATTTCTAATGTCCTATGATGTAAATATGTCAATTATATTTTTCTGGAACGTGAATTCCTGGGAAATAATACATTTAAGAAAGTGCAAACAGTGTTTTTTGTGGTATAATCAATTGCTACAAATGTTTTATGTTATATCCCGCAAGCACTATCTGGTTACATTCGTGCACTATAGCCTATATACAATCCGATAGCCACACCATGCATTCTACAATTCTTACATCTTAATATATAATATGTTATATTCAACGTATTTCTTAGAGAGTCAGTCACTGCAAAATAATGTGCTGACCTATTCAGAATGTTAAAAAGGAGGAGCTTTATTTTAAAGCGATAAAATCAAATTTATTAAATTGAGATGAAAAACGATTGTGATTGGTTGTAAATCAAAATTCACTGAAATGTGATTGGTCATGGACTCCCATTTGGGGCTTGAGTTAAATAGTCATATTCAATAACTGCCGAAAAATGATAAATTCTAATAATAGAGTTCCATAGTAAATATAAATATCTGCCATTTTCTTAGTTGTATTTAAGATGGCGTCTCACAAACAGTAAATCGTTTATCTTAATTCTGTGTGAAATTATGAACGAAGTACAGACGCTATTTGTACTCCCATTTGGGGCATGAGTTAAATAGTCATATTCAATAACTGCCGAAAAATGATAATAATAATAGAGTTCCATAGTAAATATAAATAACTGCCAGTTTCTTAGTTGTATTTAAGATGGCGTCTCACAAACAGTAAATCGTTTATCTTAATTCTATGTGAAATTATGAACGAAGTACAGACGCTATTTGTGTTATCTTAATACGTAGTTCATTCATCTACCAAATCGACCAACAGCTGACACTTCAAGATCACTCGAGAGGATGATGCTCTGGGTCAAGGTCATAAAATTGACCATGAACTTGTGCTCTTTGTTCAGCTCGTGATCGATGTGACAGAGAGAGGCGCATCCAGACACAACGGCGCGCACCTCACATCGTAGAACGGGGGTATGACCCGATGTGACCTTTCCTCTCTGTGCCTAGTGCTCCATCCGTGAGGGAAGAACATGGCCATATAAAGTTTATATACCCTACTGAATTCCTTTAGAATTTTTAACCGAAAGAAAATGTAATAATTTCAATGTTTATATTACAGACCTGAAACTATTATTCAATTTTACTTAATAAATAACATTCAATGCAAGCAATGGCCATGAAATAACGAAAATAAACATTTTAAATGTGTAAAATATATCTACTCATTTGTTCCTTATATATATGCCCACCGCTGTGGTCTCGGTTCCCTGTCAGGACAGGCTCCTGGGTGAGGTTTTTTCGGGGTTTTTCCTCACACGTAAGACAAATGTCAGGAAGCTTAGGGCCCTACGGTTCCCGAAAATCATCCGGCCATCATAATCCTTTATCGTCATCATCATCCTTCACCGGTGTGGAAAGCAACGGGAAGCTACTACACCTATAATTCCCTAGTAAAGCTGCAAAGTATAACATGAAAATGCTATGACTGCAGTGAAAGACCTGGCCTCCGGTAGAATTACTATGGATGGATGGATGAATGTGTATATATATATATAAGAAAAATAAATGACTGGACGGGATTTGAACCAGGACCTCTCGATTTGTACTCGAGGATGCTATCCATCACACCACCAAGCAAATCCAATATAAACACTTATTTTTCTTATATATATATATATATATATATATATATATATATATATATATATATATTCATCCACAGTAATTCTGCCCGAGGGCAGGTCTTTCACTACAATCATAGCATTATCATGCTATGCGTTGCAACTTTATTAGGGAATTATAGGCGTGGTAGCTCCCCGTTGCTTTCTATATATATAAGTCCATCGCTGTGGGGTCGAGGTAGCATACTGCCTTGTCACGCAGCGGGCCCGGGTTCGATCCCCGATCGGGACGCTTTTTATGGGTGAGGTTTTATCGGGGTTTTTCCTCATCTGTAAGATAAATGTCAGGAAAACTTTAAGGCCCAAACGGTCCCCGAAATCATTTGGCTATCATCATCCTTCACCGGTGTGGAAAGCAACGGGTAGCTACCACGCCTACAATTCCCTAGTAAAGCTGCAAAGTATAGCATGAAAATGCTATTATTGCAGTGAAAGACCTGCCCTCCGGCAGAATTACTATGGATGGATATATATATATATATATATATATATATATATATATATAAACTTTTTTTTTGTCTCAGAAAGAAAAATACGCGATTCTGATAGTATTTTCTCTCCTGAATTCAAATATGATATCGGTTTTTCTCCATCACACAAGGTTTCAGAGAGACAGGAATTTATAATTTCAAATACTTCAATATTTTCTACATTCGTAAGTACACAATATTCGAACATTCGGACTCACCTAGAAATTAAGAAATGACGTTTTTCTGCTATATTTTGCCCCTCTTGATGGTCCAACAATAATCGGCCAGCATATTAGGATTCCATTTGCCTTGATATCTCTTTTCCATAGCTGAAATCTCCTGAGTTAGCTCATTTGGTTCTATTTTACAATGGACAAATGGACGAAAAAACGTTTATTAAAAAAACCATCATTTAAATCCATTAATTGAAATTGAAATAAAAAAAAATATGGATGATGGAGAAATTCCGAATATATATTTGAAAACACGATAAAAACTGCATTAAGTGCAACTATTGGTACTCATGAGACAAAAATCATGTTGACCAGTGTTACTATTATTATCAAATAATTTAAAGTAACAAAAGTGGAAATTACGTTTTGGAACTCTGATGATGAAATATGTAATATTCATATCTTCTTCTTCTTCTTCTCTACTACAAGGTTTAGGCTATGCAGCCTGTTCCGGCGAAGTTAAAAGTGGAGTCCATCTTCTACGTGGTCGGCCAACATCTCTTGTTCCTCTGGGATTATACAGGAAGGTTCTTTTTGGTATTCTTTCGTTGTTCATTCTCATTAAGTGTTCTGTCCATTTCTTATTATTTTCGCTGATTTTATCTTCAATTATATATATATTTAATTCTTCTCGTATAGTTTCATTCCTTATTCTATCCGCTCTTGTGCATCCTTTCACATTACGTAAAAACAGCATTTCCGCAGTCTGTATCCTGCTTTTATCCCTTGATTTCATTATCCAATTTTCACTTCCATACAACAAAGGAACAGCCATTGTTTTATATAATTTAAGTTTCGTATCTTTCCTTGTTTTCCGACCTAAGGTTCTTTTTATGATTCCACAAATAGCCTGAAATTTATTTACTTTATTTTCTATATCTTTATTTTCATATTATTTATGAAATTATACAAGTTGATTAATATAATGAATCTTTCCAATTTTACATATTACACCTTAAACTCGTCCTTGAAAATTGTATACAATGTGGGTGTTAGGATCGGGTGAAATACGTGAAAGGATATAGGCCAATAGTACTGTAGTACTTATTTCTGACGATTGTTATGTTTTTAAGAAGGAAAACATGGATGGTTATCTCTAAGAAATGATACCTAGTTTCTTACATAGGCCTACTAACTGCATTTTGTATTGCCATATAGTATGGCTATTCTTCATAAAATACATTGGCGATTATGCGATTAATTGTTCTAGCAACATAAAAGCTATAAATTACTTAAGCTAAACGATTCGCTGGAAACATAGCATTCATTATAAAAACTGAAGTTTTACGTACCTATTGGAACTGAAGTAAGTTCCATTTCACATACGAAGATATTTTTCCTTATCTTCTGCTTTATTAAGAGAAAATTCTGATAATAAAATAACATATTGATCATTCCTGAGAAAAAATACCTAATTTAATAACTCTGGCTTATGGAATCCAGTGGTACAATGTTGCATCACTAAGGCTTTCCAGGGACTCCCATTCTCAGGAGTCTGCAACCATCCAGTTCACATATTCAACACCCAATTTCCTTTATCCATCCGAATATTATAATTCCACCTACAGAATGTCTTCTCCACGGTTTCCCAATAATTTTTTAAGCCGTCCATTCCAGCTACATAATCTACCTACCTCAATCTCCTAGAAAACAATTTATTCTTCTGTTTTCAGGTCAAAAGGCCTAATCTCATGAAGCAGAAGAATAAATTGTTTTCTAGGAGATTGAGATAGGTAGATTATGTAGCTATCTATGCGAAATTTATTTAATAACCGAATTCAACCCAGTATCATAGCTTAGCATTAACTGGATTGGATAGTCACAAAATAATAGAATTGGCTACACCGCAAAAAGATGTGTTGACCTTAGATCACTCAGTTGGCAAAAAACGCATTCTGGCAGGCCAAGGTCTCCGTTGAGTCACATCCAAAACTCACAGGGCATGCGTTCGGGATAATCTGTCCGCAATTCTGAGAATCTTCAAGCAATTTTTTTCCTTGCAGATTTTGGAGAGAAAACTGCATTTATCTCAGAAACTTATAAATATTTATTGAACTTTGAGACGCTTGAACATCTGACGTCATATATATTTGCATACATGACAATAGATTGTGTTATATTGTGTTTAAATAATTTAGGGTGTCCAGTAAATTACAAATAAGAAATTCCCGACTATTTCCCGGTTTTTTACATGACATCAAAGAATAATTCTCGAGTTTTTTGAGAGCTAAATTAAATTAATTCTAGTAAAACTAATTTTGTAAAAAATATCTTTTTAAATATGTGTAAGTGATAAAAACATATAATTTATAATTACGAGTGTTCAAGCATTATTGTTTTGTAACATGATATCGTGTTGATAATGGCCGGCGGCAGCTTGACTCCGCCAAACGTATTATATATTTTTATAAACATTTCCTCAAGAAATATTCCGTATCAGTAAACATTTTTAGAACGTTGTTTAACAATTTCGATTCTTTTTATTTGCATACATGATAGATGCACATATCTTTACGAATTCCCGTCTATTTCCCGGTTGCTTTCAAATTCCCGATTTATTTCGGTTTTCAACATTTTCCGACTGTTGGACACCTTGTAATTACATGTTCAATACTTAAATTTTTAATTAATCATGAGCAAGATATAATTAAGAAATTATTTATATTAATGAAAATACAGCTTATGTTGATGTAGTATTATTACGCTTTATCGAGGAGATACTAGGGTCCAACACAGACTAATACTAAGAAATTAGGCCTGGAAGTAAACATCAACAAAACGAAATATATGTCCACACATAGAAATAAATTTTATAATGGAAATGGACACTTAATGACAAATGAGGGAAATTTTGAAGAAGTGGCTGAATTCAAATGTCTTAGAACATTAACTATGATTTGAGGGAAGTATATTATACAGGGAATGATTGGAAAGCATTAGCTCAGGATATGGATGTATGGAGAGCTTATGTCCGCGCGGCCATGAACCTATGGGTTCGATAGTGCCAGTGAATAAGTAAGTAAGTAAGTAGAACAATAATTACAAAAAGGAATGAGATGCACAAATAAATTAAACTTAGACTAAATTCTGGAAACGCATGCTATTATACGTTACAGGGACTCTTGCCGTCCCAACTTCTCTCAAAAAAGTTAAACTGAAGATATATAGAACTGTTATTCTCCCAGTTATAGGCCTATTATATGGGAACGAAACATGGACTCTTACTTTAAGGGAGGAGAACATTTTGATTTGGCTGTTACGGTCATTATTATGGTATTCTTTTTTTCTTTTCTACATGATAAAGCCAGGATTTTAAGGTTTTCAAAAATTCTGTAATCTGATATCAGACATCCTTTTGATGTGTAATGCACATTTCAATGAAGCGAATTTAAAGTTCAAATTAAAAAAGAAAACACACAAGGAAAAAGCAAGCTTGGGAAGACCTAGAGAGAGGTGGTCTATATACTTCGGAGCCGAAACGGGTCAAATTGAAAACTGTGATGATGATGAACTTAGAAAAAAAATACTAAAAATAATTAAGTAGATCATAGAGACGTAAGGATTTTTCTACTGAAATATATAATGTATATTAGCCTATTTAATTTGAAGGGAACTTACAAACATTTGTAGGCCTACATATATTACTAACACATGCACACATAAAATTAATGTAAGCATATCGTTAATTTTTCAAGAACTGCAATATAAACCGTTTATTAGCGGGGATGTTTAGAATGCTTGATTTTATATAAAATTACTAGAAACTGTATAGGATGCCAGAAGTGAGTATACAAAGTGTGAAATATAATTATTTTACATTTTCCAAAAGCATTTTATAGAATTACAAAACCGAAGCAGGCAAAGTATTACTATTCGCATTTAAATTAAAATTCCCATCATTCAAGCATGACTCAAATAGACTTTGATATTTTTAAAATAGCTCTTGAAAAATTTCAGACTTCTGAGGATATCTCAATATTTCATTATTGTCTGCGTTTTTAAACATCATCATCCTGCCAGGTATTAGTCCTAGAAGCACTGCTACGGCCTGAGAAAGCAGTTTTTGTGCCATCTTCTCATAGGTCGACCAAGTGACCGTTTCCCATTTGGATAGTAGTTCATTATTGCCTTGGGGATCCTGGATCTAGTCATTCTTGAGACATGTTCCTTCCAGTTTAGCTGATATCTGGAGATGTAGTCCAGTATTGGTGACACATTAAGTTCTTGAAGGATTTCTACATTTTTCTTTCGGTCCCATTTGGTGTAGCCAGCTGTTCGGCGCATAAATTTCATCTCATAAGCTAAACAGCGATTAAAATTGTATGCTTTTCATTCATTTAAACGTATTTTTTTTACATATTCAAGTATTTATCAATTGTAGAACAGTTTCTGAATGTTTCAGTGACCTTGAATCGAAGTGCCTCTTAACCCTCCTTTGTTGCAATAACAGGACTCAAGCAGCCAATTAATATTTTAAAACCAGCATTTGTAATATTTCATACTTTGAAGATATATCCATATGTAATTATTATTTGTGTCTTTAAAACAAATTCTAAATTTGTAAGAAATATTGAATTTTTTTTTAAAATAACATTTTAAGCCCCATTTAAATAAATTGCCGAGACCCAGTTTAAGATTGTATACAATGCCTAGGGGGAAAAAAAAAGTATAAAAATATTTAATATTATAGCAACCCCAAAAGGTCAGCTTCCGACTTCACTATGCTAATTAACTTCAAAATTGAATTCAAAATTTAAACCGGGGCTAATGTATTTTACAGGAACCCGGGGTTCTACCTATTAAGGACGACCAAAATGGATCGCTCACCGCCAATACTTAAGTGATGGCCGCAGAGCTTTCCATCTATCTATCTATTGGCCACAACTGACTGCTATTTTACACAATCCTAAAAATTGTACGATATAATGCTTGAATTTTATACCTTGCTGGTAACATACACATTCAAATATATAGGCCCCCTAATATTATTTTACAGCTGATGCTCATTGATTCGGTTTAGACCTTATTTGAATTTTTGGTTAAAAGACTTTCTTTTAATTATATCTGGATTAAGAATATTTATAGCTGAACTTCGTGCTAATTTTGAATATTATTTTAAAAATATATTGCTCCTTCCACTTTTAGAGAACTAAGGTTGAAATTAAGAATTTTATCCTTGGGGGTTTTGCAATATATATAGCTATTTATGCATTGCAGAGACTCTTGATGTCCCAACTCCTTTCAAAAAACGCTAAACTGAAAATATATAAAACTATTATTCTACCAGTTATATTATATGGATGCAAACATGGACTCTTATTTTAAGGGAGGAAAGGAGATTACAAGTATTTGAGAATAGTACTTAGGAAAATTTTTGGACCAAAGAGAGATGAACAAACAGGTGAATGGAGAAGACTACATAACAATGAACTACCTGGTCTTTATAGGAAGCCAGATATAATAAGAACAGTTAAGTCTCGTAGACTGCGATGGGCAGGACATGTTGCACGTATGGGGAATGAAAGACTTGCATGGAAGCTTCTTGTAGGAAAGCCAGAGGGAAAACGCCCAGTTGGTAGACCAAGAATGAGGTGGGAGAATAACATTAACTATGATTTGAGGGAAGCAGATTATACAGGGAATGATTGGAAAACATTAGCTCAGGATAGGGATGTATGGAGAGCTTATGTTCGCGCGGCCATGAACCTACGGGTTCGATAGTGCCAGTGAGTAAGTAAGTATATATTTAATTCTTCGATTATATTAATGTATTTCAACCATCATTTGCTTTAATAATAATAATAATAATAATAATAATAATAATAATAATAATAATAATAATAATAATAATAATAATAATAATAATAATAATAATAATAATAAAGTAAAAAGTAAAGTGATCCCACAACAGACCCGGAGGCCCTTGGGGTAGTAGGAGGTTAGGGCTCCCACTTTTTCTAGACAATCGGCACTTTATGTCAGCCGGGTTGTCAGCTCTGCGTGACGGCCGTCTTTACCCCCAGAACAAGCGTCTGGTACTCATTTCCGTTAGAGGCTGAGTCGACCCCAGGGCCATAGTGCCGCCAGAGGGTTTGGGTCAGTTTAAAAATCCTGACCCCAACGGGACTTGAATAATAATAATAATAATAATAAATAATAATAATAATAATAATAATAATAATATGCGTAATTTAAGAAGACAAATGTATGTGTGTGATAAGCTACGTAGCGTTGCTATGTCGTAATTGAAAAAAAGTATACTATGACTGGAGAAAAATTGCCCACAGGAATGCAGGTGCAACAAGTGAGATTGGCATTTCCTGCTGCTAGCCGATGGAAAGTTCTCTGCTGCGTGCCGTCTGCTTATACCTCAAAAGTAAAAGTTTCTGCTTCCTAGCTCAATCTCGAAGCCAAATGAATGGTGAATTAAATGAAAATCTGAAATCCAGTTTTTTTAATTATCAATTGATGAGACTTCACGACAATTTCAGTTTTATAGGCCTACAAAATTATATTCATTTGAATTCGTCAATTGTAATGATCAACATTCTCGTTACTAACTAAACTTTGAGATTATTATTTTTTACATATTTTGTACATCTAATCTGGAAGTAAATATCATCATCATCATCATCACTCCAAGGATTAGGCAATTGCCCGTTCCGACTTCATATTGCATCAGCCCAACGTCTTCTAGGTCTTCCAACATCACGCCTTCCTCTTGCTTGATAATTTCTGGCTAACAATGGATATCTCTCCTTGCTCATTCCATCCATGTGATCAATCCATTTCTGTCTGTAATTCGTGACTTTATCCAACAAAGGCTGTACTTTCAATTCTTCTCTTATATCCTCATTTCTTATTCTATCAAGTCTTGTACATCCTTTTACTTGTCTTAGGAACCGCATCTCTGCCGTCTGTATTCTATCCTTCTGTCTTTTCACTGGAGCCCAAGTTTCACATCCATACAATATTGTGGGAACCGCCATAACATTATACATTTTTATCTTGGTTTCTTTTCTAATTTTATTTTTGAATGTTCTCTGTATTGTTCCACACAACCGTCTGAAATTTATTTATTTTGGAGTCAATATCTCTTTCCACATTGTAGCCAACATCACAGCCCAAATATTTGAAACTAGACACCTGTTCTATACTTTGATTTTCTAAAATAATTTTGGTTCTCACTGGATCTCTTCCTCTAAAAGCCATGGTCTTCGTTTTCCTTACAGAAATTTTTAGATCGTATAATTTACATATTTCATTTAATGCATGCATTGATTTCTGTAAGTCGTCTTCATTTTTCTGTATTATGATTACATCGTCAGCAAATAAAAGATTATTTATGCACATTTTATTATCCATTCTTATTCCTGGATTTACTAAAACTTTCCATTTATTAAAAATATCGTCTATATATATATTAAACAAAGTGGGTGATAAACTACATCCTTGTCGTAATCCAGTATTTGTTTTGATTGCATCTTGTTCTTTTGAATCCGGTATCTATAATTATATTTGTGTCTTCATATAATGTCTTTATTGTTTCTACAAGGCACAGCGGGTATCCTTTCATTCGTAATATTTCCCATAATTTTTGTCTGTTTACTCGATCGAAGGCCTTATCCAAATCTATAAATCCTATGTGAGTTTCTAAGTTATGTTCTCTTCTCTTTTCTATGAGTTGTTTCAGTGTAAAGACATTGTCTATACATGACCTTCCCTTTCTGAATCCACTTTGATTTTCACTTATTATTACTTCTGTTATGTTTTCTCAATCTATTATTTATTATTTTCGTATATATTTTTGTAGCCAGTATTCATTAAGCTAATCCCTCTGTAATTCTCGCAATTTCTCCGGTCTCCTCTTTTGAATATATTCTTGACAATTGCTGTTTTCCAAGTGGTTGGAATCCCATAGGTCTGCCAACATATATTAATTAGATGAAGTATTCGTAGTTTACACAATATTCCACTATATTTGATTAATTCCATATTTATATTATCTAATCCTGTTGCTTTCCTATTCTTAGTGGTTTTCAAAGCCATTTCTAATTCATTTATGTCTATTACATCAATATTTTCCACTTTTATTTCTTCCTCATTGTTCTCTTTTCCTTCAATTTCCTCCTTTTTCCAAAGTTTTTCATAATGCTGGATCCATTCTTGTTCTGGGATTATATTCAATCTGGCAGAATCTTTCTCAGTCTGAAGTAAATATCAATAAAACTAAATATATGGTCACACGTAGAAATACATTATATTATGGAAATGGACAGCTAATGACAAATGAGGGAAATTTTGAGGAAGTGGATGAATTAAAATGCCTAAGAACAATAATCACAAATAGGAATGAGATGCACAAAGAAATTAAACATAGGCTCAATTCTGGAAATGCGTGCTATTATGTATTGCAGAGACTCTTGATGTCCCAACTCCTTTCAAAAAACGTTAAACTGAAAATATATAAAACTATTATTCTACCAGTTATATTATATGGTTGCGAAACATGGACTTTTACTTTAAGGGAGGAAAGAAGATTAGAAGTATTTGAGAACAAAGTACTTAGGAAAATTTATGGACCAAAGAGAGATGAAGACAGGTGAATGGAGAAGACTACATAACAATGAACTACATGGTCTTTATAGGAAGCCAGATATAATAAGAACAGTTAAGTCTCGTAGACTGCGATGGGCAGGACATGTTGCACGTATGGGGAATAAAAGACTTGCATGGAAGCTTCTTGTAGGACAGCCAGAGGGAAAACGCCCAGTTGGTAGACCAAGGATCAGATGGGAGAATAACATCAACTATGATTTGAGGGAAGTAGATTATACAGGGAATAATTGGAAAGCATTAGCTCAGGATAGGGATGTACGGAGAGCTTATGTCCGCGCGGCCATGAACCTACGGGTTCGGTAGTGCCAGTGAGTAAGTAAGTAATGAAATACACGGACCTGTAGGTACATAAGGAAAGCCCAGCGGCCTATCAATTTAATGTCTGACGGTGAACCATTTTATTTGATTATCCTGGAATTCCTGGATACGATAATCCCGGTTCCACCATACTACATTGGCCCCTGCTGAATTTTAAGTGAGGTAATAAAAGTGTATCATATTCCACAATAGAAATTAGACAATAATTGTTTACCCGTTTTGGTTCCAGCTAGATGGGATGGAGAAGAATTTTGGGTAAATGTCCAGGTCATCGTCCCTGAGGGTGGTAATACAGCATTTCTTGAGGTATCCTAACTGCTGCCATTCGATATACAGGTAGAAATTAGTTGATTTCTGTATGTGAAAATTTTCTTTGAGCTCTTGCAGTATCCCACCATTCCTCTTATCGTCGAGAAGTGTGTGTAGGGCCTATACATATCCTGCAGTTCGCAGATATATCATTTTAGCCGTTGTTATCCTGCTGATGTCTTTTTATTTTATAATCCAAACCTCCCTTCCAAAGTGCAAGAGTTCTGTATCATTTCATTTTGGTTTTTTTTTGTATCGGATATGGTTATAGAATTGAATTCAGGAGTCCTAATATTCGCAAAACAATTAGGCCCTATTTCATTTACTAGCATCTGTCTCTCTTTCATATGAAATATTCATTTCATTCATTGAAAACGATTTACTTGTTCTAAAATCATGTTTTCGACTACAATATTTTGGCTCTGAACAACGGATATATATATATATATATATATAAAAATACTATCACTTTGATTTTATCTAGTTATATTCGCATGCCAAATAATTTTATTATTTAATTTAAAAACAGTTTTATTTAAAATTCACGTATATGAACTGTAAATATATAAACTAACTAACTCATTCACTGGCACTACGAACCAGTAAGTTCATGACAGCGCGGACATAATCTCTTCATACATCCCTATCCTGAGCTAATTATTTCCAATCATCCCCTATATATTATACTTTCCTCAAATTATAGTTAATGATATTCTCCTACCTCATTCGTTGACTATCAACTGGGCGTTTTCCCTCTGGTTTCCTTACAAAAAAGCTTTCATGTCCCTCTTTCATTTCCCATCTTGCCACATGCCCTACCCATCGCAGTCTACGAGACTTAACTGTTATTATATCTGGTTTCCTATAAAGATCGTGTAGCTCGTTGTTGTTTTGGTTAAGGCAAGAAGCCTTGGCGCAGAGCTACGGGACTTGCGCTGGTTCGAGTCCTCATGGGGGAAAACATTTCCTCATGGAATTTCGGCCAGTATGGAACCGGTGCCTACCCAGCATCGTGAGGCATTTCGGTAGCTACAATAAGTAGCGACTTCAGGTTAACAAGACCAGCTATAACGGCTGGGGGACCCGACATGCTGACCACATGTCACCCCTACACTGGCTAGCTGATTGTCTACCTCTATGATCAACACATGTGGATGTGAGGTCAGCAGCCGGATGATAGGCCAAGGGCTTCTAGGCCTGTCGCGCTTGGAGTTTTTTCATTGTTGTTTAGTCTTCTCCATTCGCCTGTCTGTCCATCTCTCTTTTGTCCAATATTTGTCGTAAAAATTTTATTCTCAAACACTCGTAATCTTTTCTCCTCCCTTCGAATAAGAGTCCATGTTTCGCATCCATCAGTTTTATATACTTTCAGTTTGAAGTTTTTGGAGAGAAATTGGAACTAAAAGAACCCTTGTAATGATAAATATCCACCCATCCATGGTAATTCTGCCCAAGGGCAGGCCTTTCACTGCAATCGTAGCATTTTAATGCTATGCTTTGCAGCTTTACTAGGGAATTATAGGCGTGGTAGCTTCCCGTTGCTTTCCACACCGATGAAGGGTGATGGTGATAATGATAAAGATGATGATGGCCGGATGATATATAAAGCATATCATTAATATGCAATTACGGGGTGAATCATAAATATGGCTATACGTTTGATCGCGTTATGTAATGAAAATATTACCATTACAGGAAATATGAAATTACCGTTGGAAAGGCAATTATTCAAATTACAACATTGGAATAAAACAAAACAGTGTAGAACTTACGTCATTAGTCAAAATGGCGTTGAGTATGCAACAGCAAATTACAATTGCTGCATGGGCAATAACGTATGCTAATGATCGTGAGGCCGCAAGACGGGCAAGACGTGAGTTTAACGTAGCATTGCAGCCTTCGACTGTGGGGAAGTGGAGAAAACGACTGATGGAAACAGGAAGAATGCAGAAAATCAAACCTGCTGGAAGGCCTCGCATTAGCACGGATGCGGAAACAACGAAGAGAATTGTGGAGGCGTTTGACGCTAGCCCACAAAAATCAACCTGCCAAGCTGCACGTGAGCAGTGATTTGTTTTGTTTTGTTCTATTGTAATTTGAAGGATTCCCTTTCCAATGATAATATCATATTTCCTTTAATGATAATATTTGCATCACAAAATGCGATCAAACGTATAGCCATATTTCTGAATCACTCTGTATATAAAATTAAGGTTTATGTGAATACTTACTAGCAAATATGAAACACTCGGTGATGAAAATATTATGAAAGAATTATAAGTAATACTGATTTTCAAGCCTTGCAATATTTTTATCGCAAATTAATATTATTTTATAGAGGAGAGATTGCATATTACTTTAACAAGTAAGATAAAATATACCTTTTGTATAAATTGAGTTAGGTAAGTATGTCACTACTAACTTGCGACATCCGGTGAAGAAATTACTACTCCATACAAATTTATTGCTATTACATTGAAGCTCCGTCTTCTAATACTTTCAAACTGACATTTTTTGTTACTTGCATTTACATAATTTTAAATTACATTAAATTAAATGCAATACAGGTACAATTAACTCACTGGCAATATTGAACCCGGAGGTTCATGACCTCGCGGACACAACCCTATCCTGAGCTTATGTTTTTCAATCATTCCCCGTATAATTAATTTCCCTCAAATTATAATTAATTAATATGTCCACCGCTGTGGTCTCGTCATAGTGTGCTACCTTGTCACGCAGCGGGCCCGGGTTCGATCCTCGGTCGTGACAGTTTTTCTGGGTGAGGTTTTTATCGGGGTTTTTCCTCACCTGTAAGACAAATGTCAGGAAAACTTTAAGGCCCAAACGGTCCCCGAAATCATATGGCCATCATCATCATCCTTCATCGGCGTGGAAAGCAACGGGAAGCTACCACACCTAAAATTCCCTAGTAAAGCTGCAAGCATAGCATAAAAATGATATGACTGCAGTGAAGGACCTGCCTTCGGGCAGAATTACTATGGATGGATAATTAACGTTATTGTCTCCTCTCATTCTTGGGCTACCCACTGGCCGCTTCCTATCTGGTTTTCCTACAAGAAGTTTCCATATCACTCTTTCATTCCCAATTCGTGCCACCTGTCCTGCCAATCACATCTACGAACCTAGATGCTCTTATTACACCTGGTTTCCCATAAAGATTGTGTAGTTCACTGTTATATAGTCCTCTCCATTCACCTCTCTGTTCGTCTTGCTTTGGTTAAAAATTGTCCAAGAACTTCATTTTTAATACAATCATAACTGAATGAGTCATTTCGAAAAGGGATCATGTACTATTTTTTTTCTGAAATTTCTGTTATTCCATGTTAACATACCTACTTCCATCGTTTCCGTGTGAGAACGGATCAACTACACTATTTCTTTACCTCTTTCGGACTTTATTCAGTAGCAATTTCAGATTCAATGCTTTATCCTGAACAAGTTTGAATCAGTTTTTTTTTCTTTTTCCCCTCTATTGTAAAATTTGATCAGCTGCGGATGATCCCTTTCGAAATGACTCATTCATTTGTTTTCCTCCTTAAAGTAAGATACCAAGTTTCGTGTTCATATAACTGGAAGAATAACCGTTTTACATAGGCTATTTTTAATTAAAAATAATTATTTTTATTAATTTATAAACTATTGAAGTTATATGCTTCTTTAAATACACCATACCTTTAATGAACATGCAACTTTTAAAGATTAACAAATATATAAATTTGTTTAAATATTGTATAACCGTAAAATTAGTTTTCGATATCTCAATTTTCTTTGTTTTTTTTTTATATACAGTAGACAGGGACAGTCTACCAACAATTTAATTTATCTTACTTGAATACATTTTGTTAGTTTTAGTTAATCTTAACTATCATTAACTGGTTGTAATATAGATAGTAATATAATAGATATTATCTTATTGATCAAATCTTCATATAACATTTAATATTAGAATTATTTATGATTTTTATATTCTGATGTAATATATGTTTGTCCTGGTGAGTGGAAGAGAAGGCCACATTGCATTAACTCCACCAGGCTAAATAAACAGATAAAAATAAATAACTTTTAAGTTGCTCAAGGCAACCTGAAGGATTTGGCCAGTTTAAAAATACTAACCCTATCGGGACTTAAATCTGCGACCTTCTAGTTTGAAGCGTATTGCCTTAACCGACTAGGCTACGACGTGCGCCAAATAAATATACGGCCTATAACTTAATATTTAAAGTTATCATTCTCTAAAATAATTTAATAATGAGTTCACCCCCAACATGAGTTCACTCAAACAAGAAATCTGGATTTAAATAGAAGTTACTGTTTCCTTATTATCGGGCTCGGTGATATGGGGGTAAAAACTTCTTTGCCTCTGGTCCCGAATTCAAACCCAACCAGAGTCGATGGACGAATTGCTCTCAACCTACCGCATGCATTAAGTAGGCCTACTTGGGAAAGTGTTTTGAATTTCATCGTAGATACTGATGTAAAACTAGTAACACGAAAGACTGCATATAACTGGGTTTAAGATTATCAACGACCAGTGAAATTTTACTTTCCATAACATAAACGAGCAAATATATATATATATATATATATATATATATATATATATATATATAATTATATATATCGATTATAGTACCAATCTATAAGAGAGGAGACAAAACTGATTGCAACAAACTACAAGGGCATCGGAGGTACTTTCAACTTCGTACAAAAGTCTAACAAATATATTAGTGTCCAGACTTAC
Organism: Diploptera punctata; assembly: GCA_030220185.1. Taxonomy (NCBI): domain Eukaryota; kingdom Metazoa; phylum Arthropoda; class Insecta; order Blattodea; family Blaberidae; genus Diploptera; species Diploptera punctata. The sequence goes on along the minus strand of JASPKZ010003860.1, from coordinate 1,366,889 downwards.
TCCCTATATTGACATAATAGGTGACATCTAAGTGGATTTAGAACAAATCGGTTTACAATCGATAAGATTTTTAGTATAAGACATTTAAGAAATAAATGGGAATATAATGGCACTATACATGAACTATATGAAGACTTCAAACATTCTTACGACTCGATTAAGAGGGAGAAGTTATACAGTATCCTGCTGGAGCCTAAAAAGTTATTCGAATATGTCTAAATGACACAAAGAGTAGGGTGCATGTAGGCAAATATTTTTTCAGATACTTTTGAAATTCATGTTGAATTAAAGCAAGGAAATGCACTATCTTCTATACTATTCAATTTTGTACTAGAGGATTCCATCAAATTTTTAGAAGATGGAGAAGACCTACAACTCTATAGTTTTAATAAGCTATTAGATTGTACTGATGGTATAGTTGGCCTATTATTAGGCGATAGCGAGGTGACACAAAGTGCCAACACGCACACACTACTGGGTAACGCTAAGAAATTGAGGCTGGAAGAAAAATCAAGAAAAGTAAATGTATGGCTACACATAGAAATACATTATATAATGGAAATTGACAGTTAATGACAAATGAGGGAAATTTTGAAGAAGTGGCTGAATTCGAATATCTAGGAACAATAATTACAAACATAGGAATGAAGTGAATAAAAAAATTAAACATAGGCTAAATTCTGGAAATGCACGCTATTAATGCATTACATGCACTCCTGCAGTTCCACCTTCTCAAAAAAAATAAACTGAAAATATATAAAACTATTATTCTACCAGTTATATTATATGGATGCGAAACACTTTAAGAGAGGAGAAAAGATTATGAGCATCTTAGATTAAAATTATTAGGAAGCATTTTGGACCAAAGAGAGACGAACAGGTAAGACTGAGCTACATGATATTTATGGGAAACCAGATGTATGGACACGAATGGGAAATAAAAAGGGGCGTGGAAACTTCCATATGGAGAACTTATGTCTGTGAGGCCATGAACCCACTGGTTCGAAGGTGTTGTTGAGCTAGCTAGTTAAAGATTTTAAAATACTACAAATACACGATATAAACACACAGGCTAATGTTTACACTTCCTAAAACGCAATATAACCTTGATGTTAAAGCTTCTATAAATAAGATAGAATAATATATCTATAATTTAAAAATAATCGCATGTGTTTTCAAAAATACTGGCCCTATTTCAACATTTCTAATGAACACGTGAAATAATATTTTTGCGCAATAGTGCGTTTTGTCGTACTTACAGCGACTTCCTACAATCCGGGGTTGCCAACCTAAATAGCTATACTGTAATTTTACATACTACACACACGCGTGTGGGAAGTAAAAAGCACTTCCCTCTATGTATACTACATACAAAACATATCCAAAGGGTAGTGTTAATATACATTATACGAAATAAATAATTGCATTTTAAATGAACTTTATTTGAAACAATATGAAACAATAAATACGCCATTTTATCACTAATTGGTCTCACCGCCTCCTGTTATTTTACACTAATTGGTCTCACGACCTCCTGTTGTTTCAACTAATAAACAGTTCCCACATTATTAACATTAGTCAATTGTTTATAATGAACGCAAATATTTCCAACAAATATATTACTTTACTATTATTTATTATTTTGAAAACACCATCGCGCAAAAAATAATGTACAACGCACGTTTGTGAAGTGTTTTACAGAATCTCGGAAATTAAAAACCTCGCCATCGCTCGGTTTTTAAACATTTTCCTAAATTCTATAAAAACCAGTTCCTAACCTCGCATCGGAATATACTATTAAATATATCAAAGTGCACAGAAATAGTGCATAGACATTGGGTTAATAATTTACCTTTACGTTCATAAAAAATCCATAATTTAAAAACAATCCCTTGTGTTTAAAAAACTATAGTTCCAAAAATGTAACTTTTAATAAACATATTTCTTTAAAGATTTAAATAAAATATACAAATGGGAACTTCTTGGTTTGTCTACTCTTCAGAGAAATAAAACGTTTGGTTAATAATGGACAGGGTTCTATCTCCTCTAGGAGAGTTGTCAAAAAGAATGCCAAGGTTATTGGCTGGCGTGCCTCTATATCTCAGAAGTCCACAAAGCGCCTGCAGTAAGTGCAGCGACAACCCGCACTACATTTACCTGAAGGACGATGTTCTACTTTCAGATTATCTGATCAATCAAACGTCACAATAAAATTCCTCTAAACTTAACCGGATTAATTAAAAAGATAAGAAATAATGCTTTGAAAGAGTTAAGAAAAGTATTATAATTGGTCTAAACATAAAAATGCATCACTATAAAATTCGATCAAGTTATATACAAACGAATGTATGTGTTTGTCCTTTATAGACTTCTATACCGTTCAACCGACCTTCGTGAAATTTTGTATATACGGGGTTTCAGGTGCCGTTATCTACTATGTTCTAAAATCATTAGGTGTATGAGTTCGCCTGAAACGAAAATTTAAAAATCGCTCTAGCGATCGCAATTTTCGACGTTTCACAACAAAACTCGGAATATCCTATTAAAATAAGCCGACCGAGGTGTGTATTATAAAAAAATCAGCGAAATCCGACAGAAGTGGGGGTTTACCTGAAATTTGAAATTAAAAATTTACTCTTAACAACCGCCATGTTTGGTTCGTCGCAGTGTATTATAGGCTACCATATCATTAATTAACCCTCAATATTTAATTTATTTAGGCGTAACAGCATACGTCGGGTATTTCCTAGTATCAAAAAGCGAAACCTCATGAAACAATCGAAATATTTTACTAAGATATAACCTGTTAAATATAAATATAAGAACGTAAATTAATATTCTGAGGGAGATTGTACGTAAATCAAGGAGAGATCAAATTAGGAATGAAGATATAAGAAGGCAGCTAATATTCAGGCAATAGGTGAATGGGTGGGAAGAAAATAAGATTTGAATGTAATCAAAATGTATCCCTCATAGCACCAGATAGAATTGTACGCATAGCAAGGAATAAATTGACAGAGGATGGGAGGACACCGAGAAGAAAAAAAAATGGAGGGATTCTTAATTCTGGATGCAACAGGCCATGGACCTAAAACAAAAAGAAGAGGAAGAACGTAATATTGACATTAATGTACATATTCAGATAAGATATTCGCATGTAATAGTTAATACAACTAAATATAAAAATTAATTAAATAAAAATAAAACGTAGTTTTTATTTGATTTTCATATTTATTATATAAAAAATTGTGTCTGAACTGGGATTTGAACCTAAGATCTCCAGCTTTACGCGCTAGTGTATTAACCAATTGTGCTGACTAGTTATTGCAGGAACTGACATATTTTACTTGTAGGGCCTATTTGTATTAACTGTTTGGTGCGAATAGTTTACCTGAATACATTAAATATTACGTACGCAATTAGTTAATATGGCACAGAATATATCCCACAAAATGTCTTGCAGAAGCAACCCTATTATAATGTGAATAGAATTTCACTATCACGGGTACATTAAAATTTCAAATAGAGAAAAAATTTCCTCCTGGATCGTCTGAGTATCACAAGTGGTTAGTTCCCCAACGTGTAACATTAGAGATCATGGGATCAAATCTGGTTCGGGGATAAATTTTTCTCTTTAGTTGTATAAATATAAACATTTATAATATATACTAAAATTAATGTTAAAGCTAACGTAATATATATATTTTTAAATCCTTAACATAAAATCTATAAAATAAAATTTACCGTATTGGATGTTTAATTATATTGCTATCCAATTCTTAGCTATTCAAACCGTGTTTAATATTAAATACGAGTAAACCTCATAGGCTATACCAATTCCGAGTTAAGTTCCAGTTGTAATGTAAACAATGACTGCACTTTCATTGGTCGAATAAGGGTTTTACCTTTAAGCATGTAAGAAATGTAATTCCCTCTCTTAAGACTCGAAATAGAGAAAATAAAAATAATAAAAATATGTCTGTAAAGTTATACAGAATAATCCTAAAAATATAATTACAATTTTAATTGATTAAATAAATACTGTTTCATTCTTACGCATGCGCAATGTACAATACGTTGAAATTTCAGTTGTTTTAAAATGGCTACTTCTATATAATTATAAGACATTGCAAAGTAAAGATTTTGAAAAGGGGAGAGAAGCAAATTATTTTGAATGTTTTCAAACAGTTTATTGAAAAAAAAAAATCCACATTAGCAATTGAGGATGTGGTGAAAATAACAGCAGAATTTACAGTCGAGTCAGCATGAAGCGTACATTCTGCTTGTAATGAAATTGTAAATAAAGGATATTTATCGACATTATAGAAAAAGGGTAAACGACTGTTTAGGTAGGCCCCCAGCTGTGCTCACAACAGCAACAGGGCGCGTCCCCGCGTGGCGGATAGGGGAACGGTCGGTGGTTTGCTTGCATTCCTCCCGGCTAGGCCCAGACCGGACCCGCGGGCCATTTGTGGGGTCGTCAGGACTCGAGCGACCTGACGTACTATATAGCTCGTGCTGCGCCCACTCCAGCAGCAAAACGCGTCCCCTCGGTGGCGTAGTGGGGAAAAGGTCGGTGGATCTGCTAGTCAGTCCTCCCTTCCAAGTCCGATGGACTCGCGGACCATGAGTGGGGTCAGCAGGAAAATTTATAAGACAGGGGCCTGCTGCCAAGCCAGAACTATCCCGGCCGACAGCGGAGGCATGGGCCGCTGTTGGTGGAGCGGTGGGAGACTAGGGGATCGCGACCCCCTATCTATTGGTTCAATTGAACCCGAGACCATCTATGGGGGCACCATGGGAGATGAGCACCCTGGATGCCTACATTGCTCAGTGGGCTGTCTCACAGCAGCACCACGACTAGGCTTAGTCTTGCGAACGGGCTGGATGGGACAATACCGGGCGTAATGCTGGGAATTACCACCAGGTCGATAAGCTCGAGAAAGGAGGAAGCGCGGTCTTTTGGCTTTTGGGACTTAGCGCCGACTCTGGAACCGAGTGACCCAAGGACAATCTGTGAGGTCGTCAGGAGTTGAGCGACCTGATGTACTAATGCTCAGGCTGGACCCACTTCAGCAACCAAACGCGTCCCCAGCTGGTGCACTGGGGGAAAGGTCGGTGGGTCTGCTAGACAGTCCTCCCGGTTAAGTCCAAGGGACTCGTGAACCATTAGTGGGGTAGGCAAGAGTTGAGCGCCTTGTCGTACTATTTGCTCATCCGTTGGAGCTTGCGAGCTCCGTGCTGGCCCACAACAGCTGCAGAAGGCGTCCCTGGGTGCACACCAGGGCTCGGCTCGGACCAGTCCAGAGGGGAGCAACTGTACTGGTTCCTGGCTCGGCCTACGGGTCCGTCGACAAACTGTGGGGTCGCCAGGAGATGAGCACCTGGATGTACTAAAAGTCTCACACTGTTGGGCTTGTAGCCCTAACCGGTCTCACAACGGCTGCAGGACACGTCCCTGGAGGCAGAACAGGGGAATGGTCGGTGGATCTGCGACAGCAGTCCTCCCGGCTAGGCTCATGGAGCCCGTGGACCAACTGTGGGGTCGTCAGGATTGAGCGACCTGATGTACTATGTAGCTCAGCAATTCCCAAGAACTGCAAACTCCAACACCCTCTCCCTGGGGTGTTGGTTTAAGGACCGTGAACTTGAACGTGGACGTGAAAATAGGATAGGGAGGACTAGAACTAGGACTTGGGAGTATGGTCATGACGACCGAGGTACCCCAAGGGGTGGATGGATGGGCCTAGATGTTTAGGTAGGCCCAGGCACCTTTAAGTCACGCTTATACAGTTACCTTTTGTCTAATAATTAATTTTTCTCTATTTATTTAATTTTATACTATGTCATTAATCTTTTCCTCGTTTTTTTATATATCTTGTACATATTATATATTTAATTCGTTAAATTTAGAGTAAATTAAAATACATTATAAATATTAATTGTATTGTATTCATAACTTGTAATCGTTTATATATATATTGTAATTTAGATTTAAGACTTTTCTTTTGTATTTTTTTTAAACCTGGTTGAGTGGTAGACAAGGCCTTAACTCTGCCAGGTAAAATAAAGCTATTATTATTATTATTATTATTATTATTATTATTATTATTATTATATATATCCGCCCGCCTGCGATACGAACCACTCCCGCTCTGCTGTTTTCACTTCATCGTCGCCATCAAAACGTTAGCCACCGAGAAACGTATTGAGGTGCAGGAAGAATCTTTTCATCGACAGCACGTACCAAATCGTCATTGATCAATGATGGCCGACCGGTATGCTGTTCGTCGTGCACAGAGACGCGGACCTCGTTGAATTTCCTAACCCATCTCCTAACTATTCCATCACTAATGGCATCTTCATCATACACCTCACTATGTTGACGATGAATGCCAGTTGGTATGATGTTTCTTGCATTCAAGAAACGGATATAACAGACCGTATCTCACAGTCGGCGGGGTGCTCGATCACTTTAAACATTTCAACTGATCACAATTAACCACACACATGGACTGAAGCTCTGAAACTGCATGTCCAGCTTGCCAGAGGGCTGAAGAAAGCGAAAAAATACGATTTCAGCGATGCAACGGATATAACTGAAAACGGAACTTACTTTAAAAATACACCTCGTATTAAACTGTGTTGGTAACATAAATAATAATATTTCTTCTAAGAACATGACAAACTATGTTAACTTTAAAATTCGTATTTTATTATTGTATTAATCATTCAAACACTGGTTTAACGAATGGTTAAGTGAGTTAAGCGTAATAGCCGAGCGATCTAACGCATCGTGTCTTTGTGCAGAAAAAATGGGACATGCACTAGTTCGATTCTCCATGGGATATAAATTTTATCATGGACATTCGGCCATATGGAACCAGAGTTATCCAGTTTCATGAAGAATTTTGTAGCATGGTTGGGTAAGGAAATATGCTACAAGCAAAATATCGAGGATTCAAGTCCGGATGTGTCAGACTTACCAACAACAGAAGGAAATATGCTACAAGTAAAAGATCGAGGATTAAAGTCCGGATGTGTCAGACTTATATGCCCCTCTTTCATTTCCCATTCGTGCCATATATGTCCATCGCAGTCTACGAGACAAAACTGTTCTTATTACATTTGGTTTCCCATAAAGATAATGTAACTCACTGTTATGTAGTACACTACTACTACTACTACTACTACTACTACTACTACTACTACTACTAATAATAATAATAATAATAATAATAATAATAATAATAATAATAATAATAATAATAAACAAGGATTAAGCCCAATGGCCTGTTCCGATCTCATTAAAGGTCGAATTGGTCTTTCCATCTCTTCAATGTTCAATAGTCTTCCCAACAATTTTCTCCCTTTTGGTTTATAATTATACATTCTTTTTGGTATGCGATGTTCATTCATTCGTAATACGTGCTGAAGGTAAGAATTTTGATAGTATTTTATTCTTTCACAGAGATTAGAATAATATTAAATTTCCTCAACTCGTGCCCAACTTAGCACCTGTATAGAGGCTTATGAATGAGAAGGGTGCCGGCCGACCACTCTTGACACACCGTCACAGGGGCACATGAACGAAATGGATGAGTATGGAGAAGTGGTGGAATGAAATTGTGGCAGGGGAAAACGGGCAAAAACACCTGAGAAAAACCTGCCCAAGCTCCGTTTCGTCAACCACAAAACCCACATCGAGTGACCGATACTCGAACATGGGACCCCAGCGGTGAATAATAATAATAATAATAATAATAATAATATAAATAATAATAATAATAATAATATTTGGCAAATCGTTGCACTAAATTAAATGTAATATGCTTGCCAATTTATGTAACAATCTTTAGCTTTTTTTACAAGATAAACTGTAGATCCGTAACCAAATTCAAGCTGAACGGGCATTTTTTCGTCCCTAACTTCAGGAAAATGAGTAAAATGAAAACATTTGTAAATACCCCGGAAACACTTTAACAGTTAGAAAACATCGAGATGTTTTAAAATAAAGAACAAAGAAAAAATAAATGTTAATAGGAACCGGTGACGTCTACATTACTCATACTTAGTAGCGGTGTTGATGTCCCAGGTAACGTTGTAAGCAACGTGAAATTTTGGCAATTCCAAAAAGACAGATTTTTATAATGCCTGTTACAATTCATTATGGTTTCTATTCTTTATCAAGATCTATCTATCTATAGTAATTCTGCACGAAGGCAGGTCTTTCACTGCAATCATACATTTTCATGCTATGCTTACAGCTTTACTAGGGAATTCTAGGTGTGGTAGCTTCCTGTTGCTTTCCACACCGCTGAAGGATGATGTTGATAATGATAAGGATGATGATGGCCATGTGATTCGGGGACCGTTTGGGCCTTAAAGTTTTCCTGACATTTGTTTTACAGGTGAGGAAAACCCCCGATAAAATCCTCACCCAGAAAAACTGCCCCGACCGGGGATCGAACCCGGGCCCGCTGCGTGACAAGGCAGCACGCTACCTCGAGACCACAGCGGTGGACTTTATCAAGATAATATATCTTATAATCTATTTTCTTATGCTGATGATGTAGTACTATTGGCCGATAGCGAGGAGATACTAAAGGCCAACACGCACACACTATTAAACAACACTAAGCAATTAGGACTGGAAGTAAATATCAGTAAAACTAAATATATGGTCACATATAGAAATACATTATATTATGGAAATGGACAGCTAATGACAAATGAGGGAAATTTTGAGGAAGTGGATGAATTCAAATATCTAGGAACAATGAGCACAAATAAGAATGAGATGCATAAAGAAATTAAACATAGGCTCAATTCTGGAAATGCACGCTATTATGCATTGAAGAGACTTTTGATGCCCCAACTTCTTTCAAAAAAAACGTTAAACTGAAATTATATAAAACTATTATTCTACCAGTTATATTATATGGGAGCGAAACATGGACTCCTACTTTAAGGGAGAAAAGGAGATTACCAGTATTTGAGAATAAAGTTCTTACGGATTTTTGTGGACCAAAGAGAGATGAACAGATAGGTGAATGGAGAAGACAACATAACAGTGAACTACATGGTCTTTATAAGAAAACAGATATAATAAGAAAACATGATTTCTCGCAGACTGCGATGGGCAGGACATGTGGCACGTATGGGGAATGAAAGACGTGCATGGAAGTATTTTGTAGGAAACCCAGAGGGAAAACGCTCAGTTGGTTGACGAAGAATGAGGTGAGAGAATAACATTAACTATGATTTGAGGGAAGTACATTATATAGAGAATAATTGGAAAACATTAGCTTAGGATAGAGATGTATGGAGCTTATGTCCGCGCGGCCATGAACCTACGGGTTCGATAGTGCCAGTGAGTAAGTATATTCTATTTTCAAAATAATTACATATTGAACGCCATATAATTGGATATAATCGAAAATAATCGAAATGGTTTGCAATCTGTTTTAATGTGCACCTGCAGACAGTTGCGCTAGGATAACCAAATTTTGATCTATACATTTTTAAAGTCGCGATCATTCCAACATTAAAAGAATCTAGAACATTTCCTCAACCGGATATCCATATATTTCTAGAAGTGTCCATGGTAAATCCCCTATCATCTGGTATAAGTCTAATCTCGAAAATGTTTTAATTTGAAAACAATATTCGAATACCACCTGGTGTAATTTTAAGCGAGAATGTTTTTTTACGCTACAGTAAAACAATCCAACACAAGATTTTCATCTCATGATGACACTGATAAATGTTCAACTTTTTACTGGGGGGCCCCCGAACCCATAAAACTAGTGGTTCAAGGACACTCGTGACCTGCCGATGAGCGCCCGACAGAGTAGTGAAGGAGAGAGGAGGAACTCTTTTCGAATTCCATATGTCTCTTTCTATTCTGTATATTAAATGCTTACTCAATTTACTTTACTCCGTAATTCAATTGAATACATTTAGATGAATTTATAAATAAATTATGAGTACACATTTTACTCTACAAACAAAACTGAAGGCATATCTCTTACATTGTTACAGTGTCATAGTTGCGTCTTATTTCAAATATTTATAAAAATAAAAATATAAAAAGTGGCAACAATTTCATGAATATATTAAGAAAAACGAGAATTCTTATCGAAGAAACCGTAATAATCATATAGGCCTACTCAGCATACAAAATCAAAACACTTTGATGACATTCATAAAAAAATAAACAAAATATGTTTTATTCAATATCCCAAGTTGCAATTTCGATATATCTGGTGTTCTGTCCTGGCATGGCGTATTTGTAACCCACTTCTGAGGTTGGGGGGCCTGTAAGGCGAGGTTACACTGTCCCGATGATATGAGAGTTGATGATGCGCCAGGAGAGGCCTTAAACCAAACTTACTCTAATGAGGCGAATATGATATTGATGATGATGATGACTAGATGGTGTTCAGGGACCGTTTGGACCCTTAAGTTCCTGACATTTATTTTACAGGTGAGGAAAAAAACCCAAAAAAATTCACCCAGGAAACTTGTCTCGACCGGAGATCGAACCCGGGCCCGCTGCGTGGCAAAGCATCACGCAACCTCGATTCCATAGCGGTGGATACAATTTAAATATAGGTCAATCTCGTTTTTACTTATTGAATTTCCTCAATCAGTTGTCAACAACATATCAGAAATGGGGTTTGAAAATCAACAAAAACAAAACAGAGTATTTAACAAATGACCCAGATGAATTATGTATTGATGGGGTAAAGATAAAGAAAAGCGATAGTTTCTGTTATTTGGGATCAATTATAGAGAAAGACGGAGAAAAAAAACATAGGAATGTTAAACTCTATACTATGGAGTAAAAATATCATTAATAGAACAAAACAACTAATTTATAAATCCATCTAGAAAGTATAATGTTATATGGACCATAGGATGTTAAACTGTATACTATGGAGCAAAAACATCATTAATAGAACAAAACAACTAATTTATAAATCCACACTAGAAAGTATAATGTTATATGGGTCGGAAGTTTGGACAATGGCACAACATGTCAACAGAATAACTTCAGTTGATATGCATTTTTGGAGAAGAGCTGCCAGAAAATCTCGACTGGAAAAATTAGAAATACAGAAATTAGAAAATGGATGAATGCAGAAAGAAATATAATGGATGAGATTGAACACAGGAGACTAAAATGGTATGGAACGTAAGAAGAATACAGGATGGAAGACTACCAAAAGCCATCTATGCATGGACAATTGAAAGAAGGAACAGAAAAGAACAACCTGGAAGAACAAAATTCAATGAGGTAATCTGGTGCAACAGATGAAGACACAGAGGACAGAGAACGATGGAGAACTTTAATTAAGGAAAATTTACGAATGTTTGTTGCAAATTGATAGTCTATAAGTCCGTAGTCATTTATATGTATTTATTTTGTTTTTAATTTATGTTAATTACTAAGATTGGTTGGAGAAAACTCCCAATGATGAGGAAAATTCTCAAAGTGAATGAATGAATTTCCTCACATCAAGAATTTATCATTTAACAATTTTAAAACTACTGTTTTAACCGCCAACTACCAAATCATTATTTTTTTGCGCGATAGTGCGTTTTGTCGCACTTACAGCAATGGCGACCGTGATTGAATGTTCAACTTCCTACATTTCGGGGTTGCCAAACTAAATAACCAGCCTATACTGTAATAGTACATATTACAAACACACGTGTGGGAAGTAAAACCACTGCCCTCTATGTATACTACAAACAATGTATATACAAAAGGTAGTGTTAATATACATTGTACGAAACAAATCACTGCGTTTTAAATAAACTGAAATTTATTTGAAACAATATAAAACAATAAATACTTACTTGCCGCCATTTTACCACTAAATGACCTCCTGTTATTTTATAACTAATTGATATCACGGCCTCCTGTTTTTCAACTAATAAACATTGCCCACACTGTTAACGTTAGTCAATTGTTTATAATGAAAGAAAATATTTCCAACAAAGATATCATTTTACTATTATTTATTATTTTGAAAACACCATCGCGCAAAAAATAATGTACAACGCACGTTTGTGAAGTGCTTTATAGAAGCGCTTCTGTAAAAACCACTTCCCAACCTAGCATCGTAATATACTATTGTATGCCCTGATGATTAATATATATATATATATATATATATACACACACACACACACACACACACACACACACAACTGGCCTATTCGGTTATTTCAATTGAATGTACCGCTTTATATAGGTTTTCATGTAAACGCATGTAATGTACGTATGCGTATCGCCTAGTATATTGTTATGATAAAATAGGCAATAGAGGAAAGGGTCATAGAAATAAAAGGATGTGATAATGTTTTAATTAATGTTTATCACGCATTATTTACGTAAAATCTTCGGTTATATCAAGTATGTGGTTTTGGAAAACAGTTTTATCAAAAGAGACTTATTTACATGAAACCTTAACTACATAAAGTGAGACAGGCATTTTCTGTTTGTTGACAAAGGAAACATTTTTCCTAAAGGAACTAACTCACTGGCACCATCGAACCCGTAAGTCCATGGCCGCGCGGAAATAAGCTCTCCATACATCCTTATTATATGCAGTTTTCAAATCATCCTCTGTATAATCTACTTTCCTCAAATCATTCTCAACCACTTGTAATCCCTTCTCCTCCCTTAAAATAAAAATCCATGTTTCCACCTATATAATTGGCAGTATAACAATTCTATATACAGGGTGGACCGCTCGAATGGACCTAATTTCAATTGCTTGTTACTGGCAAACGGTTGAAGATAGAAACTTAAAACAACGTTCATAGTACAGAAAAACTCACCAAGTTTCGAATCCTGTCGGTAGGTGGCACAAAGATACGTTTCTCGTTCTTAGATTTAATTGTTTGTGAAAATGGCGACTCCGCAGATGAAAGCGCAAGCTGTTTTGTGGTATGCGGAGTTTAAATCAATCATTAGAGTTCAAAGGGAGTTCCGGCGTGTGTTTAACCGTGATGCTCCAACTGCTAGAAGCATAAAGAAGTGGCGTGATACATTATTAGCTACAGGATCTGTGTTGAAGAAGCATGGTGGTGGTCGCAGAGCATCCGATGAAATGGTAGCAAATGTTCAAGCCGCATTTGAGCGAAGCCCCCGGAAGTCATTAAGAAGAGCTTCGCGGGAACTTCAAATACCAAAATCGACATTACAACGGATTGTCCACAAACGCCTCAAACTGCACGCATATAAAGTGCAGTTAGTGCAACGTCTGGAGCCGAATGACATGCCGAAACGAGTGGAATTCGCCAATACGATGCTGGACCGTCTCGGCGCTGATCCTGACTTCATGACCAAGATTTTCTTCTCGGACGAAGCCACTTTCCATTTGTCAGGCAAGGTAAACCGGCATAATGTGCGGATCTGGGGATCGGAGAATCCTCACGCTATTCAAGAGCATGTTCGTGATAGTCCGAAGATGAATGTTTGGTGCAGTTTGTCACATAATAAGGTCATTGGACCGTTTTTCTTTTCTCCGCCGAGAAAACTGTTCGTGGTACCACATATCTTGACATGCTGGAGCAGTTCTTCTTTCCACAAATTGAACAACTGCAGCCTAACATCGTTTTCCAGCAAGATGGTGCTCCTCCCCACTGGTCCAATGAAGTTCGTACGACTTTGGACAACATTTTCCCTGGCCGTTGGATTGGTAGGGGAGGACCAATCGCGTGGCCCCCGAGAACTCCCGATTTAACACCACTGGATTTCTTTCTCTGGGGCTATGTCAAAGATAAAGTTTACACCACCCCCAGTCAAAGACCTTCGTGATCTTCGTGAGCGCATCATAGAGGCTATTGAGAACATTCCAGAAGACATACTCCAACGTACTTGGCAAGAAATTGTTCATCGCTTTGATATCGTCACAGTGACTGCTGGGGCTCATATAGAGATGTGGTGATCTGGATATCAAAACTTGGTGAGTTTTTCTGTAATATGAACGTTGTTTTAAGTTTCTATCTTCAACCGTTTGCCAGTAACAAGCAATTGAAATTAGGTCCATTCGAGCGGTCCACCCTGTAGTTTCAGTTCAACGTTTTTTTTTTTTTTTTTTTTTGAGAAGTTGGGATAACAAGAGTCCCTATAATGCATAATTGCATGCATTTCTAGAATCGAGACTTTATTTCTTTGTGCACCCCATTGATGTTTGTAATTATTGTTCCTAGGTATTTGAATTCAGCCACTTCTTCAAAATGTCTCAATTATCATTAACTATCCATTATATAATATATGATGTTTACTTCCAACCCCAATTCCTTACTGTTATTCAGTAAAGTTTGCATGCTCCCTAAATTATACATTTTAAAATAAATCATCATCATCATCATAGTACATTCACGAATTTAGGCCATTTGTTGACCTGTTTCGGCCTCAAGAGAAACACCATCCAGAAGTCTTTTGAGTGGACGTCCTGGTCTTCTCTGGCTTTTTTCGTGTTGAGACTTGAAAGTAGTTTTGAAGTTCCTTAGGACAGGTTACTGGCCCGACGCTAAGTAGTCCAGTGGTAGGGCTGCTACCTTTGTCTCTGGACAGACATTAGGATACCGCATTTACTCAGTACCAGATGGAACGGTTATACCGCCGTGACTCGGTCCTCAGAGCCTCGTTTGTGAAAACGGGTTGTACCACGAGAAGGTGAGGATGAGAATTAGGTAGGAGAGGTTATACACACGTCACTACCCCTTACAACCCTACAGCAAATGAAACTTCAAAGCAGCAGATCATAGCTGACTTATGTACGAAATACCGATAGTCTCCACATTAACAAGAAGTTATTTTCAGGACTTTATATCTTAAATTAGTTGAAACGAACATGAGTTTGAATACATAGCGCCAAGAGGAGTAAAAGGAGTGATAAAGTTGGTACTTCAGCTACACTCATCAAAACTGTCGATGAGACTATCGTTAAATATTGAAGCCACTATTTAACATCACAACCGGTATATACAGCCGGATTTTCCATGAGACAAGTAGACTGCAGCCTAGGTAGGACACACCGTTATAGGGACATCGCAAAAACTAAACTTAAAAAATCATAAAAAGAAACTGAAGATATATATGTAGCCTAAAGCAACTCAACTAAAGAGCCATAGCTATATGATAAAAAAATATTTACTATAAAAGTTACTCTCGTCAGCAAAACATTTACGTATAAAAATAAACATCAACCTCACGATGAAGTTACATCCCCGATTTCTAATACAAAATTGTTAATATTTGTCATAAGTAATGCAACGAGTGATTTCCAAATTATCGATAAATTCACGACTCACGAAGTGAAGAGTGAATTTATCTAGACTATTTAACTCATGCCCCAAATGGGAGTAAATGACCAATCATGTTTCAATTATTTCTGTTTTACAACCAATCAGAGTCGTGTTTCACGAAATATTTATCAGTGTTAAATTTACCATATTAAAGAAAGCCCCTCCTTTTTAATATTCTGAACAGGTCTGACCATTATTTTGCAGTGACTGAGCCTGTGAGAAATACGGCTACCAAATTGTATATATAGTGCATAGATGTCAACACATAGCTCTTGCAGGAGTTAATATAAAAACATTTGTAGCAATTTATTATACCACCAAAAAAAAAAAGAAACCACTGTTTGCACTTTCTTAAATGTATTTTTCCCCAGGTAATAATCAAGAAAATATAATTGTCATATTTACATGAAACATCAGAAATGAATTAATATACAGTTTGATGTGTTTCATTTTTTCTTCACTAGAGAGCATTCTTACAATATTGCGTTCCTTTGGCCATAAATAGTATGATCTGGTTGCAGTGATAAACAAAAGAAGCAGATGAAGCGTACCTATCGTTTCTCATTTGTTTTCAAACATCGCCGTTTACTTTAAATATATAAATATTTAATGTAAACGGCGATATTTGAAAACAAATCAGAAATGTGAGGTTATGTTCATTCATTGTTGCTTGATCATATTATTTATTGCCAAATAAGATCGCAATATTGTAAAAGTGCACCAAAGTGGAGAAATAATGAAACACATCAAACTATATACCATAATCAACATTACATTTTTTTAGTAAACAAGTCAGTAAAATCAAGGAATCTTTTCATTATTTGCTATATTCAATGTATTTGTTGGAGAACAGTAATGCTTTCACCTGTTCAGAACATTAAAAAGGAGGAGCTTTCTTTATCACAAAAGCAGGAGCTGATAAAGAGAAATCGATAAAGAGCGAGGTGAAATACGACTGTCATTGGTTGTAAAACAACATTCATTGAAACGTGATTGGTCATTGACTAGCATTTGTGGCATGAGTTAAATAGTCACTGTAAAAGGCAAATAAACAAAAACAATAGAAAAAGCAATGCAATATGTCAGGATTAAAGACAGAAGGCATTAAATGAATAAAACAAAATAAGTTAAAATATACCTTCTTAGGTAAGAGCCGTCGTCCTCAACTTATAAAATATGTATTCTTTATGTCTGTAGGCCTTTCAGAACGTCTGTTCCATCTTCAGCAGGTCTTTCTTCGCTACATTATTTGATATGATGGTTGATGCTGCTTGTCCTAATGTGCTGTGCATCAACCATCATATCAAATCATGTAGCGAAGAAAGACCTGCTGAAGATGGAACTGATGTTCTGCAAGGCCTACAGACATAAAGAATACATATTTTATAAGTTGAGGACGACGGCTCTAACCTAAGAAGGTATATTTTAACTTGTTTTATTTTATGACTATCCACCTCAACGGTTTTAACAATGAATTTTATTAGTATTGACATTAAATTAATTTTTAAAATGCCTGAATTCGTTCTGGAATTTTAGTCTTGCTGTCAAATCTGCTCGACACTTTTTAAGAACTTGGGTTGCGAATCACCAGAAATCCAACAAGTTAGCAGGGAACTATGGATGTCATGCATTCTTTTAAATAAATAATGCATTTACAGATTTTTTCGGCACAACTATACAATTCCATTAGACATGTGCATATGCTAAATAAGTAATATCCACATAATAAATATGGAGGCTTATTATAATAGGATTTATTCTAGGATTGATTAATTTATTAAGTCCAAAAGAATTCGCATTCGAAAATATCTGAAGAACACTGGAGTAACGTATTCCTAAAAATATAAGATTTATATGTTCTATAATTGGTACCATCTGATAAGTTAATTGAACTGTTTACTATACTGTTATCTTTCATGTAGTTCCACAAGAAAACAAAAACAATGAAAAAAATATGTTTGTGGTTACAGCAGATCCCAAAACATGAAATAATTAATATTTTGCTGATACTTCAGTTATGAGGCAAATCATATTGAGGCCCTAAAAGGCAGTGGCCACGACGATTACATTACTAATTACAACAAAGCTATGTGAAGCAAAATTTAGTTATTATGCAATAAATAAATATATAAATAAATAAATGTAACTTTGACTCCTTGTAAGTTATTAATTGATTGACATTGCGTCAAAATACCAATTAAAGTCGTATACGTATGATTCCGTCCGCCGCTGTGGTCCCGAGGTAGCGTGCTGCCTTGTCATGCAGCGGGCCCGGGTTCGATCCCCGGTCGGGACAGGCTCCTGGGTGAGGTTTTTCCTCACCTGTAAGACAAATGTCAGGAAGCTTAAGGCCCAACGGTCCCCAAAAATCATCCGGCCATCATTATCATCATCATCATCCTTCACGGTGTGGAAAGCAACGGGAAGCTACCAAACCTAAAATTCCCTAGTAAAGCTACAAAGCATAGCATGAAAATGCTATGATTGCAGTGAAAGACCTGTCATCAGGCAGAATTACTATGGATGGATGTACGATTCTAAAACTCTATATAAATGTATGGTCTATGTTGGTGCAATATTTTCAACAAATGTACTAACACAGGATAAAATCAGACTATTCAGAAGATTATAACATGCAATAACTGCATAAATGGAAAATTGACAATGATTCTCAGAGAATCGCCATTTAGACCTTAAAGGATCAATGAGTCGTCAAGACAGGATTTTTTTAACTCTGAATCATATACATTTATATGGAGGGTCTCCCTGATAAGTATAATCAGCACAGTGTAAGTCTAAAAAAAGTAATAAATAAATAAATAAATAAATAAATAAAAGAGATCGCTAATTAACTCGCTGGTTTTATCGAATCCGGAGGTTCATGATCGTGCGGAAATACATTCTCCATACATCCCTATTCCGAGCTAATGTTTTCCAATCATCCCCTGTATAATTCACCTCCCTCAAATCATGGTTAATATGTTTATGTTTTCGCTCTGGTTTTTCCTACACTAAGCCTCCATGTCCCTCTTTCATTCCCCACTCGTGCTATGTCCTATCCGTCGCAGTCTTTGATACTTAACTGTTCATAATACGTATTTTGGTTTCCCATAAAGATCATGTTGCTGACTGTTTGTTGGGTTCTAGATTACCTATCTGTTCATCTCTTATTAAGGTATATAGAATATTAGAATGCAATTAATATTGTTTCATTTACGACCAAGGAGGACCAAAGCATGGTTTAGAAAAAAATATTTTGTGAAATAAAACGAATTCATACGACAAAATCATTAAACAAGAAATTGGTAAAATGTTGCGTATTTTTTCAGGTTTGGAATATGACAAGTTCTGCCGCTATTATTAGATTAAAATAATGCACATTTGAAACATTTTCTTACAGAATTATAAAATTTGATATTTACAGATATATATTACATCAATAAAATTATTCCTGCGTCAGTTTCAAAATTTTCACCTCGGTATGACATTTTCATGGAATCGCTCTATATCATTAATTTAATTTTAATTGTATTATTATACATTATTTTCATTATTATTCAATTTGACAGATAATTAATTGTTTAGTATGACTATTATTGTAATTTTTTGTATTTATATGTAGCATATGTTTGTCCTGGTGCACGGAGGAGTGTGATATTTGGCATAATTAAAGTTCATATAGAGAAGGAGTGCAAAAAATAAAATTTATGTATAATATGTGTTACAAATAAATTAAATTCAACAAAACAAAATTAATTGTCTCTAAGGAATTTATGTGTATTACTCATTCGTTTCGCCGTAGCGTAGTGGTTAAGGCACTGAGCTACAAGCCAGAGGGTCGAGGGTTCAAGTCCCGTTGGGGTCAGGATTTTTAAACTGGCCCAAACCCTCTGGCGGCACTATGGCCCTGGGGTCGACTCAGCCTCTAACAGAAATGAGTACCAGACGCTTGTTCTGGGGGTAAAGGCTGCCGTCACGCAGGGCTGACAACCCGGCTGACATAAAGTGCCGATTGTCTAGAAAAAGTGGGAGCCTTAACCTCCTACTACCCCAAGGGCCTCCGGGCCTGTTGTGGGATCACTTTTTTACTCATTCGTTTATTTGTGTACTCATTTATTTGTTTACTATCATACTGAACGTGCATTGTTGTAAAGAAGAAAATTGTGCAGCAGCAATGTGAATTGACTTACTCTTGCGTATTTATTATTAGTGACTTAAAAAAAGTTAGTAATTATATTATTTAAATTCAACCCTGTCTAATTTTTATTTCAGTAATTTACTTTACTATCTAACCTCTCTCAGTTAATTCTTGTTTTTTTTTACGCCGACGCTATTAGGACATCCGAGGGCTAGGGAGTCTTTCCTTTCTTCCATTTCTTCTTTTCTTTATTTTCTTTTCTTCTCCAGAAAAGCCTGACCAGAGGCTATAAGATGGCAGCCCCATCACTGGTCTTGCCTTCCTTTGGCCAGCAACCAATCGAAGGGACTATTATTATGCTTTCAAGTCTTATACGAGAATTTCCCGCAAACGCTGGAGGGAAAATTTTCTATAGGATCGTAACAGGCCTTGGCCTAATACTTGGAAGGAAGAAGAATTACTTACATATATATATATATATTATTCAGATATTCGCACCTACTTCTATTATGCCTTGACATAGAACATTGACGGGATGGAGTGAAAGACAAAGAAGGGGCTATAATATATCCCCATACACATAATAATAGGCCAAATGCAAATTTCAATAGTATAAATAGTATACAAATGTCAAATGACGCGTTATTGTTTATCAAATATGGCTTAGCCAAGCTATACCACATATTTCCTCTCGTTCGTATTTTTAAAATAAATCGATAATTAATGCATAATGACATATTTGTGACATACTTAAAATTTTAATAAATTGTGGTCGAATTTCGACCGCTGGGCGACCACTAGTTCATATTAAACAAGATGAATATTATAGGGTAATGTCCGTCGCCGTGGCGTAGCCGGTAGAGTCCCTACCTTCCACTCCGGCGACTCGGGTTCGATTCCCGGCGGGGTTGGGATTTTAAAAAATCTACACTTTGGGTCTGGGTGTGTGTGCTGTCCCTAATGCTCAACTGAGTGCACATTTCCCAATAAAAAAGTATTATAGGGTAATATAATGGCCAGATGATGTTTGGGGAGTTTTTTCTAAAGAAAAAAATTGCATTAGAGTAAAGCTAAATACGTAGTTAAAAACACACAGAATAACCTACTTAAATGTTACGATAATCTTGCCGCAATCAATAAATTTATTATTGCATTTTCATATGCATGCCCTGTGCGTATAAACAAACCAAGAAGAAAGTTATCAAATCAATTATATTTATCAACACACAAACAGCTAATAATAAAACTGAACAATATTATGCTTTAAAAATAATTATCGATATGAGTGCGACTGTTTCACTGTAGACATATTTCGGGCCTCATTCCAAGAAGGATGTTGAACTGGAAACTAGAATTTGCCAATTTTAATAAACTGATTTATTAATCAACTTGCTTGCCAGTCCAGTTATTTTTCATTTAAAATGGTCGGCACCAGTAGACTAGTGGTTACCATGTTCCTTGACTTTTTACCTACCTATCCCAAATGAATTATTTATTAATTTGTAATGTTTTCATTTTCATAAGTAATGCCACGAGTGATTTCCAAATTATCGATAAATTCACGACTCACGAAGTGAGGAATAAAATTTATCTAGAGAATTTGCAAATCAAGAGTGGCATTTGTTAGGACTATTTAACGAATCAAATTAAGCTCTTTACTAAAAAATAATTATTTGAATATAGTTACCGATGTTTTAAAATATGTATATAGTTAATGTAAACGGCGATGTTTGAAAACAAATTAGAAATGTGAGGTTATGTATATTCACTGCAACTCGATCATATTATTTATTGCCAAATAGGATCGCAATATTGTAAGAATGCACTCTAGTGGAGAAATAATGAAACACATCAAACTATTATAATCAACATTATAGGTTAATCATTTATATTTTGAATAAACAACTCAGTAAAATCACTGAATCTATTCATTATTTGCTATATTCAATGTATTTGTTGGAGAAAAATAATGGTCTAACCTGTTCAGAATATTTAAAATATTTGAATCTATTCATTATTTGCTATATTCAATGTATTTGTTGGAGAAAAATAATGGTCTAACCTGTTCAGAATATTTAAAAAAAAAAAGGAGGAGGTTTCTTTATCACAAAAGCAGGAGCCGATAAAGAGACATCGATAAAGAGAATAATTCTATTTATTATTTCAGAAGTATTTTTCTTTATTTCATTCTTTTGAGCATTCTTTCATAGAAGTCGAGGTGAAACAAGACTGTTATTGGTGTAGAACAGAATTCATTGAAACGTGATTGGTCATTGACTACCATTTGCGACGTGAGTTAAATAGTCATATTAATATATGTAACAAAATTAAGGTCATAAAAAATCTAGATAAATTCTGTAAGATTTCAACTTGATAACAAGACAAGACTAAGAAATAAATGACTTGATGAAAGCACCGGTTCAAGATTACGAATAATTTTATTCGAATTTATTGGATTGCTTCGCATAATGATTAATATAATAAAGTTTATGAAAACAGAATTTTCTTAGAATTCGTCTTAAATCTGTTAAATGCTCATTAATTTGAAGTCATGAAAACCATTATTCCCAATGTCTTCTCTTAATATACAGGTCTACTGCAATGCTTTAAGAATTTGAATAAATTAAATGTTTACTTTTATCAAAATCTATGAGCAATTATTAATAACGTCCTAAAAAGAACCACAAAAACCAAAATATAAGTTAATTTCCTTACGTCAAGAACATTTAAAAGAATAGTGATGCTCGAAGTAAAAATATATGTATTTGAGTTTTACAATGAGACACACTGAGAAAACATACATAAAACAATTTTGGTTAGTTTGATATAATTTACATTCCTATATAGGTACAGCAAATATTCAAAAACAATAGGCTTACACAGATCTAGTAATGGATTTCTATGAACATTCTAAGAACTGTATATCTATACAGGATTCTTCAAGAAAAATCATAACTTCACAAAATTGACAGTTATTTCATATGAACATATTTTTAGAGAATAATTATGTGGCTCTCATGTATTTTATTTACTAGGCTGACATCTCGATCGGATTGCTAGAAATATTGGAGCCTCTCTACTCTACTATCCCAAGGGCCCACTAAGCCCTGTAGTGAGGTCACTTTACACTTTATATGTATTTATTTGAACATTACAAAAACTAAAAAAACATATGGCATGACAAGCCTAGAAGGCCTACCAGCCGACTGCTGGCATCACATTTAGATTTGTCAATCAAGGAGTGGACGACCATCCAGCCGATATAGTGGTGAAATGATATCAGCATGTCGGGTCTCCAGCCATTATAGATGGTTTATTTATAAATTACAACTAACTCATGGCACTATCGAACCCGTAGGTTCATGGCTGCGCGGACATAAGCTCTCCATACATCCCTATCCTGAGCTAATGTTTTCCAATCATTCCCTGTATAATCTACTTCCCTCAAATCATAGTTAATGTTATTCTCCCACCTCATTCTTGGTCTACCAACTGGGCGTTTTCCTTCTGGTTTTCCTACAAGAAGCTTCCTTGCACGTCTTTCATTCCCCATTCGTGCCATATGTCCTGCTCATCGCTGTCTACTAGACTTAACAGTTCATATTATATCTGGCTTCCTATAAAGACCATGTAGTTCACTGTTATGAAGTCTCCATTCACCTGTTTGTTCATCTCCCTTTCCAAAAAAAAATTCTAAGAACTTTATTTTCAAATACTGATCTCTTTTCCTTCCTTAAAGTAAGAGCCCATGTTTCGCATACATATAACTGCTAGAATAATAGTTTTATATACTTTCAGTTTAACGTTTTTTGAAAGGAGTTGGGACGTCAAGAGTCCCTGTAATGCATAATAACACGCATTTCCAGAATTGAGCCTATGTTTAATTTCTTTGTGCATCTCATTCCTATTTGTAATTATTGTTCCTAGGTATTTGAATTCAGCCACTTCAAAATTTCCCTCATTTGTCATTAGCTGTCCATTACATTATACAATGTATTTCTGTGTGTGACCATGTATTTAGTATTACTGATATTTACTTCCAGTCCCAATTTCCTAATGTTACTCAATATATACATTACAACAATGTACTAAATTTATATTGTACTATTTAATAGTACAATAAGTTATGAAATAGTGAATGACTAATATCATTAGTCCATTACTGTGATCTAGGGGTAAAATCGTTGCCTTAGGGTTGGTTTCACCAACTGTAATACGCCACTTTAAGCTATGCATTACACAGAGGGAAACTGGCGTAATACAGTTATCTACGTTGGTGAAACCGACCCTAAGAAGCAGACAAATTTACTCGGTGAGGTTTTTCGGTGTTTTTTTATCAATAAGAGAAATGGGTCATCATAAGGATCCTTATCATATTCATCTGCTTTAAAAAATACATTACAATATTCAACAGAACACACACAAACTAATGGTTACACATTACACCAAGACGCGATATGATCTTGATGTTAAAGCGTCTATAAGTAAGAAATAAAAAAGTCAATGTATAGGTTTTATACACAATCTTTCATTATTTTGAAATAACTTAAAAATATATCTGATAGAAAACTACAAGTTAAAATATATAAATATAAACAATTTAAAGTCAATTTCATTATATTTATATTTAAGCTTCACACATACGTCACAATTTTAACTTAATATATAATATTATAGAATCATGTGCCTGAACAAATAGCAGAGAAATAAATGTTAATTTTCTAATGATAAAACAATCTTTCGGCATTACGTGTTTATGCCGGGGCTTCTGGGCATTGGTGCCGCGAAGTTCGAAATGTAAAACACAAAGCTGTGAAAGTTAGGTTAAAGGCGACACATTTTAAACTTTACTTTTAAACCAAAACCTGCGTATTAGAGAAATAGTTAAAATCAAATACTTGCACCTGAGCTATCAGGCCAATAATTTACAATATTTTAGACTGTTAGTGCCAGTGAGTTAATTACGTAGTTAAGGGGATAATATAAAATGTTTTTTTAATAATGTAAGAATAAGCTAAGTTATCCATTTAAGTTATAACATACAAAGAATTCTGAATCAACTATTTCAACACACTCGACCTTCATTTTCATATAACGGAATTCGAAGAAATAACGCGAGCTAAAGAGATGTCCTTGATTCTGCAAACAAGGTGTACATGAATGAAGAAGATTTCATATATTAATGGACACTTTTTATGTTGATACAACTCTTTTAGTAAAAATAATATTTGTTTTTACTTACTGATATCATTGTTATGTCCATTTTTCAACAATTGAGTTTGAACACTACGCACTACACACCACGTAACACGGAAACTGAACGCTCGGGCTCGATCCGGTCGCCGCTCGACTGGTGTTTGCTGTCACCTTGTGAAGGTTGTGTCCAGTCCCCACTCACTAGCTAGCAACGTTGCCTTGCTTTCTAACATACTACCAGTTCACACAACATTGACTCATCCCAGGTAATAAGCTTGCCCGCTATTGCCACTTCATCAGGGTCAAACAAACATCTTTCAATTACACCTACTGCGAACTCAATGTATACAAGCTTCGTAAACATTTTTTACGTGGGATGTAATGCAAAGTCATAAGCCAACTTGTACTACACTGTTTTACCATTTACGTAAACTTGAGTGCAGATTTCAGGAGCCAGAAAAAACATGAACGATACTTACTCCAGTACTTGGAGGCGCCAGACTTTTATGGTAAATATTACAAAAATGGAAGTTCTTGCGAGTCAAGTGTTCAGGTAAGTAGGTAGGTACTAACCCATTACACATATAAATTTATTTTTACTAACTAATGCAACATTATCGGCCTAGATGATAAGTTCCTCGTCTCTGATTCCGAGAGTCACGGGTTCAAACACGCTCAGAGTCGGTAGATTTCAGGATGGAAAATCCAAAGACAAGTCCTCTGGGAGGGACTTTAATCCATGAATTACGAGTCTGAAAAATTTCGAGCTCATAAAATAACATCTAACCTAAATTAGATCCTCAGAATAAAATTTTATTGGCTTTACCCTCCAAGCAATACCTTGTCCTTTATATCCCTCCTTATCACACCACTACGTATTACTCGAAATCTTTTACAGTTTATTTTGCTAGAACGTGGAATTCTCATCCACCCTATGTCAGATACTGCCAAACTTTACCATCTTTCAGAAACAAATTGAAAATAAAATTATTAACAGAAACATCTAACTAATATTAATTTGTTTAACTATTAATAATTTTTTTTCATTATTTAATAAAAATAGTATTAAGATTTGTCAATATATTTACATAATGTCTTATACAAAAGCGATAGATTAATTAATTAGAGTTTATTACTTTCTTTGTGCATATTTTTTCTTTTCTTTTTATGTATAGTAGATTCGAGCTTTGAGTATACATTATTCCATTAGTTTAATTTTAATTCTATTTAATTTTATTGTATTATTAGACATTACTTGCATTATTGTTCAGTTTGACCAGATAATTGTTTAGTACGTACTATTATTGTATTTTTAATGTAATATATGTTTGTCCTGGTGAGTGGAAGAGAAGGCCAGATGGCCTTAACTCCACCAGGCTAAATAAATCTATTCTATTATTTGCCTATTAGGAGTCTTTGAGGCTATGAATTAACCACTTGTCACTCCTTGACATCTGTAAGGAAATAAGCGTAATTAGATTAGCTTGGTTCGAACTCCCGCAAGGGAACATGGTTACCTGTCGTGGAGATGTACAGGTTCAGAGAGACCATAACATTAACCTGGCTTATGTTTGTATTATTTGCAAATACTAACAATTCCTTTCATCCTAGATTTTCATTTTACTAGTTGTAAAATATCCATCCATAGTAATTCTGTCCGAGGGCAGGTCCTTCACTGCAATCATAGCATTTTCAAGCAATGCTTTGCAGCTTTACTAGGGAATTATAGGTGTGGTAGCTTCCCACACTGTTGAAGGATGATAATGATAAGGATGATGATGATGGCCGGATGATTTTCGGGGACCGTTGGGCCCTAAGCTTCCTGAGATTTGTCTTACAAGTGAGGAAAAACCCCGAAAAAACCTCACCCAGGAGCCTGTCCCGACTGGGGACCGAACCCGGGCCCGCTGCGTGACAAGGCAGCACGCTACCTCGAGACCACAGCGGTGGACATGTAAAATATAAATAAACAAAATAACTTGTATATTTAGGAGGGAAGAAAAGTAGAGCAGGAAATAGTATCTTCAAAAGAACACGTGATCATATTTTATTAGTGATTACTAAGGGCTAGGATTTTTATGTAATAAAAGATAAGATTGCAATACAGATAGTATATATTATTCAACTGTTTGTGTGTGAAACCAAAACAAAAGACAGTCTAACTTCTCATTATACGATGTTGCAATGTTATCTTTCAGTACATAAAAATCCTAGCCCTAGAGATTACTGATTATGATTTTTTGGGTGTCTAAACATCAAAGGCTATTAATATTCTTTCGGTGTTATAAAATAATTTACAAGTTAAAAAATACTACATATGCCTATATACTAAAAGATAAATCAAATCGTTTAAAATCGGCGAAAAAAAACTTAAATTTTATCCCTATAGGAAGTGGCTGAATTCAAATACCTAGGAACAATGATCACAAATAGGAATGAGATGCACAAAGAAATTAAACATAGGCTCAATTCTGGAAATGCATGTTATTATGCATTGCAGAGACTCTTGATGTCCCAACTCCTTTCAAAAAACGTTAAGCTGAAAATATATAAAACTATTATTCTACCAGTTATATTATATGTTTGCGAAACATGGACTCTTACTTTAAGGGAGAAAATGAGATTACGAGTATTTGAGAATAAAGTTCTTAGGAAAAATTTTGGACCAAAGAGAGATGAACAGACAGGTGAATGGAGAAGACTACATAACAATGAACTACATGGTCTTTATAGGAAGCCAGATATAATAAGAACAGTTAAATCTCGTAGACTGCGATGGGCAGGACATGTTGCACGTATGGGGAATGAAAGACTTGCATGGAAGCTTCTTGTAGGAAAGCCAGAGGGAAAACGCCCAGTTGGTAGATCAAGAATGAGGTGGGAGAATAACATTAACTATGATTTGAGGGAAGTAGATTATACAGGGAATGATTGGAAAACATTAGCTCAGGATAGGGATGTATGGAGAGCTTATGTCCGCGCGGCCATGAACCTACGGGTTCGATAGTGCCAGTGAGTAAGTAAGTATAGGAAGTAGAATTTAAAAAATGTAAAACCATTTAAATGTGTAGCACCCCGTGGTAAGTTCTTTAAGTAGTCATATAACCATATCTAATGAAGTCTAATGAAGTGTAGTGGAGCAAAACATATACTTACTTACTTACTCACTGGCACTATCGAACCCGAAGATTCATGGCCGCGCGGACATAAGCTCTCCATACATCCCTATCCTGAGCCAATGCTTTCCAATCATTCCCTGTATAATCTACTTCCCTCAAATCATAGTTAATGTTGTTCTCCCACCTCATTCTTGGCCTACCAACTGGGCGTTTTCCCTCTGGCTTTCCTACAAGAAGCTTCCATGCAAGTCTTTCATTCCCCATACGTGCAACATGTCCTGCCCATCGCAGTCTACGAGATTTAACTGTTCTTATTATATCTGGCTTCCTATAAATACCATGTAGTTCATTGTTATGTAGTCTTCTCCATTCACCTGTCTGTTCATCTCTCTTTGGTCCAAAAATTTTCCTAAGAACTTTATTCTCAAATACTCGTAATCTCCTTTCCTCCCTTAAAGTAAGAGTCCATATAACATAACTGGTAGAATAATAGTTTTATATATTTTCAGTTTAACGTTTTTTGAAAGGAGTTGGGACATCAAAAGTCTCTGCAATGCATAATAGCATGCATTTCCAGAATTGAGCCTATGTTTAATTTCTTTGTGCATCTCATTCCTATTTGTGATTATTGTTCCTAGGTATTTGAATTCAGCCACTTCCTCAAAATTTCCCTCATTTGTCATTAGCTAGCTGTCCATTTCCATTATATACTGAATTTCTACGTGTGACCATATATTTAGTTTTACTGATATTTACCTCCAGTCCTAATTTCTTAGTGTTACTCAATAGTGTGTGCGTGTTGGCCTTTAGTATCTCCTCGCTATCGGCCAGTAGTACTACATCATCAGCATAAACTAACAGCTTATTAATACCATTGAGTTGTAAGCCTTCCTCATTCTCTAAAGATTTAATGGCATGCTCTAGTACAAAATTAAACAGTAGCGGAGATAGTGCATCTCCTTGCTTCAACCCATTCTGGATTTCAAAAGTGTCTGAAAACTGTTTGCCTACACGCACCCTACTCTTTGAGCCATTTAGACACATTCGTATAAGTCTAACTAATTTTTTAGGAATTCCGAACTCTAGCAGGATACTATATAACTTCTCCTTCTTAATTGAATCATATGCTTTTTTGAAGTCTACATATAGTTGATGTACAGTACCATTATATTCCAATTTCTTCTCTAAAATCTGTCTTATACTGAAAATCTGATCTGTTGTAGACCTGTTTCTTCTAAATGCACATTGATGGGAGCAAAACATATACTTACCGTAAATCAGGTATGACAATTGTAACATACAGGTGCAGTATCGCCGTTCAGAAGATGGGCGTAGCTAAAATAAATTGTAAATCCGACCATTTTTATTCTTTTGATGAGTATGTATTCCAAGCCATGGGGACATATTTAATTCCGTTTACTTTGTTTGGCTGAAATGTCATGTTTAAGGCAAGAAGTTAATGCATAAAAGTTAAGATTGCAACACAGATATAATATATTATTCAATTGTTTCTGTGTGAAACCAAGACAAAAGATAGAAGTCTAACTTCGCATTATATTCTCGTATTCTACTGTCTGTATGTGAAACCAAGACAAAAGACAGAAGTCTTACTTATAATTATACTATATTACATTCTTCATCCACTAAAGATTTGATGGCATGCTGTAGTACAAAATTAAATAGTACAGGAGATAGTGCATCTCCTTGCTTCAACCCATTCTTGATTTCGAAAGTATCCCAAAACATGCCTACACACACTCTACTTTTTGTGCCATTTAGACACATTCGTTTAATTGTTTCTAGGTATTTTAATTCAGGAACTTCTTCAAAATTTCCCTCGTTTTTCATCAACTGTCAATTTCCATTATAAAATACATTTCAATGTAAAACCATATATTTATTTAGTTATATTGATGTTTACTTCAAGCCCCAATTTCTTAGTATAGGCCTATATCAGTTGAGTGTACGTGTTGGTCGTTATAATCTCTTCGCTATCGGCACATAATATATAATCAATTCATCACCAAACGCTAACAACTTATTAATACCATTGAGTAGTAGGCCTTCTTCATCCTCTAAAGCTTTTATGGCATGCTCTAGAACATAACTGAATAGTAGAGGAGATATTGGACCTAAGAATAGATGATGGGATTGTGTGCGCCAGGATCTTAAAAAATGTCAAATAAACCATTGGGAAAGCCTTTCTATGGAGAGGGACATCTGGAGGAGGCTGATTGAGGAGGCGAAGGTCCTTATTGGGCTGTAGTGCCATTTAAGAAGAAGAAGAAGAAAAGAAGAAGAAGAAGAAGAAGAAGAAGAAGAAAAGATAGTGCATCTCCTTCTTTAACCCATTGCGAATTTCAAATGTATGCCCCTGGTCCCGAGGGTAGCAGGTTGAAACCCGGCCGGGGTCGATGGATTTTTTAGGATGGAAAAATCCAAGAAGCAAGTTCTCTGGGAGGGACTTTAAGCCGTGGGTCCCGAGTCTCAATATTTCAGGCTCGTAAAAGATCCTTAAGCCTGAATGAAAAGGCATCTAAGCAAAATTTACCGAATTTTCCCGTCCTAGTACTATCTTGGTTTCCTAGATGTCAGTATGAGGCGGAACGCTGACTACGGACCACTCAAATGACATCTATACGAAAACAAGTGTAACTAAATTAGTATGGTTCAAATTCTTCCCAGTAGCGGGAGAGCGCCTAAATCTCTGTTAAGGGAAACATGGGCTTACAAGAAGAAGAAGAAGTGAATTTCAAACGTATCTGAAAACTCTTTGCCTATACATACCCTACTCTTTGTGCCATTTGGACACATTCGAATAAGTCAAATATTCTAAAACATATTTCTTACCGGAGAACAGAATGCATTTGGCGTACCAATCGGTCATTGATTTACAATTAAATTATTGTATTAATGAACCAGAATCAAGTAGCGTCTGTACAAAAATACCAATCAATCGATTTAATTAATTTTGGTCTAGTTCAAACCGAAATTGGGGTTCGCCTCATTCACAACGGTCCTCCACAAAATGCTACAGTCCGCTTCCTACCAAGGCGAGATCATGAATAAACCTGGTCTTTCTAACGTAGTTTTTATCTGCCTCTAAAAAAACTGTCCATAGACACTTTTATTAATCTTGTGTTACCCTGGCGTTTATGTGACCAAGCCATCATAATCAACTTTTGAATATTGTTATTACATCCTCCTCTTCATACAACATTCTATATACTTTATAGGTCTATGATATCCATAATTTTCTTTAACGTGCCAAACATTTTTAGTAAAATTCACTTTACAAAATTAATAAGAAATCGTTCTGATTTTTTGAAAGTCCAAGTTTCGTTGAATAGCATAATGTTAAATTGCGGGTTTGTAGCATGGAGTATTAAAAACAATCCGAATAATTAAATTTTTCAATTTTTGTTTTTCAAAATCCAGTTATATATTTTCAAACAATTACACTGGTGAACATGATTTTTGTCTCATGAGTACCAATAGTTATACTTAATGCAGTTTTTTCATCGTGTTTTCAAACATGTAATCGGAATTTCTCCATCGCCCACAGTTTTATTTCAATTTCAATTAATGAATTTAAATAATTATTTTTAATAAACTTTTTCGTCCATTTGTCCATTGTAAAATAAAACCAAAAGAGCTAACTCAGGAGATTTCAGCTATGGAAAAGAGATATCAAGGCAAATGGAATCCTAATATGCTGGCTGATTATTGTTGGACCATCAAGAGGGATTGCTCCACAGGCTATATATAGCAGAAAATCGTCATTTCTTACTTTCTATGTGACTCCGAATGTTCGAATATTGTGTACTTACAAATGTAGAAAATATTAAAGTGTTTGAAATTATAAATTCCTGTCTCTCGGAAACCTTGCGTGATGGAGGAAAACCGATATCATATTTGAATTCAGGAGAAAAAAATACTATCAGAATCACATATTTTTCTTTCTGAGACAAAAAAAAAGTTTATTTTTGTTGCTCAGTGTTATTGTTAATATAATGTTTTGTAGCATTTTGTTCTATTTAAAAATTTAGATCGTAAAACTTTATTATGATAATAGCAACTATTACTTTCACTGACATAAATATATTTTTTCAAGCATATTTTTAAACAAAGTTTGCAAATATTTAAATTGTTCATTTTTAAAAATCCCAATTATATATTTTCAAACAGTTATTATTAATGTGTCTTGAAATGTCCCTCGCAGTAGCCGAGCGGTTTAAGGTATGGTAACTTGGTGCAGAACTACGGAACTTGTGCTGGTTCGTGTTCCCATGGGGGAATAAATTTTCTCGTCGAATTTCGGTCAGTATGGAACCAGTGCCCAACAAACAGGGTGGGGAATTTGGAAAGCTACAATACATAGCTGTTAAAGGTTGAGAAAACCAGATATAACGGCCGGGAGGCCCGACATGCTGACTCCATGTCACCTTCTACACTGTCTGTATGATCGTCAACCTCTGTGATTGACACATGTGGACGTGAAGCCATCAACCGGTCGGTAGGCCAACAGCCAACCTACTAGGCCTGTCGCGCCACGGAGTTAAAAGTCTTGAAGCGTACACACATCTGGTTTTTGTGACACGGTACTGATCATTAGGACAGTGCCTTGTACCTGTTTAACAAGAATTGTAAACGGGTGTGTAATGCCTGCTTCAGAAATGCTCTTCTGCCGAAACTCTAATGAAACAGTTTAAAATGTTTAATAAAATAAGATATTGGATGTCCATAGTAATTCTGCTCGAGGGCAGGTATTTAACTGCAATCATAGCATTTCCATGCTATGCTTTGCAGCTTTACTAGGGAATTGTGTAGGTGTGGTAGCTTCCCATTGCTTTCCACACCGGTGAAGGATGGTGATGATGGCCATATGATTTCGGGGACCATTTGGGCCTTAACGTTTTCGTGACATGTGTCTTACAGGTGAGGAAAAACCCCGATAAAAACCTCACCCAGAAAAACTGTCCCGACTGGGAATCGAACCCGAGCCCGCTGCGTGACAAGGCAACACGCTACCTCGAGACCACAGCGGTGGACTGATATTGGATAAAGGCAATAAAAACTTAGTACACGGCAATATGAAGAAACGATTCAATTAATTGTTCAATAATTTCGATGGAAATGGATTTCATAAGGGGAGCAGCAAGATGTTCAAAATTAGAAAAAATAAGAAATACTGTCCTACTAGAAAAAAATGAATATTAGATATTCAGTAGTAGACTATATAAGCTATAAGCAATTAAATTGGTTTGATCATGTATGACGAATGAAGAAGAAAGGTTACCAAGAAAAAACATTGGAATGGTGTCCTCTTGGAAGAAGGAAAGGAAGACCTCGAAACTCATGGATGCAAATAAGAACTGAATAAGAACAACATGACTGGAGGGCATGTAATGGATGGACAGAGAGGAGTGCAGAAATAAAATAAAACTTTAGGCACAGAAAGATGTGTAAACATTAAAAATCTGTATGTGTGTGTATATATATATATATATATATCATCATCATAGTACATTCACGAATTTAGGCCATTTGTTGACCTGTTTCGGCCTCAAGAGAAACACCATCCAAAAGTCTTTTGAGTGGACGTCCTGGTCTTCTTCTTCCTGCAGGTTGATATCTTAACATTTGTTTGGGTATTCTGTGATCTTCCATTCGATGAACATGTTGCATCCATCTTGACTTATAATCAGAAATTTTGTTTTCTAAAGATTCCATGTGTAATTCTTCTAAGATGTCTTCATTTTTTTGTGATCTAGTAGTGTGTATCCTGCAGTCCTCCGAAGATATCTCATTTCAGCAGATCTAAGTCTCTGTATATCCTTCTGTTTCAACGTCCATACTTCGCTACCATACAAAAGAGTTGGAAGAGCCAGTGTTTTATACACTTTCAGTCTTGAATGCTCAAGTCAACAATAATATTGGAACATTTGGCGAACCAACCAGCAATAAGAATGGGACAAGATTAACAGATTTTGCTATCTACAATGAACTGAGAATAACGAATACCTTTTACAATCATAGAAACATACATAAGTATACCTGGCATCGTCAGGACTCAAAATCAATCATTGATTATTTCATTGCAAATAATAAGATTTTAAAATTGTTTCTCGATGTCAGAGCCTACAGAGGATATGATATTGGTTCAGATCACTACCTAGTAGAAGCAAAAATAAGATATATATATTTCTACATTAAAAAAAAAACTATTGATTTTAGCTAAAACTTTCAGAAAATAGTCAATGTAAACAATGGTCAAATTGATAAAGCTTTAAATTTCGTCTAACATGCAATCAAAACTAACTACTATTATTTCAAGACAATTTAATTGAATTTACGAGAAATAAAAATTACAGTAAATGATTTAATTGTAATTCATTTAAAATTTGGAATGTGCAAATCTTAATTAGCAAGAAAATAATAGTACAATAATGAGTTTTAAAATACACTAGGCCTATAATATAAATAACTAGCTAATACTCGGCGTACGATGCTACGGCTAAATAAATGAAAATTAATGTGCTTTTATGTTTAGTTGAGTAAGTAAGAGCAAAATATTATTATACATTTATATTTTTTTTAGATACTCTGTGCTGAATACCCGGCGTTACCCGGGAATCTACTTATCCCGATTTTCTTGACATAAATGAGCTGAAATACGAAAATTACGTGTTTTATGTTTAGTTAAATAAGTAATGTGAAAAATGTATAACGTAATTATTTTGAGATTCCCCGTGCTGATTACCCAGTGTTGCCCGGGAATCTACTCATCCCGATCTTTTCTTGCATAAATGAGCTGAAAGACAAAAATTAATGTATTTATTACGATAAGTTGAATAAGTAAAATGAAAATTAGTTATAAATGTATATTGGGTAATTATTTTAAGATTCCCCATGCTGATTACCCGGTGTTGCCCGGGAATCTACTTATCTCGATCTTCTTGGCATAAATGAGCTAAAAGACAAAATTCGTTGTTGTGAGTTCTCCGTAAAAGAATACCCGCCATGTGCTGCTATGCTTGCACAGGAATCTACGTAATTGTACTTGTCTCGATCTTCTTAGCATCAATGAAAGACAAAAATGGTTAATGTGAGTTATCCGTAAAAGAAAAACATATGCTGTTGCAGACTTTTTGTATAGCTTTTTGAGATATTCAATTCTGTATACATGAATTTTGTGTATTTATTATGGTTTAGGCAGCGTAAGCCATTTAAGTGTTATAAGATTTTTTTTTCATGTATACCACTACAAAGAGCGGTATTTAAGGGTGTAGGAGATGGGTATCATAACTCTCTTATAGCATATGTTCATTCCGGGAATCTCCTGAACATTTTGTAAAAAGCACCATCACAATCGGATCAGCGGTATGGTCGCGCATAAAGTACGAACAAACAAACCAACAAATAAACAAATATTTTTATATATTAAATACTGTGCAATTAGTGCACAGTAAATATCTATTAATTTATTGTTAAACAGTGATACACATTGGACAATACATTGATACTGATTTAAAAAGAGAAATGGCTAAGATGGTAGCGTTTATGATTCTGATTTGGAAGGTCTAGAATTCATCAAGATCCGGTACTGCCCAACCTAACTAAGGATTTTCCTCAGTCATTACTAAGATCTATTTAATCACAATTAAATTTGATTATATCATTAAAATTTAATCACTGAAATAGTGCCTACTGAAAAAAATTGAAAAACACAAAAATATAAAAAATAACCTACGTGCAATCGATTATTCTATATGCGATATGATTTTAGATCCAATACAATGTAAATAAATAGCAATACAAATTTTAGATCATTAGGCTTACATGCCTATTATAACGCTAGAAATACTTCAAATTCTCGTGTATTCATTTTATGAACTAAAAGTATGACGCATATCGTAGCTACAACCTTCTTTCTTCCACCACGCCACTAACCTCGCCGGGTTAGTATTTTATTAAACTACCTTTAACAATTCAAGTAATTAACGAACTCACTGGCACTAACGAACACGTAGGTTCATGGCCGCGCGGATATAAGCTCTCCATACATCCCTATCCTTAGCTAATGTTTTCCAATCACTCCATGTATAATTTACTTCCCTAAAATCATAGTTAATATTATTCTCCCACCTCATTCTTGGTCAACCAACTGGGCGTTTTCCCTCTGGTTTTCCTATAAGCTTCCATGCACGTCTATCATTCTCCATTCGTGCCACAAGTCCTGCCCATCGCAGTCTACGAGAATTAACTGGCTTCGTATAAAGGCCACGTAGTTCACCGCTAAGTAGTCTTCTCCATTCATCTGTCTGTTCATCTCTCTTTGGTCCAAAAACTTTCCTAAGAATTTTATTCTCAAATGCTCTTAATCTCCTTTCCTCTCTTAAAGTAAGAGCCCATGTTTTGCATCCATATAACTGGTAGAATATCAGTTTTATATATTTTCAGTTCAACGTTTTTTGAAAGGAGTTGGGACGTCAAGAGCCCCTGTAATGCATAATAGCACGCATGTCCAGAACTGAGTCCATGTTTAATTTCTTTGTGCATCTCATTCCTATTTGTGACTATTGTTCCTAACTAACTAACTCACTGGAACTATCAAACCCGTAGGTTTATGGCAGCGTGGGCATAAAACTCTCCACACATCCCTATCCTGAGCTAATGTTTTCCAATCATTACGTGTATAATATACTTCTCTCAAATCATAGTTAATGTTATTATCGCACCTCATTCTTGGTCTACCAACTGGGAGTTTTGTCTCTGGTTTTCCTACAAGAAGCTTCCATGCACGTCTTTCATTAGTTGTTCCTAGGTATTTGAATTCAGCCACATCCTCAAAATTTCCCTCATTTGTCATTAGCTTTAACAAATCAAGTAATTAGCGTTGCAATTCAAATCTTGGAGTAAAAACGCCGACAAATGTTGGTAGATGTATCTTACTTCACTCTCAAGATTATTTCAAGTGCAGTAAATATATGACAGAGAAAATTAATTATGCCATATTCAGCACTTTTACGACTTTAAATTTTATCGACCTTGACTGGGTTTGAACCCGCGAACTTCGGATTCAGAGGCGAGCATGGTATGTACTACAGTATTTTTTCATCTAAGTATCGCTACATAACAAACACCAACGACACCAACAAAAAAGTCAATCAAGTTCTGATGGCCTTAAGATACAAGATTCACCTCAGTTACGTGTACTGCAGGTTGCCGAAATAAGATTATTAGGCGCTGCCAGTATGATCATGTTATTTACATTGGTGTTCTTCGTAATTTTCAGTTAACACATCTCGTACTGTCTACTCGGCTTCACTTTCCATTTAATTTTGGCCGTTTTAGGAATATGCTGGAATGTCTTTAACAAAATGTTCTCAATTCACAATAACTAACTAACTCACTGGCAATATCGAACCCGTGGTTTCATGACCACGCGGACATAAGCTCTCCATACATGCCTATCCTGCGCTAATGTTTTTCCAATTATCACCTATGTAATCTACTTCCCTCAAATCATGGTTAATGTTATTCTCCCACCCCATTCTTGGTTTACCAACTGGATGTTTTCCTCTGGTTTTCCTGCAACAAGCTTCCACGTATCTCTTTCATTCCCTATTCGTGCCATATGTCCTGCCCATCTCAATCTACGAGACTTAACTCTTCTTATTATATCCTGTTTCCTATAAAGATCATGTAACTCACTGTTATGTAGCCTTCTCTATTCACCTGTCTGTTCTTCACCTTTGGTCCAAAAAAAATTCCTAAGAACTTCATTCTCAAATGATCGTAATCTCCTTTCCTTCCTTGAAGTATTGTATAAAGTCCTAACATTCCATGTTCCAAAGAACATGTCGCTGTGTTTGAGCCTGTGGCATAAATTCCCTGAAGTAGTCCCCGCCCGGAGAACCGAATGGGGGACTATTTTTAACTCCGGAAAACTTTATCCCATTGGAATCCATGTCCGCTCCTCTTGACAGTTGTATTTTTATGATGTAAGATCGTCACTCTTTCGACCAAGATACTTTTTTCTGGCTTATCGCCTTCAACCTGTTCGGCATAGATAACCCTTCCGACAGCAATGCTGCCGCCGGCATAGCTCTCGGAGTCATTTTAACCCTTAAATTGTCAAATGTATCCTACAGGAAACATCAATTGGTTTAATTATTAAATATTATTTTAATAAAACAGAAGAAAACGAAAGATTATAAATTACTTAAATGTGTGCTAGTATTAGATCACATCATTATTGTATTTTGTTTAGTCTGTATTTTAATAATATCATAAAATTGTAATAAGTATGTAATTTTTGTATAATTCTACTATCCGCTGGTTGAGTGGAAGAGAAGGCCTTATGACCTTAACTCTGCCAGCTAAAATAAAGCATTATTATTATTACCTTCAGGGTTAGTAAACATTATGAATACCGTAATTTTAATATACGGCTCTAGCGGAAGCCGTTCACCGGGAACGACAGGTGGTGATGCCGGGTCTGCTTGCCACCGAATGAGTACCAACAATTGTACATAATGCAGTTTTTTATCGTATTTTCAAAAATTTATTCGGAATTTCTTCATCACCCACAGTTTTTTTTCTTCAATTTCAATTAATGGATTTAAATAATTATTTTTTAATAAACCTAGATTTCTTTCCGGAAAATCTTGGCGCAGTGAGCGATGAGCAGGGAACACTTTCATCAGGATATTTCAGCTATGGAAAAGAGATATCAAGGCAAATGGAATCCTAATATGCTGGCAGATTATTGTTGGACCATCAAGATGGATGCTCCACAGGCGAAAATATAGGAGAAAGTCGTCATTTCTTACTTTCTAGGTGAGTCCGAATGTTCGAATATTGTGTAGTTACGAATGTAGAAAATATTAAAGTGTTTGAGTCTCTCGGAAACCTTGCGTGATGGAGAAAACCCGATATCATATTTGAATTCAGGAGAAAAAATACTATCAGAATCACATATTTTTCTTTCTGAGACAAAAAAAAAGTTTATTTTTTGTTCCTCAATGTTATTAGTAAAGATTTAAAATACCTCCGGAGAATAACAGCGTATGATCAATTACTTTCCTGTCGGATTCAAATCGAACAATAACACTCATATAGAGCAGGGAACAATACAAACAAAAGCTAGGGAGATGCAAATTAAAAATAAAAGTAACTGGGAAGACCAGAGAACCATATGGCTATATCAAGTTAAAATTAATCTAGAAAATATGTTATGATCGGGAACAAATCCACGAAAAGAAAGTGTCTGGATATAACTTCTTACATTTAATAAATGTTAAAGCCAAGCTCAAATTACTGATAAGTGATAGGGCTACCTTATACATAGCAGCTACTTATTGAGAAAATGTAAAAAAATTAACATACATAACAGTTAATAATGTATTCATTTTAATACCATAACATCGCTTTCGAAGAAATTGATTTAGATCATTTTCATGGGAGCTCTTCAATTGTCATATTTTTTTAGAAAAATTTTGCACAGTTTTTTAAAATTTGCTTTTCAGCCGAGGAAAGTCTTGAAAATGTTGAACCTAGAAGTTCAACCCAACCGGGAATCGAACCAAATCGTGATATATGAGTCAAAGATTACAGCGGCGTTCACAAAAAAAGCATTTATGTTCTGATTTGATATTCTGCGCCGTACCCGAGTGAGTAAGGCAAGCCTATGAGACTGCGGTGGTTCGACTCTCCAAGGGGGAAGAAATTTTCTTATGGAATTTCGGCCAGTTTGGGACTGGTGCCACCCAGCTCGTGAGGAATTTGGGTAGCTACAATAAGTAGCGGATCTAGGTTGAGAAAACCAGCTATAACGGCTGGGGAACCCGACATGCTGACCACATGTCACACCTACACAGGCAGGATGATGGTCTACATCTGTGATTAACACATGTAGATGTAAGGCCAGCAGCCGACTGGTA
Source organism: Diploptera punctata (assembly GCA_030220185.1). Taxonomy (NCBI): domain Eukaryota; kingdom Metazoa; phylum Arthropoda; class Insecta; order Blattodea; family Blaberidae; genus Diploptera; species Diploptera punctata. The sequence goes on along the minus strand of JASPKZ010003860.1, from coordinate 1,327,155 downwards.
CATACGCCAAGGAAGTTTTGTTTCAGTTTTGATTCGTTATATTTAATAACGGAGTTTTCATCATCATCATCATCAACAACAAAGATTAGGCCCAATGGTCTGTTCCGATCTCATTATAGGTCGAATTGGTCCTTCCATCTCTTCAATGGTCTTCCCAACGTTCTTCTCCCTTTTGGTTTATAATTATACATTCTTCTTGGTATGCGCTGTTCATTCATTCGTAATACGTGCTGAAGTTAAGAATTTTGGTAATATGTTATTCTTTCACAGAGATTAAATATATTAAGTTCTGTTCTTATATCTTCGTTTTTCTTTTTATCGGTCCTTTGGTATCCTGCTATTGCTCTCAACATCTTCATTTCAGCAGCCTCTATTTGTTTACTATCTGGCTTTGTTAATGTCCAGATTTCACATCCATATATAAGAGATGGAACTGCCAATACTTTGTAACGGAGTGTTCAGAAACAAAACGTCATGGCGATTATTGGTTTGTAAAAGAGGAATCAGGAAAATACAAGTTTTATGTTGTAATAAAGTGATTTGTAAAATAAGCATTCTCATGGCTTATCCTATTGGTGGAAAGTTTAAATAACATGCTTTATAATCATAGGACTCAGTTGACCGAGATCATTGCACTCACATATCTCTTAACTGCAGATAATTGCGCCATGCTCCAACGTTTAGCTTTCACTACATTTTAACATCTCACTCTTCACAAAAAAATAATTGAAATCTGCGATTGGTAAAATGTGGAATGTAAAGCAGCTCACCTATTAAGAAATGTATGAAAACCCGATAAAAAGAAAAACGAAGATATAAGAACAGAACCTAATAATCTCTGTGAAAGAATAAAATATTTTCAAAATGCTTATCTTCAGCACGTATTACGAATGAATGAACAGCGCATACCAAGAAGAATGTATAATTATAGACCAAAAGGGAGAAGAATGTTGGGAAGACCATTGAAGAGATGGAAGGACCAATTCGACCTATAATGGGATCGGAACAGGCCACTGGGCTTAATCCTTGTTGTTGATGATGATGATGAAAAACTAACTGAATAGCTCACTCACTGGTACCATCGAACTCCTATGTTCATGGCCGCGGGGACGTAAGCTCTCCATACAGCTCTATCCTGAGCTAATGTTTTCCAATGATCTAATACATAAAAATCAATGTTTGTTTGTTTGTTCGTATTCTATGGGCGGCCATCTCAATGATCCGATTTTGATGGGGTTTTTTTTTTTTTAATGTTCAGGGGATACCCGGAATGAACATAGGCTATAAGAGAGTTGTGATATTCAACCCCATTAACCCCTAAAATCACCCTTTGTAGTGAAAAACGTCAAATAAAGTCCCTATTTTGACGCTTAAATGGCTCGCGCTGCCTAAACCATAACAAATACACCAAATTAATGTACACAGAATTGAATACCTCAAAAAACTCTACAAAAAAAGTCCGCAACAGCATATGTTTATCTTTTACAGATAACTCACAATAACCCTTTTGTCTTTCATTGATACCAAGAAGATCGGGATAAGTAGATTCCCGGGCAAGCGTGTTCTGCCATACCGTTCATCCGATTGAGATGGGGCTTCTTGAAAAATGTTCAGAAGATTCCTGGGATGGACATAGCCTATAAGAGAGTTGTGATACTCAATCCCTTCACTCCTAAAAATTACATTTTGTAGTGAAAAACGTGAAATAAAGTCCATATTTTGATGGCTTACGCTGCCTAAACCATAACAAATACACCAAATTAATGTACACAGAATTGAACATCTCAAGAAACTCTACAAAAAAAAGTTCGCGACAGCATATGGTTATCTTCTACGGATAACTCACGATAACCATTTTTATCTTTCATTGATGACAAGAAGATTGGGATAAGCAGATTCCCGGGCAAGCATGACAGCGCACGGCTTGTGATAAAACATATTAACATTTATTTAGGAGTAGCAGCGCACGCCGGGTATTAGCTAGTCCCCTATATAATTTACCTCTCAAATCATTGTTCTTAATCTCCCATCTCATTCTTGCCCTACGTAATGGGCGCTTTCCCTCTGGTTTTCTTATCACGTGTTTTCAAGCCCCTCTTTCATTTCCCATCGTATCCTATGAGACTTAACTGTCGTAACTTTTGGTTTCTCATAAAGATAATGTATTTTACTGTTAAGCAGTCTTCTCCATTCGCCTGTCTATCTCTCTTTGGTCTAAAAACATTCCTAAGAACTTTATTCTCAAATACTCGTAATCTTTTCCCCTTCCTTAAAATAAGAGTCCATATTTCGCTTTCATATATAACTAGAAGAATAACAGTTTTATATTTTTTCACTTTAAAGTTTTTGAGAGAAGTTAGGATAGAGTCGCTGTTATACGTAATAGCAGCATTTCCAGAATTGAGCCTACGTTTAATTTCTTTCTATACCCCCATTCCTGTTTGTAATTGTTCCTAGGTATTTTAAATCAGCTGCTTTTTCAAAATTTACCTCATTTTTCATTAACAGCCTATTTCAATCATTTAATGAATTCCTATGTGTGACCATATGATGTTACTTCGAGTCACAATTTCACAGTGTTACTCAGTAGAATGTGCCATTTCGTCTTTAGTATCTCCTCGCTATCACCGAATAATACTTGGCCTACATCATCAGCATTTACTAATAGCTAATTATCATTATACAGTAAAACTTGCTCAAAGCGGAATCGTATGGGAGCAATTGTTTTAACCGCATTAGACAAAATTCCGCATTATAAAAACTAAAACTTAATAATCTTAGATTATAGAGTACCGTATATGTATTTTTATTTACCTTGGATTAATTGTAATTCCGCTGCCTATGAAAAGTGAAGTATATAGTAAGTATGAGCGACTTCGACGGCAACGCGCGAGAAAAAAAGAGTCCCTTTTCCTTAGCGTTAAAAATGTCTCTTAGGCGCGTATCCTGAAATTCAAGTATGCAGTTTCGGTTTTCGCTCACTAACTACACTTTCGTCTACATACTTTGATTCCCCGCAAATTTCATTCCACACTACATTGTGTCGTCTTTTAAAACTGACCAGTCAACCTGAAGATGCCTTGAAATCATTATTCCCTAGGGATTTAGCAACAGCTAGAGCTTGACTTTGGAGCATCGGTCCGGAAATTTGGAGATTTATCTTCAATCACTTTCACCTTTTGTTTAATGACAATTATACATACGTTTTAGGCATCTTTATTCCGTAAATTCAGAACGCTACCTGTGAATCATCGGTTTGAGAACTTTAACTAATTTACGATTTTACAATGTAAATAGTTATTTGTAAGACAAGGATCTGTATTTTGCATAACGAGTGTGCAGTGAGGCCGAAATAAAATTTCAGGTACAGGTAGAATCTGTAATTCACCCGGCAGCAGGAATCATTCTTTATATTTTTTTTTTGGCCTAACGGGAATTAATTGACGTGGAAAGTAATCTATTTCTTTGTCTTTCCGCTTTATATTTTTTTCATGAATTGTATAGAAATATCCTTCCGTTCCGCGTTGGACAGATTCCGTTTTATGCAAAATAAATAACGTAAAATTGCTATTATTTCGCCGGGACCAATACATTTGTTCACATTGGACAGATTTCCGCATTATTCACGTTCCATATTAAACACGTTTTACTGTATTACCATTAAGTTGTATGCCTTCTTCATCCTCTAAAGGTTTGATAGCATGCTCTAGTACAAGATTTTATAGTAGACAGGATAGCGGAACATCTTGCTCTAACCCATTATGAATTTCAAAAATATCTGAAAATTGTTTGCCTACCCGCATCATATTCTTTGTGCCATTTAGACACGTTCCAATAAGTCTAACATTTAGGAATTCCGAAGTTCAGCAGGATACAATACAACTCCGTCCTCTTAATTGAATTGTATGACTCTTTACGTCCATGTATAGCTGATGTACAGTGTCATTATATTCCCATATATTTTCTGAAATGTGTTTTTCATAAGTAATGCCACGAGTGATTTCCAAATTATCGATAAATTCACGACTCACGAAGTGAGGAGTGAATTAATCTAGAGAATTTGGAAATCAAGAGTGGCATTTGTTAGGACTATTTAACGAATACAATTAAGCTGTTTACTCACAAATCATTATTTAACTATAGTTATTTTAAAATATTTATACAGTATATTTAATGTAAACGGCGATGTTTGAAAACAAATGAGAAACGATAGGTACGCTTCTACTGCTTCTTTTGTTTATCACTGCAACCAGATCATACTATTTATTGCCAAAGGAACGCAATATTGTAAGAATGATCTCTAGTGGAGAAAAAATGAAACACATCAAACTGTATATTAATTCATTTCTGATGTCGTATGATGTAAATATGACAATTATATTTTTCTGGATTGTTACCTGGGAAAAAATACATTTAGAAAGTGCAAACAGTGGTTTCTTTTTTTGGTGGTATAATCAATTGCTACAAATGTTTTTATATTAACTGCCGCATGCGGCATGTGTTGACATCTATGCACTATATATACAATCTGGTAGCCGTATTTCTCATGGGCTCAGTGTATGCAAAATAATGGTCAGACCTGTGCAGAATATTAAAAAGGAGGAGCTTTCTTTAATATGGTAATTATAACACTGATAAATATTTCGTGAAACACGACTCTGATTGGTTGTAAAACAGAAATCATTGAAACGTGATTGGTCATTGACTCCCATTTGGGGCATGAGTTAAATAGTCATTAAAAATCTAATCTATCGTAGGATTATATTCCTTCTGAGTCCACATTGATAAATACGTATTACGTAGTCAATATAAGAGAGTAAGTCTGGATACTGACAACTATCATCAGCTGAATATTCGTAGAAGGCAAGCACAGTCTCCTGAGGATGTCTACCGCAGCAATACACGAAACACTGAGTTTTATTAAAACTATTTCATGGCAATTTAGCCCAAAACGATCTTAACAATCAGGACTCCGGCTGGAAGCAGAGTTTTCAGAAAACACCATTCTTTTGAAGAGGTCCACTTTGCTTTAACGAACAGATGGTCGTAACATAGATTTTTTATTATTATTTTAGTAATTCGAGTTGCATGTTTACCTATAACCATTTGTTTTACACGTTGTCTTTACTTTTTTTTTCGCTGTTTGCTTTTCTATTTTAATGTTTTATTTAATATACAGACAGACACACATACACACAGAGAGAGGGGGATATAATCAGAAACACCTGGATACAAAACATTCCCTTTTCAGAAAAATCCGCATGTCGAAGATCGGAAAGCCGGGTAAGTTGACCACAATGTCAGTCATACAAAAAATGAAATAAAATATTTTGGCAAGTACTACTCACATACACTATCGTCTGAACCAATACGCTCCGTTCTATTGACGTATGAACTGATGTTCAATTGTAATAACTATGAAATTACAGAGCGATCTGAATTTTCAACAATAAATAATTGTCTTCAACATTGGAATTATGAAGTTCGAATTAAAAGAGAAAAATGTAACAGGCTCAAAGCCCTATCTTAAAACATAATATATTATGATGCGAGGTTGGGAAATGGCTTTTACAGAATCGAGGAAAATGTTTAAAAACCAAGCAATAGCGATGTTTTTAATTTTCGAGATTCTGTAAAACACTTCAAAAACGTGCGTTGTATTTTTTTTTTTTTTTTGCGCGATGGTGTTTTCAAAATTATATAAAATAGTAAAAAAAAACATATTTGTTGCGGGTATTTGCGTTCATTATAAACAATTAACTAACGTTAACAATGTACGCAATGTTTATTAGTTGAAATTACAGGAAGCCGTGAGACCAATTTAGTAATAAAATGGCGGTAAGTACGATTATCACTGACAAATCAACCCGACAGAGAACATTTCCACTTCTCATATGTTACAGACTACGACGTAAAGAAAGCCATCATGCGAATAAAAACCAAAGCAGAAGGAACTGACCGTATAAATATTACTTTACTGAATAAAATAATCGAAGCTATACTACCTACAATAACTCATATTTTTAACTCCTCACTACAAACTTCTACATATCCCTCATTGTGGAAACAAGCCCTCGTACGTCCACTGCCTAAAGTTAAAACGCCCTCAACCCCGAACGACTTTCGACCCATTAGCATTTTACCTACTCTTTCAAAAGCTCTGGAACGATTAGTCCATAAACAACTGACTGAATACCTAAATGATTACAACCTTCTAGATCAATTTCAGTCAGGCTTCAGGACAGGACACAATACAAATACTGCTCTACTAAATATTTGCGAAGACATACGCGAAGCTGCTGATAATCGAAAACTTACCATTCTTACATTACTGGACTTTAGTAAAGCATTCGACACGGTAGACTTGGACTTATTGTTGCATAAACTTAAAACCTCTTACTCTCTGATAGTGCCACGAAATGGTTCAATTCCTACCTTCATGAGCGCCAGCAATCTGTTATAGGAAATCATACATTATGTTCTTCTTGGTCCTTCCGTAAAGCTGGGGTTCCACAGGGTTCGGTACTTGGACCTTTGCTTTTTTCAATCTACATAAATGACATATCTAACTCCCTAAAGCATTGCAAACATAATTTATTTGCAGACGACATGCAAATCTACATCCACACAGACAAATATTCACTAAATGACGCTGTTGCCAAAATTAACGAGGATCTTGACTCACTAATGACTTGGACAGTTAAATATGGACTGCAATTAAATCCTACAAAGTCACAATCAATCATTATGGGTCATCAGAGACTATTATCTACAATTAACCTAAACACAGTTTCGCATGTGTCACTAAACGGAGTTCAAATCCCTTATAGTGAGACAGTAAAAATTCTAGGAGTATTTATTGACAAAAACTTAAATTGGAATACACAAATAAACCATACATGCAAAACAGTCTTCTCAATAATACATTCATTAAATCGTGTACGAAATTGTTTGCCATTCGCCCTTAGGAAAATGTTAGTAGAAACACTTGCAATGCCCCATTTTGATTATTGTGACACTCTTTTTACAGACTTAAATATTATTTCCACTCAAAGACTTCAACGTGTTCATAATTCTTGCGCACGTTTTATTTGTGGTATTCGCAAATTTGACCATGTTACACCGTCCCTGGAACAATTATCGTGGTTTCGTCTAAGAGATCGTAGAACTGTCCATTCCCTATCCCTTCTCTATAAAATACTTCACACATCATCGCCTAATTATTTATCACGCGCTTCATCAGACTATCCGACACACATAATCTTGACACTCGATCCCATCAGCACATTGTCCTTTATATCCCGCCTCATCACACTGTATATTATTCATTATCTTTTACGGTGTCACTTACCAAAACATGGAATTCCCTTCCACCCTATGTCAGAGACTGTCAAACTATAACATCCTTCAAAAACAAACTAAAGAATTATTTAATAACAAACTGACTTATACACCTCACTGATAGTATTCTTTTAGCAATATTAATATATTTAATTATTTATGTAAATAATATTAAGAATAACAAATATTTTTATTTGTTTTGTTTTAAATATTGTATAATCGTAAAATTAGTTTTCTATATCTCATTATTTTCCTGTTTTTTATATACACTAGACAGGGACAATTTAATATGTCTTGCTTGTATACATTTTATTATTAGTTTTAGTCTTAATTTTAACTAATATTAACTGGTTGTATTATAGATCGTAATATGTATATTAGATATTATCTTTTGATCAAATTTTTACTTAGTGTTTAATATTAGAGTTAATTAAGATTGTTATATTCTTATGTAATATATGTTTGTCCTGGTGAGTGGAAGAGAAGGCCACATGGCCTTAACTCCACCAGGCTAAATAAATCTTAAAATCTTAAATCTTATTTATTATTTTATATTGTTTCGAATAAAGTTCAGTTCATTTAAAATGCAGTGATTTGTTTCGTATAATGTATATTAACACCACCTTTTGGAGATATATATACACACACACACATTGTATGTAGTATACATAGAGGGCAGTGGTTTTACTTCCCACATGCGTGTTTGCAATATGTAGTATTACAGTATAGTTATTTTGATTACAGTGCAGTTATTTAGGTTGGCAACCCCGAAATGTAGGGAGTTGAACTTTCAATCATGGTCGCCATTACAAAATTTCTACTTTATAGTATGTATACTTCAATTAGGCCTACAATTTGAATTTTTTTAATGTATTTACAAAATGTATTTCATCAATTCCAAAAATTGTCTGTATCACTTTGCCCTTGAGGCAATCCTCTAATGAGGAAAGTTGTATATAATAATATATATTACTACGACAAAACATACTATCGCGCAAAAATAAAATTACGATGCGAAGTTGGGAAGTGGTTTTTACAGAATTGAGGAAAATGTTTAAAAATCGAGCGATTGCGAGATTTTTAATTTCCAAGATTCTGTAAAACACTTCACAAACGTGCGTTGTACAATTATCTTTTGCACGATGGTGTTTTCAAAATAATAAATAACAATAAAATAATATCTTTGATGGAAATATTTGTGTTCATTATAAACAATTGACTAACGTTAACAGTGTGGACAATGTTTATTAGTTGAAACAGCAGGAGGCCTTGAGACCAATTAGTTATAAAATAACAGAAGGCCGTGAGACCAATTTAGTAATAAAATGGCGGCAAGTTCGTATTTATTGTTTTATATTGTTTCAAATTAAGTTCAGTTCATTTAAAAAGCAGTGATTTGTTTTATATAATGTATATTAACACTACCTTGTGGATATTTTTTGTATATACATTGTATATAATATACATAGAATGCAGTGGTTTTACTTCCCACACGCGTGTTTGTAGTATGTAATATTCAGTACAGTTATTTTATTATAGTATAGTTATTTAGGTTGGCAACCCCGAAATGTAGGAAGTTCAACTTTCAATCATGTTCGCCATTGGTGTAAGTACGACAAAACGAACTATCGCGCAAAAAATAATGTAATTTTGCCAACAGCATATGATATCGAGCAACCCCACAGCCAAGTACTAAACAGGCCCATTATTGCGTATCGCACGAACATCATACACACGACATTATTCAACATCGTGTAGAAAAGCTCATATCAAGCGATCATGGTGCGATAATACCTAGATGTCGATTGCCCTACCAGCCGACTGCTGACATCATATCCATGCCAAAACCTAAAACCCAAAAATGACAAAATTGCATTTTGCCAGGTTTTCAGGGGGGAGAGAGAGAGAGAGAGAGAGAGAGAGAGAGAGAGAGAGAGAGAGAAAGAGAGAGAAAGAGAAAGAGAGAGAGAGAGAGAGAATATATATATTTCCATTATTATAAACATTATCTGGTAAATTATGGCAATTATGTCAATTGACATGTGTTTTGACGACGAGGTGTCGTAACATAGGTCTACTAGATAATGTTTACAGTAATGGAAAGATTTTTCTCCTGAAAACCTAGCAAAATGCAACTATGCCATGTTGGGATTTTAGCGTCAATATGCCATTTACGGCCAGTACAGAGGTGATATATGGTTATCATGACGGATCATGTAGCCGTTATAGATGGCTAACTCAACTTGGAACCGCTGCTTATTGTCTTCTTCTTCTTCTACTACAAGGTTTAGGCTATGCAGCCTGTTCCGGCGAAGTTAAAAGTGGAGTCCATCTTCTACGTGGTCGGCCAACATCTCTTGTTCCTCTGGGATTATACCGGAAGGTTCTTTTTGGAATTCTTTCGTTGTTCATTCTCATTAAGTGTTCTGTCCATTTCTTATTATTTTCGCTGATTTTATCTTCAATTTTATATATATATTTAATTCTTCTCGTATAGTTTCATTCCTTATTGTATCCGCTCTTGTGCATCCTTTCACATTACGTAAAATCAGCATTTCCGCAGTCTGTATCCTGCTTTTATCCCTTGATCTCATTATCCAATTTTCACTTCCATACAACAACATAGGAACAGCCATTGTTTTATATAATTTAAGTTTCGTATCTTTCCTTGTTTTCCGACCTAAGGTTCTTTTTATGGTTCCACAAATAGCCTGAAATTTATTTACTTTATTTTCTATATCTTTATTTTCTCTATAAGTTATATCACATCCTAAATATTGGAAATGTGATACTTGTTCTATTATTTTGTTATCCAGTACAATTTTTTATCTAATTCCATATTTACCAATAAATGCCATTACTTTTGACTTATTTATTGATATTTTACAATTATATCTATTGGCTATTAATTTAAATTTATATGCTAACATTTGGAGCTCATTTTCAGATTCTGCTAAAAGTACAACATCGTCAGCGAATAATAAAGCATTTATTTTATCTTTATTATCAATTAATATTCCTTCATTAGTTATTGTAATTATGCAAATTCCGGACGACCTGGTGAGAACTGCTCCTACACTGGCCAAAATCCCATGAGAAAATTTATTTCCACTTGAGGGTTCGAACCAATGCGTGTCCCGTAACTCCGCGCCAGCTATGCCGCGGGACAATAATTTCAAATAAGATTGAGAAATATTTATGATAGTATGCCATGTTCTAAATAATTACACTCAAATGTCTAAGTTGACTTTTTTTAACTAATACAGTATTGTAGCTTTAAATGGCATTAGGCTTACATGAGTTTAATACGGTTTTTTTATATTTCTTTGCCTTCACCCTTTGACGGTAACTTTGCAAGCTTTACGCAAACACGGGCCTTACAGGGCCACGACCTATTGGGAGAGGATTTTGACTTTCGATCACACACATTTTTTTTGACCACATAAGGATATGAAAAGCCAGAACAAAGATTGCTTAAATTGTTATGGAATTGATCCCAATGGAAAGGAGGAAGAGAGGTAGACCGAAGAAAACTTGAATAGAAGGGGTACAAGCGGCTATGAATGTCAGAGGATTGGAGGAAGATCAATGGATGGGCAGAGAGGAATGACATTTGGTTTCCGGAAGACGGCGGCAGCTGAATGATACCGGATGATGATGATAAGGATATGGAAAGGTCTGCTCGATAAGTGATCGGCACAATGCCAGGACCACAACATGGACATTCACTCACTAAACCAGACGAATATGATATGGATGACCATGATCACCAGACGGTGTACGAGGTCTATTTCAGTGTTAAAGTTACCTGACATTTGTCTCTTACACAGAAAACTTCGTAGTCAGTTTATTATGTGTTAAATGCGATGACGAAATAATGAATGGATCATGGATATAAAGTATTAATAGTAATTAAACCTCTTTGCGCGATAGTGCGTTTTGTCGTACTTACAGCAATGACCACCATGATTTAAAGTTCAACTTCCTACATTTCGGGGTTGCCAACCTAAATAACTATACAGTGATAAAAATAACTATACTGTAATATTACAAACATGCGTGTGGGAAGTAAAACCACTGCCCTCTATGTATACTACATACAGTGTATATACAAAAAATACCCAAAAGGTAGTGTTATTATATATATTACAACAAAACAAATCACTGCATTTTAAATGAACTGAAATTAATTTGAAACAATATAAAACAATAAATACGAACTTGCCGCCATTTTATTACTAAATTGGTCTCACGGCCTCCTGTTGTTTTAACTAATAAACATTACCCACACTGTTAACGTTAGTCAATTGTTTATAATGAACGCAAATATTTCCAACAATGATATTATTCTACTATTATTTAATATTTTAAAAACACCATCGGGCAAAAAATAATGTACAACGCACGTTTGTGAAGTATTTTGCAGAATCTCGGAAATTAAACCTCGCTATCGCTTGGTTTTTAAACATTTTCCTCGATTATGTAAAAGCCACCTCCCAACCTCGCATCCTAATATACTATTATTTCTAACAAAAACAATGCAAATTAAAGTAGGATGATTTAAATGATACACTGCTCTGTAAAACAAATAAAACAAGATTCTCTGTTAAGTGCTTGAAAAATGCATATAAATGTGAGATGAGATTAAAAAATCTAACAATTTAGAATCTCGAAATAATTGTACTCAATGACAGCAATGGCTATCGTCCAATGTGCACTGACCTGCCTGGCAGGAAACTATTTCTAGACTACACAACTGCGAGGAATTTGTCCTAGGCGAAATTGTTTAAAGCAGCTAGCATTTACCTTTGATAACGTTGTTTACTGACTTCGTTTTGTTTCATTCTAGTTTATAGACGCTTTAACATCTAGATCATAACGCGTCCAGGATCTTTGGTGTAGTCAGTAAGTTGTATGTTTCCCGTATAATGTATCATATTTATATTATTATTATTATTATTATTATTATCGTATCATTATTGTTATTACCCTATAAAATGTTGTTTGTACATGACATTTACATTGCTACATTAATTGTATCTTTAACTGTTTATAATTAGTATAGTGTATATCTGTATTTGTCGAATATTTATTTGTATTTGTGCTGGTTGAGTGGAAGAGAGGGCCTTATGGCCTTAACTCTGCCAGAATAAATAAAGTATTATTATTATTATTATTATTATTATCGTATCATTATTGTTATTACCCTATAAAATGTTGTTTGTACATGACATTTACATTGCTACATTTATTGTATCTTTAACTGTTTATAATTAGTATAGTGTATATCTATATTTGTCGAATATTTATTTGTATTTGTGCTGGTTGAGTGGAAGAGAGGGCCTTATGACCTTAACTCTGCCAGAATAAATAAAGTATTATTATTATTATTATTATTATTATTATTATTATTATTATCGTATCATTATTATTATTATTATTATTATTATCGTATCATTATTGTTATTACCCTATAAAATGTTGTTTGTACATGACATTTACATTGCTACATTTATTGTATCTTTAACTGTTTATAATTAGTATAGTGTATATCTATATTTGTCGAATATTTATTTGTATTTGTGCTGGTTGAGTGGAAGAGAGGGCCTTATGACCTTAACTCTGCCAGAATAAAAAGTATTATTATTATTATTATTATTATTATTATTATTATTATTATTATTATTATTATTATTATTATTATTATTGTTGTTGTTGTGGTTGTAAGTGTTTTCTGATGTTCACTGATTTTAATTTTTATATCAGTCTATTAAATGGTGAATATGATGAGATGTGTTGTGGTAATTAAATTTCAATCCAGGACATATCTTGTCGAATGGGGAAAACCAGAAAAACCCTCAGATAGATTAGTAAAGAACGGGATTTGAACCTGGGTCCTACAAAAAAAACTAGTCTCAAACGCTACAGCTTCAGCAAACTAGTTCGGTTGACGTCTTATTGTTTACCGAATATTATCAAAATTCCTATTTTAGAGCTATTATCATAAGTAATGCCACGAGTGATCTCCAATTTATCTAGGGAATTTGGAAATCAAGAGTGGAATGTGTTAGGACTATTTAACAAATTAAGCTGTTTACTCACAAATCATCATTTAAATATAGTTATTTTTAAATATTTATATATTTACTGTAAACGGCGATGTTTGGATACAAATGAGAAACGTTATGTTTCGTTTGTTCATTACTGCAACCAAATCATATTTATTGCCACATAGAATCGCAATATTGTAAGAATGCACCCTAGTGAAGAAAAAATTAAACACGTCATGACAGGTTACTAAATAATTTCTGATGTTCTATGATGTAAATATGTCAATTATATTTTTCTGCAACGTTAATTCCTGGGAAATAATACGTTTAAGATAGTGCAAACAGTTTTTCTTTTGTGGTATAATCAATTGCTACGAATGTTCTTTATTATATCTCGCAAGCAGATTCTGGTTACATTCGTGCACTATATATACAATCTGGAAGCCACTTGATGAAATGAAAATGATAAAATCGTGATGAAAAACGACTGTGATTGGTTGTAAATAAAAATTCATTGAAATGTGATTGGTCATCGACTGCCATTTGGGGCATGAGTTAAATAGTCTAGAATAAAATCATTTCTAACATTTACAAATAGTCCTTAAAATAATTTAACTTTTTTAAAGAAAAAAGAGCACTATGGTATAACGGTTAAAATTCCTGTCCGAAGGGTTCGATTCCCAGCTACATCGAGGGATTATTTGTGTACAGAGTGGCACAGAAGATCGTGTACAACATTTGAGGGATGACAGAGGATGACAAGAAAAATATTATTTTTATATCAAAATTCATATATAGTATATCGACTGTTTTCTGTTTAGGGTGTGATACAGCTCTATGTATTAAATATCTTTTCCACATAGAATTTGCGTGTTTTACTTAAATACATTAAATACCCATCAATAGGAACCTCAAACTCGATGCTATTCTTTTTGCAGACGATTTAGCTCTTCTGGCACTTTCCGAAAATGATTTGCAACGATCAATTTATAATTTACAAAAAATAGGTGCCAAATTTAATATGGAAATATCAATTAACAAAACTAAAATTAAGGCATTTCATGGGAAGGACCCCATACAAAGTAAAATCTGTCTCCAGAATAAAATTTTAGAGAGATCTAATCAATTTAAATATCTTGGGTTTATCTCTCTATCTGGGATGAAAAGGATATCCCTGAAAAAGTTACTAGTTATAATAAAAGTTTAGGAATTATTAATCAAGTTATGAAACCATCCCTTGTACAAAAAAACACCAGATTACGTTTATATAACACTTTGGCTAGACCAGTGTTGATCTATGGTAGTGAAGCATGGACACTAAGAAAACAACATGAAAGCAGAATAACGGCTTGTGAAATGAGATTCATGCGCAGAACAGCGGGTTACACCAGATGGGATCGGAAAAGGAACACCGATATCTTAAAAGAATTGAAGACTACGCCAATTTTGGAATATGTTAAACAGTACCAACTAAATTGGAAACACCATCTTGAAAGAATGAGTTCAAATCGGATCCCCAAAGCTGTTTATAATTATATACCAAGAGGACGAAGATCACTGGGCCGTCCTATGAAACGCTGGAGGGAAAATTTTCTATAGGATCGTAACAGGCCTTGGCCTAATACTTGGAAGGAAGAAGAAGACTTAAATACATTGTTAAAGTTGTTCGCCATTGACGTCAGCACAGGGTGGAACATGCGTACCAATAAGAAATGCCAGGAGTTCGTACAAGGCGGGCAACAAATTCTTCTTCAGTAAGGCTCTCATAAATAAGACATTTTATCTCCTCCACAAAAATAAATCAATTTTAATCAATATTGAACGATGTAATAAATATGGTCTCGAGTACGTCCGCTCCAGATCCCTAATAGATTCACCTTAATTGCGCCGCTGACACGCAAAAAGGGTCGGTGCACTTGCATTTTGATACTTACTTACTCACTGGCACTATCGAACCCGTAGATTCATGGCCGCGCGGACATAAGCTCTCCATACATCCCTATTCTGAGCTAATGCTTTCCAATCATTCCCTGTATAATCTACTTCCCTCAAATCGTAGTTAATGCTATTCTCCCACCTCATTCTTGGTCTACCAACTGGACGTTTTCCCTCTGGCTTTCCTACAAGAAGCTTCCATGCACGTCTTTCATTCCCCATACGTGCAACATGTCCTGCCCATAGCAGTCTACGAGACTTAACTGTTCTTATTATATCTGGCTTCCTATAAAGACCATGTAGTTCATTGTTATGTAGTCTTCTCCATTCACCTGTCTGGTCATCTATCTTTGGTACAACAATTTTCCTAAGTACTTTATTCTCAAATACTTGTAATCTTGTTTCCTCTCTTAAAGTAAGAGTCCATGTTTCGCACCCATTTAATATAACTGGTAGAATAATAGTTTTATATATTTTCAGTTTAACGTTTTTTGAAAGGAGTTGGGACATCAAGAGTCTCTGCAATGCATAATAGCATGCATTTCCAGAATTGATCCTATGTTTAATTTCTTTGTGCATCTCATTCCTATTTGTGATCATTGTTCCTAGGTATTTGAATTCAGCCACTTCCTCAAAATTTCCCTCATTTGTCATTAGCTGTCCATTTCCATTATATAATGAATTTCTACGTGTGACCATATATTTAGTTTTATTGATATTTACTTCCAGTCCTAATTTCTTAGTACTACTCAATAGTGTGTGTGTGTGTGTTCTTTAGTATCTCCTCGCTATCGGCCAACAATACTACATCATCAGCATAAACTAACAGCTTATTATGCCAGTGAGTTGTAATCCTTCCTCATTCTCTAAAGACTTAATGGCATGCTCTAGTACAAAATTAAATAGTAGAGGAGATAGTGCATCTCCTTGCTTCAACCCATTCTGGATTTCAAAAGTGTCCGAAAACTGTTTGCTGACACGCACCCTACTCTTTGTGCCAATTAGACACATTCGTATAAGTCTAACTACCTTTTTAGGAATTCCGAACTCCAGCAGGATACTATATAATTTCTCCCTCTTAATTGAATCATATGCTTTTTTGAAGTCTACATACAGTTGATGTACAGTACCATTATATTCCCATTTCTTTTCTAAAATCTGTCTTATACTAAAAATCTGATCTGTTGTAGACCTGTTTCTTCTAAATGCACATTGATGATCTCCTAGAATGTCATCAATATAGGGACTTGCATTTTGATACCACCTTAAAAATGAAGAATCTTGAAGCGAGATTTTGTCTAAATCGGCAAAATATTTCATTATACGATGTAAAGTTTGTCATGACCAGCATCATGCGCTAGTGGTCAGCGTTTCTGACTACAGTTCATGAGGTCCCGGGTTCGATTCCCGGTCAAACCATAGGATTTTTTTCTTAAAGGGAATTATTCCTGTGGTTGCCCATGGTCTGGAATTTAGGTCAAGTTTAGGTTAAGGACTCTCATGGCGTTTCATTATCATTTATCACCCATAATATCATCTGGGTAACATAACTCCGGTTTCAAGATGCCCCAGCTAAGAAATGGATTAAAATTCTGCCAACGCCAGGGGAGAAAACCAGGAATATCATAAGAGACAACCTGGTAGCACTAAAAAAAAGTATGTCATTGATCCACGACGTTTTAGTGTATGCCGGACGACACTTGACTTTCTTACTTTTTTTCTTTTTTTAAACGTTTTTCGCCTCGTGAGAAAAAATAAATTTATAGACATATTATATAAGAGAAATAGCGGAATCATGTTAAGAAAACAGAAATTAAGGTTGAAAGAATGAGTTATGCTAGCCAAGTGAGTCACTGTATTGTCTTCTGTTGTCCAGTTGTTTCTATTATTATTATTATTATTATTATTATTATTATTATTATTATTATTATTATATTATTATTATTATTATTATTATCATCATCATCATCATCATCATCATCATTAATTCCAAAGTCATGATATTGCTATAATAATCTTGCAGTTCATAAAGCTAGTCTTTATTTGTTGTTGTCCTTCCTCTTTTTCTTTGGCTTCACGGCCCTTTGAGTCTAGTCTTAGCCGCCATAGCAGCAGCCAATCACTCCTTTCTATCCTGAGCCTTGACTCTCCATCTCCTGATTTCCCGATTGAGGGTCTTTCCACTTTTCAGCGGTTGCCCTTTTACCAGCCGGCTGCTGGCCCTTCACATCCACATGTGTCAATCACATAGGTAGATGATCAACAGCCAGTGTAGGAGTGACATGTGGTTAGCATGTCGAGTCCCCCAGCCGTTATAGCTGGTTCCTCAACCTGGAGCCGCTACTTATTGTAGCTACCCAATTGCCTCACGATGCTGGATGGGCACCGGTCCCATACTGGCCGAAATACCATGAGAAAATTTCTTCCCCCATGGAGACTCGAACCAGCGCAAGTCCCGTAGCTCTGCGCCAAGGCTTCCTACCTTAACAGCTCGGTTACGGCGCGGGACTCCTGATTTCCAAGTTTGCAAATTAGACTCAACATTGTCAAACCATCTTAACTTTTACCTTTCCACATTAAGTCTAACTTCGGGTTTTAATGGCATTTTCTTACTCAATTGTTAGGCTATAAATTTTGTTTATTTAATTTTAATATTTTTTTCTTGTTGCTTTTCCAACTATATCCCAATTGTAAGAACTGGCACCCATCTTATGTAAGAAGTTTTTTCGTAATCTTATTTTATATAAAATTAATTTTAAGAAGTCCTGAATTTTCAATTAACGACATCGATACATAGTTATGTTACTACCAAGATAACTGGTATCAAGTGAAGCGTCTACACAGAACAAGAATCCCTGGCTAATCCTGTATTACCAACCTACAACTTGCATTGCTGATTATGATATGAGGAAAGCCTCAATATTACTAAGATCATTAGAAAAATCGGTCTGAATTTGATATAAAAAACTCTTGTACTTAAAAAAAATTGAATGTGATCTTTAATCTATAGGTCCACTATAATGATAGCTGTGTTTGAAATGTCCAAAATTGATATTAAATAAAACAAAATAATGCCAGCCAAACGAGTTGACGAAGTTGGTAACATTTGTGAATCCCAATTGTAAGGTCCCGAGTTCAAATCACAGTGTTGATCAACCTGACGAAATAAAAATAATCACAAACGCTACGAATGTTTTCATACATGAAACAAATTACATAAAAATTTCCACTGGTTAACCTACTATATATTATGCACTTTACAGTTACTAAATACAGTAATTTTTCTTATTATGTAACAAGTTAAAGAAAGAAGAAAGCGGAGAAAATCTATAATTGAGATAGTCTAATGCCTTTCTCATAACTTGAATTAATATTTTTACTGCTCTTAGATGTAATAATGTTCTAAAAAAAGTTCAGTTAGAAATTTTTATAGATAATATTTCAGGTCAAGGTGTAATTTATATTTCAGTGGTGATGGATTACAATATATTATTAATTAAACGGAATATGAAGTTAAATTTTATATGAAGGTGGATTTAATAGTAATATTATATAGATTATTAATTTGATTTTGGCCCTAAGATAAAAGAAAATTCTAAATATAGTACAAATAAAATACACCGGACGAATTGGCTCAGACAGTAGCGTTTGATACTAGCATTTGGAAGTTCCAACCAACCTGGGGTTTTTCTTGGTTTTCCTCATTTGTCATAGCAAATGATGAGTTGAACTATAGTTATCGGGACTCATTCCATCGTTCATTGAATAGAATAAAGTCAATGAATCACAAATGAAATTGGCTATACACAATAAATATAGACATTACCTAGTACATACAATCAAGGGTTCTAAAGATATGTTAAAGCATCTATAAATAACCATGAAGTGAAAAAGTTTTTATATTTTTAATGTGTTTAAAATATTAACATAAATATCAAGTGTAGATATGATTTGTTAAAAATTATGTTTTCAAATTCTAAACAGTGGGCACGCATAGCGTAGTGGTTAAGGCACTGCGCTACAAGCCAGAAGGTCGAGGGTTCAAGTCCCGGTGGGGTCAGGGTTTTTAAACTGACCCAAACCTTCTGGCAGCACTATGGTCCTGGAGTACCAGACGTTTGTTCTGAGGTAAAGGCGGCCGTCACGCAGGGCTGACAACAAGTGCCGATTGTCCAGAAAAAAGTAGGAGTCTTAACCGTCTACTACCCCAAGGGCCTCCTGAGGCCTGTAGTGGGATTACTTTACTTAACTACAATTAAATATTTTATTTTAAAAAAAACTATGAACTGGTATTGTAGCCTCACTATGATGGTTGTCCAGCGGCTCGCTTTGTTTCCCCGCACTGTTATATATAGTTAAATACAAATATGCCAACTACCACCGCTATAGTAATTACGCATGTTAATCATTGTCAAGCATTGTCGCGGCACCCGCTTTTATATAAACGGACAACCATCATAGTAGCCGACAGTTGAAGAGTTAGGAGTTCATACAGCACGCAGTATCTCCTGAGGATGTCTACCGCTGTAGTAGACGAAACATTGCGTTTTAAGAAAACCAGACCACGGCCATTTAGCCCGAAAGACAAACCCAACAGGAATCAAGACACCTGCCGTGATAGCCTACAATTTTACAGAATTAATCATGTTATTAAGTCGACATAAATGTAGTCTAACGCTTATAAAATAATGAAAAATGAGATTAGAGCAATATATTGTAGTTCATTTCTGTGCATGGAAAAAATAATACATTTAAAATTTAACAATACAGATATTATGAATGTCAAATGGATTCCTTCGTGGTGAAACTGAAATTACGTTTTATTTTTCGATGTGCGGAATATGTCCTTCACTTGAACAAGAGGACTGTCCTAGATTTCCGGAGCACCTACGCAGGGCGGAGTCAATATGTGACTTACCTTGAGACAAGTACGGGACTTAATGAATAGGAGGGTGATTACACAGTTCGGTATTTTTTGCAACTTTTTTTTTTACACACTTAGCCAATAAAAAATCCAAACACAGATATAATTGGTCTTGACTATTTATATCGCTTTCATAATACTAGTACTATGTAACAGTTCCTATTGCAGTTCTGCCAGACAATTCTAATACAAAATATTTTGATTACACTGGTGACAAGGTTTTCTTCACAAGAAATCTGATTAGTGAATCTAGTGAATTTTTTCATACTGAATTCAGATATGCAGTCAGAATTTTTCAAACCGGCACAATTTTTTTGTGACAGGTACTTTTTTAAAATTGATTTTAGCACTCTCTTTGACCTGTCATGGGAACCTTTACCTTATATGTGACGATTTTATTCAAGCTGTATTTAAGGCCTATCTCTGATGAGCACGGTGAGCGTTTTCATCAGCAAATTTCCACAATGGAAAAGAGGTACCAAGGCAAGTGGAGTTCTAATATGCGGCTGACTACTGTTGGACCAAGAAGAGAGATGTTCCAGATGCAAAATATGCCCGAAAATCACTATCTACCACTTTATAGGTAAGTCAGAATGAGTTAGAGTTAGATGGATTTTATTAAAAATTATAAAAAATGTAAATGAATATCACAGAAAACTCTTGCCTGATAGGAAAAAAAACTGAAATGATATTTAAATTCAGCATGAAAAATACTTCTAAAATATCATATTTTTATTCTTGAGAAAGAAAAAAGTTAATTTTTGTCGACCGGTGATATTTTACTCAATTTAATATGAATTAAGTTTAAAACCCACCCCAATAGTTATCAAACAAAGCATGTTTATCAGATTATCACTGTATGATTACCGTACTAGTAGCTAACAGCCACATCGTCTTTCTGTTGTTTAGTTATAGTAGTAAAAAAGTCTGTGAATAAACCTCCCCACCAAAGTAAATAAATCAAACTACACTGCTCAAAAAATTAGGGGATATTGTAGAATAACCCATTAAGACTATGTTTTTTGGAATAGTATTAGATGCAATCACTTTCTATTACTCCAAGATAATGTAAATAAGAGTTTGAAGTTGTTACGTAACCTCGGTACCACACCAGAGGGCAGTGTCTGTACTGTTGATGTGAAAGGGTGGTGTGGGGGTGAATGTTTTGTTGCTGTTTTTAAATCCAGTCCAGTTTTCAGTTAGTGAATGACTTGCCTTAGGGACAGTGATGCCTCGACAACGTGATTTACCTGAACCAATGGCTTGGAGGGCCATAGGAAGGACGGAAGCTGGACAGACACAACAAGAGGTGGCAGAAGCCATTGGGGTGTCTCAAAGCGTGATTACCAGACTTTGGAATCATTTTCAAAGAACATACTGTTCACAGAAGAGCCGGACAAGGTCGACCAAGGGCAACAACAACAAGGGATGACCGTTACCTCTTGTTAACAGCCCGTCGGAATAGACAGCAGAATGCAACTCAATTGCGAAATACACTTCAAACAGCAACAGGACGCAGGGTGTCAACTCAAACTGTCCCTAATCGACTGCATGGAAGTGGTCTCTATGCCCGTAGGCCCATGGTGTGTACCAGGTTAACTCCACAACACCATAGAGATCGCAGAAACTGGGCGGAGGAACTTCGTGGATGGAGGCATGCTGAATGGAGATCAGTTCTTTTTTCTGATGAGTCGCGATTCAACGTGGAATGTGATAGTCGGCGTGTATTCATCTGGAGAGAAAAAGGGACACGAAACAATCCAGCTTTTGTACGTGAAAGATCCCCATATGGTGGCGGTGGATTGATGGTGTGGGCAGGAGTCAGTAGTGGTGGACGTACGGACCTCTATGTCATCCAAGGTGGTACTTTGACTGCGATAAGGTATAGAGATGAGATTCTCCGACCTTTTGTCATGCCTTATGCTGGTGCCATAGGCGATTCTTTTCTTTTTATGGACGATAATGCACGACGCCACAGAGCTGGCTGGGTGGACGACATGCTGGAAGTGGAGGGTATCGAGCGTATGCAATGGCCAGCTTCTTCCCCGGACTTAAATCCGATTGAGCATGTGTGGGATGCATTAGGCAGGCGCATTGCAGGCAGACCAGCACCTCCCACAACTGTTCCAGAGCTGCACATTGCTCTTATGGAAGTGGCCACGTATCCCCCAAGAACTCATTGTTAACCTCATTGCATCAATGCCACACAGGTGTGAGGCAGTGCTGGCCGTTCGAGGAGACCATACACCATACTAAAGAAACATTTTCACCCATGTTAATGTTGCTTTGTTTGTTTGCCATATTCCTAATCAGGATCTCTTTGACATCTGGTGTGGTACAGAAGTTACGTAATGACTTCAAACTCTTGTTTACATTCTTTTGGAGTAATAGAAAGTGATTGCATCTAATACTGTTCCTAAAAAACATAGTCTTAATTGGTTATTCTACAATATCCCCTAATTTTTTTTGAGCAGTGTATTTTTTTAAAACAAGAAATAGATAAAACCATAAGGACATAAGTAGCATTTACGTACTGGTCTATCCTGTGATTCTAACTTATGAAAACAGTAGATTATGATATCATGAAATTATGCATATAATGTTATTGTTTATCATAACTAACTCACTGGCACTATCAAACCCGTAGGTTCATGGCCGCGCGGACATAAGCTCCCCATACATCCTTACCCTGAGCTGTTTTCCAATCATTCCCTATATAATCGACTTCCCCCAAATCATAGTTAATGTTAATCTCCCTCTGGTTTTCCTACAAAAAGCTTCAATGCACGTCTTTCATTCCCAATTCGTGCCACATGTCCTGCCCATTGCAGTCTACGAGACTTAACTGTTCTTAATATATCTGGTTTTTTTTATAAAGACCATGCAGTTCACTGTTATGTAGTCTTCTCCATTCACCTGTCTGTTCATCTCTCTTTGGTCCAAAACTTCTCCTAAGAACGTTATTCTCAAATACGCGTAATCTCCTTTTCTCCCTTAAAGTAAGAGTCCATGTTTCACATCCATATAATATAACTGGTAGAATAATAGTTTTATATATTTTCAGTTTAACGTTTTTTGAAAGGATTTGGTGCGTCAAGAGTCTCTGTAATGCATAATAGCACGCATTTCTAGAATTGAGCCTACGTTTAATTTTTTGTGCATCTCATTCCTATTTGAAATTATTGTTCCTAGGTATTTGAATTCAGCCACTTCCACTGATATAATTTAATGTCTTGGGAGTAGAACC
Source organism: Diploptera punctata (assembly GCA_030220185.1). Classification (NCBI taxonomy): domain Eukaryota; kingdom Metazoa; phylum Arthropoda; class Insecta; order Blattodea; family Blaberidae; genus Diploptera; species Diploptera punctata. The sequence goes on along the minus strand of JASPKZ010003860.1, from coordinate 1,303,658 downwards.
TGATGTGTCGAACCTAGAAGAGACCTGTAATTTACATAAGACCATAGAACAGAATTTCATTTCACTGATCTCCATAATACTGGGTTAAAGCAATATATATTTGAGGTCGCGGTTCTCAAGGCTGTCTGTCCTCCCAGTCTGAATAAGCTATATATATATATATATATATATATATAGGAATTCTGCCCGAAGGCGGTCCTTCACTGCAATCATAGCATTTTCATGCTATGCTATGCTTGCAGCTTTACTAGGGAATTGTAGGTGTGGTAGCTTCCCGTTGCTTTCCACACCGGCGAAGGATGATAATGATGATAATGATAAGGATGATGATGATGGCCATATGAATTCGGGACCGTTTGGGCCTTAAAGTTTTCCTGACATTTGTCTTACAGGCGAGGAAAAACCCCGATAAAAACCTCACCCAGAAAAACTGTCCCGACCGGGGATCGAACCCGGGCCCGCTGCATAACAAGGCAGCACGCTATCTCGAGATCACAGCGGTGGCATATATATATATATACACTTTTTTTTCGTCTAATGCCACCAGGTTATATTTTATGACATTTCTGGCTTTCTCCCCTACCACTGGAATAATTGTAATACATTTCTTAGTTTTGGGCACCTGGAAGGCGGAGTTACGTTACCCCGATATGATGTGTGATAAATGATAATGAAGCTCCAGAAGAGTTCTTATCCTAAACTTAACTTAAATTCCAGACCATGTGCAACCACAGGAATAATTCCCTTTAAGGAAAAATCCCTACGGTTTGACCGGGAATCGAACCCGGGACCTCCTGAACCGTAGTCAGGAACGCTGACCACTAGCCCATGAGGTTGGTCCCCAGTCTGAATATAGAACTAAAGACATATTGATCAAATTTGGTGTACATATATATTACGATCGGGTAATTCAGCAGTAATCAAGGACAATAAGTTGGGTAGCAAAAATTAAAACATATAAAACAATACTGAAATCAATACCGTCTGGCAGCGAAACATGAGCATTATCAGAAATATATAAGTTCATATTAAATGCATAGGAAAGAAAAATACTAAGGAAGATGTATGGAGCAGCACAGGAACATGATAAATGGAGAATTAAAATGAACCAGGAAATGAAAGAATTATATAGGGATTTAGATCTGGTAGGAGATATTAGAAGAAATATACTGGAATAGCTAGGACATATGTTACGGACAGAGCAGGAAAGAAGTGCAAGAAGTATTTTAGAAGCTAAACCAGAAGGAAGAAGAAAGGTTGGAAGATAACTAAGATAGTTGGATAAGGTTGAAGAAGACTTAAGACAACTGAAGGTTAAAAGATGGAGACAGAAAGTCATGATTAGAAAAGAATGGGCAGATGTTATGAAGGAGGCCAAGGTTCTTAGAGGACCGTAGAGCCAAAGGAGGATGAGGAGGAAGAAGAAGAACGTATTGCAGTAAAGAGATAAAATACCCTAGCGCCCCTCGGGGGAGAAACCGAAGTTGAAATAGGAAAACGATCGGCAATGACCCACATATTCCAGCAAATCTCTAGCTATAACATCTGGAGTAATTCAAATTAATTCTGTATAGCCCTACATATAACTTACAATCTGGAAAAGATTTCGTGCGATGTTTAGAGACCCCTTCACCCTCATGACGGAATGTGATGGGGCGAAAACTATAAATAATTGAAAACCCCCGATATTGGTATCGAAGTCATAGTGTTCGGAGTCGTTAGGCCTATTGATGACATTTAAAGCCAAATTTGACCCTAGAACCCCTAGGAGAAGTGAGTGGGTGTGAAGGGGTAAACAATAAAATGGCGAAAGAGATAAAAGATTAAAGTATGCATAGTTTTCGGAGTCGCTAAAGTGAATGGTGGCAGTCCAAATTATATTTAAGCCCAAGCTAGACTCTTGTCACCCCTAAGGGGATGAGAAACGATGGAAAATAAAATCTTCAAAATGACCGAAAATCATGATTAAAAACTACGAATTCGACACTAATCTCGGTCAGTTTTTATTTTTCATCTCTTGTCACCCCCTTAGGTTAGCCAAATTTGACCCCAGGAGAAGTGAGTGGGTAAATAATAAAATGGCTCTTAACCTTGGCCACTTTTGGAATTGTATTCTTCATTATTATTATTTCGGGATAAGTAAGCTTATTGGCGCCAAGACATTTTTGATAAATGGATACCCAAGCAACTCCGGGCAACAAGTTAGTGTCTTTATAAACTGAGTTTTCTTCCAAATTTATGGCTCGATTTCCATTGTCTCCTGATAACACAAAAAGTGCATTCACAGGGCTACTGGATTTTGTAGTAAGTTGTATTATAAAATTAATCTTTCTCGAAATTGCCTAACTTTATCCTATAACTTTACACAAAGTTAATAAAATAGGCCTGTATCTAATGAGTGTGTAAAAAAGACTAAACGCAGTGTTAATTCACAATACAATATTTATTGCATGAGTTCGGTACCCGTCTTGAATGACATTATCACTTTTTAGGAATCTCAATTACGCTGAAGGACTAGGGCCTATAGCAGGTGTGTCAAACTCAATTGGACCGCGGACCAAACCTCTCGAGAGCCACACATGATCTACAGACCTTGTCATAAGTAATGCCACGAGTGATTTCCAATTTATCTAGAGAATTTGGAAATCAAGAGTGGCATTTGTTAGGACTATTTAACGAATAAAATTAAGCTGTTTACTCACAAATCATTATTTATAGTTATTATAAAATATTTATATATTTAATGTAAACGGCGATGTTTGAAAACAAATGAGGAACAATTGGCACGCTTCTTTTGTTTATCACTGCAATCAGATCATATTATTTATTGCCAAAGGAACGCAATATTGTAAGAATGCACTCTAGTGGAGAAAAAATGAAACACATCAAACTGTATATTAATTCATTTCTGATGTCCTATGATGTAAATATGACAATTATATTTTTTCTGGAATAAAAATACCTGGGAAAAAATACATTTAAGGAAGTGCAAACAGTGGTTTCTTTTTTTGGTGGTATAATCAATTGCTACAAATGTTTTTATATAAACTCCGGCATGTGCTATGTGTTGACATTCATGCACTATATATATATATACACAATTTGATAGTCGTGTTTCTTAGAGAGTCAGTCACTGCAAAATAATGCTATGACCAATTCAAAATGTTAAAAAGGAGGTGCTTTCTTTATTATGATAAACTTTAGTTGGTAAATTCTAGGCGAAACACGACTGTGATTGGTTGTACATAAAAAATCATTGAAATGTGATTGGTCATTGTCTCGCATTTGGGGCATGAGTTAAACAGTCATTGGTAAATCCATACATATTTCTCGAGAGCCACACATGATCTATAGACCTTGTCATTGGTAAATCCATACATATATTTTTAATTGCCTGAGTTCTTGCTTGTTCCCGAATTCACTTTTATTGTTGATAATGCATTAATAACTATTTAAATGGAAATCAAATTTCGTTAATGTAAAACAAACAAAAAAAATTAATTTATAGTAAAACACTGAAAAGTCGAACATAGTATTTCGACAGAAACACAACAGGCCACTTAAAAGCATTTTACAAATGTTTACCAGACACCTGAAAATGCTAGTTTACAAAGATTCGAAAAATTCTGTCCATCAGTAAGATACAACCTTAATTAAGGAAGAAAGACTGACATCTATTAGCCAGGATCTTGAGCTGTTCTATTGGCTTTCGAACTGGTAAAATACACAAATTGTGGTTATATTTTTTTCGATAAAGTGAGTCGCAATAAAACATGCAAATGACCGCTTGTGGCTCTCGGACCGGCAGTTTGACACACCTAAAACTATAGGAATTGACAGCTCTCCAATTTGGCAATTACATGCAAAAGAATAGAAGAAAGAAACCGTCAATATCCTGATAGCAAAGAAGGAAAACAAAAATATTACTCATAGCTATCAAAACGTTTTTATCAACTGTAAATCAAATGTTATCCTATAAAAGTAATAACATGGTAATAATTTATAATATTACTCACCTGCATCAGAATTTTACTCCTACGCTTTGCTTAACCTTGGTGTTAACCAGCTCATCCCCTAAAAAGAGAAAACTATTAGTCACCTATATGACTTGCCAAGCTAATAATAATAATTTAAAATGCTGTATGCATATTAACAACTTGACTAATGTCAATTGTTTTCAAATACAATATAAGTTATTCTACTCTTAAATTACACTTTCCTTACAACATCCAACACAATTCATACCTATAATCTAACTTCAAATGCATGGGACACTACACCACATACGTATAATACAGAAAGTTCAGGTGATTAAAAAATATAATCAATTTTAAAGGGGAAAAAGATGTTAGAAACGAATAAAATCCGAAGGAACCTGTGTTCGTATTTTTTTTTTCCCCAATGTCCCAGGTTGTCTATCAACATTCCTGGTGTTCTCTCCTGCGTACTTGTAACCCACTTCTGAGGTTGGGGCGCCTGGAAGGCGGGGTTACATTGCCCCGATGATATGACGGGTGATGGTGATGATGATAGTGGTGCGCCAGGAGAGTCCGAATCCTAAGCTTAATCTAAGATGAATATGAATGATGATGATTGCGATGGCAAAGTAATACATTATGTTTTAATGAATTCTATCACATACCGTATACATACTTAGATGGCATCAAATTTGTATCATATGCTACCAGACCCACGTTTATATTGAGAAAGGAAAAAAAGAAAGAGATTACAAAGAAAGAAAGAAAGAAAGAAAGAAAGAAAGAAAGAAAGAAAGAAAGAAAGAAAGAAAGAAAGAAAGAAAGAAAGAAAGAAAGAAAGAAAGAAAGAAAGAAAGAAAGAAAGAAAGAAAGAAAAGTTGCATAATGTGTGTAAAACTTCAACAAAATTCTATTAATTTTCAACATTTTACTATACGTACAAAATTGCAGAATCTTGAAACATGGACATCTCAAGTACAAAAATCAAAGTAATGGCATTTCAAGATAATGTCTCGTTCCGTCAAAATGTGATGTGTAAAACTTCAACAAATTCTATTAATTTTCTACATTTTACTATACGTACAGAATTGCAGAATCTTGAAACATGGACATCTCAAGTACAAAAACCAAAGTAATAGCATTTCAAGAAAATGTCTCGTTCCGTCAAAATGTGATGTGTAAAACTTCAAATTCTATTAATTTTCAACATTTTACTATACGTACAAAATTGCAGAATCTTTAAACATGGACATCTCAAGTACAAAAACCAAAGTAATGGCATTTCAAGAAAACCCCTCGTTCTGTCAAAATGTGTCCGCTTAATTAAATTTTAGTACAAGTAAATTAGTTTTAAAACTTAGGACTGACATAAAACTAAATATGTGGTCATACACAGAAATACATTATTCGACATTATTGTATAATGGAACTAAAAGGTTAATGAAATGAGACAAATTTTGAAATGGCTGAATTCAAATACTTAGAAACAATAATTACTAACAGATATAAGATGCAGAAATAAATTGAACATTGGTTCAACTCTGGAAACGCATGTCATTATGCATTATAGGGCCTCTTGCCATCCCAATTTCTCTAAAAACATTAAATATATAAAACGGTTATTCTTTCAGTTATATAAATAGAAATACTATTCATTAAAGGACCTCTTGTCGTCCAAACTTCTCTCAAAAAAGTTAAACGAAAAATGTATAAAACTTTTTTTTTTCAGGTACAATGGATGCAAACCATGGTCTCTTACTTTAAGGGAGGAAAAAATGCTACGAGTATTTGAGAATAAAATTCTTAGAAACATTTTTGTACCAAAGAGAGACGAACAGACAGGCAATAGAGAATGGGTTTGACTGTTAACATGATAGAGGTAAAGTGATCCCACTACAGGCCTCAGGAGGCCCTGGACAATTGGCACTTGATGTCAGCCGGGTTGTCAGCCCTGCGTGACGGCCGCCTTTACCCCCAGAACAAGCGTCTGGTACTCATTTCTGTTAGAGGCTGAGTCGACCCCAGGGCCATAGTACCGCCAGAAGGTTTGGGTCAGTTTAAAAATCCTGACCCCACTGGGACTCGAACCCTCGATCTTTCGACTTGTAGTGCCTTAACCACTACGCTACGGCGTGTCCCTAAAATTATTTATAGGCTATATATATGAACGAGCACCCATTTATGTCCAGTGAACTCAAAAATCTGTTAATTTATCCGCTGTGTATTAACAAAAATTGCGGAAATTTTGTGCCGAATTTAATTTTGATGTTCGATTGAAATTACATTCGTTATGAAATATATCGATAGTCTAGAATCATAATGCTCTAAGTATTTCTTAATTCTTGTTTTAAGGTGTCCCATGTCCATGGGCATTGTGAAAATAAAACTGGAACTCGATATTTCGATTAGACTACGGCACTAATGACATTAGTAATTTAAATACCAAACTCCTGCTTTATTTTCACAATGCTTATAGGCATGGAACATTCACCTCGTAACAAGAATTCCAAAAATGGTCTTAGAACAGCATGGTTCTAGACCATCGAGATATATATCTACTTAATACTTAATACAGGCTTTTCACTTTACAGCAGTTTGTCCTTGATTCCTGCTTTCCAGAGATTCCTATCTCGTTGACCATCTTCCATACCCCTCTTCGTCATGGCATCATATATTCCCTCATACCATGCTCTTCTACTTCTCCCCCTCTTCCTTCTGCCTGGTACCATCCAATCCAACACCTGTTTAGGTCACTGGTCTTCCGACATCCGTTGTCCATACCACTGTAGAGCTCTCTTTGTTATCCTATCGATAACAGTTTCTTGTGCATCCACTTTTTGTCTGATATATATATTTCGAATATATTGTAGCCTGGATATTCTCATATTTCTCCGTAATCCATCCATTTCTGTCGCCAAGATTCTTTTCAGCATCCTTTCATTTATTGTCCAGCTTTCTGATCCATATGTAAAGCATGTTTTCTATTATTGTCTGTATAATATATATATATATATATATATATATATATATATATATATATTTTTGTTTTTCTGGTCAAATTTCTATTCCATAAAAGACCATTCAGGGACATATATATATATGTGTGTGTGTGTGTGTGTAGTCTGACGTTGTTATGATCGAATTACCCAAGTCACAGCCTACTAAATACAACCAAATATTCCAGATGGATAACTACTCACTGACACTATCGAACCCATAGGTTCATGGCCACACGGATAAGCTCTCCACAAATCCCTATCTTAAGCTAATGTTTTCTAATCATCCCCTTTATCCCTCAAATCATGATTAATGGTATTCTATTCCACCTCATTCTTAGTTTACTAACTGGGCTTTTCCCTCTGGTTTTACTACAAGAAGCCTCCATGCCCCTCTTCCATTCTCCGTATGTGCAAGATCATGTAGCCTTTTCCATTCGCATGTCTGTTTATCTCTCTTTAGTCCAAAACTGTTCTCAAATGAACGTAATATTTTCCAGAAGGATAACACCTTAAATGTTCAATCGACTATAAACAGAAACGAAATATAAGTATTTATAATCCATTAATAGTCCTGGGCTGTAAGGGGTAGTGACGTGTGTATAACCTCTCCTACCCAATTCTCATTCTCACCTTCTCGTGGGACAACCCGTTTTCACAAACGAGGCTCTAAGGACCGAGTCACGACGGTATAACCGTTCTATCGGGTACTGAGTAAATGTGATATCCTAATGTTATCCAGAGACTAAAATGAAGTAGCCCTACCACTGGAATACATAGCATTGGGCCAGTAACCCGTCCTAAGGAACCTCAACTTTACTTACAAGTCTCAACACGAAGAAATCCAGAAGGAATTGAAATATGACGACCCATAGCAAAGAATCAATCTGCAGGAAGAAGAAGACCAGAACGTCCAATCAAAATACTTTTGGATGGTGTTTCTGTTGAAGCCGAAACAGGTAAACAAATGGCCTAAATTCGTGAATGTACTACATGTTGATAATATGGTTCTCTAGTTTCTCTTTAATACTTAGGGTCGGTTTTACCAACAGCGGTAACTGTATTACGCCAGTTTATGCTATGCATTATACACGGAGAAACTGGCGTAATACAGTTACCTCTGTTGGTGAAACCGGCTCTTAATGAATAAAGTTAATGTTTGTGTAAAGGAAAATTTTCATTCTTCAACGTTTTTAAACGTTGTTTCCGCAAGTACAGCCAGCAGACGGGGCGGACAATGTCCTTGTGAGAAGCAGCAAGCAGCAGTCGTCTCGCCCAAGTTGGGCGGTCTTTCGACGCTGCGCTGGTTTTCACCTCCAAGGCCAACACACACATTAAAGGCTAACCACGGTACTTGTTGCATGATAATTGAAGCACGAACACAAGAAAGCCAACTGCACTTTATGCACAGACACCAGTAGCGAGAAAGTGCTTCTTCAATATATCGATACTCGATGAGTTCGGCAGACTTACTTTCAAAAGGGGGAGCTCGTTTCTACAATGTGTGAGAACTTTTCTAGAAAATGTAATATTTCCGTTCGACTTTCCTAATTCAAGTAAAAGCTAAATTTGGAATTTCATCGCCATGATTCAACCACTCTTACTTTAAGGGAGGAAAGGAGATTACGAGTACTTGAAAATAAAGTTAAAATATAAAGCACTACAGTTAAATAACAAATAAAGTTGAGGAGACGGACCTTTCAGGTGAATATTCCATTATTTTATATTTTAATTTTGAATAATACCTCAACGGAACATATCATGAGTCTTATAAAAGAATAAAGTTCTTTGGTAAATTTCTGGACCAAAGAGAGATGAACAGACAGGTCAATGGAGAAGACTAGATAACAGTGAACTTCATGGTCTTTATAAAAAGCCAGATATAATAAGAACAGTTAAGTCTCGTAAACTGCGATGGGCAGGACATTTGGCACGAATGGGGAATGAAAGACGTGCATGGAAGCTTCTTGTAGGAAAACCAGAGGGAAAACGTCCAGTTGGTAGACCAAGAATGAGGTGGGAGAATAACATTAACAATGGTTTGAGGGAAGTAGATTATACAGGGGATGATTGGAAAACATTATCTCAGGATAGGGATGTATGGAGAGCTTATGTCCACGCGGCCATGAACCTACGGGTTCGATAGTGCCAGTGAGTTAGTTATGGTCTAAATAACGATTACTCATCATATTTACAATTGATTAAATTTGATATTTGACCACAGTTTTGTTTAGGGTAAACATCATTGTTTCTATTACATTATTACATTTAGGCTATACGAAAATATCTTGATTTTGTGTAATAAATTCAAAGTTTTTCGGAATTGATTGTAAGTCAGCATCAGCAAATAAAATACATCAATATAATTAAGATTGAATAGCCCTATGTATTGCCAACTAGTGTTCTGAACTTTTATGAAGAGTTAATGTAATTCCATTATATATATATATATATATATATATATATACCGAACCAGTTTATAATAAAGTTAATAAACACATGATCCTGTAAAATGCAGAGGTCCCATGTTCGATTTTGCGGTTGGATTTCATATCCTGGCATTTATTCAGGGGTTTCTTCAACTGAAGCAAATCCCAAATAATTCGAGTCACAATCGCCTTGAAAAATCACCGGACTCATTATTTTTATCATTAGAGCCCGGATTTATATGCAAAATAAAGTACGAAATATGCATAAAAATGTAGAAAATATGCACACTAAATATGCAAAAACAGATTGTAATAAAATCAATTAAATTATTTGCCTTGTGGGTATTCTTAACGTATTCCTAGCTTTTCTAGGTTTTCTTGTGTGGAAAACTAGAGCTAGGAATAGAGAAGATTGGAGGCAAAGAACTGAAGGGGCTAAGGTTCAATTTGGACTGTAACGCCAAGAAAGAAAGTAATATAGAGGGATTCCATGAAAATGTCATATCGAGGTGAAAATTTTGAAATAGACGCAGGAATAATTTTGTTGACGTAATATATATCTTTCATATCCTGGCATTTATTCAGGGGTTTCTTCAACTGAAGCAAATCCCAAATAATTCGAGTCACAATCGCCTTGAAAAATCACCGGACTCATTATTTTTATCATTAGAGCCCGGATTTATATGCAAAATAAAGTACGAAATATGCATAAAAATGTAGAAAATATGCACACTAAATATGCAAAAACAGATTGTAATAAAATCAATTAAATTATTTGCCTTGTGGGTATTCTTAACGTATTCCTAGCTTTTCTAGGTTTTCTTGTGTGGAAAACTAGAGCTAGGAATAGAGAAGATTGGAGGCAAAGAACTGAAGAGGCTAAGGTTCAATTTGGACTGTAACGCCAAGAAAGAGAGTAATATAGAGGGATTCCATTAAAATGTCATATCGAGGTGAAAATTTTGAAATAGACGCAGGAATAATTTTGTTGACGTAATATATATCTATAAGGATCAAATGTTCTGATTCTAAAAGATAATATTTCATATGTGTATTATTTCAATCTGATATTAATGGTAGAACTTGTCATATTCCAAACCTGTAAAAACACGCAAAATTTTACCAATTTGTTTAATGATTTGGACGTATTAATTCGTTTTATTTCACAAACTCTTTTGCTAAACCATACTTTGGTTCTCCCTAGTCGTAAATATAACAATATTAACTGCAGTCTAATGTTCTATATACCTTAAATGTGTCCTATAGTTGTTAACTGTAAGCTATGGTCATTCAGTCACGGAAAACGCATAAAAATTACTGTACACAACATAATAATCGATGGATTAAAATTTCCTCTTGGATTCTACGTTATCGGTACACAGCTAACAAAAAAGTGTTGACATTTTCTTGTAAAGTCATTATTTTTCCCGCTAGAGTTCCGTGACTGACTGAATTTTTGTCCTCTCATTTATAATGCTAATATGCATGGCGCATTCAGTTGCTTGCTGCACTCTGTTGAGGATTAACATAAACATGATTTAGAAAATCTGGTTGACTGTTCGGCTCAGTTGTTCCATAAAATAATTACTGGCCCTTTTTCTGTGTCAATTTGAGCTAAATGGCGGTCAGCGGAAGCATTTAAATATATTCAGGAAAAGGTTGCAGTAAACGAAGTAGCCATACTTGTTTATTTCTCAGAAAATTATACCTACAAAGAAAAAATAGAAATCCAGGCAGTTTATTGGAAAAATTAACTTTTTTTTGTTATTTTTATTTATTCCGATTGAGGGTCTTTCCACTTTTCAGCGGTTGCCCTTTTGCCAGCCAGCTGCTGGCCCTTCACATCCACATGTGTCAATCACAGAGGTAGATGATCAACAGCCAGTGTAGGGGTGACATGTGGTTAGCATGTCGAGTCCCCCAGCCGTTATAGCTGGTTCCTCAACCTGGAGCCGCTACTTATTGTAGCTACCCAATTGCCTCACGATGCTGGGTGGGCACCGGTCCCATACTGGCCGAAATACCATGAGAAAATTTCTTCCCCCATGGAGACTCGAACCAGCGCAAGTCCCGTAGCTCTGCGCCAAGGCTTCCTACCTTAACCGCTCGGCTACGGCGCGGGACTTATTTTTATTTATACATTTCTAATAAAATGGATACAGTAACTAATGCTGACTAGGTCCTGGTTTTAAACAATTGTATTTTATCTAAAAGCTGAGTTCTGGAATTTAAAAACCTAAAATCAAATAAGCTTGGCCGATTTGAACTTATATGAAGTTCATCAGCTGGACTGCAACCAGAACTACTCAGATTGGATTAAAATTATCATACGTAAAAGATACAAACATACCAATGAATTCTAAAGTTTTGTGTAATTATTCATTTTTAAAAATATGTATTATATTACTGGAAAAGTTCACTGTGGGTAACTAACTTTACATGGGGAAGTAAGCAAGTTGTACTATACATTTTTCCTGGACGCCATTTAGAATTTTTGTCATTTCAATTATTATTTCTATCATACAACAAAATATTAAGCAATAAATAGATTCCAAATGACAACTGATTAATTAGAATAAGAAAATTGATTAGCACTTTAAATTCCAGACATAGTCTATTGCATATTTATATAGTGTTAACTACGAGGTGAATCACAAACATGGCTATAAGTTTGATCGCGTTGTGTGATGAAAATATTACCATTACAGGAAATATGAAATTACCGTTGGAAAGGCAATTATTCAAATTACAACAATGGAATAAAACAAAACAATGTAGAACTTACGTCATTAGTCAAAATGGCGTTGAATATGCAACAGCAAATTACAATTGCTGCATGGGCAATAAAGTATGCTAATGATCGTGAGGCCGCAAGACGGGCAAGACGTGAGTTTAACGTAGCATTGCAGCCGTCGACTGTGGGGAAGTTGAGAAAACGACTGCTGGAAACGGAAAGGATGCAGAAAATCAAACCTCCTGGAAGGCATCTCATTAGCACGGATGCAGAAACAACGAAGAGAATCGTGGAGGCGTACTACGCTAGCCCACAAAAATCAACCCGCCAAGCTGTACGTGAGCAGTGATTTGTTGTTATGTTCTATTGCTGCAATTTGAAGGATTCCCTTTCCAATGATATCATATTTCCTTTAATAATATTTTTCTCACAAAATGCGATCAAACGTATAGCCATATTTCAGAATCACTCTGTATCTCACCGACACTACCAAAACTGGATGTTTAACCGGGTGTACATAAGCTCTCCATAAATCCTACCCTGAGCTAATATTTTATAATCATTCCCTGCATAATTCAACTCCTCAAACCACGTATAAAGCTATTCTCCAACTCATTCTCGGACTCCTACTAAGCACTTTCCCTTTGGTTTTCATACCCCTCTTTTATTTCCCATTGGTCCTGCTCTTCGCAGTTTTGTAAGATTTATTTGTTCTCATTATTTCAGGTTTTCCAAAAAGCCATGTAGCTCACCATTAATTAGTTTTCTCCATTTATCTCCAATTCGGTTTCCTTTGGTACAAATATTTTCCTATGTCATTTATTCCCAAATAATCCCTTTAATGGCAATATTGTTAAGATAATTAGAACGACTATTTAACTCATGCCCCAAATGGTAGTCAATGACCAATCACATTTCAATGAATTTTGATTTACAACCAATCACAGTCGTTTTTCACCTCGATTTTATCACTTTAATTTTATCAAGTGGCTCCCAGATTGTATATATAGTGCACGAATGTAAACAGATTCTGTTTGCGAGATATAATAGAAAAACATTCGTAGCAATTGATTACCATCATTAAAAAAAAAAAAGAAACCACTTTCTTAAACGTATTCTCCAGGAATTGCAGAAAAATATAATTGACATATTTACATCATAGGACATCAGAAATGAATTAATACATGCAATGATGCGTTTCATTTTTTCTCCACTAGGGTGCATTCTTACAATATTGCAATTCTATTTGGCAATAAATATGATCTGGTTGCAGTGATGAACAAACGAAACATAATGTTTCTCATTTGTTTTCAAACATGGCCGTTTACATTAAATATATAAGCATATAAAAAAATATATATTTAAATAATGATTTGTAAGTAAACAGCTTAATTTTATTCGTTAAATAGTCCTAAGAAATGCCACTCTTGATTTCCAAATTATCTAGAAAAATTGGAAATCACTCGTGGCATTACTTATGATAAATCCAAAGGTCAAAGGTATTTTTAATATAAACGTATAATATTTTCTTCTGCCTTGAAATAAGATACCACGTTTTCGCATCCATATAATTGGAAGAATCGCAGTTTATTTTATTTTTATTACTTTTTTGTTTTAGTTTAACATTTTTTTAGAAAATGTTGGAAATTCAAGATTTCTTGTGATGCATTAATACCACGTTTTTCCAGAGTTAAGACTATGTTTATTTTTTTCTGCACCATGTTCTTCTTTGTTATCAGTGTTCATAAACATTTCAATTCCGTCACTTGTTCAAAATTCCCCTCATTGACTCAGTGTTCCTATACACAAAAAATATCCCATAGTCAGGAAAGGAACCTACACTTCTGTGATGTCAGTGAGCCTCTCTAACCGTTATATCCAGAGGATACAGCCTAAAATGTCCCGACCTCTGCTCCTTTTAACTACCTTTATGTATGATATGGGTTGTATGATATTATAGGAATAAGTATCTCATTTGGATGTGAAAATGAATAACTTGAACATTTCAGTTTATGTGTCAAGACATTAATTATAAATACTGTCCTTCGTCTGGTTTGTTTTGATCCCAAACATTAGACAACTACATGAACAAAATATAAATAAAGTTATCATAGATAACGGCACAAGAATTAGAGGTCATGGGTAAAATACAAGGTCTAAGTCACAGGCAGATTTATTTAAGGATATTCTAAATCTTAACTGAAATCACAAGGAAAACGACATGGATAAAATAGATATAAAACAGAAACAAAATTAACTTTTTTTAATACTTATTTACTAACATTAAATGCATTTGTTATAATAGAATAACAACTTTGCTGAAAAGAATGTATTAAAAATAAGAATAAACCACACTTAATAGCAAAATTATGAAAAGCAGCATACAGCTATTCACCACGAGGAAGACCAAAGAAAAGATGGAAACAGCAGCAATTTGGAGCCGGAAAAGGCTAGTAAATAAGTCTAAACCGTGATGATGAAGAAGGAGATGAAAATTGTATTAAGTTTAAACCAAAACTAACCAAATCCAACTAAGATGATATGGGCATATAATGAGAAAAGGGACACCGAAACAAACATAGAAGTATTGAAATGGATACCTCCTGGAAAAAGGGAAACGTGGTAGACCAAAGGGATAAAGGGAATTTAAGACAACATGAAGAAGAGACATGACAGAAGCAGACACGCAAGACCGGGAAGCGTGGGGAAAAAAAAAAAAAAAATTGTATATTTTGGTTGAGGAAACCTGTGTATATAACAGAAACAATCTTGAAATAAAAAAAAAATTAAAACTCAACATTGCAGGAAAGTATGTTTTCATATTTAATGTTTCCATTAATGAACTGAACATCAAATAGGCTTACTAAGCATGAAACAACTATGAACTAAGGGCCGAGAACACGTTGATCATGTTGTAACATATATTTACTAAATTAACGATTGAGAAAGGCACATTCTGAAACGATGTAATAAAATGGTTTCATAATGATCTTATAGAAGATTTCCGGGCTGTTGGCCGTGGTCTTGAGGCTTGTGGTTCCCCGACGTTTCGCCAGAGACTGCGTCCGGCATCCTCAAGGGTTGTCTTGATCTTGTAGAAGATTTCCGGGCTGTTGGCCGTGGTCTTGAGGCTTGTGGTTCCCCGACGTTTCGCCAGAGACTGCGTCCGGCATCCTCAAGGGTTGTCTTGATCTTGTAGAAGATTTCCGGGCTGTTGGCCGTGGTCTTGAGATTTGTGGTTCCCCGACGTTTTGCCAGAGACTGCGTCCGGCATCCTCAAGGGTTGTATTGATCTTGTAGAAGATTTCCGGGCTATTGGCCGTGGTCTTGAGGCTTGTGGTTCCCCGACGTTTCGCCAGAGACTGCGTCCGGCATCCTCAAGGGTTGTCTTGATCTTGTAGAAGATTTCCGGGCTGCTGGCCGTGGTCTTGAGGCTTGTGGTTCCCCGACGTTTCGCCAGAGACTGCGCCCGGCATCCTCAAGGGTTGTGTCAAGACATCGTTGAGGATGCCGGACGCAGTCTCAGGCGAAACGTCGGGGAACCACAAGCCTCAAGACCACGGCCAACAGCCCGGAAATCTCCTACAAGATCATCATAACTCCGGCCGTGAAAGCCTAAGTCAATATAAAACGGTTTCAATTTGAATAAGATGAAGTATCGGTATTTGGGAATTAAAACTGATTTTATGCAAAAGTAGATTGTAGTGTGGTTTACTTAAAGTAGGTCTAATTTATCTTCCTTGCCTCTGATCTAGAGGGTCGTAGGTTCAAATCCGGTAGAGGCTTGACGGACCTAGAAGGCCGTTGGAATGCCAGCCGCCGCTGACCTCCCATCCACGTGTTAATCATACAGGCGAACGATCATCCAGTCAGTTTAGGTGTGACATGTAGTAAGCATGCCTGGTCCCCCAGCTGTTATAGCTAGTTTTCTCAACTTGGAGCCAGTACTATCCAAATTTCTCACATTGCTGGGTGGACTCCGGTCTCATACTGACCAAAATTTCCAGAGAAAATATCTTTCTCTATGGTGACTCGGTCCACCGCTGTGGTCTCGAGGTAGCGTGCTGCCTTGTCACGCAGCGGGCCCGGCTTCGATCCCCGGTTGGGGCAGTTTTTCTGGGTGAGGCCCTCACCTATAAAACAAATGTCAGGAAAACTTTAAAGCCCAAACGGTCCCCGAAATCATATGGCCATCATCAATATCATCATCATCCTTCACCGGCGTGGAAAGCAATGGGAAACTACCACACCTACAATTCCCTAGTAAAGCTGCAAGCATAGCTATGACTGCAGTGAAGGACCTGCCTTCTGGCAGAAATACTATGGATGGATGGTGACTCGAACCACCTAAAGTCCTATAGCTCTACTTCAAGTGGTCGGATACGGCGCGGGATCGATGGATTATTTGGGTGGGAAAATCCAAGGGGCAGTCCTCCGGGAGAGACTGTCATGGCTCCCGAATCTGAAGATTTTCGACTCATGAAAGAACCTTAAGCCTAAATTAGAGCTTCTGAACAAAACTGAATTAGCTTCTTCCATCCAAGGAATACCTTAGTTTGCTACTATGTGTCTCTTTGAAGCTATGAGCTAACGATTTGTCACTTGTTGAAATCTGTAAGAAAATAGCGTAATTAAATTAACTTTCGTCAAGTAATTTCCGCAAGGGAGCACTCTTGCGACACGTGAGCATGTAAGGATATAAACAGAGTCAGGTCTAGTTAAATAACTCAATGGTAGGCATACTATGGAACTGGAATGTTTGATCCTGCGCGGATATAAACTCTCTCCATACACTCTTATCCTGATCTGTATTTTGGAGGCATTCCCTGTATAATTCGCCTCCCTCAAATCATAGTTAATGCTGTTCTCTCATCTCATTCTTTCCCTTTAGCTTGCCTACAAGACGTTTTCGATTCCTCTTTCAAACATCATTCGTGTCACATTCGCTCCGCATGGCAGGTGTAACTGTTCTTATTACATCTGATTTCCTAGGAAGATCACGGAGCTTATTGATGTGCAATTTTCTCCATTCGCCTGCCTGTTTAGTCTTTCTTTGGTTCAAAAATTTTCCTAAACGCTTTATTCTTAAATAACTGTAATCTTAAGAGATCATGTTTTGCATATATACCCACTATAACTGAGACAATCACAATTTTATATATTTCTAGTTTATCACCATTATATATAATGCATATATAACACACGTTTAGCGATTTTAGCCTAAACATAATTTGGAAGTATCAGTGTTTGGGAGTTAAAATTGTATTTAAGCAAAAGTAGACTATAGTGTGGTTTAATTGAAAACAGGTCTAGGTGACAAATTTCATGTTATCTCTATCCGACTCTAGGTACGATTGCCCAATCATGTATTATCACGATCCAAAACGTAATCATGATTACAATAAGAAATCAAGATATTATTCTATTTTATAATTACGTCCTCCGAAATTCGAATATTTGAGGTTTCGTAGCTGTATTATTCTTAATTTTTTTTATTACAAAATAGATACATTGGCTGCGGAAAACAAAAGGCCAGAACATGACAATAAAATACTATTAACTAAATCAGAAATATTTCTTCAAAAATGAGATCAAGGGCAATGTCTAATTATATAAATAACAAGAAATAGCTATAGGCCTATAATTTAAGTACAATATATGTCTACAATACTTTGCATTAAATTACACTTTAAGGATTTAATGGGTTGAGATAATACCCCTTTTTTAAGTTCTATAAAAAAATAATATCATTCTCAACTCGTGTTCAATACAGGGTCGGGTCGAGGGATGAGATGAAGCCCCTTATATAGAGGTCTGTGAATGACAATGGTGCGGGCCGACCACGCCTCACGCACCGTCACATGGGCAGATGAACGAAATGAATTAGATGAGTATGGAGAAATGGTGGAATGAAATTGTGGCAGCGGAAAACAGGAGAAAAACCTGCCCAAGCTCCGTTTCGTCCACCACGAAACTCACATGGAGTGACCGAGACTCGATCTCGGAACCCCAGCGGTGAGAGGCGAGCATCTAACCGCTTGTGCCACGGAGCCGCCTTTTCAAAATGACAAAAAAAAAAGTATTTTGATGCACAGAAGTCATATCGGTAAGCCTATCTATAATACTGTGATGGATGTATTAATCGGAATAGCCATTTGAATAAATACAGTCTTTTAAAAATCAACATACTTAATTTTATCAGATAAATTAATTTCCACATTCTTAATATGTTTTTAATGTTATGGAATGCAAGGAAATATATCTTATCAAAGTAATGTCTATTAAGGATTTAAAGCTGTTGCAGGTATTAATCCATCTGGGCATTATACAGTAAAAATTGCTCAAATCGGAATCGCAGGGGACCTTTTTTTTTCACATTAGACAAAATTCTGCATTATAAAAAGTATAACTGATTAAAAATCATAGATTATACAGTATCGTATATGTTTTTTATGTACCTTGGATTAATTGTAGTTCCGCTGCCTTTGAAAAAGAAATATAGTTTGTATGAGCAACTTCGACGGTAACGCGCGAAAAAAAAAACAGTCTCGTTTCGTCATCGTTAAAAAGTCTCTTAGGTGCGTATCCTGAAATTAAAGTATGTAGTTTCGGCTTCCACTCACTAACTACACTTTCGTCCACATCCTTTGATTCTCCGCAAAATTTCATTCCACACTTCATTGTGTCGTCTTTTAAAACTGACCAACCAACCTGAAGATGCCTTGAAATTGTGATTACCTAGGGATTTAGCAACAGCTAGAGCTTGACTTTGGTGCATCGGTCCGGAAATTTGGAGATTTATCTTCAATCACCTTCACTTTTTGTTTAATGACAATGATACATACGTTCTAGCCATCTTTGTTTCGTAAATTCTGAACGCTACCCGTGAAAGATCGTTCTCAGAACTTAACTAATTTAAGATTTTACTGTATAATGGTTATTTGTAAGCATGTCCAGTCCCCCAGCCGTTATAGCTAATTTCTCTATCTGGAGCAGCTATTTATTGTGGCTACCCAAATTCCTCACGATGCTGGTTAGGTACCGGTCCCATACTAACTGAAATTCCAAAGAGAAAACTTCTCCCCCCATTGAGACTCTAACCAGTGCAAGTCCCGTAGCTATGCGCCAAGGCATCTTGCCTTAACCACTCGGTTACGGCGCGGAACTATTACACAATATAATACTTATTTAAAAACCTGAAAGTTTATTTTTCTTAGAATAAGAATAATTATTATTTGTATAAAACTTCATTAAAAAAAACGTTAAACTGAAAATATATGAAACTATTATTCTACCAGTTATATTATATGGATGTGAAACATGGGCTCTTACTTTAAAGGAGGAAGGGAGATTACGAGTATTTGAGAATAAAGTTCTTAGGAAAATTTTTGGACCAAAGAGAGATGAACACACAGATAAATGGACAAAACCACATAACAGTGAACTACGTGGTCTTTATAGGAAGCCAGATATAATAAGAACAGTTAAGTCTCGTAGACTGCGATGGGCCGGACATGTGGCAAGAATGGGGAATGAAACTTATTCCATAAGTTGGTAGACCAAGAATGAGGTGGGAGAATAACATTAACTATGATTTGAGTAAAGTAGATTATATAGGGAATGATTGGAAAACATTACCTCGGGATAGGGGTGTATGGAGAGCTTATGTCCGCGCGGCCATGAACCTACAGGTTCGATAGTGCCAGTGAGTTAGTTATAGACTTTTAAAACACTGTAATGACTTCGCACATCTTATTATCTTTCATACAAAAAATAAAATTGGATAAAATGTGTAGTTTATTTTGAAACGATCATTTAAAATATGACATATATAAAGAACGAAAAATTACACACAATCCGTGCTGACACATTCGAATTTGCTGATGATCAGGCTATAATAGCTTCTTCAGAGAATGGCTTACAAAGAGCAATTTTTAAATTAAATAACATTGCACAAGATTACAACCTAGTGTGGCAAAGAAATGGAAAGAACAAAAATAGTACTAAATGATAAAACGCTAGAACAGGTAAAAGATTTCAATATTATCTAGGTGTATGTTTAGGTTGTAATAGAGAAAAAGACATAAATAATAAATTACAAATATTTCAATATTTATGTAGCACCCTTAAAAGAACACTGGGAAAGAAAGTAAGAAAAGTTTAAAATTTTTATAAAATATTGGCTGTACATGTAATATTGTATGGCTCAGAAATATGGATTCTGAATAAACAATCAATTAAAAGAATAGAAGCAGCAGAAATGAAATATTTAATATTTGTGGCAGGATATACTTTAATAGATAAAAAAATGGAGTGAAGATATTCGTAAAAAACTACAAATATTCAGTTTGACAGATAAAATAGAAGAGTATAGGAGAAAAAGGTATGAACATGTCTGCAGACTGCCTAGGAAAAGTCTGAACTATCAACCAAGAGGAGGAAAAAGATATCGGGGACGCCCAAGAAAGAGATGGACACAGCAGCTATAATACTTGGAGCCGAACGAACCAAAAAATGTTCAATCCTTGCAAGAAGAAGAAGAAGAAATTACACTAGAATCTTAAGATTATAAACTTTAATTTTAATTATCTGAAATTAAAATTATTACTACTACTACCACCACTCACTGGCACTATCGAACCCGTAGGTTCATGGCCGCGCGGACATAAGCTCTCCATATATTCCTATCCTGAGCCAATGTTTTCCAATCATCCCCTGTATAATCTACTTCCCTCAAATCATAGTTAATGTTATTCTCCCACCTCATTTTTGGTCTACCAACTGGGCGTTTTCCCTCTGGCTTTCCTACAAGAATCTTCCATGCACGTCTTTCATTCCCATTCGTGCCACATGTCCTGCCCATCGCAGTCTACGAGACTTAACTGTTCTGAATGTATTTGGCTTCCTATAAAGAGCATGTAATTCACTGTTATGCAGTCTTCTCCATTACCTGTCTGTTCATCTCTCTTTGGTCCAAAAATGTTTCTAAGAACTTTATTCTCAAACACTTGTAATCTCCTTTCCTGCCTTAAAGTAAGAGTCCATGTTTCGCATCCATATAATATAACTGGTAGAATAAGAAATTAAAATTATTACTTACTTTAATTTGATTAGAGAAGCATCAGAACAGTTCCACATTTCGACTTCACAGCCTTAACTATAAGCCACTAGATATACGTTAGAATTTAAACATACACAGCTACGAAAAATTAAACACGTTCCTAGCGTTTGGAATCTGGTATAATAACAGGATTGTTTTGTGTAACATGTTTCACCTTGCAAGATTCAAATCTCAAGGCAAAACTGTCTGAAGTCGTCGTGTCATGGTACAAACTGAACAATGAGAAATGCGATACACAAAGAAAACAACTCAAACAATATTTCATAAATAATAACATAAATATGTTGACCTCAATGGTTAGAGACATAGTGCTTACCTCGCCTCTAGAAACAAAGATCGCTGGTTCAAAGGAGACGAGGAAAAGTCAATATGAAAAAGAAAATGTCTCTTTACCAGAGAATAAAATCAACTTTTATAAGATTCATGATGTGTTCCGTTGAGGTTTATTCAAAATTAATATAAAATTATAGAATATTCACCTGAAAGGTCCGTCTCCTCAACTTAATTATCATTTAACTGTAGCGCTTTCGGGACTTGTCCCATCATCGGCAGGATTCAAATCAAGTTTTGAATCCTGCCGATGATGGGACAAGTCCCGAAAGCGCTACAGTTAAATGATAATTAAGTTGAGGAGACGGACCTTTCAGGTGAATATTCTATAATTTTATATTAATAGAGAATAAAATGTCGCATTTAAGACTGATATAACATAAATCTTCATATGAACGTAGTGATACTTGAACTCAATTCGATAATTAAAGTAGATAATATTTTTTTTAAAGCCCCAGTTTGTCCTTTTGCACATTTCTGTTCTCTCCTGGCATTGGCATAATTGTAACCAATTTCTGAGGTTTAGGGGGCGTGGAAGGCGGGGTTACGTTGCCCCGATGATATGATGGGCGATGGTGATGATAGTGGTGCGCCAGAAGAGTCCTTAATCCTAAGCTTAATCTAGGATGGATATAAATGATGATGATGATTGCGATGGTCATGTGATGTTCGGGGACCGTTTGGGCCTTGAAGTTTTCTGACATTTGTCTTGGGGTCGGTTTCATCAACAGAGGTAACTGCATTACGCCAGTTTTCCTCTGTGTAATGCATAGCTTAAACTGGCGTCATACAGTTACCTCTGTTGGTGAAAGCAACCCTTAGAGGTGAGGAAAAACCCCGATAAAAGCCTCACTCAGGAAACTGTCCCGACCGGGGATCGAACCCGGGCCCGCTGCGTGACAAGGCAGCACGCTACCTCGAGACCACAGCGGTGGTGGACAAAGGTGGATAATATAATAAACAGAGATTTTAACAATTTAGTGGCATGCCAATAAAATTACACCTACTTCAACCCGGATTTATGGTAAAATGCCTTTTTCGTGATCGTCAGAATTTGTTTTCTCGAATGACACCAGGTTGTCTTACAACGACATTCTTGGCATTTTCACCTGGCATTAACGAAATTGTAAGCAGCTTCTGATGTTGGAGGCGCCTGGAAGGCGGAGTTACGTTACTCCGACGATATAATAATAATAATAATAATAATAATAATAATAATAATAATACTTTATTTATTCTGGCAGAGTTAAGGCCATAAGGCCCTCTCTTCCACTCAACCAGCACAAATACAAATAAATATTCGACAAATATAGATATACACTATACTAATTATAAACAGTTAAAGATACAATAAATGTAGCAATGTAAATGTCATGTACAAACAACATTTTATAGGGTAATAACAATAATGATACGATAATAATAATAATAATAATAATAATAATAATAATAATAATAATAATATTAATAATAATATAAATATGATACATTATACGGGAAACACCAATTAATATATATATATATATATATATATATATATCTTACACTGGTGATATGATGGGTGATAAACGATAACGAAGCACCAGAAGAGTCTTTAAATGTAACTTAATCTACATTTCAGACCATTTTCCTTCGAGGAAAAATTTCTGGGGTCTGAGCGGGAATCAAACTTCATAAATTGTAGTCAGAAGCTCTGACGACAAGACCATATGGGTTATCTCGTCAAACATGATATTCGTGATCTATCAAGAGAAGGTTTTATTTTATTTTTTACTCTATTCATTTTGTCCTATTCTGCCTTTTATTTTATGTTCATTTTGTTAAAATAGTGTTTATGTGGAAGTACAACTAAATATATGCACATAAAAATACATTATATAATGGATATGGACAGCTAATGACAAATGAGGGACATTTTGAGGAAGTGGCTGAATTCAAATACCTAGGAACAATAATCACAAACAGGAATGGGATGCACAAGGAAATTAAACATAGGCTCAATACTTCCAACTCCTTTCAAAAAACGTTAAAACTGAAAATATATAAAACTATTATTCTACCAGTTATATTATATGGATGCGAAACATGGAATCTTACTTTAACGGAGGATAGGGGATTACGAGAACTTGAGAATAAAGTTCTTAGGAAAATTTTTGGACCAAAGAGAGATGAACAGACAGGTGAATGGAGAAGACTGCATAACGGTGAATTACATGGTATTTATAGGAAGTCAGATATAATGAGAACAGTTACATCTCGTAGACTGCCATGGGCAGGACACGTGGCACGAATGGGGAATGAAAGACGTGCATGGAAGCTTCTTGTAGGAAAACCAGAGGGAAAACGCCCAGTTGGTAGACCAAGAATGAGGTGGGAGAATAACATTAACTATAATTTGGGGGAAGTAGATTATACAGGGGATGATTGGAAAACATTGGCTCAGGATAGGAATATATGGAGAGCTTATGTCCGCGTGGCCGTGAACCTACGGGTTCGATAGTGCCAGTTAGTTAGTGTTTGTGTGGAAGAAATTATAAGCCTAATTATATATTTGAAGGGCTTAGGACAGTAAATTGATAAGCCACATTCTGTTAAATGTCATTTATTACAATGATAGCAAATTATAAACAGTATTAAAATATCCATAAAATCGTTTGTAAGTGCGCCAGTGATGAATTAAACATACAGACACTCAATGTATTAAAAACAATACTGCCCAATTAATATTTATAATTTTTTGAAACATTAAAGTCGTTACATATGTATATCTCAGAAAGAACAACATGTGACTTATCATGTTATTCCCCTATTAGGGTTTTCAAGTTATACCTGATCGATTGAAATAATCTTCTTCAGTTCACGGGCTAGGCAAAATGCCTGTTCCGCCTCTCAGTTGTTCTGTCCACCTTTTCACCGGCCTTCCTACATCCTTTGAACCTCTTGGCTTGTAGTTAAATGCTGCTTTTGGTAATCTTGTTACGTTCATTCATTCTACATGTCTAAACCATTTTCTCTATATCCTTTAATTTTATCATTTAATGGATATATATTTAACTCTGTTCTTATATCTTCATTCTTTAACCAATCCATTCTTGTGCAGCCTTTTATTCTTCTAACGAAGTTAATTTCTGCACTTTGTATTCTACTTTGTAATTTTTGGTCACTGACCAAGTTTCACTCCCATAAAGTAATGCAGGAACTGCCAATGTTTTATAAAACTTCAATCTAGTATCTCTTCTTGTTTTGTTCTTAATGTTTTATGTATAGTTCCACATATCATATGAAACTTGGCAGTTTCACATTTACGACTTTCAGTTTTTGTGTTTATAGTAAAATTACAACCCAAATAATTAAAATTTGTTGTATATTATGACAATTGAAATATTCACATAAATTGATGAATTTACAACATGTGATAAGTACATGATGTGGTCTTGATATAGCGTCCTGCTTTGTCATGTAGCGGGACCAGGTTCGAACCCGGTTGGGACAAGTTTTCCTGGTGAAGGTTTTTTTCGGGTTTTTTCCTTGCCTGTAAGTCAAATGTCCATGAACATCATCTGGCTATCATTATCATATCAACTTCATTAGATTAAGTTCAGGATTGAGGCCTCTCCTGGCGCATCATTACCATCACTACCACCTATTATATCATCGGGGCAGCGTAACTCAGCCTTCCAGGCGCCCCAACTTCAGAAGTGGGTTACAATAAAGCCAATGCCAGGAGAGAATGACAATGCCGAAATGACAAGGTGGTGGCAATGAATAAAAAATGTGATAAATGGCAATTCCAATGTTAAACTAAAGAAATGACTTGTAGTTATGTGAAACAAATGATAAACAGCATTAAAAGTAATAATCTTGTATTTTGCGATTTTTTGTAAATACATTAATGTTGCTGTTTAAAACATAAATGCATTTTATTGCCTGTATTTCACATTTTAAGTGCCTCTTTGTCCTTTTTTTGTCCTAGTTTTTAACATCTGCACATCCGGTCACTGTTCATTACATATTTATGAATACAATATTTCATATATTTATGAATAAATTTTCTATTTAAATATGCCAATGAATTCACAAACATTTTTAAACTCCCTATATAAAGTAATAAGAAATACAATGATTTATATTTAATGCTCCCAAATTTCGCACCCAATACTGTTTAAAAAGCTTGCCTTTTTTTTTTTTTTTTTCCCCTCCTGTATACGAGACATATACCAAATTTTATAATAATAGTTAACTAAGCAATATTTGTATTTCGAATTGTATTACGTTTTTGTTTATCCATGGACTGTGCCCGAACACGATCTAATGGTCACTAGGACATATTTAAAATTTTGTATACATGCATATATCTTATACTATGAGTAAATAATTAAATTTCATTGACCAAAGAAAATGGAACTGGAAGTGAAACCTATACATGAGGGAACAAAAGATAAAGAGAATATTTAAACTGAGAATAGAGCGCTCCAACAGTAAGACTCTTGGCTGGATATGCATACACAAGATTTGATAAGATAAAATCATTACGAGTAAATTTACATATAGAAATATAATTGAAGATACAAATATAATAAAAAGAGAGATAGATAGAGAGAGAGAGAGAGAGAGAGAGAGAGAGAGAGAGAGCACATGGAAAGAACGGATCCAGAGAAAAAGCCGAGGATTGGTTTATTACCAAGAGGAAGAAGATTAAGGGGCAAGCCAAGAATAAGATGGAACGAAGATTTTGGACGGGTACAGGCGGATTATTCCATAATTCATGAAAACAATAAGACGAAGAAGTCCAAACCTTCTTCACTCAGATTATTTTCTAGTTGATTCTATAAATTCTATCTTGTCAGAAACTGCATCGATATTTCAGAAGTTAAAGATAGATAAATAAATATAATAATAATAATAATAATAATTATTATTATTATTATTATTATTATTATTATTATTATATTTACTATTTGTGTAAGCACCCAAGTTTCAGATCAAAAAAACGAAGTTTTTTTTAATTGTTCCAAGTAATGTCTGAAATTTACCTAAGTTACGTATGGTATATTTAATAAATTACATATAATATTACATGGAAGGCGTGATGTTGGAAGACCTAGAAGACGTTGGGCTGATGCAATATGAAGTCGGAACGGGCAATTGCCTAAT
Source organism: Diploptera punctata (assembly GCA_030220185.1). Taxonomy (NCBI): domain Eukaryota; kingdom Metazoa; phylum Arthropoda; class Insecta; order Blattodea; family Blaberidae; genus Diploptera; species Diploptera punctata. Next base: position 1,276,917 of record JASPKZ010003860.1, on the reverse strand, counting down.
CCCTGGAGTGATGATGATGATGATGATGATATTACATCCTATAAATACGAAGTATGTACGCCTACCTCATTTGTCATTCTACATTAATTAAATAAAGAATAGTTTGAATGCTGTTTCTTGGATTTAACATATATTTCTGCAACAGAGGATCGCAGAATGCAACCTGCTACATCTGGAAATGTTGTCGGGATACGCTTTTTATATGCGCGGATTTAACGTCACATGTTATGGCATGGGACAGAAGACATAATTTCCCCTCCAAAGGAAATCGTCTCCAAGAATTTTACGAATTTAAAACATTGCTGTGGAAAGCAACGGGAAGCTACTACACCCACAATTCCCTAGTAAAGCTGCAAGCATAGCATGAAAATGCTATGATTGCAGTGAAGGACCTGCCTTCGGGCAGAATTACTATGGGTGGATAATTGACGGATAAAAAAGACAAAATTGGTACGAACATCTACTAAGAATGCCAGATGATAGACCTTCTAAAACGATTTTAAACTACAGACCCACAGGATCTAGAAGTCAAGAAAGTCCATTTGCTAGATGGAAAGACCAAATCTCTTGAAGTCGGAACGGGCCAGAGGGCCTAAGCCTTGATGTTGATCATGATGATATTATATAGACCTTGACCGGGATCCAATTCACGATCCTCGAGTTTAGGGATCGATGTGCTTCAAACAGACAAACAATGTCTACAAGAATGTCACAGTGGAATATTTACAAGCTAACCTTTGCTTATGATGTTTATAATTGAGGGAAATGGTGGTATGATTTCCAGTATAAAATACAAATTGTTGAATTTAACAAACAAATTGTGTAATACGAAAAAAAATGTCAATGTGGCTCCTTAGGAACCAAAGTTGAATTGATCCTTAAATTAGTAATGTACTCTATCCTATATGATACATTAATGACTATTCCTGCACACACAAATAATAATGCCTTAAATAAAGCATGAGTTAATAGATGAAAAAAAAAGCTAATACAGCTAATCCTAGAGATAAAATACTCATTATTAATCTCAACTGTCTTAAAGTAGAGAGAGCAATAATTTTCTTTAAATCATATTCAAAATTAGCACAAAGACCAAACAACCGAAAAAGTGGAGTAGGTATTACTTATTTTTTTATAGAATTACACAATATACAATAAGAACTTATAGTTTTACATGATTTTATTTTCTCTGCGGTCCGACATATTTAAATAACTGGCATGCGAAATTAGTATCCCGTCAATTTGAGGGCTAACAGCACTACATAAATGACTGTAGCGTAATATTTCGTGATGTCAATTACTGAAATCCTCGTTAAAATTAAAGTAGGGCCTACAATAATTGTCATGAATAAAAATTGTATCGTAAAAATTTGCATTTTTATCCAACTTTAGTTTGTGTGCTTGGTGAACAAATAGGGAAGTACAGTTAAATTGGATTATTCTCTCTTCTATCATGATTTTACATCAGAGAAAATCAAAACTCTACTAATACGTTCTTGAAATCTATACTGATCCGTCAGAGAGGAATACACAGGAGTTGTATGATGGAATCTGCATCAAAGTTGGGAATTCTAAAAACGTCATGTAGCTTGCCAAGAGTACATTTCACCAACAGACATGTAGTGGTATAGACAAATCTCATGTCACAGAACTCTGTAAGATGTCTCATTCAGTTCAACTGAGAAAAAATCACATTTGGTGACTATATTATAAATCCATTACATTTAGTAATGGAACGAGAGGTCTACCAAAATTAATATGTTACACATTTTAATAAATAATATTTACGTCTCCCCGATAATGTGAAAATATGAATAACATTGTCAAAAATTATTTGAAAATAATACATATATTTATATATTTTTAATGAAAGTAAGTAAGTCATCATCAAGCAGTGCAATTTAAATTTTAAATAAATGTGAACCAGTATATACAAAATCTATTAATTTAAGTTTTATTAGCATGGGTCCAATGTGTAAAAATGGACTTCAATGACATTTTATTAAATTGACTCTGTTTATGGAACACGGAAATTCATTGTCCCATTCACTCCACTGATTCCTATTCTCAATCTTTTAATCTAGTTCTTATTTCTGTTATCCAGTTCTCTATGATCCATTCGAATTTTATTCCTCTGCCTGTATAGAGGTCTTCCTGGTGGTATTTTTCCAAGGGGTTTCCTAATAATAATTTGAACCCACATTATACGGTCATATTACTAAAAAATAAGAAAATTAATTTTCATAATCATCATATTCTGAATTATCTTCTTCTTCTTCCTTCCAAGTATTAGGCCAAGGCCTGTTACGATCCTATAGAAAATTTTCCCTCCAGCGTTTCATAGGACGGCCCAGTGATCTTCGTCCTCTTGGTATATAATTATAAACAGCTTTGGGGATCCGATTTGAACTCATTCTTTCAAGATGGTGTTTCCAATTTAGTTGATACTGTTTAATATATTCCAAAATTGGCGTAGTCTTCAATTCTTTTAAGATATCGGTGTTCCTTTTCCGATCCCATCTGGTGTAACCTGCTGTTCTGCGCATGAATCTCATTTCACAAGCCGTTATTCTGCTTTCATGTTGTTTTCTTAGTGTCCATGCTTCACTACCATAGGTCAACACTGGTCTAACCAAAGTGTTATATAAACGTAATCTGGTGTTTTTTGTACAAGGGATGGTTTCATAACTTGATTAATAATTCCTAAACTTTTATTATAACTAGTAACTTTTTCAGGGATATCCTTTTCATCCCAGATAGAGAGATAATATCCAAGATATTTAAATTGATTAGATCTCTCTAAAATTTTATTCTGGAGACAGATTTTACTTTGTATGGGGTCCTTCCCATGAAATGCCATAATTTTAGTTTTGTTAATTGATATTTCCATATTAAATTTGGCACCTATTTTTTGTAAATTATAAATTGATCGTTGCAAATCATTTTTGGAAAGTGCCAGAAGAGCTAAATCGTCTGCAAAAAGAATAGCATCGAGTTTGAGGTTCCTATTGAATTCAATTCTGAATTATATTCTACTTTTATATTAAATAAAAAGTAAAAAAAACTCCTGGCGCGACAGGCCTACAAGGCCCTTAGCCTACCAGCCGGCTGCTGGCCTCACATCCACATGTGTCAATCACAGAGGTAGATGATCAACAGCCAGTGTAGGGGTGACATGTGGTTAGCATGTCGAGTCCCCCAGCCGTTATAGCTGGTTTCCTCAACCTGGAGCCGCTACTTATTGTAGCTACCCAATTGCCTCACGATGCTGGGTGGGCACCGGTCCCATACTGGCCGAAATACCATGAGAAAATTTCTTCCCCCATGGAGACTCGAACCAGCGCAAGTCCCGTAGCTCTGCGCCAAGGCTTCCTACCTTAACCGCTCGGCTACGGCGCGGGACTAAATAAAAAGTAAAGAGGTCCTAATACAAGCCATAAGAGGCTCTTAGGGTAGCAGAAGGTTAAGACTTTAACCTTTCAAGACAACCGAGAAAAGATATTACACGAGCTGTTTGACTCCAGAACATAGTATGGTATTCATTTACGTTAGAGGCTGAGTCGACCCCAAAACCATGATGCCGCCAGAAGGTTTACATCAATTTAAAAATCCTAACCTCATCAGGGCTCCAACTCACAACCTTCATACTAGTAGAGTATTGCCTTAACCAACTACGCTACAGCGTGCACCATCATATTAATTTATATTACATTGTATCTCATCGTTGGTATTGCTGTTTTTAAAATAAAACAAACTCTGTAAGTTAATTTCATAGCGTATTTTCTTAAATAATTCCACACCTGTGTTATTTCACACTATTTAACTTATGCTCCAAATGGGAGTCAATGACCAATCCATTTCAATGAATTTATCAACTGAAGTTTATCATATTAAAGAAAGCTCCTCCTTTTTAACATTCTGAGTATGTCATAGCATTATTTTGCAGTGACTGACTCTCTAAGAAATACGGCTACCAGATTGTATATATAGTGTATGAATGTCAGCAGATAGCGCATGCGGGAGATAATATAATGATGACAGGCGTGTTTCACCTCGCTGTTTATCTATTTCTCTTTATCAGCTCTTGTTTTTGAGATAAAGAAAGCTCATTTTTAATATTCTGAACAGGTCAGAGCATTATTTTTCTCCAACAAATACATTGAACATAGCAAATATTACCCGTTTAAGGAGTAAGCGCAGTTGTTGGCGGAGGGCACTGCAGTCGTGTTTATGCAGGAATAGACCACGTTACACTGCTATCTACGAGTGCAAAGGGAAATGGGACGTGGGACGCTGACAGTGAACACTGCCTTATATGACGTCACGTGTATCAACAAACAGAGCTTCCTGATTCTTCCGCCTGCAGAGATACTTTGAATGAGTAATAATGAATAGATTCCGTGATTTTGCTGAGTTGTTTACTAAAAAATTAAATGTATAACCTATAATGTTGATTATAATATACAGTTTGACGTGTTTCATTGTCTCCACTAGAGTGATTCTTACAATAGTGTGATCCTATTTGGAAATAAAAAAAATGGTCAAGTTGCAGTGAATGTTCATAACCTCACATTTCTAATTTGTTTCCAAACATCGCCGTTTACATTAAATATATAAATATTTTAAAATGCCGGTAACTATATTTAAATAGGCCCACCGCTGTAGTCTTGAGGTAGCGTGCTGCCTTGTCACGCAGCGGGCCTGGGTTCGATGCCCGGTCGGGACAGGCTCCTGGGTGAGGTTTTTTCGGGGTTTTTCCTCGCCCGTAGGACAAATGTCAGGAAGCTTAGAGCCCAACGGTCCCCGAAAATCATCCAGCCATCATCATCATCCTTATCATTATCATCATCGATGTGAAAAGCAACGGGAAGCTACCACAACTATAATTCTCTAGTAAAGCTGCAAAGCATAGCATGAAAATGCTATGATTGCAGTGAAAGGCCTGCCAACAGGCAGAATTACTATGGATGGATATTTAAATAATGATTTTTGAGTAAACAGCTTAATTGCATTCGTTAAATAGTCATAACAAATGTCACTATTGATTTCCAAATATTCATCGATGATTTGCAAATCACTCGTAACATTACTTATCAAAAAGTGTATTAATAAAATTACGTCATATATTAAATATATCTCTATAACGTTACGGTCCTTATAGGAATAGAGGCTGCCGCAAAAATGTTTATATCACATTTATTAACTGTGTTTTTTAATCAGTAAATAGATTACATCGGAAATTAGAGAATGGTGTGATCATTTGTCAAACATTATCAATTTATCATCTGATCTCTTACTCATCAGCAAAGTGCTATCAGTTTCGCACTACGTACGGTAACCAACACATTATTCAATACATATATTTTATTTAAAGGTAGCTTTTTATTACGTATTAAGTTAATCGTAACAATTTCATAATCTTATTGGTTTGCCATTATCATTTAAATAGTATAATACCAATAACAAAGAGTAGGTCCAGTTGCTCTGATTCTGAGATTGCGGGTTGAAACCCACTCGGAGGTAGATGGATTTTTTTAAGGTGTAAAACTCCTCAGTATGACTTCCCTAAGAAAGAAAAAGTAAAGCAGTGGGACCCACGTAGTAGATTCATGACACACAAATGAACTGAAGCCTCAGAAAATAGCAACATTTATCGGCCCTTTCACACCTATATCTGAAAAACAACGACAATGGCCTGAGTTGTTACGTTTGTACCAAAGAGTTCTTCTGATGAATTGAAAGAAATAAAGAAAGAAAAAAAGCAAATAAGTGCAATAATAGGAAAGTGACAACGCAAAATCATAAAATGTAGCGATGGGCATCCGTAATTGTTAGGAACCGTGATAAAGCGCGTAGTTAAATAAAAGTAATACATAGCCTATCAATAACAAAATAATATGAATCGTCTTTCAATTGTTGGACATGAATAATTAAATAGTTTTCGAGGATCCCATCGTGTTTAATTTTTTTTTAATGTTTCGGATACATATACGGCAAACTATTATTATTATTATTATTATTATTATTATTATTATTATTATTATTATCATTATTATTATTGTTAGGTTCGAGTACCGGTGGGATCAGGATTTTTAAACTGGTCTAAAACTAGCGGCACCATGACTCTGGGGTCGACTCAGCCTCTAATCGAAAATAATACCCACCAGACATTTGTTGTAGGAATAAAGAGGCCGTCAGCAGGACGACACCCGGCTGACAGTTCGTGCCGATTGTGGGAAAGGTAAGAGTTTAACCTCCTACTACCCCAACGACCTCTTAAGGCCTGCAGAGAGATGACTTTGCTTTCATTATTATTATTATTATTATTATTATTATTATTATTATTATTATTATTTTTTTTTTTTAGTCGGTCGCGGTGGACTAGTGGTTATGCTCCTTGCCTCTGGTCCCGAGGGTTGCGGGTTTAAACCCGGCCGGGGTCGGTGGATTTTTAGGACGGAAAAATCCAAGAAGCAAGTCCTCCAGGAGGGACTTTAAGCCGTGGGTCCCGAGTCTGAAGATTTTCAGGCTCGTAAAAAATTCTTAAGCCTGAATGAAAAGGCCTCTAAGCAAAATTTACCGAATTTTCCCGTCCTAGTACTACCTTGGTTTCCTAGATGTCAGTATGAGGCGGAACGCTGACCACGGACCACTCAAAATAACATCTATACGAAAACAAGTGTAACTAAACTAGTATGGTACAAATTCTTCCCTGTAGGGGGAGAGCGCCTAAATTTCTGTAAAGGGAAAACAAAGGCTTACAATACAAAAAAAAAATATATTATTATCGTCATCTAACAAGCAGAGTTAGATCCTCTCTCTCGTTCAACCAGTGAAAATGATTATTATTATTCTTCTTCCTTTCATGTGATAGACCTACTGGTCTGTTACGGTCTCAATCCAACGTTTGAAGGGTCTGCCCAAAGATCTCTTGCCTGGTGGCTGGTAATTTAAGATTTGACGTGGTATTGAAATTAAAAAATACGTAAGATCAAAACACAGAATACCGGTATGTAAACGTATTTATACCAATGAAATTAAGATAGAGAAAAAAATGTTATTAAAGGAACTAAAGATCAGACACCATAAATACATTAATATTCTGAGAAAAAATATACAAAATAAAGATATTTAAATTTCTTTCAAAAGAAGTTAATCCCCGGCAGACCTTAATATCTTGTGATAGGGAATCTACCAATGGATAATGTACAGATATAAAGATTGCTAAAGATTTCATTAATATAAACTGATAAAAAATTAGTTATAAATCACTGTATTTTGTTTTCAATTTTGAATATTAACATGTTTTACCAAGAACTGATGATAGTCGCCGCAAAACAATATAAAACAACTATACAATTCTGCAATTGTTTTGAATTTGGGACTTATCTAAATAACTAGCTTATTAACAGCTTTTCCAGATGAATAAAAAGAATAAATTATCGTACCAATTTATAAGAAAGGAGATAAAACTGATTGCAACAACTACAGGGGCATCTCATTACTTTCAACTTCGTACAAAACTCTAACAAATATATTAGTAAGCAGACTTACTCCTTATATTGATGAGATTCTAGGAGATCATCAGGGTGGATTTAGAAGAAACAGGTCTACAACGGATCAGATTTTTAGCTTAAGACATATTTTAGAAAAGAAATGGCAATATAATGGTACTGTACACCAACTATACGTAGACTTCCAAAAGGCATACGATTCAATTAAGCGGGAGAAGTTATATAGTATCCTGCTAGAGTTCGGAATTCCTAAAAAGTTAGTTAGACATACGAATGCGTCTAAATGGCACAAAGAGTAGGGTGCGTGTAGGCAAACAGTTTTCGGATACTTTTGAAATCCAGAATGGGTTGAAGCAAGGAGATGCACTATCTCCTCTACTATTTAATTTTGTACTAGAGCATGCCATCATATCTTTAGAGGATGAAGAAGGCCTACAACTCAATGGTATTAATACGCTGTTAGTTTATGCTGATGATATAGTACTACTGGCCGATAGCGAGGAGATACTAAAGGCCAACACGCACACACTACTGAGTAACACTAAGAAATTGGGACTGGAAGTAAATATCAATAAAATTAAATATATGGTCACACATAAAAATACATTATATAATGGAAATGGACAGCTAATGACAAATGAGGGAAATTTTGAGGAAGTGGCAGAATTCAAATACCTAGGAACAATAATCACAAACAGGAATGAGATGCACAAAGAAATTAAACATAGGCTCAATTCTGGAAATGCGTGTTATTATGCATTACAGAGACTCTTGAGTTCCCAACTCCTTTCAAAAAACGTTAAACTGAAAATATATAAAACTATTATTCTACCAATTATAGGCTATTATATGGGTGCGAAACATGGACTCTTACTTTAAGGGAGGAAAGGAGATTACGAGTATTTGAAAATAAAGTTCTTAGGAACATTTTTGGACCAAAGAGAGATGAACAGACAGGTGAACAGAGAAGACTGCATAACAGTGAATTACATGCTCTTTATAGGAAGCCAGATACATAGAGAACAGTTAAGTCTCGTAGACTGCGATGGGCAGGACATGTGGCACGAATGGGGAATGAAAGACTTGCATGGAAGATTCTTGTAGGAAAACCAGAGGGAAAACGCCCAGTTGGTAGACCAAGAATAAGGTGGGAGAATAACATTAACTATGATTTGAGGGAAGTAGATTATACAGGGGATGATTGGAAAACATTGGCTCAGGATAGGGATATATGGAGAGCTTATGTCCGCGCGGCCATGAACCTACGGGTTCGATAGTGCCTGTGAGTTATTAACTTTATGGCTTATGAAACCAGTAGGTTTAATATATATATCCACTAAGGCCCTTGGTCCCTATCATCTGTTAGAATCCAGTTAATTTCTCCGATTGCCAGATTCTAAGAGCCTTTAAAAAGGTATTTTCCTTAAGAGTTTCCCAACAAATATTTGAACGCATTTCTATCGTCCTCCTTTTGAGTTATATGAGTGAACACCTTAATTTTCTAAACTTGAAAACCCTAAAAATAATAGAACCAACTACCTCACTTTCTACCATTATCGAAACCGGATGTTTATGGCGGCGTGGACATATCAGCAAACGCTATGTTTTCCAGTCATTCCCTGTACAATTAACCCCCTTCAAACAATGAACTCGTTATTCCCATTTTTTTCTCTCTAGTGAAATACAATTTAGATACTTAAAACTAGTCATTAGAGCCTAAATATGATATTTAATAAGAAGTTTTAAATGTTAGGTATTGGAAACTCTCAGGAATGGATGTCCTATAAAAAGGACGGTAAGAAAAAGAGGTATGATTCGTACCTAAAATTGCTTGACTTGTTTAAGAAAAACAATGTGGTGAATTTAAGAAAAAATTGAACAATATTTATTTTATTAACATAAACAAATACATAAGTGATAGTAGGAGATAAAAATTGTGCATTTTAGTGCAAAAACGTTTCAAATAAACTGGACTTCAATGCGGGATTACATTTTCCTGTGCTACCTTGGAAAACACTTTACATGCAAAGTTACATTGCATTTTATGCACATTAAAAATTGCTTTTTGTGGCAGATTCTGCACCTGGTCTCTTCACCTTGTGATTCAATCATATGACCAATTCGGTCATATCTACATTCCAAGTTTTCTTGTGGAGATGGAAGGCAAGTTTTGCAGGCATTGATCTTATGCTGGATTCAAGAAGAGCTATTGCCACTCGTCTTCTGTAAAACCCAGTTGATCGATTTTCCCCTTCGTTTAGTTTATGAAGGTGCCATGCGTTTTGCTCACAGACATGAATGCAGTGGCAAATACGAGGGCGGATCGGAAAGTAACGCACAATAATTTTTTTCTGCCTTGGTATTGCAGCTAGAATGTTGAAATTTCACAGAGATATAGTTTGAAGTTTTCACTACAGATGGTATTTTTTTCTCAGGTGCACCTCTTGCGAGAGAAGCTTGAACTATGCAACAAAGATGGCGCGCATGCTACAGTCGTCCACCTGTGAGGAACAGAGAAGTGTTGTTCGATTTTTGTGGGCCAAAGGGCATAAACCCAGTGAAATTCACAGGGACATGCGTGGCGTGTATGGGGATGATTGTATGGACCGTAGCAATGTCTCCAGGTGGTGCACATTCTTCCAAGAGAGACGCGTGAACCTTAGTGATTCGCCACGTGATTCGCCTTAGTGATTCCTGCAGCCGGCAAACGCTTTGAGACAGATGTGGAAGTGAAATCAGCAGTGCGCAGATGGCTACACTCCAACCAAACGGACTTCTACGAACAGGGCATATTGAAACTGGTAACACGATGGGAAAAATGTGTTGAGAAAGTTGGTGACTATGTCGAAAAGTAGGTAAAAGATGTAAGTTCATTTGTGATTTTTTTCCTTTTTTTTACTATTAAACTTTTTAAAAAAAAAATATTGTGCGTTACTTTCCGATCCTCACAGGTGGACGACTGTAGCATGCGCGCCATCTTTGTTGCATAGTTCAAGCTTCTCTCGCAAGAGGTGCACCTGAGAAAAAAATACCATCTGTAGTGAAAACTTCAAACTATATCTCTGTGAAATTTCAACATTCTAGCTGCAATACCAAGGCAGAAAAAAATTATTGTGCGTTACCTTCCGATCCGCCCTCGTAAGTGGAAAGTACCACTTTTCCCCTCTTATTGCAATTCGATATAGGCAGATATTTTGATCCGTCCTATCTACACCCCCTCCCCATTCCATAATTGTAAACCTGAAATATAGGCCTATATGGTTGCGATATTATTTTGCAAATAGAACCTTATTTAAAAGAAAATTAATATCAAAAACTGCACAAATAAGGTTATAGAAAACACTCATTAGACCAGTAGTTACATATGCTTGTGAAAGTAAGGTCCTAAAAGAAACGATAAAACAGAAATTACTAATTTTTGAAATAAAAATTTTAAGAAGATTATTTGGACCAAATAGAGGAACTGATAACTGTTGGAGAATCAAAACAAATAACGAACTAAACAAATTAATTAAAAATCAGAACATAGTTAACTATATAAGATCTCTCAGAATTGGTTGGCTTGGACATTTGATAAGAATGGATGATCAGAGACTGGTCAAAAAACTCTACAAATGGAAACCTATAGGAGGCAGAGCTGTAGGAAGACCGAAGATCAGATGGGAGTATGACACAATGAACGATCTAAGGAAAATGAAAGTGCCTAATTTGAATATGGCAAAAGACAGATTGGCATGGAGGAGGATTGTTGAGAAGGCCAAAACTTTCACTTTTGAAGTTGTCGTGCCTTAAGATGATGATGATGACTGTAATTCTCTTTTTATATTTATTTGAAAATCGTCTGACTGCCTGGAGAGGACACATTGATGCTACGGATACAACATTAGTCATGGCATCGTCTCCTGTAATTGGTGGAAATATCACTACAGCATCTACATTTCCTTCGACGGTCTCATCTTTCTCCAAAATAGCAATTATTTCATCAAAAGTCAAACTTCAAACAAACAAAAATGCTGTTGTAATAGCTACCCATTTTCCCACCGTCCTTATAAAAGGATACTAGCAATTTCAACAGTCATAGCTCACATTGTTATGTATCAATTGTGCTTTAAACTTTATATCAATATAGTCCACCGCTGTGGTCTCGGGGTAGCGTGCTGCCTTGTCACGCAGCTGGCCCGGGTTCGATCCCCGGTTGAGACAGTTTTTCTGGGTGAGGTTTTTATAGGGGTTTTTCCTCACCTGTAAGACAAATGTCAGGAAAACGTTAAGGCCCAAACGGTCCCCGAAATCATATGGCCATCGCAATCATCATCACTCATACTCATCTTAGGGTTAAGCTTAGGATTAGGGACTCTCCTAGCGCACCATTATCATCATCATCATCACCCATCATACCATAGGGGCAACGTAACCCCGCCTTCCAGGCGCCCCAACCTCAGAAGTGGGTTACAAGTACGCCATGCCAGGAGAGAAACCAGGAATGTCGAAAGACAAACCTGGGGCATTTGAAAAAAAAACTTTATATCAATATTATTTGAACTGTTAGGAACAAATATAACTGAAGATGAAATCAGAATTCAAAGAAATAATTTATAATAATTATCTTTCTTTTAGTAAGACGTGTGCTTTTCCAACTTGCAGAAGTAGCACAAAATAATTTGTCTCAAAAATGGGTTAAATGTTATTCAGATAAATCCAAATAAGCAAATTATATTTGCTAGAATTTACAAATGCTGCCAATATTATCACAAAACTTATAAAATATACCAAACACCAAAAATGACATCTGAAGGTTCTGCAACTGTCCTTATAAAAGGACGGTGGGCTTATCTGGGTTGTTATTCTCCCACCTCATTATAGGTCTACCTATTGGGCGGTTGTTCCTCGTAGTTTCACTACTTAAGTTTTTCGTGTCCCTATTTCAATCCTCATTCGTGAAATATGCCCTACTCCCTGCAGACTACTGTTCGTTTTACATCTGGTTTCCTATAAAGGGGAGCTCAATGGCATGTAGTTTTCTCCATTAATCTATCTCTCTTTGACGCAAGTATTTTCTTAGGCACTTTATTCTCAAGTTTTTTTTTTGTCTAATGCCACCAGGTTGTCTTTTACGACATTTCTGGCTTTCTCCCCTGGCATTGGCAGAATTGCAATCCATTTCTTAGGTTGGGGCACCTGGAAGGCGGAGTTACGTTACCTCAATGATAGTATGGGTGAATGAAGCGCCAGGAGAGATCTTAACCTAAACTTAACCTAAATTCCAGACCATGGGCAACCACAGGAATAATTCCCTTCAAGGAAAAATTCTTATGGTCTGACCGGGAATCGAACCCAGGACCTCGTGAACAGTAGTCAGGAACGCTGACCACTAGCCATGAGGCTGATCTTATTCTCAAATATAAAATAAATACTAATAATTAATCTTTCCTCCTCTCTTAAGTCAGACACCACGTTCCGTTTCCATATAACAATGAAAAATGCCGTTTTATATATATTTAGTTCAGAATTTGGAATGACATTAAAGAAAAATAAAATCTATTTCCTAAACTGTGCCTATGTTCACTTTCTTTGTGCACCACAATCCCTATTTGTATTGTTTCGTCAAAATTTCTCTCGTTTGCTGTTAGGACAACAAATATAGAAGTTCCACGTTGTGGATCTTTCTCCATTCTCATCCTGACACAAGGCAATAAACCTCACTTATACAGAAAATACATACAGCTCGGATGATATTTAAACCGGTATTTCATAATTCTACAATAAATTAAGTAATTCAGGCAATACTTCTTCACATATTATTAACTTACAAAAAAAACAATTCGCCGTCAAAAAATCCTTTGTAAATTATCGTACAAGCTTTTATGGAAGATACTTAATATTAATACCTGCATACGATATGTAATAAACAGATATGGGTAATTTAAGGTACTCAAACTCCTCTCTTTTTCTACGCGTTTCCTTTATAATTCTGGAATTTCAGTTTTTGTCTGCCAAAGTAATGTAAATTTGGGGTAAACACAACATAAGCAGCAATTATGTGATACAGTGGTTAAGGTGATTTCTATTTTATATAACATCTGCCGAGATATGCAACGCGCAGTGATTTCTGCTAACATCTTGGACGTCCAAACACTTATGAGGTAGGCGAGTCAACGTCCGCTTACGTCCGGTCAAGGTCGGGCACACGGGGGGAGTAGCCAACATCTACTGTAGATGGAGCCAGCAACCACACGGCTATGTGTATGACTAACAACACCAAGTGATGCCTGGCACACGTTTTCAATATTTTATACTAACAAAGTTCACAATAAAAGGCCAAAAAATCTAGCTATTCGTTGTTTTTACAATTTCCTATCATTGTCATTTCTTTATAATGATTAACCTATACATAGAGATCCGTGAAAGTGGTTTTATTTTTAGGGAAAATTCGTTTTAAAATTTCAAGATTTCGATGTTATCGGGAATTTGGCGGTGTTATTCTAAGAAAAATGACATAAGCTATCCATACATCCTAAAATTAGGGGGAAAAAAACTTATCTTACACGTTAATATAATTCGTATTTCTTGGAATTCAAATTGACCATAAAACTTAAATTCTATGGAGAGACCATATTTGAGCATGAGAAGGACAGGAAACATTACCTCATGTTGTGAACTGTGTTGCAACCATTTATCTTTGCAAGAGTGCATGGAGGAAGCAGATATGGCAGTTAAAAAGAAGATGGAATCCGAAAACAGTGTTTAAAAATACATTATGAAAATTTCGCGAATAGAACTAAAAACTTTGGAATTCATTGAAAATTAAATTTCGGTGTTATTTCGCGTTAACATACGACTTCGCATTATTTCGCGATTCATAATTTATGAGGTTATGAGAAGTTGAGTTAAGAAATGGTACAAGAAAATTATGCAATTAGAGCATTTCACGTTATCGCGACTCGCGAATTTCACGGATCTGTACCAATACAGTATATGATGATACTGTTATTAGGTGTGTGTGTGTGTGTGTGTGTGTGTGTGTGTGTGTGTGTGTGTGTGTGTGTGTGGTGTGTGTGTATAAATAAATAAATAAATAAATATATACACCGTGTCCACAAATATAGTATCATACTTTAAACTACTACTCGTCGCTTTGGATAATCGTATCTAAATGAAATTGGTGACAATCAAAAGAGAAACTCGAAGTTTTTGCTATACCTCACGGGCATTGAATGTGGCCCCCACGAGCGACGGCTGCAGACAACTTTGTCTGCTAAATATCCAACAATGAACCCACATCGACCACAAAACAAACATGATTAAATTTAGTTTAGTTTCTGTATTGTTGTCCATCATTCTCCATTGTTGACATTGTTAACATGCACAAAACTTTTTGAGTTTCTGTTTTGATTGTCACCAATTTCATTTAGATACGAATATCCAAAGCGACGTAGTAGTAATTTAAAGTGTGATACTGTATTTGTGGACATGTTGTATAATCATATCCTGGAATCTCAGAATAAAATTACCACTAACTCACAGGTAATATCGAACCCGTAAGTTCATGGCAGCGCCGACATAAGCTCTCCATACATCCCTATCCTGAGTTAATAATTTCCAGTCAATCCCTTGTATAATCTATTTCTCTCAAATCATTACCCAGTGTAAGATATATATATATATATATATATATATATATATATGATATGAAAAGAAAAAAGAATGCTTGAGTCGGGATTTGAACTCGAGTCTCTAAAGTCTGTACCTTTGGCGCTCTAACCAACTGAGCTACCCAAGAATTCCAAGACTAACATACAATTTTCTTATACATGTAGTATTCTCAATTCACACAAGAGGTAGCGGAAAGATCTTCCGACTGCCATCTAGTGGCTAACATAACAGTTAAGCAAATTATTAAAGAGAATATTTACTTTATAGCAGTAACGCTTGTATATATAGATATTATAAATATATATATATATATATATATATATATAAATAATATATATATATATATATATATATATATATTAATTGGTGTTTCTCGTATAATTTATCACATTCATACTATTATTATTATTATTATTATTATCATCATCATCATCATCATCAATATTATCATTATTATTATTATCATTATCGTAAGTATTAATATTGTTATTATCGTATAAAATGTTGTTTGTACATGACATTTACATTGCTACATTTAATGTATCTTTAACTGTTTATAATTAGTATAGTGATATCTATATTTGTCAAATATTTATTTGTATTTGTGCTGGTTGAGTGGAAGAGAAGGCCTTATGGCCTTAACTCTGCCAGAATAAATAAAACATTATTATTATTATTATTATTATTATTATTATTATTATTATTATTATTGTTGTTATTCTCCTACCTCATCTTGGTCTACTAACTAGGCGTTTGCCCTCTGGTTCTCCTACAATGAGCTTCCATGCCCCTCTTTCATTCCCCATTCGTGAGACATAAGTATAGCCCATTGCAGTCTACGAGACTTGACTGTTCTTATTACGAGTATATCTGGTTTCCTATAAAGATCATGTAGCTCACTTTTATGTAGTCTTCTCCATTCGACAGTTTGTTCATCTCCCTTTGGTCCAAAATGTTTCCTAAGACCACATATAAGCAAATATATAGGCCTATTCCAAGTTAGTTGACTTTGAAGCCATAAAAGGGTACAATTTATGCAAGTTTTCCTTGCAATATTCAAGAAGTATTCTTCTTCCCAGACAAAGTTTGGATCCTTAGGCCTGTTCCGAGGCTAATTTCACGTCACTCCATCTTTTCCGTTGTTGTCCAACGGTTTATGTAAAAAGCCTTGCGGTGGATATCTCGAAGAGGACATTCTTCAAATATTATATTTTCATTCTTTCTTAATCTTTGAATCTCTTCAATTATTGTCTTCCATCAACTGAGCTACTATAAGTGTTTCTCATTTTGTCTAATTTATCCCCAACATTGGCCATAAAAATCTCATTTGAGATGCTTACAATCTTGATTTATCTCTAGATGTAAAGAACCAAGTTTTGCAATAGTATTTCAATGATGGTTTTGACACAATGGTATTTAATCTTTCTTCCATTTTATTATCATACTTTTTGCCATCCATTTATGCATCAAATTAATTTATTATATATTTTTATATTTTCCTCAATAACCATTTTTTGATGTCCCAACTCTTTTCAAAAAACGTTAAACTGAAAATATATAAAACTATTATTCTACCAGTTATATTATATGGGTGCGAAACATGGACTCTTACTTTAAGGGAGGAAAGGAGATTACAAGTATTTGAGACTAAAGTACTTAGGAAAATTTTTGGACCAAAGAGAGATGAACAGACAGGTGAATGGAGAAGACTAATAACAATGAACTACATGGTCTTTTAGGAAGCCAGATATAATAAGAACAGTTAAGTCTTGTAGACAGCGATGGGCAGGACATGTTGCACGTATGGGGAATGAAAGACTTGCATGGAAGCTTCTTGTAGGAAAGCCAGAGGAAAAACGCCCAGTTGGTAGACCAAGAATGAGTTGAGAGAATAACATTAACTATGATTTGAGGGAAGTAGATTATACAGGGAATGATTGGAAAGCATTAGCTCAGAATAGGGATGTATGGAGAACTTATGTCCGCGCGGCCATGATCCTACGGGTTCGATAGTGCCAGTGAGTGAGTAAGTAAGTAAGTACCATTTTCGTGTTCTAAATTACTATTTTAGAACCTAAGTACTTTGACAGTTATTTCATCTTCAATAGCAATTTTTATTATATGTTGTTCTTTTCTATATTTTCCATAGCTTTCGGGTTTCTTTTTTTTTTTCAGAAATTTCCATACCATATTTTACTTAAATTAAATGCTTGGCCTCTTTTTGTAATTCTCTTCCATTTTCTGATAGTAATATCTGCCCATCTGCAAAATTACAGTATCTATATTAATGTTGTTTTGACTAGGCCATTCCTTTGGATTTATACATTTTTTTATCCAATATCTCAATTATTTTGTTCAAATATAAATAAAATAATATTGGTAACATTTTCCGTAATTTATTTTGAGTACCTTACCGTATGTTTTAATGTAATCTACGAACAATAAAAAGCGTTTGCTGGTCGTATTCCTATCTTTACTCCAACATCGTTTTTATAGTAAAAATGACATCGATACAAGAGTCCCCTTTCCTGAATCCATTCTGTTCATATAAGATTTTCCTTCCTTGAATTCAATTTTGTTCCTCTTCTAGATTGATTACACATATTTAATTAATTGGGCATTGAGTACATAACAATGAACTATATGGTCTTTATAGGAAGCCAGATATAATAAGAACAGTCAAGTCTTGTAGACTGCGATGGGCAGGACATGTTGCACGTATGGGGAATGAAAGCTTCTTGTAGGAAAGCCAGAGGGAAAACGCCCAGTTGGTAGACCAAGAATGAGGTGGGAGAATAACATTAACTATGATTTGAGGGAAGTAGATTATACAGGGAATGATTGGAAAGGATTAGCTCAGGATAGGGATGTATGGAGAGCTTATGTCCGCGCGGCCATGAACCTACGGGTTCGATAATGCCAGTGAGTAAGTAAGTACTAAGCTGTTATCATTAATGGAGATACCTCTGCAATTTGTACATTCATTTTTACTTCCTTCTTTAATTTTATATTTATTGTAATAGCTGTGCTCCATTCCTCTTATAACCATCCTTCATTCCATAATACTTACTTACTGGCTATCGAACCTGTAGGTTCATGGCCGCATGGACATAAGCTATCCATGCATCCCTATCCTGAGCTAATGCTTTCCAATCATTCCCTGTATAATCTACTTCCCTCAAATCATAGTTAATGTTACTCTACCACCTCATTTGGACTTATTGTTGCTTAAACTAAAAAACCTCTCACTACATGATAGTGTCACGCAATGGTTCAACTCCTACCTTCGTGAGCGCCAGCAATATGTTGTAGGAAATTCTACATTACGCTCTTCTTGGACCTACCGTAAAGCTGGAGTTCCACAGGGCTCGGTGCTCGGCCCATTGCTTTTTTCAATCTATATAAACGACATATCTGACTCCCTAAAACATTGCAAACATCATTTATTTGCGGACGACATGCAGATCTACCTTCACTCAGACAAATATTCTTTAAATGACGCGGTAACCAAAATTAATGAGGACCTTGACTCGCTAACGGCGTGGACAGAGAAATATAGACTTCAATTAAATCCTAGAAAGACACAAGCAATCATTATGGGCCATCAGAGACTATTATCCTCAATTAACACAAAGCAGTATTACATGTGTCACTTAATGGGGTTCAGATCCCTTATAGTGAGACAGTAAAAAATCTAGGAGTGTTTATGGATAAACATTTAATTTGGAATAAACAAATAAATAACATTTGCAAAACTATCTTCTCAATAATACACTCATTAAATCGTATAAGAAATTGTTTACCGTTTTCTCTAAGAAGTTTTCTCTGTTAGTAGAAACACTTGCAATGCCCCATTTTGAATACTGTTATACTCTTTTTACTGACCTAAATACTGTTCTTACCCAAAGACTTCAACGTGTTCACAATTCTTGCATACGTTTTATTTGTGGTATACGTAGATTTGATCACGTTACACCATCCCTGGAAGAATTGTCATGGCTTCGTCTACAAGATCGTAGAACCATCCATTCCCTATGCCTTCTCTATAATATATTACACACATCATTACCTTATTATTTATCACACACCGCTTCACTAAACTCTCTGATACACATAACTTAGATACCCGATCCCTTGAGCACAGTGTCCTTTATATCCCTCCTCATCACACTACATATTATTCGAAATCTTTTACAGTTTCTCTTGCTAGAACATGGAATTCACTTCCACCCTATGTCAGAGACTGCCAAACTTTACCATCTTTCAGAAACAAATTGAAAATAAAATTACTAACAGAAACAACTCACTAATATTACTTTTTAAGAATTAATAATGCGTTTTTGCATTATTTAATAAAAACAGACTTAGGATTTGTTAATATATTTACCTAATGCCTTGTATAAAAAGCGTAGATTAATTCATTGTAGTTTATTACTTTCTTTGTATTTTTTTCTTTTCTTTTTACGTATAGTAGATTCGAGCTGTTATTCCTTTTTTTTTTATTCATTGTATCATTAATTTAATTTTAATTGTATTTAGTTTCATTGTATTATTAGACATTATTTTCATTATTATTCAATATGACATAATTAATTGTTCAATGTTTATTATTGTAATTTTTTTTGTATTCATATGTAACATATGTTTGTCCTGTTTAATATGACTATTATTGTAATTTTTTTGTATTCATATGTAACATATGTTTGTCCTGTTTAATATGACTATTATTGTTTTTTTTTTTGTATTCATATGTGACATGTTTGTTCTGGTGAGTGGAAGAGAAGGCCACATGGCCTTAACTCCACCAGGCTAAATAAATCTATTCTAAATTCTAAATTCATTCTTGGTCTACCAACTGGGCGTTTCCCTCTGGCTTTCCTACAAGAAACTTACATGCACATCTTTCATTCCCCATACGCGCAACATATCCTGCCCATCGCAGTCTACGAGACTTAACTGTTATTATATCTGGCTTCCTATAAAGACCATGTAGTTCATTGTTATGCAGTCTTCTCCATTCACTTGTCTGTTCATCTCTCTTTAGCCAAAAAAATTTCCTAAGTACTTTATTCTCAATAATCGTAATCTCCTTTCCTCCCTTAAAGTAAGAGTCCATGTTTCGCACCCATATAATATAACTGGTAGAATAATAGTTTTATATATTTTCAGTTTAACGTTTTTTGAAAGGCGTTGGAACATCAAAAGTCTGTAATACATCCATCCATCCATCCATCCATAGTAATTCTGCCCGAAGGCAGGTCCTTCACTGCAATCATAACATTTTCATGCTATGCTTGCAGCTTTACTAGGGAATGTAGGTGTGGTAGCTTCCCGTTGCTTTCCACACCGGCGAAGTGATGATGATGGCCATATGATTTTGGGGACCGTTTGGTCTTTAAAGTTTTCCTGGCATTTGTCTTACAGGTGAGGAAAAACTCCGATAAAAACCTCACCCAGAAAAACTGCCCCGACCGGGGATCGAACCCGGGCCCGCTGCGTGACAAGGCAGCACGCTACCTCGAGACCGCAGCGGTGGACCTGTAATGCATAATAGCACGCATTTTGAAAATTGAGCCTATGTTTAATTTCTTTGTGCATCTCATTCCTATTTGTGATTATTGTTCCTAGATATTTGAATTCAGCCACTTCTTCAAAATTTCCCTCATTTGTCATTAGCTGTCCATTTCCATTATAGGCCTATAATGTATTTCTATGTGTGACCATATATTTAGTTTTATTGATATTTACTTCCAGTCCCAATTCCTTAGTGTTACTCAATAGTGTGTGATTCATTCCATAATATCAAAATGAAAAAGTTGTACTAATTTATTTTTTATTTTATTTATTTATTTCCTCCGCATTTCCACAGAACTATACGAAGAATTAATACAAGTAAATATAAATATTTTCTGACAAAATGTTCAAATTTTTTGCTATAAATATATTTACATATCTTTATTTAAATATTTAGGCAAATTGCCAAATGTATATACGTAGATATAATTACAACTAGTTTTATGAAATACTAGTGCACAGCACGAAACAAGCTTAAATGAATCATGTCTAGAAATATTTTAATTAGTTGCAGGTTCCGTTACATGAAGGTTTCACACTTTATCTACACCACAAGTGCTGTATAATTTAAGATAAGTTAGCGTAACTAACTCACTGGCATTGTCGAACCCATAAGTTCATGACCGGGCGAATATAAGCTCTCCATATATACCTATCCTGAGCTAATATCATCCCCTGTATAATTTACCTCCCTCAAAAAATATTGTTATTTTCCAACCTCAATATTGGCTTATCTACTGTGTGCTTTCCCTCTGTTTTTCCTACAAGGAGGTACCATGCCCATTCGTGCCACATGTCCTGACCATAACAGGCTACGAGACTTAACTCTTATTATATTTGGTTTCCCATAAATATCACGTAGCTCACTGTTAAGTAGTCTTCTCCATTCGCCTGTCTCTTCATCTCTATTTGGTAAAAAAAAATCCTAAGAACTTTATTGACAAATCTCGCAAAATTTTCTCCTCCTTAAAGTAAGAGTCCAAATTTTGCATCCATACAATATAGCTGGGAGTTTTATATATTTTTCAGTCTGAGAAGTTGGGTTCACAAGAGTCCCTACAATACATAATAGCTTGCATCTCCATAATTGAGCCTATGTTTAATTTCTTTATGTCCCTCATTAGAGGTATAATTTAACCCAGAGAAGACCTTGCGGTCTTAACTCAATCAGGTAAAATAAATCCATTCTCGTTTCTAACAGAATACATATTACTTAAGGTGAATACAAACTCATTTGTTAACGCAGATTGACTTAGTCAAGTGAGAAATTTGAAATAATTATCATTGTCGTTTTATTCAGTAAAGCAGATGATAGCAATGGCAAAAGAAGCTTTTAACAAGAAGAGAGGCAATTTCTGCGGACTTTTGTCAAAAAAAATACGGAAGAGGCTAGTGAAGTTCTTTGTGTAGAGAGTAGCATTGTATGGTGCAGAGACGTGGAAATTACGACGGAATGAGGAAAAGCAACTGGAAGGTTTTGAGATGTGGATATGGAGAAGGATGGAGCGTAAAAAATGGACAGACAAAATAAAAAATAAAGATGAGCTAGGCAGAGTGCGTGAAGGAAGAAGAATGCTGGAACTCATAAAGGATAAGAAGAAGAAGAAGAAAATAAATTCGATTGGCCACTGGCTAAGAAGAAACTGCCAGTTGACGGATGCTGTAGAAGGAATTGTCACCGGAAAGTAAGTTTAGAGGCAGAAAAGACATCAGATGATAGACAATATTAAAATAAATGGTTTGTATGCGGATACAAAAAGGAAGGCGGAGTTAAGGAAAGAGTGGAGAATGCTGAGTTTGCAGTGAAAGACCTGCTCTTGGGCAGAAAACTGTGTAGTATGATAATTTATTAAACAAAGCATGAGTCAAAAGATGAAAAAAAGGCCAATCTGTTCGTAATTATTGTTTCTAGGTATTTGAATTCAGCCATTTCTTCAAAATTTCCGTCATTTGTCATTAACTATCCATTTCCATTATATTACGTATTTCTATGTGTGACCATATATTTAATTTTATTGATGTTTAATTCCAGTCCCAATTTCTTAGTGTTACTCAATAGAGTATGCATGTTGACCGTTAGTATCTTCTCGCTATCACCTAATAATACTACATCATCAGCATAAACTAGCAGCTTATTAACTCCATTGAGTTGTAGTCCTTCATCCTCTTAACGATCGCTAACGATGTGATGGTATGCAATAGTACAAAATTGAATAGTAGAGGAGATGGTGCATCTCCTCGAACATAAGTTAACGCAGATTACGTAATAACATAAAACATAAAAGACATTTATATAAAACAAATAACCACGACGCTCAAGTATGTACTAATAAAAAACCATCATAAAATATTAATATGCAGTCCAAGAAAAGCGTTTGTATAAAATATGACTAACCGAGAATCGAAAGCGGTATCCTAGATGTATCACCGTATTCAATCGGCACGTCGCATACACACAAAGAAAAAGGGCAATAATGAAAAATTTTAAATAGTAAAATTAATTTTCAATGTGATTCTTAATGGATCGAAATATATAAACTTGTCTTTGGAATTTATTTTAATGGCTGCTGAAAGGTCACATGTCAGCTACTACTTGAAAATTAATGTCAACCAGGTTGCAGAATCAGAAGGCGCAGTAAAAAAGCAGAGATATTTCTCTGCATTAGGAACTATCTGCACAACGCAATCTAACACAGTATATAAAAATTAATGTTTGTTGGTTGGTTTGTTCGTACTTTATGCGCGGCCATACCGTTGATCCGATTGTGATGGGGCTTCTTGCAAAATGTTCAGGAGATTCCCGGGATAAACATAGACTATGAGAGAGCTGTGATACTCAACTTCTACACTCTTAAAAATCGCCCTTTGCAGTGGAAAACGTGAAAAAAGTAGATCTTTGGACGCTTAAATGGCTTACGCTGCCTAAACCATAACAAATACACAAAATTAATGTACACAGAATTGAATATCTCAAAAAGATCTACAAAATAGTCCGCGACAGCATATGTTTATCTCTTATGGATAACTCACAATAACCATTTTTGTCTTTCATTGATGCCAAGAAGGTCGAGACAAGTACGTGGATTTCTGTGCAAGCATAGTAGCACATGGCGGGTATTCTTTTACGGATAACTCACAATAACTAATTTTGTCTTCATTATTGATTACTATTTTTGCTCCGATTGGCACTTTGCCCTGAAAAGCCATAATTTTAGTTTTTGAAGTTGCGACTTTGAGATTATAATAGAGTCCTAATTGATTCAACGTGTAAATGGTTCTTGGTAAATCATCCTCTGACCTCTGTATAATTACAAGATCGTCTGCATACATTAAAATATTCATATACATTTCCTTATTAATTTGTATTCCTATGGACTTTTTCCATTTTCGTATAACCTCGTCAAAATATACATTAAACAATGTAGGTGATAATGTACACCCTTGTCGAACTCCTTGATTTGTTGAAGCTTTTGAGATGTGGATATGGAGAAGGATATAGCGTATAAAATGGACAGACAAAATAAAAAATAAAGATGTGCTAGACAGAGTGGGTGAATGAAGAACAATGGTGGAACTCATAAAGAAGAGGGAAACAAATTGGATTGGCCACTGGCTAAGTAGAAACTGCTAGTTGACGGATGTCTTAGAAGGAATTGTCACCGAAAAGAGAGTTCAGAGGTAGAAAAAGACATCAGATGATAGACAATATTAAAATAAATGGTTTGTAAGCGGACACAAAAAGGAAGGCTGAGTTAAGGAACAAGTGGAGAATGCTGAGTTTGCAGTGAAATACCTGCTCTTGAGCAGAACACTGTGTGTGTATTATATAATTTCTTAAACAAAGCAAGAGTCAAAAGATGGAAAAAGGCCAATCCAGCAAAAACCTGTCTTACTTAAATATATCTTATTGAACGAATTTAATATTCTGCTTATACTATGCTAAAAACTCAAGAAAACTCCTTTCACTCATCAACTCAAAACGAACAATTGTGCAATTGAGCATAAGGGTAGATGATATCCCTCAAAACAGGTTGTACAGTGTGTGTCAAAATTCTATATGAGTATTTAGTAAGACTATGTAGTGTGTATATATATATATATATATATATATATATATATATATATATATATGCTATTTTCTTCATTAAGCACTCTTATATGACATATATTCCAATAGAACCGAGTTACGGTTCTACTCAAATTAATAGAAACCTAAAATAGACTCCCTACTTTTTGCAGATGATTTGGTATTAATAGCTCCAACAGAAACAGATTTATAGCATTCTATACACAATTTTAATACAATTGCAAAAAGGTACAATATGGAAATCAATACAAAGAAAACTAGTCATGGCATTTTGTGGGGAAATACCCTTTACCTAGCAAAATTGTTTTGGACGATGAAATTTTAGAACGAGTAAATGAATGTAATTATTTGGGTTATAATTTGACATTTAAGATGAAGCTGATATATCAAAGAAAATCACAAATTTCACAAAAACAACGGGAATAATGAAACCGTATTTAGTATAAAAGAACACATGATTACGGCTTTATAAGGTTCTTGCAAGACCAGTATTAAGATATGGTAGTGAAGCATGGGCAATATGAAGAAGATATGAAAGTTGAATAACAGCAAATGAGATGTGATTTATGCGTCGTACAGCAGGCTAAACAAAGTGGTACCATAAAAGAAATGAGGAAATTATGGAAGAGTTGGATGTAGAACCCATTCTCCACCATAAACAAAACTACCAGAACAACTGGAAAACCCATCTTCAACTAATGCCATCTCATAGAATTCTAAATGTCATGCTTCGTTACTGCCCCCAAGGCAAAAGATCACTGGGACGTCCAAAAAAGCGCTGTATGGGAAATTCCTCTTCGAGACCGTAACAGGCCACATTGCCTAATACTTGCATGGATGATGATATATTCAAGTGAAGGTATATCATGTGGGTTTCACTGATATGGATATAAAAACGAGCTCTTTCTCTAAAACACATCTAGGGCATTTTAATGCAAAATACACATTTCGCGTGCAAGCGAAGATATGTTGTGTGGTGTGTTGTAAGGTATCAGCTAGGCATGCTGCGGGAAGGGTAAGTCAAGGAATTAGTAATTGCATCTTCAAGAGTCTCGCATTATCTGCCATGAAATAAATCACACGTTATAAAAATATTTACACATATAATAAAACTTACTCTATTATTGAGCGAAATTCAATGTCCTGTTTTGGAACTCTGATAGATTCTATACATTTAAAAATCGAAACTCTTTGAATTACAATAGAATAATCTAATAAGTAAATGTTAATAACACCTAAATTCAGGTTACTTTTGTCAGATATAGGCCTACAAGGTGTCCACGAAGTCCTGCTACCAAAACAATGTAATTTAGCTCGTAAACTATTTGAACCCTCAGGGGTCCTCATCTAGGGGATATGTGGATGGCGACCACAAGGTGCCCAAGCTGAGCAAAACATTTCTTCCACTTACTTGTGTTTTGCACTCTTTTAACTTTACTATCTAATCTCTCTTGGTTAACTCTTGTTTTTTTTCGACTCCGACGCTATTAGGGCATCCGAGGGCTTTCCTTTCTTCTTTCCTTTATTTTCTTTTCTTCTCCAGAAAAGCCTGACCAGAGGCTATAAGATGGCAGCCCCATCACTGGTCTTGCCTTCCTTTGGCCAGCAACCAATCGAAGGGACTATTATTATGCTTTCAAGTCTTATACGAGAATTTCCCGGAAGGATCAAAACGCTGGAGGGAAAATTTTCTATAGGATCGTAACAGGCCTTGGCCTAATACTTGGAAGGAAGAAGAAGAAGAAACTATTTGAGATAGACATATGCGATTTTTTACAATGTATTCTACTCTCTCAAAGTTTTGTTTATATTTGTTGCAGAACGTTTTAAACGACGATGACGACACCTCAGAAAAATACCCAATATGTATGTTGCTATGCTAAGTCTGGTAAATCACCAGTACCCCCATATCCGAACGTTATGGCGGTTAACATATCCAGACACGAAGAAAGTCGCTTCATCAGAGAACATCGCCCTCTGCAGGTACTCACTGTCTTCGACAATTGCGTTCAGCATGAAATCAGCAAGATCAGCACACCGAGGGAAGTCAGTTGGCAGCAAAGCTTGCGTAATTTGCATTTTATAGGCTTGAAGATGTAGCCGCTTATAGAAGACTTTATGAATGATTGATTTTGGCAAATGCAGTTCCCGTAAAACACGGCGAACCGATTTTTTGAGGGATGTGTTGAAATGCAAGTTGCACATTGTCGATAGTTTGACTCACGCCTGATCGTCCACTTCGTGGCAAGTCCATTACACTGTCAGTCGCTAGAAATTTCTCGGTCCTTCTAATTATGGATTAATTGGATGGAGGATCTCTTCCATATTGCTGGCGGAAATTTCGCTGAACAGTTACTGATGATTTACCAGACTCAGTATACCACCATACACATTGGGCCTTTTCCTCCGATATCGTCATTTTCATTTATATCATAATCTACAAGTTTAAACAAAACTTTGAGAGATGTAGAATACGTTGCAAAAAACAGCATGCTTCTATCGCAAATAGTTTACGAGCTAAGTTACATTGTTTTGGTAGCAGGATTTTGTGGACTCCTGAATAATTTAGCTTTACATAAGATTAGAAAAGGTTATTAAATTAAAATCTTATTCAAGTTCTGGATTAAATGTAAATTTTCCGAAAACGATAAACATCAATAACAGCATATGTGGTGCAAAGGTTTAGCGTGTATGACTGGTATTACACGAGTGGGCTTCGATTCCCGACTATATCACACTATCAATTTTTCTTCGAGACAGATCGCGTCCACAACTGAGTAGCTACTTGATATAAGAAATAATAAAACCAGGTTAAGGTAACTAAAATGCATTGACATTTACAGATTGCGACAACTAACCGCGTTACTCGTTGTGCTATAGTCTATACAATCACTTCAGTCAGTTAGGCCCTTTTGGAATATCGTGTAGCGGTGATCTTGTAGAAGATTTCCGGGCTGTTGGCCGTGATCTTGAGGCTTTTAGTTCCCCAACGTTTCGCCAGAGACTGCGTCCGGCATCCTCAAGGGTTGTCTTGAGACTGGCAATTTTGTCGACTACCTGCCCTATTTATACATTATCCGCGACGTCGCTGAACTACAAGCCTCAAGACCACGGCCAACAGCCCGGAAATCTTCTACAATATCATCATAATAACTCCGGCCGTGAAAGCCTAAGTCAGTTTATCGTGTAGTAGATTTATTTTATTTATTAAATGTTATCACTTCCTTTAAACAACTTTAAGATGAATGAAAGAAAACGTGCGGACAAAAACTAAATCATAACAAATAATTTCAAAATGGACAATAGCCTATCTAAAATTTGCTGGATTGGATCCTGCTCTCTTCGTTTTGTCATTCCTCACATTCATTACTAGGAATGTTCATGCTTAATTTAACCCATCCCTTTGTAGGAATTTGGTATGTCCTCCCACACCTCCCAGACTTTAATAGAAGGCTATCTGTCAGGGAAAGATTTTAAACTCTGGATAACATATATACTTTTATTATAACCACAAAATGACATGAAGGGCTTCCCCGAATGAATGATAGGCTCAATGTAAGGGTCACCTCCGAGACAATACGAACATTTAAGACAATACAATATACATTCGTAATATAAATAAAAGTGATCCCACTCCAGGCCTCAGGAGACCTAGGAGGTTAGGGCTTCCACTTTTTCTAGACAATCGGTTGTCAGCCCTGCGTGACGGCCGCCTTTACCCCAGAACAAGCGTCTGGTACTCACTTTCGTTAGAGGCTAAGTCGACCCCAGGATCATAGCGCCTCCAGAAGGTTTGAGTCAGTTCAAAAATTCTGACCCACCGGACTCGAACCCTCGACCTTCCGGCTTGTACCGCAATGCCTTAACCACTACGCTACGGCGTAACCCATGCATTCGTAATAATCATTCTAAACAAGGCAAATGTGATAAATTGGCCAAATAGTGTTCGGGGACTATTTGAACCTTAAATTTTCCTAACATTTGTCTAATATGCGAAAAAAAAGACGAAAAACCTTCACTCTGAAAACTTGATGCAATCGGGGATCGAACCCGAGAACGCTGCGTCCGAGCCAAAGACACCCCGATACCATACCTTTGGACGTTGCTGAATATTACAACATATGTGCAAAATATTATTTTCTCCTACATTCTGACTGCTTGGGAGGGAAAATCGTTTTCCCCCTACACTCCGTGGGATTCAAGTGGGTAGTGTGTGAAGATCGCGACGGTAGCTTCGCTCGTCCTTGTCTCGAAATAGATCCGACCTTGCATAGAATAAGAAAACGTCATTCTGTTCACACTTGGTAACTTTACATCTGTGGTACGTCACTGTCAGCTGAGAAACAGACATGACTCAAAAACATAGATACGATAACTGCTTCCCCTTCTTTATTAGTCCTCAACTGGAAGCAGACTGCGATTTCCCTTCGAGTTATCATTTCCTTATCTTGCTACTACAAGAAATAAGCGATGCCAGTTTCAGTTCCAAAATGATGTCTCATAGGTAATTATTATAACTATTAATTTATTTAGTCCACCGCTGTGGTCTCGAGGTAGCGTGCTGCCTTGTCACGCAGCGGGTCCAGGTTCGATTCCCAGTCGGGGCAGGTTCCTGGGTGAGGTTCTTTCGGAGGTTTTCCTCACCTGTAAAACAAATGTCAGGAAGCTTAGGGCCCAACGGTCCCCGAAAATCATCCGACCACCATCATCATCCTTATCATTATCATCACCATCCTTCACCGGTGTGGAAAGCAACGGGAAGCTACCATACCTATAATTCCCTAGTAATGGTGCAAAGCATAGCATGGAAATGATATGATTGCAGTGAAAGACCTGCTCTCGGGCAGAATTACTATGGATGGATGGATTAATTTATTTAACTATGGGGCACGCCGTATCTAGCGGTTAAGGCAATATGCTACAAGCGAGGAAGGTCGAGGGTTCGAGTCCCGGTGGGGTAAGAATTTTTAAACTGACCCAAACCTTCTGGCGGTACTATGGTCCTGGGGTCGACTCAGCCTCTAACGGAAAAGAGTACCGGATGATTGTTTTGGAGGTAAAGGCGGCCGTCTCGCAGGGCTGACAACCCAGCTGACATCAAGTGCCGATTAACCAGAAAAAGTGGGAGCCTTAACCTCCTAGTACCCCAAGGGCCTCCTGAGGTCTGTAGTATCACTTTATTTTAGTTTATTTAACTATGCTTTTAAGATCTCAGATCTGCCGGATAGGTTGAAGACGATAAGCCATATGAAAAAAGTACCTTGGTCGAAACTTTCACCGTAAAAATACAACCATCAAGAAACAGGGACACGAGTTCCAAGGGGTAAAATTTTCCGGAGGTAAGAGTGAAATAGATTATACAGGGGATGATTGGAAAACTAAACACGATATTGATGTGTGGAGTGCTCATGTCCGTGCGGCCATGAACCTACGAGTTCTATAGAGCCAGTGAGTTTGTTTTAAGATCTCAGATCATTAGCATCGCAGTTTAAAACTCAATGTAAAATGGTCAACAAATTTTACATCGATACGCCTTATAGCTTTCACTCTCTTTTTTACGTACCACATATCTAAGACATGGCATTGGCTTTACTTCTTCACCAAACAAAATCTATCTATTCCGATCAGCTTTATATCCGCAAAGCCCAGAACTTGAAACAAACATGGAACACACTGGAATACAGAAACCAATTAAAATTAAATAAGATATAGAGGCACCATGATGCACAAATAAAATTAAACATAGGCTCAATTCTGAAAATGCGTGCTATTATGCATTGCAGAGACTTTTGATGTCCCAACTCCTTTCAAAAAAACGTTAAACTGAAAATATATAAAACTGTTATTCTACCAGTTATATTATATGGTTGCGAAACATGGACTCTTACTTTAAGGGAGGAAAGGAAATTACGAGTATTTGAGAATAAAGTACTTAGGAAAATTTTTGGCCTAAAGAGAGATGAACAGACAGGTGAATGGAGAAGACTACATAACAATGAACTACATGGTCTTTATAGGAAACCAGACATAATAAGAACAGTTAAGTATCGTAGACTGCGATGGGCAGGACATGTTGCGCGTATGGGGAATGAAAGACGTGCATGGAAGCTTCTTGTAGGGAAGCCAGGGGGAAAACGCCCAGTTGGTAGACCAAAAATGAGGTGGGAGAATAACATTAACTATGATTTGAGGGAAGTAGATTATACAGGGAATGATTGGAAAGCACTAAGCTCAGGATAGGAATGTATGGAGAGCTTATGTCCGCGCGGCCATGAACCTACGGGTTCGATAGTGTCAGTGAGTAAGATATAGGGACACCATTATATACATCAGTTAGGAAAAACCGGGTAAGTCAACTTTTGGTCGAAAATGAGTTATTAACATCTCCCGATAGCTTTTGGTCCGATGCACGTTCGGTAGAAACGGGAAGTCGTCAAGCGAATAGTGACGGTGTTATTAAGCATTGAATTTTCGATGTATGCACTCTTTGATGTAAGTCATTGAACTAGTTTTTGCTCTCCTGTAAAAAATCACTTTGAAGAATTACCCGGTTTTTCCTAACTGATGTAGATATATGCTTAATGACAGCTGAATTTAAGTCAGAGCTATCATAATATTAAAAACTAAGTGAAAACTTCTACGTCAGGCTTATAAGGGCAATACTGTCTTTATTTAATGGTAGCTAAAGTAAGTAGGTTGAAGGTTGGTTAAGGCATTCCCCATTCGTGCAACATGCCCTGCCCATCGCAGTCTACGAGACTTAACTGTTCGCATTATATCCGGCTTCCTATAAAGACCATGTAATTCACTGTTATGCAGTCTTGTCCATTCACCTGTCTGTTCATCTCTCTTTGGTCCAAACATGTTCCTAAGAACTTTACGTGGTTCAATACTGGAAGACAAAATTGCCAGATCTAATTAAGGAGTAGGAGCCTATAAATATATTCAATGCAGATGAGACAGGTCTGTTTTATCGACAAATTCCCAAAAAAAAAAGTTTTAGTGTCAAAGGACGACAAATATAAAGGTGGAAAACTTTCTAAATAAATACTATGTGTTTCTTTCTGCTGCAGTGCTACTTGTAAAAAGTTAAAACCATTCGGTCATACAATTAAAGTATAAAATTATAAAATAGTTACCTAAAAGGTCCGTCTCCCCAACTTAAAAATGATTATCTTGGCGCTTTCGGGACTAGTCTCATCATCAGCAGAAGTATTATCTGTTGACCCCTGATTCAATACTGGTGTTTCATTGAAAATCTGGTAGAGGAGATTACATGTATTGGGTGCGTTTTCATTTATCAGAACGTTGTTAAATGTTATCAGATTAAATGGTTCCAACACGTCCAGAGAATGTCAAATTCCCGTTTACCAAAGATGATTTACCACCTCAACCCTAAAGGCAAAACAGACCTCGGAAGACCCTTCAACCGATGGAAAGATCAGTTTTTGTAGTCGCAGAACGGGCATCACCACCCAATACTGCATACGAAAGAAGAAGAAGAAGTTGTTAACTGCCTTCAAAATGTTCATCTCCTCGAGTACGTTTATCTTAGCTGGATTATTTTCTGTGTAGTATTGTTAGGGTGTTTTCAATACCAAACAATATGATGTCCTGCGTGGATAACGTGTTTTGCATAGCTTCATTTTCCTTCTGCGTGAATAAAGTATCGAAAATGTTCTTTAAATCTAATATTAAAACTTCTGTTTGTTCTTCCTATATAAAACTTGTTACAATATATAGGCGCCATAGGTAAGGCAGCACTACTACGTATTTTCAAGCAACAAATATATGTTAAACATGTATCCGTTAACTGGCGTTATAATAAAAAGTCAAGGATAACCCAACCATTTTTTTTTCAAAAGTGGCCTGATAATCTCAATCTAATATATAAAAATGAATGTATGTTTGTTTGCTTGTTTGTTCGTACTTTATGCGCGGCCGTACTGTTGATCCGATTGTGATGGGGCTTTTTGCAAAATGTTCAGGAGATTCCCGGGATGAACATAGGCTATAAGAGAGTTAAGATACTCAACTCCTACACCCTTAAAAATCGTCCTTTGTAGTGGAAAACGTGAAAAAATAGCCCTTTGGACGCTTAAATGGCTTACGCTGCCTAAACCATAGCAAATACACTAAATTAATGTACACAGAATTGAATATCTCAAAAAGCTCTACAAAAAAGTCCGCGACAGCATATGTTTATCTCATACGGATAACTCACAATATCCATTTTTGTCTTTCATTGATGCCAAGAAGGTCGAGACAAGTACGTAGATACCTGTGCAAGCATAGCAGCACATGGCGGGTATTCTTTTACGGATAAATCACAGTAACGAATTTTGTCTTTTAGCTCATTTATGCCAAGAAGATCGAGATAAGTATATTTCCGGGCAACCCCGGGTAATCAGCACGGGGAATCTTAAAATAATCACTATATACATTATAATTATTTTTCATTTTACTTATTCAACTAATCATAAGAAGTATATTAATTTTCGTCTTTCAGCTCATTTATGCCAAGAAGATTGGGATGAGTATATTTCCGGATAACGCCGGGTAACAGTACGGGGTACGGTATCTAAAAATAATTACGATATAAATCTTTCCTTTTACTTATTTAACCAACCATAAAAAACAAATTAATTTTTGTATTTCAGCTCATTTATGTCAAGAAGATCGGGATAAGTAGATTCCCGGGCAACGCCGGGTAATGAGCACGGGGTATCTAAAAAAGATAAATTTATAATTATTTTTTTTCTTTTACTTATTCAACTGAACATAAAATCACATTAATGTTCATTTATTTAGGCGTAGCAGCGCACGCCGGGTATTAGCTACTGAAAAATAAAAATGGTGCTGTTCTTAGACAACGAAGATTTAAGTAACGTGACTTTAGAGTTTCTTCCGCCTCTCTAACATCAAATCTTCAACCACTGGTACAGAGCACCATACTACTACTACTACAATGGCCTAACCAAATGTTGGGCCTCTGTCAGGAGTTACTAGACAGAGTTAATTTAGTTATGCATATATGGCATGAACGGTACAATGAGACATGTAGCAGGCAACTAGGATGATATGGTCGGTAAATTTTGCTTAGAGGCTTTTTTATTCGAGTTTAAGGATCTTTTACGAGCTTGAAAACCTTCAGATTAGGGACCCACAGCTTAAGTTTCTCCCGGAGGACTTCCTCCTTCGATTTTTTCATCTTAAAAAATCCCATCGAGCCCGGTCGGGTTTGAACCCGCGATCCTCGGGACCTGAGGCAAGGAGCTTAATCACTAGCCACAGCGGCCGACTCAGGGCATCATCTTTATCTCAATTAGTACAGTAGCCAAGGTGGGCCCTCGCTCCCTCTATGGCTCTCTGTCCCTCGATAGCTATCTCCAATTTCCCATTTTTGCCTCTGCAGATCCCGCCACACACAATCCCACCATATTGATCTTGGTCGACCCCTTGATCTTCTTCCTTCTAGATATCTATTAAAACTGGATTTGACTTTCCTATTAACCTCCACTTGATTTACATGCCCCAGCCATCTCCACCTTCACAGTCTGATTTTATATATATATATATATATATATATATATATATATTGATTAATAAAGTTTTCTAAGATTTTCATGGATTCAAGATCGGTCTCTGGCCGCTGATTCTGATGTTTCGGCATGATCATGACGCGGAAAACCCAATAAACTTTATTAATCATACTTATATCAGCGAAAATCTATATAACACACACACACACACACACACACATATATATATATATATATATATATATATATATATATATATATATGATTAATAAAGTTTTCTAAGATTTTCATGGATTCAAGATCGGTCTCTGGCCGCTGATTCTGATGTTTCGGCATGATCATGACGCGGAAAACCCAATAAACTTTATTAATCATACTTATATCAGCGAAAATCTATATAACACACACACACACACACACATATATATATACATATATATATATATATATATATATATATATATATATATATATATATATATATTGCATTGCTCAATGTCAAAAAATTAATTATAATATCAATAAAGCGTCACTGCTATAAAATAAAAATATTATCTTTAATTTGCTTACTTGTTATAGTCAGCTACTAGGTGGCAGTGAAGACCGAGTTCTCGCGACATCTAGTAATAATAGTAAAGTAAAGTAAAGTAATCCCACAACAGGCCCGGAGGCCCTTGGGGTAGTAGGAGGTTAAGGCTCCCACTTTTTCTAGACAATCGGCACTTGATGTCAACCGGGTTGTCAGCCCTGCGTGACGGCCGCCTTTACCCCCAGAACAAGAGTCTGGTACTCATTTCCGTTAGAGGCTGAGTCGACCCCAGGGCCATAGTGCCGCCAGAGGGTTTGGGTCAGTTTAAAAATCCTGACCCCAACGGGACTTGAACCCTCGACCCTCCGGCTTGTAGCTCAGTGCCTTAACCGCTACGCTACGGCGTGCCCCCA
Organism: Diploptera punctata; assembly: GCA_030220185.1. Taxonomy (NCBI): domain Eukaryota; kingdom Metazoa; phylum Arthropoda; class Insecta; order Blattodea; family Blaberidae; genus Diploptera; species Diploptera punctata. The sequence continues at coordinate 1,241,605 of JASPKZ010003860.1, read as the reverse complement.
TCTAGTGGGGAATAATATATATATATATATATATATATATATATATATATATATATATATATATAAAAGAAAAATAAGTGTTTGAATTGGTTTCGTCTGGTGATGTAATGGATAACACGCTGGGGTACCGACCCAGAGTACCGGATTCGAATCCCGTCCAGGCATTTTTTTTCTTATCATGTTATATATACACACACACACACACACAGTTCACTATTATATCCTCTCCTCCATATTTCCATATGTACTATAGAATCGCATTACCGCCAACGTTTGTTGCAGTAAATCGTCACCATGGCAGAAACAAGAAGTCAGAAGTAAATCAGTTACAGTTTTGGAAGCAATATGTTGGCTAAGGAGAGCTTGGCATCAAATCAAAATAGAACCTATTGTTATGTGTTTACAACGTGCTGAACTGCACAGCAAAGAAGAACAAATTGTAGAATGTGATGAAAAATTCAGGATTGAGAAAACTTATACAATCTCTGTCAGTGCATCTCCATTGAGATCTTCCAACTGTCAATGAAATCGAGAAGTCTGATAAAGGTTTAATTTATCATGAGCAAGCATTCACTCCAGAAGAAGTTATGAAACACATTTTAAACATCAGGGAAGAAAAAAAATTACGATGACTATTTAACTCATGCCCCAAATGGGAGTCAATGGCCAATCACGTTTCAATGATTTCTGTTTTACAACCAATCAGAGTCGTGTTTCACCAAATATTTATCAGTGTTATAATTACCATATTAAAGAAAGCTCCTCCTTACAATATTGCGTTCCTTTGGCAATAAATAGTATGATCTGGTTGCAGTGATAAACAAAAGAAGCAGTAGAAGCGTACCTATCGTTTCTCATTTGTTTTCAAACATCGCCGTTTACATTAAATATATAAATATTTTAAAATAACTATAGTTAAATAATGATTTGTGAGTAAACAGCTTAATTTTATTCGTTAAATAGTCCTAACAAATGCCACTCTTGATTTCCAAATTCTCTAGATAAATTGGAAATCACTCGTGGCATTACTTATGACAACAATTTAGGCATAGAGCCTGCTAGTGAACTCAGAGCATGGTCTTCCATTACTTGGACACAAACAGGATTTACTTGATTCATCTGCACACCAACCTCGATATGTGTGAGTGAACATTTCAGTTTGTACAAATTATTGAAAAAAAAAACTGATGTCTTCAGAGATGGCACAAAAATAAACAATAATCAGTGAATTCTCCGACTGAATACCATAGGTAAGTACAAAAGATACTCAATGCTTAAAATTCATACTGAGGTAGAATGCCGCTCAGAAACCATTGAGCGTTTGAAATATTCAGTTTCACGTACACCGTACTGCGCATGCGAGCCATGTTCACACGAATACGGATATTTCAGGAACTTAAATCGCTTATTTAAGTTCGGTAGTCTGAAATATGTTACAGATCAGGCCGGATAGTTTATGCTGGGACACTAAAGAATTTAGTATGAATTAAAGAGAGATATGTAATGACCGTTTTAAAATCTTGCGCGTAATTTCTATAGGAATAAGAAGGTAAGAAATAAAAAACCGAGTTTATAGCAGGATTCTAATATAATAAATATGAAAGTTTAAGTTAATAATTTTATATTTTAAAATTCTTTTAATATTTAAATATAGCTTAAATAAAGAAAGGGGCACGCCGTAGCGTAGTGGTTAAGGCACTGAGCTACAAGCCGGAGGGTCGAGGGTTCAAGTCCCGCTGGGGTCAGGATTTTTAAACTGACCCAAACCCTCTGGCGGCACTATGGCCCTGGGGTCGACTCAGCCTCTAACGGAAATGAGTACCAGACGCTTGTCTGGGGGTAAAGGCGGCCGTCACGCAGGGCTGACAACCCAGCTGACGTAAAGTGCCGATTGTCTAGAAAAAGTGGGAGCCTTAACCTCCTACTACCCCAAGGGCCTCCGGGTCTGTTGTGGGATCACTTTACTTTACTTTAAATAAAGAAAAACATCTAAATAATTAATTGTTGTTCATTGTTGAATAAAAATGTCTCAGTAACAATTAAAGAAATTGTATTATATAACAGTCTTTCTAAATAATGATTTTAAAATTGTGTCTTAAGTCATTGTTGTCTGAAATATAAAGCTTTCTGTTATAACTGTAATAAGAACACCTGCTTAACTTAATATTTTTAAATAAAAGTATACTAAATTCTGATTGGATGTTAAAACAATTAACTTTTTGATTTAACAAATCAAATTTAAACCTGGTATTTAATGGACCATTAACCAATAGAATTTAAATGTAAAATCATGTGATGTAATAATGTCTTTAAAAATTATAACAGAATTACACTAGTCAGTCAGCATATAACTTTCATCAGGGATAGAAGCAATAACAGCTCTCCTGATAAAATGTGATATTTAATACAAGAAGAAGAGTTCATTCAAGAAAAGAAAATAATTAAATTTTAATTGATGGTGAAGAATAATACCACCTATATTTACTTGATCTGCTGGGAAATTAAATAGTAAATAAATTTACAACTATTTCTACAAGAATCAGTTATTAGTGATTTTTAAAGTGTTTTCCTATCTTGTGTACCAACTTCGACCTTGAGAAGAGAATCCAGCTCTACCGAAAATTAAACCCAACCTGAACCAGTAATTCTTTTTGGGACACCAATCCTTCAAAATGTTAATACAACATCGGGCATGAAGAGAGTTAGCTGCTTCAAAAAGTCGCCACAATATGGGAAAAGAATTACTTCTTCAAAATTGTCGCCACAACGAGGGGCATAATGAAGATCTGACTAAAATTCTTCTTCAAGTTATCAAATTTTCGATAGCGTAGATGGCTAACGAAAGAACCATGATAGACACTCAACTACTTTGGTCTCCGGTTAGAATCCAGTGCACTATTAAAAAAAACAGATCTCTTCATAGATCTGGAACATCATACGTTTTCTTTCTACATAATACGTTATTCGTCTATACTTCAGTTTCATTATAATATACTGAATAAATAGACAGCACACATGAAACAGGAAATATTTACTAGCACATCGGTTTGCCACCCGTATAGAGAAAAGATAGAACAACGCCATATAATACCATCCATATATTATGTTATTGAGTAGGCCTATGACATTTCAAGCAATGTGTGAATAAATTGTACAATTCAGCATATGTTCCATATCCTATTTTCGTAAGTAGTATCACAAAAACATAGCTGTAATAATGTGGCGACATCTATTAGGACGTTAATGAACAATAACAAATATAATTTAGACTTCATCCCTGCACTGTTTACTTTCGTCATAACCCCTACGAATGTTGGTCATGCAAGGTATAAGTTTTCAGTTCATCGGTCACATTCGCATCGGCCTTTCCGCTGCCGCATGGCAGAAGGTGGGCCAGTGAATTTGGCAATTCCTGGAGTCATCAATATCTCCCCGAAGAGTGGAGGCCAGATTTATTGGGAAGCCAAGCGAAACTTATTTATAATTCCCTCTGAATCAATTACAATTTTTCAGGCTCCGCATCAACCGCTAGGAAACGCTTTAATAACCATGGTATAAGGTACCGTCGAGTTGCCAGAAAGGTAATTTTCTCCGATGAAGTAACCGTCTCCAGTACGAACGACATATATACCGCAAGGATGGACTACGGTACCGATATGATGCTCGTTTTATGCATCCAGTTGCGAACTCGGGTCGCATAAGCGTATCATATTGGGGGCGGATGTCATTCGATGGGCCAGGAGTTCTAGAACATAACCACGGGAGGTTCAACACGGCAACTAATACGTTCTCCAACATATGGAGATAGGCCTCCGTATTTTGGAGAACGTAGGCCTATTAGTTCCTTCCGCTCTGGAACGTTATCCTGAAAGGATAATTGTGTACCAATTTTTCTCCCGTTTCCTAAATTTCATCCCATCAACTCCACTCCTCTTCCCATCCTCATCATTTCATCTCAACTTCATTCATTTAATATCACCTTTTGCCTCATCTCATGTTAGGTAAAAAGTAGTCTGATTATTAAAACATGTGGTTATGATCTAATGTGGGCAAATTCATATACTTCCTCATGACTCCGGGTCTGTGTATTAACTTAATAGGATTAAAAGAAAGTTGTAGCACCTCCTCGAGGCCTTGGGCCCAGCCCAAATAAATGATGACATAAGTCATGTTTGTGAATGCTTGATGCGATTGGAACCAGTATCACCATAACAAACTACATATCATCGTAGAATATATTTAATCTCATTCATTCCATAAAGTAAAGATGGATAGATACAATAATTCTAAAATAAGGTTCTTAGAGTCTTGAAATCCTAACCCATATCTAAAATCTAATATAATCTTATCTTATCTAGTGGGATATTTCTCACCTCTCATTCATGTTTGGTGTTTGCAAACTTGGGTACAAAAATATAGTACTGTCACTAGTTTTATGTCCATCGCTGTGGTCTCGAGGTAGCGGCTGCCTTGTCACGCAGCGGGCCCGGGTTCAATTCCCGGTCGGAACAGGTTTCTTAGGGGTTTTTCCTCACCTATAAAACAAATGTCAGGAAGCTTAGGACCCAACGGTCCCCGAAAATCATCCGGCTATCATCATCATCATCCTTATCACTATCATTATCCTTCACCGGTGTGGAAAGCAACGGGAAGCTACCACACCTATAATTCCCTAGTAAAGCTGCAAAGCATAGTATGAAAATGCTATGATTGCAGTGAAAGATGGATGGACTAGTTTTATATCAAAAAAACTAAACTGTAGAAATTACTTACATCCAAAGAAGCAAAAAACGATAAATTATATTTATTAATTTACATGCAGTACTATTAAGATAGAAGTGGCTACATCCAAAGATAAGGGGGAGCCAATGACATTTGTGATATTCTTGGGAGCCTAAACATTGTAAATTCACCCAAAAATTCTATAATCATATCAAAATAATTAGATAATAATTATAGCTTATTCATAGTTGGTTTTAAAAACACTGATTGTTGAAATTAAATTGAGTTTCCTCCTATAATAAACCATATGCCACGCAGAAGAGTTACGCCAGTTATATTTGCTTGTTACGTCAGTTACCTTCATTTTCCTTATTTTCGAAGTGTTTTAGTTACTAAAATTTAAACTATGGTGTTTTCAAGTCCTTGTACTATCTAATAATGTTCTGTTTTCAAAAAATAATTGGACATTTCACAGATAATTTAAAAAATAATTGGAGATTTCACAGAGAATGTTATTTTATTCTTCTTCCCTGATCATGTCTTCTTAAAATTACCGAAATAAAAAAATTAATTTTAAGTACATTTCTGGGTGAGGTTTTTATCGGGGTCTTTCCTCACCTGTAAGACAATTGTCAGGAAAACTTTAAGGCCCAAACGGTCCCCAAAAGCATATGGCCATCATCACCCTTATCATTATCATCATCATCCTTCACCGGTGTGGAAAGCAACGGGAAGCTGCCACACCTACAATTCCCTAGTAAAACTGCAAGCATAGCATGAAAATGCTATGATTGCAGTGAAGGACCTGCCTTCGGACAGAATTACTATGGATGGATAATACAGAACGCAGAAAGAATTTAACTATGGCGTTTTCAAGTCCTTGTACTATCTAATAATGTTCTGTACACGTTTTCTAAAAATAATTGGAAATTTCACACAGAATTTAAAAAACAATTGGAAATTTCACAGAGATTGTAATTTTACTCTTCTTCCCTGTCATGTCTTCTTAAAATTACGTCATTTACCGAAATAAAAGCATTCATTTTAAGTACATTATAATATAGAACACAGAAGCGGCACGCAGTAGAATAGCTGGTTAAGACAACAATACACTACAAGCTAGAAGGCCGAGGATTCGAGTCTCGGTGGAGTCACATTTTTAAACTGCCCCAAACCTTCTGAAGACACCATGGTCCTGAGGTCGACTCGGCCTCTAACAGAAATAAGTACCATACGCGACCATCATGCAGGGCCTATAACACGGCTGACATCATGCGCTTATTGTCTAGAAAAGTGGGACCCTTAATCCCCTACTACCCCAAGGGCCTCGTAAGGACTATAGTTGGATCATTTTACCTTTAGTGAACGAAGAAAGCTGCATCTTTTGCTTTATTACACACTGTAGCACCTGTAGATGGTTTTGAGAAACAAACAGTTTCCAATTATTATTATTATTTTTGTAAGCCCATGTTTTCCCTTTACAGAGATTTAGGCGGTCTCCCCATACAGGGAAGAATTTGAACCATATTAATTTAGTTACACTTGTTTTCGTATAGATGTCATTTTGAGTGGTCCGTGGTCAGCGTTCCGCTATGGGTTCAAAAAAAATTAAATATAGGGTTTAAACTTTGTAAATGTTACATCAGTTACCATTAAATTCTCTCTCTCTCTCTCTCTCTCTCTCTCTCTCTCTCACACACACACATATACATATATAATATATATATATATATATATATATATACACACACACACACAAATACAGAGAGATATAGCAGGATTTTAATATCATAATAAATATGAAAGTTTACGTTAATAATTTTATACCTTAAAATTCTTTTAATATTTAAATATAACTTAAATAAAGAAAAACATCTAAATAATTCATTGTTGTTCATTGTTGAATAAAAATGTCTCAGTAACAATTAAAGAAATTGTACGAGTATTACATAACAGTCTTTCTAAAGAATGCTTTTAAAAATTGTTTTAAGTCATTGTCAAAATTATAAAGCTTTCTGTTATAACTGTAATAAGAACACCTACCTAACTTCATATTTTTAAATGAAAGTAAACTAAATTCTGATTGGATGTTAAAACAATTAACTTTTTGATTTAACAAATCAAATTTAAACCTTATATTTAATGGACTATTAACCAATGTAATTTAAAATTAACATCATGTGATGTAATAACGTTCTTTAAAATTATAAAAGAATTACACTATTCATTCTGCATATAACTTTCCACAAAGATAGAAGCAAGAAGAGTTCTCAAGATAAAATATAATATTTAATACATGAATAATTGATTCCAGAAAAGAAAAGAATTTATTTTAATTGATAGTGAAGAATAATATCACTTAAATTTACTTAATCTGCTGGGAACCTAGAAAGAATAAATTTGGAATTATTTTACAAGAAACTTTTTTTTTTTATGATTGTGAAGTGTTTTCCTATCCAGTGTACCAACTTCCGACCCTAAGAAGAGAATCCGGCTCTACCGAAAATTAAACCCAACCTGAACCAGTAATTCTTTTTGGGACACCAATCCTTCCTTCTTCAAAATGTAACTACAACATCGGGCATGAAGAGAATTACTGCTTCAAAACATCGCCACAACATGGGAAAAGAATTACTTCTTCAGAGAGTGAAGGAGAGAGAGAAAATAGTTAAAAAAAAACCTTCAATAACTTCCATTTGTAGTCCTAATCCATTAAACAGCAAGCGCAAATTACTAGCTTTATTAACATAGATTATAATATCTCCATTCCTCACATGATCCTATGCCTCTTTCTCGTAGTAGAAACACTGCATTAAAACTTATTAATACTACTTTTCCGGTCATTATTTTTAAGACCAACATTAACTTCAATCTAATACCGAATTGGAGTTCCTTTAGGTCAATTTTAAAGAAAACTAAACATATAATTTTGAAGAAAAACTATTCTTCTTAAAGTAGGCCCTGTATGTTATCAGATCAGACACACAAGATGATTGAATTTTTTTTTCAATTAAATGCAATTAACGGAATATCCGAGCTTCACTAACCTCTGAAATAATCCACAAGTGCAGCGAGCGACATCTCTTACAAATAGCACTTCCAAAATGTTTGTAAAACGTAATAGAATCTCAACTCCCGTTTGTAAAGACGGCAAATGCGACACTAGAAAATGTTTTACGCGAGCTGTCAGCTTGCGCTCTGCTTCAGTCTTTTGTTTTTAACGAGCAGCAACAAGCAAGCCAGGTAGGGGTCAACCTCCTCTCTACTACTTCAACTTGGTTACCAGCTTCAGGCGCTCTGTAGAAAGGAGTGTACGAACAAAAAAATGTTCACCAGTTACATGCAGACAACAAATAATAATTATTTTTTAAAAATCACTTCTTGATTGTTTCTTTGACTTGAGAAAGTCATGCGAAGCTGGACTTCATTCTCAAAACGAAAATCCAAAATATATCTCTCTTTCTGCCTTAGTTTAATCCCTCCCTCTCGCTCCATCTCTCTCTCGCTGTATTTTTCCGTGCCACACGCCTTCCGGGACTAAAAATGATACCTGTCGGGATTAAACTCTGAATAACTTGCATGCTTTTATCTTCTTAATACAAGAACGCAAGGAGTGTGGTATCCTTGGTTGAATGATCAGATCAATGGCGTGGCCACCTCTGAGACAACACAAACATTTAATACATACATTAATTCTAAATAAAACTAATATATGATTATTATACTCAGATGACACTCCGTCGGGACACATTTTCTGCGTGAGCTTTTTATTTTATTTGTTTTTAACAGTATCAAGCCACCATAACTGCCACATAATATTATTATTATTATTATTATTATTATTATATGGGAAAAGATGGTCTGTCACTCATTATATGTTACTTTATTTACGATGTTATTTAATATCTGAGGTCATTAACGTGGTAATTCAAGTGTGGGCGTGAAAGAGCTGATAATTTTCCTAAGAGGCCTCTTTTTTAAGCTTGGTGTTCTTTAACATGCTGTAAATCTACATCATGGCACACACAGCTCGAATTCTCTTCCGAAGAGACCCACGCTCAGGGTTCTTACGCCCTTAAAAATCCATAGACCTGGGTTTGAACCCAGGAAACCTTGAAACCAGAAGCAAGGACAGTAATCATTGGTCCACAGGGACCGACTCTTTTACATGTGTCGTATTACATTTAAACAGCTTCGTGCATTATTTTTAATAATAGTGGTAATATTATATTAACAATTTCAAATATCCATTGCGATCTCGCAGATAGAAATCAGCGACCCACAGTTTGGTATCATTGAAACAATGTGTGAGTGAATATGTCTTAAATCCTCGGCATTGTGTTGATCGCTCCTCGACTGGGAAGACCTCACGTCATTCTGCCTTGTATGGGCAGAGTACGAAGGCCTATATGCTCCAGAATACAAAATTCTCTTCAACAAACCGTATCCTTGTAAGGCCGAGAGAGAGAGAGAGAGAGAGAGAGAGAGAGAGAGAGAGAGAGAGAGAGAGATTGTAGTGTTATTTCCAATATTTATTTAACTACTATCCACCTCAAGATTGGTCAAAATCATTAGTAATTCCAATATTTAAAAAAGAGATAAGACCAATTGTGATAATTACAGAGGGATCAGATAATTAAACTCTGGTTACAAAATTTATTCCACTATTATTAAGAATAAATTATATAAATATTATGAAGATATACTTGGAGAAGAACAAAATGGCTTCCGGAAGGGTAGATCATGCTCTGATGGATATTTCACAATGCAAATTTTGATTGAGAAACATCGTGAATTTAATATAGAAACACACTTGGCATTTATTAACTTTGATAAAGTGAACAGAAGTCTGTTATTTGAAATTTTGATGAAAGATCAGATTCCAAAGCAGATCATATATCATGTTTATAACATTTATAAGTCAACTCTCATTGCAATAAAAATAAAAGAAAAAACTCAGTGGAAAGAAATAAACTCAGGAGTCAGACAAGGTTGTGGCCTCTCCCCTCTTCTTTTTAGCATATATATGAATGCCATTGTAAAAGACTTTAGAGAAACAAAACATGGAAGTATCACTATCAACAGAAATTTAAAATTAGATATAATAATGTTTGCAGATGATCTTGTTTTACTAGCAACATCTGAAGATGATCTACAATGGTCAGTACATAATTTAAATTTGATATCCCAGAAATATTCAATGGAAATATCTACCAATAAAACTAAAATAATGGCCTTTTGTGGAAAATCCCCAATACCAAGCAAATTTTTTTTAAATAAAATTTTAGAGAGAGTTAATGAGTTTACTTATTTAGGATATAAACTCTCTTTTGTTGAAAATTTGGATTTATCAGAGAAAATTGTGAAATTCAACAAATCAATGGGAATCATTAATAGGGTTTTAAAACCTTCATTAGCGCAAAAATCAACTCGTACTCGTCTTTATCAAATAATGGCTCGACCAGTCCTATGTTATGGGAGTGAAGCGTGGACTATAAGGACAAGAGATGAAAGCAGACTAACAGCTTGTGAGATGAAATTTATGCGCCGAACAGCTTGCTACACCAAATGGGATCGAAAGAAAAATGTAGAAATCCTTCAAGAACTTAATGTGTCACCAATACTGGACTACACCTCCAGATATCAGCTAAACTGGAAGGAACATGTCTCAAGAATGGCTAGATCCAGGATCCCCAAGGCAATAATGAACTACTGTCCAAATGGGAAACGGTCACTTGGTCGACCTATGAAAAGATGGCACGAAAACCGCTTTCTCAGGCCGTAACAGTTCTTCTAGGACTAATACCTGGCAGGATGATGATGATGATGATGATTTAACTACTATACATATTTTACGGATAAGACATCAAAGAACGTTTACTTTATACTTAAAGCAAGTATGGAGGAGGCTCTTCCTGATATGGGCCAGGATTCACTACCAAACATTCATTACATCAGGGTTGATGATTGTTTTGCAGGCCTATATTCATATTTTAATTTTCTTATAGGCCTATGTATACTAGGTAATCATCGGCGTACGTTGTTATGCCTAAATAAATCAAATATTAAAGGTTAATTAAATTATATGGTATACGCTGAGACAACCTCGGTTTATTTTAATAGGTTATACTGAATTTAGTTGTGAAACATTGAAAACTGTGACCGCTAGAGCGATTTTTAAATTTCCACTTCAGGTGAACTCCTACCCCTAATGGTTTTAGAGTGTCCAATTGTGAATTTAAAACATCCAGGCACACACTCAAACACCCACTAAAAATGTATTCACGTAGACTTTCACGGCCGGAGTTGCTATGATGATCTTGAAGAAGATTTTCGGGCTGTAGGCCGTGGTCGTGAGGCTCGTAGTTCCCCGACGTTTCGCCAGAGACTGCGTCTGGCATCCTCAAGGGTTGTCTTGAGACTGGCAATTCTGTCCGCTGTCTGTCTTATTTATACGTTCACCGCGATGTGTTCGTAAGTTGTATCTGCCTTCTGATTGGTCAGCGTTTAGGGACTTCCATTACTCCAATGAGGATGCCAGACGCAGTCTCTGGCGAAACGTCGGGGAACTACGAGCCTCACGACCACGGCCTACAGCCCAAAAATCTTCTTCAAGATCATCATACCCACTAAAAAATTCTTCACAATCGATCCAATCGTTTAGGCAATTTTTAATTTCGGATTTCAGGTAAGCCTTCACTTCTAATTGTCGGATTTCGCTAATTTTTGGAGAATACGATGTGCTGATTAAGATATACATCATCAGCCATATATATATATATATATATATATATATATATAGGCTATATGGAGTTCCCCGCCACATTTCGCTGTGGCTAAGGTATACGCCAAAAATAAAAATCAAGTTGTTGTCCTTTCAGCCAGCTTATATAAACTGAGAATACTACATATCTAAGAAAAATGTTATGTTTTTAGGATTCCTGAGTAACTCGGATGGTTTTAAGCGGCTGAACGTACAGAGTTCAGAAAAACTCGGGTTCAAATCCCGACTCAGGCATTTATGTTTCTTCTTCACGCACCGCCATATATTAGCTACTAAACATATCACATTAGCATGCAGATATATCCGGCTTTAAGAATGCAAAACTACCGCATCTAAAAAATATATAATAACAAATCTCACGATTAACGTACAAAAGATAAAATGTGTCAGCGAAACTGTAGAGACATTCTCGGTGAAATATGATATCAGGACCTATTGATTCTCCTTCTAACATAATAACTCGTGAATGGTTGTTTCGGTATTTAATCTAAGGCACTCTGTAAATATTTTATACCAAACCACCAACCTACCTAGCCCAGAATTTGTAAATTTTTTAAACAATTAAAAATTCGAAACCCGTCGGGAATCGAACCCATACAAGCTATACTAGGAGATAATGTGACGGACTTAGAATTAATGTTTCCTTCAACCTATCCGATTGTATATCACAGAAACGGTCAAGGATATAGAAACCGTATTTATTGGTGTTAGAATTAACAACAACAAAATCTTTGTCATAGGACTTAAGTGGCGGAAATGCAGAAAATGTTCTCAAGGCTGTAAATGAACTATGGTAAATATAAATTAGTTTGGAAAGCATTAAAAAAAATATGACTACTGATAGTTGATTCTTAGGCAATGTACACTTACCTTAACTATTTTTAAATTGTGGAGAGAAAAAAATAGTATATCACGATGGGAGGTTGGGAAGTGGTTTTTACAGAAGCGAGGAAAATGTTTAAAACCGAGCGATAACGATGTTTTTAATTTCCGAGATTCTGTAAAACACTTCACAAACGTGCGTTGTACATTATTTTTGCGCGATGGTGTTTTCAAAATAATAAATAATAATAGTAGAATAGTAACATCTTTGCTGGGTATATTTGCATTCATTTAAAAACAACTGACTGAAGTTAACAGCGTGGACAATGTTTATTAATTGAAACTACAGGAAGCCGTGATACCAATCAGTTATAAAATGGCGGCAAGTAGACTACGTATTTATTGTTTTATGTTTCAAATAAGGTTCAATTCATTTAAAATGCAGTGAATTGTTTCGTATAACATATATTAACACTAACCTTTTGGATATATTTTTGTATATACATTATACGTAGTAACTTATACATAGAGGGACTTCCCACACGCGTTTTTATAATATGTAATATTATTATATTACAGTACAGTTATTTAGGTTGGCAACCCCGAAATTTAAGAAGTCCAACTTTCAATCTTTATCGCCATTGCTGTAAGTACGACAAAACGCACTATCGCGCAAAAAATATTTTTAAAATATTTTTCACGTAGTAAATGTGTTTAAAGCTCAACAGGGACTAAAAGAAAACCATAGTACTCCGCTCACTTGGCAGGACGATTTTTTTCTGAAGTATTATATCGTCGTTGGATCGACAATACCACCTAGGTGCAATTTTATCGATTCTGAGTTTTTGGTATCATTCAAAATCAGAATTTCACGCTGCATCAAACTGTAATACATTCCAATTGAGGGTCTTTCCACTTTTCAGCGGTTGCCCTTTTACCAGCCGGCTGCTGGCCCTTCACATCCACATGTGCCAATCACAGAGGTAGATGATCAACAGCCAGTGTAGGGGTGACATGTGGTTAGCATGTCGAGTCCCCCAGCCGTTATAGCTGGTTCCTCAACCTGGAGCCGCTACTTATTGTAGCTACCCAATTGCCTCACGATGCTGGGTGGGCACCGGTCCCATACTGGCCGAAATACCATGAGAAAATTTCTTCCCCCATGGAGACTCGAACCAGCGCAAGTCCCGTAGCTCTGCGCCAAGGCTTCCTACCTTAACCGTTCGGCTACGGCGCGGGACACTGTAATACATACTATGTGGAAAAATGTCATGATAATGCAGTTTCAAGGCAAAATACAATATCTCTTATTTATAATATTGCATATATGCAGGAAATTACTCCTATGCGAGTAATAATTCACATAGGATATATTTATGTTAGCTGTTTTGCCACAATATCTCGTATGTGCGGTGCTGAAACTCACATCTTGTCTCAGAAAGAATCATTAAGTAACATTTCTTGATTTTTTTTTTTTTTCCATTTTCTGAAAAAAAATATTTTTGCACATAGGAGAAATTGTCAAACCAACGGCGATATGCTGTTCAGCCGACAGAAGTTTAAAAAGAATATCTAATCTGTATTTAACATTTCACTGAATTGTTTATAATTACGATGCATAATTATTTTTATTTATACAACAGAGATTGTTTTTGTTATACAATAGAATTTGCTCAAAGCGGAATCGCATGGGACCATTTTTTTTTCCACATTGGACAAAATTCCGCATTATAAAAAACTAAAATTTAATAATCCTAGATTATAGAGGACCGTATAGCCTATGTATTTTTATGTACCTTCGATTAATTGTAGTTCCGCTACCGTTGAAAAGTGAAGTATGTATGAGCGACTTCGGCGGAACGCGAGAAAAAAGTCCCATTTCGTCAGCGTTAAAAATGTCTCTTATGCGCGTATCATGAAATTCAAGTATACAGTTTCGGTTTTCGCACACAAACTACACTTTCGTCCACATTCTTTGATTCCCCGAAAATTTAATGCTACACTATATTGTGTCGTCTTTTAAAACTGTCCAGCCAACCTGGAGATTCCTTGATATCGTTATTCCCTTAGGGATTTAACAAGAGCTATAGCTTGACTTTGGAGCATCGGTCCGGAAATGTTTGGAAATTTATCTTCAACCACTTTCACTTTTTCGCTTAATGTTAATGATACATACGTTTCAGCCATCTTTATTCCGTAAATTCAGAACGCTACCTGTGATAGATCGGTCTCAGAGCTTAACTAATTTAAGATTTGACAGCGCGATAGTTATTTGCAAGACAGGTATCCGTGTTTCGCATAACGGGTGTGCAATGAGGCCGAATCTATACAGTAAAAGCTCCTTATTCGCGGGGATATGTTCCGCAATATGCCGCGAATACAGAAACCGCGAATATGTAATGGTAATTTGTAAGGGGATACGTTCCAAGGTTACAGGATAAAATAAAAATTATCAAAATAAAATCAATTAATGAGAGATTTTGAACAATTTCTATTAATTATTACTGTCAGGTTTAGGCAAGGACTTAAAGAACTTGGTAATTTCTTCCTGTTTTGCCGCTTTTAAAATGTCTTTCAATTAAGATTGATATTCAGCTGTGATTTCTGAGACATAATTCCTTATTTTGTCTTCAGATTTCTTCATTCAGTAACGTTGGAAGAGCGTGATATTGACGCAAAGACTCGCCAACGCGTATAAACGGTCAAGCATTTTTATGTTTACTTTAAGCGGCAACATTTTTTTTTCTCCCCGTTCTTCGGTACTAGTTATTTTTCTTTCCTTTTACTCGGTATCATAAACTGGGAACAAATCACAAGATATATGTGTTATTCAATCAAAATTATTGTAACGAACAATTTCAAACAATAATGTACCGATCGTGGCGATAGAGGCATGTATCAAAATACATACTGGCATGTAAAATACAACACCTTTTAACAATTAACTTTAGGGTGATAATTAGGTTTGTTTTGTTATATATTCGTCCATTTCGTTTGAATCACTGTTTGTAAAAGCCGTCTTGGCATCTGCCTTCAGAAAAAAAAACTGCTGATGGTTAATATATATATATATATATATACCTTTCCGCTTTATATTTTTTTCATCAATTGTGTAGAAATATCCTTCCGTTTCCGCGTTGGACAGATTCCGTTTTATGCAAAATGGATACATGTAAAATTACTATTGTTTCGCCGGGACCAATAAATGTGTTCCACATTGGACAGATTTCCGCATTATTCACGTTCCGGATTAAACAAGTTTTACTGTATTATATATTAGAGAGTAAGTTTAAGACTTTGGTCTAGGAGAAGTCAGCTCATAACAATTCAGATTGAAAATTATTACTTATATGACATATTATTTGCAGATGATCAAGTTATTATTACACCAAGATATACATTATGCAGCATACACAATTATAAAAATAATCGAGGAATATGAAATACGGGAATTACAAATTAATATAAATAAAACACAATATTTAACAAGCAATATTGATAAATAATTTCTTACCGGATGAATGGCATTAAACGTATCAAGAAATTTAGATACGAGGGTGAATCAAATATAAACCGGAATTATTGTTTACAATTGTATTGAATTAACAAAAAAATACAAAACCACCACCTCATTTTTCTACATAGTCTCCTGCATTTCCAACACACTTTTGCCATCGAGTTGGCAACTTTTTTGATGCCATCCTTGAAGAATGAGGGATGACGTGTAGTCAGCCAGTTGCGCACGAACTCCTCTACCGCTGCATTGTCACCAAACCGCCTTCCTCCCATGTCTTCTTTCAGTGGCCCAAACAAATGGTAGTCACAGGGTGTCAAATCTGAACTGTAAGGAGGATGTTCCAGAGGTGTCCAATGCATTTTCGTCAGTTTTTCGTCAAAATTTTTTTGTTCCTGGCTGAGGAGCCCAGGAACCCACCTGGCAGATAATTTTCGGAATTTGAGTTCATCACTGATGATGGCTTGAACACTTCCGAAGCTTATTCCAACGTGTGAAGCAATTTCAGAAATTGTTACGTGTCGATCCTCCTCAATAAGGTCCCGTACAGCATGAATGTTGTCTGCAGTGATGCTTGTTCGTTGCCGTCTTTGGTGGGGCTCATTTTCCACTGAATCCCGACCCGCTAAAAATTTTTTTGCGCTAATCATACACCTGCGTCTTCGAAAGGGTTGCTTCCCCGAACTGCGCATGGAGCCTTCTCAAAATTTCAGAAGATTTATTACCTTCTTTCGCCAAAAACTTAAGAATAATGCGTTGCGCAACAGACGTGTGTACCTCTTGCTCGCTCATGGCGTACTGAAGCAAGCGGCCACTCTTCGGAATGCGACACATCAAGATCCCTACTCCAGACACCTCCACCAACTTCCCCTCCAAACAGCAACCTTTGCAGTTCGCTACCAGAGCCTCCAGATACAAATTCCGGTTTATATTTGATCCACCATCGTATCTAGGATCAATCTTAGAAGGAGAGAGTTCATCACAAATAGTAATAGAAAAAATAATAGCAGATGGACGGAGAGTAATTGACATACTGAACTCAATATTATGGAGTAAAAATATATTGTACAGAAGAAACAAATTTATTTATAGTAATATGTTATATGGATCAGAGGCATGAACAATTAAAAGGTGTCAAACTAACAAGTTATTAGCAACGCAGATGGGTTATTGGAAAACATAATCGCGGAAGTCTAAATTAGAATTTTTTTAATGCGACCAGTTTTGTCCTTTTAGACATTTCTGGTTTTCTCTCCTGGCAATGGCGTAATTGTAACCCACTTTTGAGGTTGGGGCGCCTGGAAGGCGGGGTTACGTTGCCCCGATGATATGACGGGTGATGATAATGAAGCGCCAGGAGAGTCCCTAATCTTAAACTTAATCTAAGATGAATATGAATGATGATTGCGATGCCATATGATTTTGGGGACCGTTTGGGTCTTAAAGTTTTCCTGACATTTGTCTTACAGGTGAGGAAAAACCCCGATAAAAACCTCACCCAAAAAACTGTCCCGACTGGGGATCGAATCTAGGCCCGCTGCGTGACAATGCAGCACGCTACCTCGAGACCACAGCGGTGGACTAGAAAAAAATGATAAATTAGGATAAATTATGATAGTCAAAAGAAATGTATTACATACAATTGAAGTAAGGTGGTATAGACATCTCAAGAGGATGATATCTGATAGAATCCCTAAGATCTTAAGAGTGGAGAATAGGTAGGAAAAAAAGAAACGGAAAACCTTAATATGAATGGATAGTGTTAGAAGAATTATGAGTGGATTGGGACTTGCAGAAGAGGATGTTCATAACCGCTACAACTGTAAAAGATGAATTTCTTGAGGGTAATGGAAAGCCACTGCATTGTGGATAAATTCCGAAATATATATAGAGAGTGTTGCAAAAAAAACACCGACAACGGAGGTGAGTTATGTTGAGATATGTTGATCATTTTTTTAATAGGGTACCGATGTCCAGAAATGATGCGTTTTCACACTATAAGTAGCTACCTTATCAAGAGTTCCGTTAGTTGGATTTCAAGACTCAATACTTGACAATACTGTCACAGTCACATCAATTTTCAAAATATCCACCTCCATCCCATTGCAGAGTGTACATCGGCGGTGTGGTGATTGGCGCACACGTTAAAATAAGTCTGGCCTCGTTTGAATTATTTCTGTAGCAACATGGATTCGGGCTATAAGATCCATACGCGACTCTACTGGAGTCTGATAAAGAGACTGTTTCATGTCGCCCCACAAAAAAAGTAGTCGAGAGGGTGATCTCGGAGGCCATGGGACTGGTCCTCTTCTGCCAATCCATCGGCCTAGATACGTGGTATCCAAATGTCTCCTCAAATTGGCATCGAAGTGAGCTGGAGCTCCGTCATGTTGCAGCCACATTCCGTTGCAAAGCCACGTATCATATGTTCCGTACCTGTGAGGTGTTGTCAAGTAACGAGTCTTCAAATCCTTCGAACTAACACTGATCTTGAGACATAATTAATAGTCATAGTGTGAAAACGCATCATTTCCAGACATTGGTATCTTATTAAAACATGATCAACATATCTCAAAATCCTATTTCACCTCCGTTGTCTTTGTTTTTTGCAACACCCTGTATATATATAAGCTGCAAGCATAGCACGAAAATGCTATGATTGCAGTGAAAGACCTGCCCTCGGGCAGAATTGCTATGGATGGATGGAGATTATATATATATATATATATATATATATATATATATTTATTTATTTATTTATTTATTGTATACAACTTTCCTCATTAGAGGATTGCCTCAAGGACAAAGTGATACAGACAATTCATTTTTGGAATTTATGAAATACATTTTGTAAATACATTTAAAAAATTCAAATTGTAGGCCTAATTGAAGTATACATACTATAAAATAGAAATTTTATAAAAATGGTTTCTTAAAATGTAAATTCATCCTCTAATGGCAGCGATGGCAATTTTAGAAAGATACACCCTGTCCAAATCTAAGGAATTCCAAAATTTGGCTAAGAATCCTGGTATAGTACCTCTTGCCCCGATCATCAATCCTGTGAGTTACACTATCTAGTTGGTATTTATCTTTGTAATAGTCAATTGCTGGCTCATATATGGCTTTCTTTTCAGAGTCAACTTCCTCAGGTTGGCCACTATGAGTCTCAAAACGAATTGTGGGATCTAATATCATAAAAAATTTAGAAGATGGTCTAAATGCAATAATATCTATTCGTCTGTTATTCCCATTAGTGGCCACACCATGAACTTCCTCATAAACTGTGTATCCAAAATCTCGCAAGGCTTCTGCCATCATATTTCGAGTAGTGTGGTGCCGTGGTATCTCGTGGCATATAAATTTACAGGGGAAAACGCTAGAGAACTCATGAAGTGAAACAGATTGTAAGGACACTACAGAACTGGCTCTAGTCAATGATTAAAACAGCGACGTCCCCCTCCTACTATCTGTCAGTTGTCATGGTAACCCTTCCAAGCCAAGCCATAAGACTCATTCAGAAAGATATTAGCAGCTTGATATCATTTCTTTGGAAAGGGCTACAAAAAGCATAATATATAATAAATAATGAGTACATTTTGGTCTACAAATACATGAAATATATTTTCCAACCAGCCAAAAATAATATAATTAAACTCATTCCTTCAATACATTTTCTAGAGCTTTTAATGGTGGTAGTGGTATTATTATTATTATTATTATTATTATTATTATTATTATTATTATTATTATTATTATTATTATTATATTTAACAAGGCTCTTTATCAGCGAGGTCATTAAAGTCACAATTCAAATTTGAGCGTGAAGGACAGGCACACTTTACTCAGAGGAGTTTTTAGGCTTAGGGTTCTTTTACGTGTCGTAAATAAGCATGTACGACACGGAAGCCACGTCTGTAGTTCCCTTCCAAACAAACGTAACCTCAGAATTTTTATGTCCTGAAAAATCCATCTGCCTCGAACGGGTTTGAACCCGGGAACTTGAATCACCAGTTCATCAGGACCTATTAAAGATATTTCATTAAATGAGCATGTAGGCCCGTGGGAAACACATGAATAAGCATTCCTTACCCAACCTCTATACAACTTTATCATAAGTAATGCCACGAATGATTTCCAATTTATCTAGAGAATTTGAATATCAAGAGTGGCATTTGTTAGGACTATTTAACGAATAAAATTAAGCTATTTACTCACAAATCATTATTTAAATATAGTTATTTTTAAATATTTACACAACGTGACCACAAATATAGTATCATTAGTGTTAGGACTATTTAACGAATAAAATTAAGCTATTTACTCAAAAATCAATATTTAAATATGGTTATTTTCAAATATTTACACAACGTGATCACAAATATATTATCATACTTTAAACTACTACTACGTTCCTTTGGATAATCGTATCTAAATGAAATTGGTGACAATCAAAAGAGAAATTCAAACAGTTTTGTGTATGTTAACAGTGTCAACATTGGAGAATAGTGGACAACAATACAGAAACTAAACTAAATTTAATCATGTTTTTTGTGGTCGATGTGGATTCATTGTTGGATATTCAGCAGACAGCGATGTCTGCAGCGTCACTCATGGAGGCCACATTCAATATCATCATCATCATCACTTTGTGACAGCTATTGGTGCTGTCCAGTGTGCCTTTCCTGGGACTTGTGTTTGTCCCTTGTCGGCGAATTCGCGTGTGTATTCGGTATTGGGTTCAGCTGGTATACCCTAGCCTACACGGCGATTTTATGGGGATTTATTTTATTGTTTGAGTAATGTGAGATTTATATGGATATTGTTGCCAAGGCGAATAGATCTCGCTTGATTGGGGCATCGGAAACCATGTCGATGAAGAGCTCGGCTCGATTCAGGACCGGAATGAGCCATTCAATGTCTATGAGGTATCGCAAAAACATTTTGAGTTCCTCTTTTGATTGTCACCAGTTTCATTTAGATAATTTGTGGACACGGTGTACATTTAATGTAAACTGCGAAGTTTGAAAACAAATGAGAAACGTTATGTTTCATTTGTTCATCACTGCAACCAGATCATATGTATTGCCAAATAGAATCGCAATATTGTAAGAATGCACCCTAGTGGAGAAAAAATTAAACATCATTACAGATTATTAATTCATTTCTGATGTCCAATGATGTAAATATGTCTATTATATGTTTCTGCAACGTTAATTCCTGGAAAATAATACGTTTAAGAAAGTGCAAACAGTGATTTCTTTTGTTTTAATGGTATAATCAATTGCTACGGATGCTTTTCTATTATATCTCGCAAGCAGAATCTGGTTACATTCGTGCACTATATATACAATCTTGTTGAAAGCAACGGGAAGCTACCACACTTACAATTCCCTAGTAAAGCTGCAAAGCATAGCATGAAAATGCTACGATTGCAGTGAAAGACCTACCTTTGGATAGAATTACTATGGATGGATGGGATATACAATCTGGGAACCACTTGGCAGAATGAACGCTTCTTCTTCTTCTTAATTTGTAGGATTTTCATCCTGTTTATTTCCAAATCACTCCTAGGAGGAAGACGTATTGGATGTGCATTCACTTCTATCCATTTCTTGGCTTGTCTTCCTCTTGTTCTTCTCCCATCCATTGGTCTAATTTCTTTAGCTCTTTTAGCAAGTCGGTTGACTTCCATTCTTTCTATATGACCCTTCCTATATTTTCGTCTATCTATAACACATTTGGTTGTCTTGAATATTACAATTGTCCCTAATTTCTGTGTTGTGTATTTTATCAAATAATGTAAAGCAATAAAATGAAAGTGATAAAATCGAGGTGAAAAACGACTGTGATTGGTTGTAAATCAAAATTCATTGGAATGTGATTGGTCATTGACTGCCATTTGGGACATCAGTTAAATAGTCCCTAGTAAAGTTCCTTGGTGCTCACTTCATAAGAGACTGAAAGTTCCTTGGTGCTCACTTCATAAGAGACTGAAAGTTCCTTGGTGCTCACTTCATAAGAGACTGAAAGTTCCTTGGTGCTCACTTCATAAGAGACTGAAAGTTCCTTGGTGCTCACTTCATAAGAGACTGAAAGTTCCTTGGTGCTCACTTCATAAGAGACTGAAAGTTCCTTGGTGCTCACTTCATAAGAGACTGAAAGTTCCTTGGTGCTCACTTCATAAGAGACTGAAAGTTCCTTGGTGCTCACTTCATAAGAGACTGAGTAGAACCGAGAGCCAGTCATGACATGAAGACAAATTTTTGCCCCTTCACTGCCCAAAATCAGATGCCCTACTGTCTGAGAGAGGTGGTTTACGTTTTAAACAATCTGCCCTACCTAATGAGTATTATTTTTATTAACTCTTAGAATTGGTTTGAGAATTCATAGTTATTCTTTACCTTTCCAATCCTATTTTCTCTATTTATTTCACACAAAAATTTCTTTTTACTTTTACCACAATTTTCAAAGGATAGGCCTACTATGTTGACATAAAACTAAAATCTACTGTAATAATTACAGTAATGATTAACATAATAAGTAGATTATACAGGAAATGATTGGAAAGCATTAGCTCAGGATAGGGATGTATGGAGAGCTTATGTCCGCGCGGCCATGAACCTACGGGTTCGGTAGTGCCAGTGAGTAAGTAAGTAAGTAAGTAAGTAACGATTAACATAATAAACAACTCATATAACAGACATAAAGAAACAGATTGTCAACATGACATGACTTTTAATCCTGAAGCAGAAAATTACTGACAAAGGAACTGTCAACCATTGCATGCCAAACCTACCTTGAAATTTCTCCCAGAGAAACGTAGTGATGTACGAAGACCATGTCCAAAAAATGATCTGCTGCTTTTAACGGCAAAGCACTAAAATCCAGTGCGTAGTCTCTTATTTAAACTACAGGGAAGTAATACAATTCCTGACTTGGTGGACTAGATAACCTCATAACCTGCCTGAGCTGCTTCTTGCCTAACTCCACTTCACTTTATTCAAGTAGGAACGTTCATCTACTTCCCACAGTGGGTTGTCTTTGCTGGATTCTGGCTTCGATTTCTGTGCCATGCAGTTAAAAGTGACAGATAACACTGGTTCACAAGAAATCTGATAAGTGAATCTAGTTCATTTTTTCATACTGAATTCAGATTTTTTCCATCAGGCACAGTTTTTTTTGTGACAGCTACTTTTTTAAAATTGATTTCAGCATTTTCTTTGACCTATCATAGGAACCTTTACCTTATATGAAGAGTTCCCTGTACCAGTATACGCAGATATGACCTTAACTCATAACTGATTCTGACTTAGTTCAAACTGAAAATGATTCAGATGGAAATAAAAATGATCTTACATAAAATATGCCCGAAAATCACTATCTACCATCTTCCAGGTAAATCAGAATGAGTTAGAGTTAGATAAATTATAAAAATTATAAAAAAATTAAATATCACAGAAAACTCTTGCCTGATAGGAAAAAACTGAAATGATATTTAAATTCAGGATGAAAAATACTTCTAAAACCTCATATTTTTATTCTTGTGAAAGAAAAAAAGTTCATTTTTGTTGACAGTGTAATTTTTTGGATATTGTTCAACATAGGTTTCAGCATGCACTGGTTGACAATTCCCTTGTGAGTCTTAATTTTACAGAATGTTAGTATTTTCTATAAAGAAAAGAGAAATTTAGAATTTAATATCATTAAATCAAATCATATTTCCAAAATGGACCTCATCAAGGAAACATCTCATTAATAATAAGCATGACACAACAAGAGCACTAATTTTCAATTTGAACTCTCACACTGAACTTTAATCTTAATAAGTACAACGAATATTTTATATCTTCCGGGAATATACACCAAGAGGACAAAGATCTCTGGGCCATCCTATGAAATGCAGGAGGGAAAATTTTTTATAGGATCGTAACAGGCCTCGGCCTAATACTTGGAAGGAAGAAGAAGAATATTTTATACCACTAAAAATAAAATTATCCAAATGAACTACAGTTTCAATTCAGTAATTATAAGATTTATTTCATCTATAAAGTGATAAAAAAGAAAAATTATGTAAGCCTGCTAAAATGTTCCTTGTGTAGGCATTATTGTATCATGGAGGCTCATAAGTAATCTTTATATGAAAGAACGAATAAAAGTGAAGATAGGAGAAGAAATGTCAGAGGCAAGAGAAATTGGAAGAGGATGTCCTCTATCACTTAGTCTTTTCAACATCTACCTGGAAGATCGTGAAGAACTGCTTCAGGAATACAGGAGGCGTAAACATGTAAATAAGACAACAACTAAAAGTAGAGGAATTAAATACAACAATAGAGAAATACAGAACAAACTGGAAAGAACACTTGGCAAGGTTGATTGAGAATAGAATACCAAAAGCAGCATACAGCTATTCACCACAAGGAAGAAGAAGTTTGGAAAGACCAAAGAAAAGATGGAAACAGCAGCAAATTGGAGCCGGAACAAGTTAGTAAATAAGCCTAAACTGTGATGAAGAAGAAGAAGAAGTAAATATGGAAGGAAGATGAATTAAGTGCATAAGATTTGCTGATGATATGGCTTTTCTAGCAGAAGATGCAATGACCTGAGGAACATGCTGATGGAACTAAATGACAAGAGTGAGTATTATGGGATGAAGATAAGACCAATGCCATGATTATAGGAAGGAAACCAAGGAAGATAAACATGAGGATTAAAGATGAGGTCTTTGAGCAAGTGGAGAGCTTCAAATACTTGGGTTGTACTAACAGTAGCAACATGAACTGCTGTCAAGAAGTAAAGCACAGGATAGCAATGGCAAAAGAAGCTTTTAACATGAAAAGAAGTGTTTTCTGCAAAGCTTTTAACAAGAAGAGAAGCATTTGCTGATGATATGGCTTTGCTAGCAGAAGATGCAATGACCTGAGGAACATGCTGATGGAACTAAATGACAAGAGTGAGTATTATGGGATGAAGATAAGACCAATGCCATGATTATAGGAAGGAAACCAAGGAAGATAAACATGAGGATTAAAGATGAGGTCTTTGAGCAAGTGGAGAGCTTCAAATACTTGGGTTGTACTAACAGTAGCAACATGAACTGCTGTCAAGAAGTAAAGCACAGGATAGCAATGGCAAAAGAAGCTTTTAACATGAAGAGAAGCATTTTCTGCAAAGCTTTTAACAAGAAGAGAAGCATTTTCTGCAGACCTTTGGCAAAAGAATTACGGAAGAGGCTAGTGAAGTGCTTTGTGTGGAGTGTAGCATTATATGGTGCAGAGACTTGCTTGGGCATTACGATAGAATGAGGAAAAAGCGACTGGGAGCTTTTGAGATGTAGATATGGAGAAGGATGGAACATATAAAATGGACAGACAAAATAAAAAATAAATATGTGCTAGACAGAGTGGGTGAATGAAGAACAATGCTGGAACTCATAAAGAAGAGGAAAAGAAATTAGATTGGCCACCAGCTAAGAAGATGCTGCCTACTGATAGATACCCAAGAAAGAATGGTCAATGGAAAGAAAGTTAGAGGCACAAAAAGACATCAGATGATGGACAATATTAAAATAAACGGTTTGTATGTAGCAAGCTCAGAAGTTCAGTTAAGGAAAGAATGGAGAATGCTGAGTTTGAAGTGAAAGCTCTGCTCTTGGACAGAACACTATGTATCATATATAGAATGAAAAAATAACTCTACCAATAGACTTTAATGAGTTGTTCAGGGATGTAGGTTTGTGCCACAACTGAGCAGTTTAGGGTGTGATACCTTATTGCAGAGCTATGAGACTTGTGCTGGTTTGAGTCCCCTTTGGGGAAGAAATTTCTCATGGAATTTCGGCTTGTATGGGACAGGTGAATTGTGAGGAATTTGGGTAGCAACAATAAGTAGCAGCTCCAGATTGAGGAAAACAGCTATAATGGCTGGGGGACCTAACATGCCGACCATATATCACTCCCTATATTGGCTTAAAATATTCCGACTCACATATGGATATGAGGCCAGCAGCTGTAATTGAGGTTTTTTTTCAGATGTCAGAAATGTCTTTTTATCAACCGCGGTGGACTAGTGGTTATGCTCCTTGTCTCTGGTCCCGAGGGTCGCGGGTTCAAACACGGCCGGGGTCGATGGATTTTTTAGGATGGAAAAATCCAAGGAGCAAGTCCTCTGGGAGGCACTTTAAGCCGTGGGTCCCGAGTCTGAAGATTTTCAGGCTCGTAAAAGATCCTTAAACCTGAATGAAAAGGCCTCTAAGCAAAATTTACCGAATTTTCCCGTCCTAGTACTAATCTTGGTTTCCTAGATGTCAGTATGAGGCGGAACACTGACCACGGACCACTCAATGACATCTATACGAAAACAAGTGTAACTAAATTAGTATGGTTAAAATTCTTCCCTGAAAGGGGAGAGCGCCTAAATCTTTGTAAAGGGAAAACATAGGCTTACAATAAAAAAAAAGTTAAATTTTTAATATAAGGGACCCATAATCTCTAATGAATATCCTTAGGGGATATGTGGATAGCGACCACAAGGTGTCCAAGCTAAGCAAAACATTGCTTCCACTTACTTGTGTTTTGCTCCTTACTTTTATCTTTAACTGATCTGGTATTTCTTCCTTTTCTAGTACCAGAGATCCCTCTTATTAATTTCCTATCCAGTCTCCCTTGCCTGACCTCTAGTTTCCTTCGACCCTGATGGTATTAGAGTATTCGAGGCCGAAGGGTTCATTTCTGTCTTTCCTATATCTCTTTCTTTTAACCCTCTGGACACTAATCTTGAATGCCCACATAAGCTGCATGTACAAATGCAGCCCCATTGCAACTTATAGCATGAGCATGCAATGGATTCTTGTCATCAGCTGTGGCTGGATACACGTAATGAAGAAGGAAGATTATGAGTAATGTGTTGTTGATGTATTAGACAAATCTTTTGATCCACGATAGGTTATAGACTAAAATAAAACTTGGCTCAACGGTATATTACCTTTCCCTACATTTTCCATAGTATATTCTTGTAGTACTATTACTCTGCATACTTCTTGTGTCTACTATAAACTAATCCCTATCTCACAATGAATACTGCATCAAGTAAAAATATGCAAAAGTGGTTGAGTGTGATAAAAAAGGATTTAATGCACTGAATACTCTGTTACTGTTATAATATTTTTACTTGGTGCAGTTTGACTCATTGCACAGTATTTGTTGTATAGTAGTGATTAGCTGAAATTAACATCTCATTTTCTCACGCAACAGGCCCGGGTTCGATCCCCGGTCGGGACAGTTTTTTTTTGTGAGGTTTTTATCGGGGTTTTTCCTCACCTGTAAGACAAATGTCAGGAAAGCTTTAAGGCCCAAATGGTCCCTGAAATCATATGGCCATCGCAATCATCATTCATAATCATCTTAGATTAAGCTTAGGATTAGGGACTCTCCTGGTGCACTACCATCATCATCATCACCCATCATATCATCGGGGAAATGTAACCCCGCCTTCCAGGCGCCCCAACCTCAGGAGTGGTTACAAGTACGCCATGCCAGGAGAGAACACCAGAAATGTCGAAAGACAACCTGGGACATTTGCAGAAAAAAAAATCTCATTTTTCTATAGCCTCTAATTTATTTGAACCCACTATCAATATAAGGGGATGCTATATTTCCAATATATCAAATAGGGTAAAGTTTCCATTAAATGCATAGAGAATTTTTTCAAACTCCCAGACAGACACCATGCACATGCGCCAACGAACGCAAAACTGTTTACACTATGGAATCACACGATGCTGCCAACATATACAAGATATTAATTAAATAAAAATAAAACTTAATTTTATTTGATTTTCATATTTATAATATATATAATATATATAATATATATATATATATATATATATATATATATATATATATAATTTGATTTTCATATTTATAATATATATTTCATATAATATGAAAATCAAATAAAACTAATAAGTTTTATTTTTATTTAATTAATAAATATGGATTTTCATCAAGTAAACACCAACTCGATTATATACAAGATATTTCTAATGCAATTTAAGCACTCTAACCTGTGAAAGAATGTGATGCCCAAAAATAAACAGTAAGTTCTGAAATTCTGAAGTATGTACTCTATGTAGGCTGCACTGGAACATGTGTTGTGAATATTCGTTAAATTCAATACAGCTGCCACGTCTTTACGTTACGTATGTAGTTAAATATCATGGGGAAATATATTGAAATAATCGTTAGAAAAAATGTAAAATTTATTGTAAATGGTGGTAAATAACTTGAAAATAAAACCCTGTTAGCGCATGCACGTGGGGTCTGCCTGGGACTTTGAAAAAGTTATCACTTCACTTAATGGAAAATTCAGCCTATCAAATAGATTACTTTGTACTGTAATGAGTCACCAGAGATCATAAGTTCCTTATATCATAACACTTAATCAACATCTAGAGTTCTATTCCACTTCATACTCTAACAATATCTCAAACTTGTGTTTTAATAGTGCCATTAGTAATAGCTGTAAAAAAAAAAACAATTGGCTCAACTGCACTTCTACTAGCACTTAATTTTGCAGTTATATTGTAAACTATACCTCCTCTTCTGTATTTACTAACAATATTTAATATTCATCATCATCACTCCAGGGATTAGGCAATTGCCCGTTCCGACTTCATAATGCATCAGCCCAACGTCTTCTAGGTCTTCCAACATCACATCTTCCTCTTGCTTGATAATTTCTTGCTAACAATGGATATCTCTCCTTACTCATTCCATCCATGTGATCAATCCATTTCTGTCTGTAATTCGTGACTTTATCCAATAAAGGCTGTACTTTCAATTCTTCTCTTATATCCTCATTTCTTATTCTATCAAGTCTTGTACATCCTTTTAATTGTCTTAGGAACCTCATCTCCGCCGTCTGTATTCTATCCTTCTGTTTTTTCACTGGAGCCCAAGTTTCACATCCATACAATATTGTGGGAACCGCCATAACATTATACATTTTTATCTTGGTTTCTTTTCTAATTTTATTTTTGAATGTTCTCTGTATTGTTCCACACACCGTCTGAAATTTATTTATTTTGGAGTCAATATCTCTTTCCACATTGTAGCCAACATCACAGCCCAAATATTTGAAACTAGACACCTGTTCTATACTTTGATTTTCTAAATAATTTTGGATCTCACTGGATCTCTTCCTCTAAAAGCCATGGTCTTCGTTTTCCTTACAGAAATCTTTAGATCGTATAATTTACATTATTTAATATTTTAAACTTTTTCAAACAATTTTTATAACATTATTAGACTATTTTGAAGTATTTATTTAAATATGCAAATCACAATATTACGACACTGTTAGACAATATTGTGATGCTAACTGCTATTTTCTCCACAGAGTATATTACTTAGACTATGATTTTTCTATCGCTGTTTTGGGTTATTGCTGGTTGGATCAGCATTAGGGAGTGATAAGTAGGTGTACACCCATTTTTAATAAATGTTTGGTAATTTTAATATTATTGATATATTTTTTTAACATAGATTTGGGGATTTATTGCAAATATTGGTCATTTAAATTTCATAGCGACGGATAGTAATAGAGGATGATAATCGATATGTGGTTCGATTGTGGGTTATCGCTGGCTCTATAAACTCTGGTGCATGTGCACTGTTGTTCTACAGGACTTTGAAAATATTTCACGCTAGTTTAAGTGCAGTTTTTCCGTTATCAAATTCAAAATTTATCTCATACAGACTGTTTATTACAAAGTATAATACAATTTAATTTGATTATATTATGTTACAATTTTATTACTGGTAGATACAGTACTTTTTAATGGAGATTTATTTAAATTTCCAAGAGAATAATCCTAAATTTTGGCAGTGACAAACAGATTTTCAAGGTCGAGTTTTTAATTTTTTTTCTACATTAGATTTAAGGGAATCTCAAAACTGTATGAAAAATCATCATATTCCTTTGTGAAACTTCTATGCATAGTGTTTTACATCAAGTTTTTTTTTATTTACATGATTATATACATAATATGGAAAAACTGCACTTAAACTAGCATAAAATATTTTCAAAGTCCTATACAACAACAGTGCGCATG
This sequence comes from Diploptera punctata, assembly GCA_030220185.1. NCBI lineage: Eukaryota > Metazoa > Arthropoda > Insecta > Blattodea > Blaberidae > Diploptera > Diploptera punctata. The sequence continues at coordinate 1,211,647 of JASPKZ010003860.1, read as the reverse complement.
CGCCGGAGTTCATAGAGTCAGCGATAACCTACAATCGAACCACATATTGATTATTATCCTCGATTACTATCAGTCGCTATGAAATTTAAATGACCAATATTTGCAATAAATCCCCAAATCTATGTAAAAATAATATATTAATAATATTAAAATTACCAAACGTTTATTAAAAATGGATGTACACTTACTTATCACTCCCTAATGCTGATCCAACCAGCGATAACCCAAAACAGCGATAGAAAAATCATAGTCTAAGTAATATACTCTGTGGAGAAAATAGCAGTTAGCATCACAATATTGTCTAACAGTGTCATAATATTGTGATTTGCATATTTAAATAAATACTTAAAAATTGTCTAATAATGTAATAAAAATTGTTTGAAAAAATTAAAAATATTAAATAATGTTAGTAAATACAGAAGAAGAGCTATAGTTTATAATATAACAAAAATCAAGCACTAGTAGAAGTGCAGTTGAGCCTTTGATAACATTTAAATACCCATGAAAACGTATAGGTTAAGTGTATATTAACATTAAAAAGGAATTTTTTTTTTCCTGTGCTCATAATATCTATATATTTGTAAAATCTAAAATTGCTAACACAGAATCATTAAAACAATTCAAAATGATAAACTATTTATATGAATAAAGTGTAATTTTTGAACACACAGACATGATATAATGAAAATGTAATTAGTTCAAGGTCCTGCATGAAAAGTCAACAAATCCTTCGTATCTGTAAAATTGTTATATAAAAATATACCAGACAACAAATAAATTCAATTTTAAAAAATGACGAAAGCAACTGAAGTCAACTCACCTAAAACATCCCATAAAAATAAAAGATGCTACATTATAAAATCACATTAACACAGCACACACTTTCACAACACCTCACATTCTTCTTACCTCCATTTCTTAGCAGCACAGGCACACCTTGTTTAGTCTACGTTGACAGGTAGCACCACTATACGGTGTACACAAACTCATAGTCCAGCATATATGTTTGCTGTTTAAAACTTCCGAAAGAAATGTTCTAATTCGTTATTTTTGTCTGTACGCTCACGAAGTTCTCTAGATATGAAAATTAAAACTTCGTTAATAACAATATCATAGCATGCATTTTACCCAAGGTATTTCAGCACACTCTTCTGTTGACAAAATCGTACGCTTATTGTTAGTCAAAGATTAGGAATGTCACGGATTACTGGTTATATTGCATAGAGATTACAAAACGCCAAAGATTCTATTTGACCGTGATGATATCTGGTGGTAGAAAGCGAGACAATTAAAAGTAGGTTAGTACAACCGATGCGATGTTAATGTAGATATTATTTCAAATAACGACGCTCTTTAATTATTCAGGTTATTAGCGACGCATTTCAAAATAATGAAAAATTATGCTCATACTCCTCGTTTAGGAACCACAAATTACCTACTAGAACTGCAACTTTTTCAGTAGGAAAACATGAGGACATCGCATGAAGAGACTACCTGACGTGAGGGCGGAATAAGCCAATAAGTTACCTAAATTCATGACATGACATTACGGCGATTGCGAGTTATTAAGTCGCATAAAATATTGGAATCCCATACATTTAGAAATCATAACGATATCTTATCAGTATAACACATAAAATAGATAGTTGACAACCTTCGAGAGAGAAAAAAATATATAGGCCAATGGACCGTTCGATACAATGATAATAGGTTGGAATATTGCCGATATTCTGCAAAGAGCGAACGAAGTTATTAGGCTTTCAGAATAGGCATTTGGATATGTGTATTTTAAATAAAAAAAGAGGGAATATTTGAGAGAGAAGACTATTGATCTTGAAATCAGTGCAAAATAATCAACTATTAAATGTATATACAGAAAAGGATATTGAAGAGGATCATTTACAGACAGCAGAAATGCTAATGGCAGATCCAAATGCATTAGAGGTTGAATTGGCGATAGAAAAATTGAAGCTGTATAAAGCATCAGGTTCAGATGAGATCCCAGCAGAACTGATACAATCAGGGGGGGGGGAATTGATGGACAAGATACGCCAGTTGCTTAATATGATTTGGGATAAAGAAGCTCTTCCAGATGAATGGAAACAATCGATTATCGTGCCAATTTATAAGAAAGGAGATCAAACTGATTGCAACAACTATAGGGGCATCTCATTCCTTTCAACTTCGTACAAAATTCTAACAAATATATTAGTAAGCAGACTTACTCCTTATATTGATGACATTCTAGGAGGTCATCAATGTGGATTTAGAAGAAACAGGTCTACAACAGATCAGATTTTTAGCTTAAGACAGATTTTAGAAAATAAATGGGAATACAATGGTACTATACATCAACTGTACGTAGACTTAAAAAGCATACGATTAATTTAAGAGGGAGAAGTTATATAGTATCCTGCTAGAGTTCTAAATTCCTAAAAAGTTAGTTAGACTTATACGAATGTGTCTAAATGGCACAAAGAGTAGGGTGCGTATAGGCAAATAGTTTTCGGATACTTTTGAAATTCACAATGGGTTGAAGCAAGGAGACGCACTATCTCCTCTACTATTTAATTTTGTACTAGAACATGCCATCAAATCTTTAGAGGATGAGGAAGGCCTACAAATCAAAGGCATTAATAAGCTGTTAGTTTATGCTGATGAGTAGTACTATTGGGCGATAGCGAGGAGATACTAAAGACCAACACGCACACACTATTAAGTAACACTAAGAAATTGGGACTGGAAGTAAATATATGGTCTAAACTAAATATATGGTCACACATATAAATACATTATATAATGGAAATGGACAGCTAATGACAAATGAGGGAAATTTTGAGGAAGTGGCTGAATTCAAATACCTAGGAACAATAATCACAAACAGGAATGAGATACACAAGGAAATTAAACATAGGCTCAATTCTGTAAATGCGTGCTATTATGCATTACAGAGACTTTTGACTTCCCAACTCCTTTCAAAAAACGTTAAATTGAAAATATATAAAACTGTTATTCTACCAGTTATATTATATGGGTGCGAAACATGGACTCTTACTTTAAGGGAGAAAAGGATATTACGAGTATTTGAGAATAAAGTTCTTAGGAAAATTTTTGGATCAAAGAGAGATGAACAGACAGGTGAATGTAAAAGACTGCATAAGAGTGAATTACATGGTCTTTATAGGAAGCCTGATATAATGAGAATAGTTAAGTCTCGTAGACTGCGATGGGCAGGACATGTGGCACGAATGGGGAATGAAAGACGTGCATGGAAGCTTCTTGTAGGAAAACCAGATTGAAAACGCTCAGTTGGTAGACCAAGAATGAGGTGAGAGAATAACGTTAATTATGATTTGAGGGAAGTAGATTATACAGGGAATGGTTGGAAAACATTGACTCAGGATAGGGATGTATGGAGAGCTTATGTCCGCGTAGCCATGAACCTACGGGTTCGATATTGCCAGTGAGTTAGAGTTAGTATTGTAAATAAACGATTCTAATAATTTCAGAAAATTTTCCAGATATCTGTGTTTGGTTAAGAACATTATAATTAATATAATATAGTTATACATTTAATTATAAATCAGCATGGTTTTAATAAAAAATATTTTAAAAGTATATATATATATATATATATTAGTAATCGGTTCAAACTAATTTAAATATTTGACTGAAAACATTACACAATTAAATAAGAAGATTTGTATATAAAAATATGACGCTTATTAAAATAGAATAAACTAATGTTATTCATAGATGATGATGATGATGAATAATTTTTAATAGGAATATTCTACAACACAGTGTTCTTCCTTCATCCCTGTGTGTAGAAATAATGATAATAGTAAATAATAATAATAATAATAGTAAAGTAAAGTAAAGTAAAGTGATCCCACAACAGACCCGGAGGCCCTTGGGGTAGTAGGAGGTTAAGGCTCCCACTTTTTCTAGACAATCGGCACTTTATGTCAGCCGGGTTGTCAGCCCTGCGTGACGGCCGCCTTTACCCCCAGAACAAGCGTCTGGTACTCATTTCTGTTAGAGGCTGAGTCGACCCCAGGGCCATAGTGCCGCCAGAGGGTTTGGGTCAGTTTAAAAATCTAATAATAATACATAATAATAATAATTTTATTTATATACAGACATCCAATGTTTACACATCTTTCTGTGCCTAAAGTTTTATTTTCTTTCTCCGCTCGTCTCCACCATCCACTCCATGCCCTCCAGTCCTCTTGTTCTCATTCCAGTTATTTCTTTTTTTTTTTATAATAGTAATATTAATAATAATAATAATAATAATAATAATAATAATAATAATAATAATTTTAAGAATTAAAGATTTTGCCGATCAATCGAGCGGAGTCGGACTAATTGACATTGCAGTTTCTTTCATCAACGTTAGAATTCATTGATAACTGACGACGAATCATTAACATTGAAATATTTTATCGATAATATGATGATCGATACAAAGCTATATGTATGTAATTCGATTCTCTATGATATTCACTATCGTCGTAAGATTCAACCACATAGATGGCAAGGCAATCAGGAATAATTGCCAATAGAGTTACTATGTAGAATATAATGAATAAAATAACCATATATACTCGTTTATGACTCATTCTCATCATTAATGTCTTATCTTATTAAAGTGAATAAAACACTTCAATTTGATATCACAGAATTTAATACAGGAACTTTACAAGTGATATGCCAGCCGTCGTCTATGGCTGCCGTATTGTACACCATGTACAATCAATAAAACCCCTTCTTCTTTGTACTATATACATTCGATTATATGTTCGATCATGCAGCATTCGAATTTAATTTTCGAGATTAATTTGAGGTTCATGCCTTCAAATTGATGGTTGATCCTACTAACCACAGCGTTTAATATTCTGTGTTGATAGCTATCGATTCTATTTGACCGTGATGATCTTCGATGGCAGAAAGCGAGACAATTAAAAGTAGATAAGTATTACTGATGCGACGTTAATGTAGACACTATTTCAAATAACGACGCTCTATAATTATTCAGGTTGTTAGCGACGCAATTCAAAATAATGAAAAATTATGATCATACTCCACTTTTAGGAGCCACAAATTACCTACTAGAACTGCATCTTTTTCAGTAGGAAAACATGAGGACATCGCATGAAGAGACTACCTGACGCGAGGGCGGAATAAGCCAATAAATTGCCTAGATTCTTGACATGACATTACGGTGATTGAGAGTTATTAAGTCGCATACATTTAGAATCAATTTAAATATATTGGATATTATCTCTCTATCTGGGATGAAAAGGATATCCCTGAAAAAATTACTAGTTATAATAAAAGTTTGGGAATTATTAATCAAGTTATGAAACCATTCCTTGTACAAAAAAACACCAGATTGTTTATATAACACTTTGGCTAGACCAGTGTTGACCTATGGTAGTGAAACATGGACACTAAAAGACAACATGAAAGCAGAATAACGGCTTGTGAAATGAGATTCATGCGCAGAACATCGGGTTACGCCAGATGGGATCAGAAAAGGAACACCATCATCATCATCATCATCATTATCATCCTGCCAGGTATTAGTCCTAGAAGAACTGTTACGGCCTGAAAAAGCGGTTTTCGTGCCATCTTTTCATAGGTCGACCAAGTGACCGTTTCCCATTTGGACAGTAGTTCATTATTGCCTTGGGGATCCTGGATCTAGCCATTCTTCAGACATGTTCCTTCCAGTTTAGCTGATATCTGGAGATGTAGTCCAGTATTGATGACACCGACATCTTAAAAGAATTGAAGACTACTCCAATTTTGGAATATATTAAACAGTACCAAGTAAATTGGAAACACCACCTTGAAAGAATGAGTTAAAATCGGATCCCCAAAACTGTTTATAATTATATACCAAGAGGGCGAAGGTCACTGGGCCGTCCTACGAAACGCTGGAGGGAAAAATTTCTATAGGATCGTAACAGGCCTTGGCCTAATACTTGGAAGGAAGAACAAGAAGACATTTAGAATGCACAACGATATCTTATCAGTATAACACATAAAATAGATAATTGACAACCTTCAAGAGAAAAAAAAAGTATAGGCCAATGGGCCGTTCGATACAATAATAATAGGTTGGAATCTAGCCGATATTCTGCAAAGAACGAACGAAGTTTAATAACTTCAGGATATGCATTTGCAGATGTGTATTTTAAATAAACGATTCTAATAATTTCAGAATTTTTTCCAGATATCTGTGTATGGCTAAAGAACATTATTATTCAAATAATATAATTATATATCAGCATAGTTTTAACGAAAAATGTTTTAAAAGTACGATATATATATATATATCCATAGTAATTCTGCCCGAGGGCAGGTCTTTCACTGCATCATAGCATTTTCATGCTATGCTTGCAGCTTTACTAGGGAATTGTAGGTGTGGTTGCTTCCCATTGCTTTCCACACCGGTGAAGGATGATGATAATGATGGCCATATGATTTCGGGAACCGTTTGGGCCTTAAAGTTTTCCTGACATTTGTCTTACAGGTGAGGAAAAACCCCGATAAAAACCTCACCCAGAAAAACTGTCCCGACCGGGGATCGAACCCGGGCTCGCTGCGTGACAAGACAGCACGCTATCTCGAGACCACAGCGGTGGACATATATATATATATATATATATATATATATATATATATATATATATTAGTAATCGGTTCAAACTAATTTAAATATTTGACTGAAAAGATTACACAATTAAATAAGAAAATTTTAATATTAAAATATGACGCTTATTCATCCCTGTGTGTAAAATAATAATAATAATAATAATATAATAATAATAATAATAATAATAATAATAATAATAATAATAATACATAATAATAATTTTATTTATATACAGATTTTTAATGTCTACACATATCTCTGTGCCTAAAATTTTATTTTTCCTTCTCCGCTCGTCTCCACCATCCACTCCATGCCCTCCAGTATTATTGTTCTCTTTCCAGTTATTTATTTTTAAATAACAATAATAATAATAATAATAATAATAATAATAATAATAATAATAATAATAACAATAATAATAACAATAAACATTTTAAGATTTAAAGATTTTGCCGACCGATCAAGCGGAGTCGGACCAATAGACATTGCAGTTTCATCCATCAACGTTAGAAGTCACTGATAACTGACTACGAATCATTAACATCGAAATATTTTATCGATAATATGATAATCGATACAAAGCTAGTATGTGTGTATTCGGTTGTCTACATAGGTTGTCTATGATATTCACTATCGTCGTAAGATTCAATCACATAGATGGCAGGGCAATCAGTAATAATTGCCAATAGAGTTATTGTGTAGTATATAATGAATAAAATATCCATATATACTCGTTTCTGACTCGTTCTCATCACTAATATCTTGTCTTATTAAGGTGAATAAAACACTTGAATTTGATATCATAGAATTTAATACAAGAACTTTATAAGTAATATGCCAAGCCGTCATGTATGGTTGCAACATTGTACACCATATACAATCAATAAATTGCGCGCCATTCGTAACTACCATATTCGAATTGAACATTCGGATTCAAATTTTTGTAGTCGATTTGGGGATTGTACTCCAAATTGATGTATTATCTTGATAGATATAACTTAACATTCTGCGTTAGTGAACATAAATATCTATCTAAAGCCTTTGACACAGTAGATATAGACTTAATGCTAGCGAGACTAAAGACACTACATCTGTCGGAAAACTGCCTTGATTGGTTTGCATCTTACCTCACTAATCGTCAGCAATCAGTTTCTGTTAATAATCGCATTCTTCCTGGCGCTTGGTGAGGAAAGGGGTACCTCAAGGCGGCGTCCTCGCTCCTCTTCTCTTCTCGATTTATATTAATGACGTGACCAAGAAACTACAAAACTGCAAGCATCATCTTTACGCCGACGACCTTACAGATTTACACACACTTTAGGCCTGACGAAATTAATGAATATATTGACAAAGTAAACACTGACCTCAGGCATATATCTTTATGGTCCAGACAATATGGGCTGAAACTAAATGTAAACAAAACGCAAGCAATAATTATCGGACATCCAAGGCTATTACACCTCATAAACAATGGCAATATGCCGGCTGTCATATTAGATAATGACAAATTCCTTATACCGACGTCGTTAAAAACTTGGGATTTTACTTAGATTCTAATTTAAAATGGCATGAGCAAGTAAAACAAACATCTAAAAGGATCTTCTCCATAATGCATTCCCTAAAGCGACTTAAACATTTCTTCCTACAACTCTTAAAAGAATTTTAATCCAAACTTTAGTGATGCCGCATTTTGACTACTGTGATGTTCCACTAACTGACATAAGTGACGGATTGTCGGAGAAACTGCAGCATGTCCATAATATGTGTATCAGATTCATATTTAATGTTCGAAAATACGATCACATTTCTCCATTATTCCACGAATTGTCATGGCTACATCTAAAAGAGAGAAGAAAATCGCACTGTCTAATTCTCCTATTTAAGATCCTACATACCTCGATTCCCAATTATTTATCATCCCGTTTCCAGTATCTATCCTCAAACCATAAACTTAAACACAAGATCACAACATAGTCTCTTACTTAATATCCGCAACATAGGACATCACATCACTCCATGTCATATACCATCTCCACTTCTCGCAACTGGAATTCCCTACCACAAGAAATAAGGGCTGCCGGACATTGGCATCTTTTAAAAAGCAATCTAAATTTATATTTGCTCTAAACTCGACTTCATTATTATCCAGTGTAAGATATATATATTAATTGGTGTTTCCCGTATAATGTATCATATTTATATTATTATTATTATTATTATTATTATTATTATTACTATTATTATTATTATCGTATCATTATTGTTATTACCCTATGAAATGTTGTTTGTACATGACATTTACATTGCTACATTTATTGTATCTTTAACTGTTTATAATTAGTACAGTGTATATCTATATTTGTCGAATATTTATTTATATTTGTGCTGGTTGAGTGGAAGAGAGGGCCTTATGGCCTTAACTCTGCCAGAATAAATAAAGTATTATTATTATTATTATTATTATTATTATTATTATTATTATTATTATTATATTATAGTAATTCTGCCCGAGGGCAGGTCCTTCACTGCAATCTTAGCATTTTCATGCTATGCTTTGCAGCTTTACTAGGGAATTGTAGGTGTGGTAGCTTCCCGTTGCTTTCCACACCGCGAAGGATGATGATGATGGCCATATGATTTCAGGGACCGTTTGGGCCTTAAAGTTTTCCTGACATTTGTCTTACAAGTGAGGAAAAAGTTCACTCAGAAAAACTGTCCCGACTGGGGATCGAACTTGGGCCCACTGCGTGGCAAGGCTGTACACTACCTAGAGACCACAGCGGTGGACATTATTCATATAATATAATTATAAATCAGCATGGTTTTAACAAAAAAAAATGTTTTAAAAGTAAGATATAGGCCTATATATATATATTAGTAATCGGTTCAAACTAACTTAAATATTTGTCTGAAAACATTACACAATTAAATAAGAACAATTATATAAAAATATGATGCTTATTAAAACAGAATAAACTAATGTTATTCATAGATGATGATGATAATAATAATTTTTAATAGGAATATTCCATAATACAGTGTTTCTCCTCCATCCCTGTGTGTAGAAATTATAATAATAATAAACAGAGATATATTTAGAATTAAGGTGAATAAGTGACAAGTTGACCAAGAGGACAAACCGAAGAAAAGAACTGCAACAACTTGGACAGATGATAGAAAACAAGCTCATAGCAAAAGAATGAAAGAAATTTGGGCTCAAAGGAAATACCTCAAAGTACTATGCGTAGTCCTACATGGGGTCATCCCCAATCAAAAAAATAAATAATAATTTTATTTATATACAGATTTTTAATGTTTACACATCTTTCTGTGACTAAAATTTTATTTTCCTTCTCCGCTCGTCTCCACCATTCATTCCATGCCCTCCAGTACTCTTGTTCTCATTCCAGTTATTACTTTTTTTAATAATAATTATAATAAGCATTTTAAGAATTAAAGATTTTGCCGATTGATCGAGCGGAGTCGGACTAATAGACATTACAGTTTCATCCATCAACGTTAGAAGGAATCATTAACATTGAAACACCCCGGGCCGACGCTTATGGGAGAAGGTGATGCCAGGCCTAGTTTTTTCTGCCAACACTTGGAGCGCTGCAGTCACTATATCTTAGGGGCAAATTCATCTGCAGTGAGTGCAGCCAACCAACTTCTTGAATTAAATATTTTTTATTATTTGAAATAAGTTTGACATTACAATTTGCTGATGATCAACTGGTTTCAGCATAAGACAAATTTGATATGGAATTTATGATAAAAAGGTTGAAAAACACATATGAGTCATGGGGTCTCACAGCAAATTTACAAAAAACAGAATATCTAGCAATAAATAGAATGAAAGAGAAAATTTAATATTGGAAGAAGGAATCCAAATAAAGCAAGTGAAACAAACTAAATATTTGGGAATAATTATGAAAAACATTGAAGGTATAGATAAAGAGAATATAAAACATAGAATTGAATTGAGTAGCAAAATAATATCATCATTAAATTCCATATGGTGGGATAAGCATATTTGGAAAGACACAAAAAAAAATCAGTAAAACATAGGTGGAATCTGTTGCAATGTATGGAAGCGAGGTATGGACAATCAATAAGTACTACAAGAATAGTAATAGCTCTAGAAATGGATTATTTATGCAGAAGTGCCAGAACGTCAAAATTAGAACATGTCATAAATAAGTAAATTAAAAGCATAATGGAAGCAGAAGAAAGCATAATTGAAAGAATTGAGGAGAAGGAATTAAAGTGGTTAGGACATGTTTTAAGAATGGAAGATGAGTGATGGCCAAAGCAACTATATCAATGGCATCCGACAAGAAAGAATAAAAGAGGGAGACCAAAAGTAACATAGAAAGAAAACATGAAGACATTAATGCAAGTAAGAGGGCTAAGCATTGAAGATGCTGATCGTAGGCTTTGGAGGTTTGGCATGGAAGACGGCAGCAGCTGTAAAAACCCAAAGATAGATAGATTTGAAATAAGCTGACTTCCTCTTAATTTTAGTTGAAAAAGTAATCATGATATAAACTTTTGTTTAAAGTATTCCATGATATATTAGTTTTGATTAATTTTCGTATTTTTTTATTTATATCATAATAAACTGTATATTTTATTCTATTATGTTGACTGTGTATTTTAAAATGTAGAGCCATTGCAACCATTTTTGTTCTGTAATTAGAATTAATTAATTGTCTGTCAAAAGAATATTTCCTGGTAAGTATTATTAATATGTTAAGGCATCAAAATAAATATTAAAATATATGAATTGGCTCATGTTTCCATCAGGTCTCTGAATTTTTAAAATATCTGAAATTACTTTTATGGAATTGTTAGGTTACGGTTTTGTTTTTATTAACATTTCCTAATTTTGTAAACACTTTTTAATCCTTGTTAAAACGCTGTTTGCAATTCTTAATATTTTTCCTGCGCATAATACAACATTCTTATGCCACTGTTCCACTACTTACATAATCTAATGGCAAATCTTCTTATGTAGGCTATAGTTTGTATGCAATATATTGTGTACAGAAATTTTAGGGGCCAAGCATGCCTTTGTACAGTGTTAAAAACAATAGAATTTTATGTAACTTATCTTTTCTAATGACAAGTACATGATTTTATATCTTTGACATAACTATATTGAATTATTGTTCTTCATCTAGCCTCCTGTCATTGTTCCGGGGGCAAGTTTTGGATAAGAGCTTCCATTTATCATAAGTAATGCCACGAGTGATTTCCAAATTATCGATAAATTCACGACTCACGAAGTGAATTTATCTAGAGAATTTGGAAATCAAGAGTGGCATTTGTTAGGACTATTTAACAAATAAAATTAAGCTGTTTACTCACAAATCATTATTTAACTATAGTTATTTTAAAATATTTATATATTTAATATAAACGGCAATGTTTGAAAACAAATGAGAAACAATAGGTACGCTTCCATCTGCTTATTTTGTTTATCACTGCAACCAGATCATACTATTTATTGCCAAAGAAACGCAATATTGTAAGAATGCTCTCTAGTGGAGAAAAAATGAAACACATCAAACTGTATATTAATTCATTTCTGATGTCGTATGATGTAAATATTACAATTATATTTTTTCTGGATTATTCTGAGAAAAAAATACATTTAAGAAAGTGCAAACGGTGGTTTCTTTTTTTGGTGGTATAATAAATTGCTACAAATGTTTTTATATTAACTCCTGCAAGCGCTATGTGTTGACATATGTGCATTATATATACAATCTGGTAGCCGTATTTCTCGTGGGTTCAGTCACTGCAAAATAATGGTCAGAATATTAAAAAGGAGGTGCTTTCTTTAATATGGTAAATATAACACTGATAAATATTTCGTGAAACATGACTCTGATTGGGTTGTAAAACAGAAATCATTGAAACGTGATTGGTCATTGACTCCCATTTGGGGCATGAGTTAAATAGTCTTGGTAATTCCATGTCTATTCTTCCATAATTTTCATCCATTGAAATACTCTTTTCTTGTTTTAATTTCCTTTGATATAGTTAATAAGTTTATAAAATATATTATGGATCTGTAGACTTTTATTGTATTTATAAATTTTATTTTAAGGGGGTCAAATTTGAATTGGAATATATCTAAGTTGCAATCTTAATTGATCGCATTGAAGGTTGTTAACTACAGGGAGGGCACAATTTATAAATATTCCTTTAATATACTCGTAGTTAGTACTTGTTCTACAGATTTAGTCTATATATTGCTGAATTCATAAAAGACAGCGCTAATAGAGCCAGTAAAGATATGTCAGGCATAGCAAGCCAGTAATACAAAACTGTCTGCTTTCGAAGAATATATATTGTAACTTGAACCCCAGAATGGGTACCTGAGACTGAAGATATATTACATTAATTAAAACTTTTAAAAAAAGCAGTAATTCTAATACTTACTTACTTACTTAATCACTGGCACTATCGAACCCGTAGGTTCATGGCCACACGGACATAAGCTCTCCATACATCCCTATCCTGAGCTAATGCTTTCCAATCATTCCCTGTATAATCTACTTCCCTCAAATCATAGTTAATGTTATTCTCCCATCTCATTCTTGGTCTACCAACTGGGCGTTTTCCCTCTGGCTTTCCTACAAGAAGCTTCCATGCAAGTCTCCCATTATTCCCCATACGTGCAACATGTCCTGCCCATCGCAGTCTACGAGACTTAACTGTTCTTATTATATCTGGCTTCCTATAAAGACCATGTAGTTCATTGTTATGTAGTCTTCTCCATTCACCTGTCTGTTCATCTCTCTTTGGTCCAAAAATTTTCCTAAGTACTTTATTCTCAAATACTTGTAATCTCCTTTCCTCTCTTAAAGTAAGAGTCCATGTTTCGCATCCATATAATATAACTGGTAGAATAGTAGTTACATATATTATAACGTTTTTTGAAAGCAGTTGGGACATCAAGAGTAATTCTAATACTTGTTTTATAATTTTTTTGTCCAGCAAAAAGAACTAATATTTTTAGATAGGAGAATGTTTGTTTTTACCAGTACTTTTATAGCTGTATTAAGGTTATTGTATTGGAATAATATGTAAGATTTTTGTTAAGGTAGAATATTTTTATCACTCACCTCATATTGTTCTTCTTATTTGATTATAAACTAGTTTCGGAACATAGTTTCTGTTCCATCCTCAGTATCGTCACGACCGTTGTTCTGTCTTCTTGAAGAGCTGTCCTTCTCTCCTTCCATTGGCTGAAAACCTCGAAACCAGGTCATTCTCACCGGGAATTTCAAAGTTCATTAATTTCTTCTTTTTGCTCTTTTGAATGTAGATCTTTTCCCAAACATTCAAAAGAGCGAAAACATCTACATTCAAAAGAGCGAAAAGAAGAAATTAATGAACTTTGAAATTCCCGGTGAGAATGACCTGGTTTCAAGGTTTTTCAGTCAGCCAATGGAAGGAGAGAAGGACAGCTCTTCAAGACGACAGAACAACGGTCTTGACGATACTGAGGATGGAACAGAAACTATGTTCCGAAACTAGTTTATAATCAAATAAGAAGAACAATATGAGGTGAGTGATAAAAATATTCTACCTTAATGAATATACCTCATAGTGAGAATTCCTAAAATAAGATTTTTGTATTTTTTTATGTCCATATAACTTCAATATACTTATAAAGCTTCAAAAAGTATGTAGTGTCCATTACAGGTATATACTTTGTAATAAAAAACCTTCTTTTTTATTTATTTATTTTTTTTCAGATGTGCAAATATCTTGTTATCTTTGGATAATATTTGTTCTGTTTTATGTTCAGGTAATGCTGCATTTGTCTTTCCTCTAGAAAGGGGTCATTGATAACTGAATTCACCACCAATACAGTGAAATGAATGGTTTATTTTAATTTAATGCATTATTTGATTGAGATTATCTTAATGGTCATCATCATCATCATCATAGTACATTAACGAATTTAGGCCATTTGTTGACCTGTTTCGGCCTCAAGAGAAACACCATCCAAAAGTCTTTTGAGTGGACGTCCTGGTCTTCTTCTTCCTGCAGGTTGATATCTTAACATTTGTTTGGGTATTCTGTGATCTTCCATTCGATGAACATGTTGCATCCATCTTGACTTATAATCAGAAATTTTGTTTTCTAAAGATTCCATGTGTAATTCTTCTAAGATGTCTTCATTTTTTTTGTGATCTAGTAGTGTGTATCCTGCAGTCCTCTGAAGATATCTCATTTCAGCAGATCTAAGTCTCATTTCTTCTTAGTTTCTGTAGTTACTGCAATATCAATGTTTCTATTTTTAAATATACTGTCTAGTTCCTCTTCTTTTTCATGGATGCTTCGGACATTCCAGGTTGCATATCTTACAATATCATTGTACCGTTTTCTTTTAACCATATTTCTTTGCTGTGGGTCGTCATATTTCAATTCCTTCTGGATTTTTTTGTGATGAGACTTGAAAGTAGTTTTGAAGTTCCTTAGGACAGGTTACTGGCCCGATGCTAAGTAGTCCAGTGGTAGGGCTGCTACCTTTTAGTCTCTGGACAGACATTAGGATACTGCATTTACTCGGTACCCGATAGAACGGTTATACCGCCGTGACTCGGTCCTCAGAGCCTCGTTTGTGAAAACGGATTGTACCACGAGAAGGTGAGTATGAGAATTGGGTAGGAGAGGTTATACACACGTCACTACCCCTTACAACCCATCTTAATGGTTTGTTGATAATTATCTTAATGGTAAGGTAGTAAAATGCCAGTAATTAAGAACATGCCTTTTTTGTTAGAGACCAGATTTTGATGGGATAATATGTATGTTTAAAATGGTTGATATAGAATACCAGGATAAAGAAATGGAAGAACAATCTGGTTTTAGAACTGGTAGGTCATGCACAGATAATATATTTTGCATAACACAAATGATAGAAAAAAAAAGAGCAACTAACAGAGATTTACATTTGCTTTGTGTCGATTTAACCAAAGCATATGATAGTATTTCCCAGAAAATGTTATGGGAAACTTTAGACGATTCCATCATTACCAAAAAATTAGTAGAAGCTATAAAAGCATTATACAAAGGATCTATTTCGAAAATAAAAGTTGGAAATCATATAACAAAGGGATTTACTATTACAAAAGGTTTAAGGCAAGATTGCAGTTTATCTCCAACTCTATTTAAAATTTATCTCGAAAGAGTACTAAGACACTGGAGGAAAAAATGTCAAAAAATGGGCATACCCATCCAAAATACACATGTATATTCATTAAATTTTGCAGATGACCAGGTATTAATAGCACAGGACCACGATGACATAGAATATATGGCTAAAAAACTAAAAGAAGAATATGAAAAATGGGGACTTTATATAAACATTGAGAAAACTAAATATCTGTGTATAGGAGAAGAAATGGAAAATATAAATTTCAACAATGGAGAAGAACTAAAACCTAGTATTGAATGCACTTATTTAGGAACAAAATTAGACCATTCAGGCGATAACACAGTGGAAATTAAAAATAGAATCGCACAAACAAAACAAGCAATAAATGCGTTAAACTCTGTTTGGTGGAGCAAAAATATTACAAAAAATAGAAAATTACAAATATATCAAACCATAATTCAGAGCATTTTAACATATGGTGCTGAAGTCTGGCAAATTCCTACCAGGGAAATAAAAAGAATTTTAAGTACAGAAATGGATGTTTTAAGAAGATCAGCTGGAAAATCTAGAATGGATAGAATACGAAATAAAGAAATAAGGGAAATTATGGGTGTACAAGAGGAGCCGGACATCATAGAAAAGAAAAGATTGCAGTGGTATGGTCATGTTAAACGAATGCTAGAGCAAAGATTGCCAAAAATTGTTATGGAATGGATCCCAATGGAAAGGAGGAAGAGAGGAAGACCGAAGAAAACTTGGATAGAAGGGGTACAAGCAGCTATGAATATCAGAGGAATGGAGGAAGATCAATGGATGGATAGAGAGGAATGGCGTTTGGTTTCCGGAAGACGGCGGCAGCTGCCATGATACCGGATGATGATGATGATGATTATTATTATTATTATTATTATTATTATTATTCTGGGAATTATTTCAAATGTGGTATTGTAAACATCGAAAATGACGATTGAGCCCCCGGGATTGACATTGTTTAATTATACGTCTGTTGATAGATAGCGCATCTGAGTTTTATCGATAATACAGTAAAGCTGTAATCGGTTAGTTTCTTCTGCCAACGCTTGAGGTCTCTGGTAATATAGACATCACTGAATAACATTGTCGTTCGTTCTCTATGTTAGTTATCTAATAATAATAAGTAGAAATGCACACACACCGTGCATGGAGGTAATAACATTACTTGTCCTTACTGTACGCTGCGATTGATTTCTGTCTCTTCTTACATGTTATAATGTGCTTTCGGTTGTGGGATTGCCAACAATATGCACACACACTTGTTATTTGGTTCGTGGAAGGTCTTGTTACGTTTCTCTTGTAGTGGGAGCAACGGATTGTCAATCTTGTCGTCACGTGCCGCATTTCATGATTAGCTTCCGTCCATGTCCTATCTTGCATTGCACACGTTGCATAGAACTCCTCCGGTATGCTGTTTTTCTTCTTGTACAGGTCTTGTAGGAGCTTTTAGAAGGCGTCATTCGCTGGGAGAATTATCTCGCATCTTAGTTCTTCTATCAAAATGTCTCCCTGGTGAGCTCATACACTAGCCTCGATCTTGCGTTCTGTGGTACTCCTAGCGTTCTCTTCAGATATCTAGCTTTCGCCCGCTCTATTTCTTCCAACTGATTGTATGTTGGTTATCTCTATAGTGGGTTATCTCTGCATTGAAATATTTTATCGATAATATGATAATCGATACAAAGCTAGTATGTATGTAATTCGATTCTCTATGATATTCACTATCGTCGTAAGATTCAATCACATAGATGGCAGAGCAATCAGTAATAATTGCCAATAGAGTTACTATGTATAATATAATGAATAAAATATCCATATATACTCATTTATGACTTATTCTCATCATTAATGTCTTATCTTAATAAAGTGAATAAAATACTTGAATTTTTGATATCACAGAATTTAATACAGGAACTTTACAAGTAATATGCCAGCCGTCGTGTATAGCTGCCATATTGTACACTATATACAATCAATGAATTTGCACCCCATTCGTAACTACCATATTCGAATTGAACATTCGGATTCAAATTTTTGAAATCAATTTGGGGTTCACGCCTACAAGTTGATGAATAATTCTTGATACTTACGGTTTTATGTTCTGTGCTAGTAAGTATACTTAAGAATATTTGAAAGTGAGAATGGATATAATAGTTCAATATTGAGTGAGAGAAGTAAATTATACAGGGAATGATTAGAAAGCATTAGCTCAGAATAGGGGTGTATGGAGAGCTCATGTCCGCACGGCCATGAACCTACGGTTCCGATATCGAGACCCCGCGGCTAAATTCGTTCCTCCCGCACATTAAAATGTATGGTTTAAACTATTAACACCACAGAGTATCAAATACTCTTGTAACAACATTTTTTTCTTCACAGTTTAGGCTTATTTACTAGCCTGTTCCGACTCCAAATTGCTGCTCTTTCCATCTTTTCTTTAGTCTTCCCAAACTTCTTCCTCGTGGTGAATAGTTGTATGCTGCTTTTGGTGTTGTATTCTCAGTCATCCTTGCCAAGTGTTCTTTCCAGTTTGTTCTGTATTTCTCTATAGTTGTGTTTAATTCCTCTACTTTTGTCTTATTTCTGTGTTATGTTTTTTTGTGTGTTCTTTGATATCCTGCTATTGGTCTGAGGATTCTCATTTTAGCAGCTTGTATTCTGGCAGATTGTTGTGTCACTGTCCATGTTTCGGATCCATAAGTAGTAATAGGCACTGCCAGTGTCTTGTATAATTTCATTATAGAGTCTTTCCTGACTTTATTTTTCAAGGTTCTTTTTAGTGTTCCTGTTATATAATTAAACTTATTTAGTTTGTTATTTATATCTGTTACCTCTGTGTATGATATTTTGCAACCTAGGAAGTTATATCTTACTACTTGGTTCTATTGGTTTATTTTCTAATATTATCTTTGTCCGAACTGGACGAGCGCCCTTGAAGGCCACTGTTTTTTTTATTTTTGTGAGGATATTTCCATGTTGTATTTTTTTTTATTTAATTAAGTTTATATGGCATTCTTTGTAGTTCGTTCTCTGTTCTATTAAAATCTGGTCATTTGCAAAGGCTACTGTTTTTATTACTATATTTCGCAACATTTTTAAAATTTATATTAAAGCACAATTGGGGGTGTTTCCATAATTTACCCTTGCAGTCCACACAAAAAATGGATTTTTAATATTATGCTTATTGCTGACTTGTACTTAATATATTGAAGTAATATTTTTAACAATATTACAGCAATATTGAAGTATAATACAAATATGTTGTTAAAATCAATACATACTAAACAAATGTAATTTGAGAGCATTCGTAATCTATAGTACTCAATACATCATATATATAGAGTTTGGTCATTTTTAAAGTCTTGAGTATTGGAACGACTTGATGAAGTTAAATAATTTAGCTAAGGACGACTGACTTACTAGGCACCAATTTTATATTTAATATTAAAGTAACTGGTCATTTCGATTTTAAAATGTTCATTATATTGTAATCGCACATTTCTTACGTACCTGGGGAATAGTCTTGCCAACAGATTATTATTTAACACCGTTTAACACTCTGTGACCTCGCCTTCTAAGTTTGCCGATAGATGGCATATGTGCACATAAACCCAACTATCTGTTCATGACCTTGACAGAAGAGCAGAGCAATACCCATAGAGAAACTTCGAAACTACTCTGTAGCAATACACACCATAGAGAACCTCTTATTACACACCTCTTACTACTGTTACCTTCTTTGAACAGATTACGCATCGTCATCCATCCATCCAGATGTTTATTTTAATGACGATATAATTTTGTCATTCACTTTGTCAAATAAATGTCATGTTAAACAACCTCTTTTCTTAAATAGTATTTCAAAATGTATTGTTGACATAATATTACTTTAATTTGCTTACTTACTTACTTACTCACTGGCACTATCGAACCCGTAGGTTCATGGCCGCATGGACATAAGTTCTCCATACATCCCTATCCTGAGCTAATGCTTTCCAACCATTCCCTGTATAATCTACTTCCCTCAAATCATAGTTAATGTTATTCTCCCACCTCATTCTTGGTCTACCAACTGGGCGTTTTCCCTCTGGCTTTCTTACAAGAAGCCTCCATGCAAGTCTTTCATTCCCCATACGCGCAACATGTCCTGCCCATCGCAGTCTACGAGACTTAACTGTTCTTATTATATCTGGCTTCCTATAAAGACCATGTAGTTCATTGTTAAGTAGTCTTCTCCATTCACCTGTTTGTTCATCTCTCTTTGGTCCAAAAATGTTCCTAAGTTCTTTATTCTCAAATACTTGTAATCTCCTTTCCACTCTTAAAGTAAGAGTCCATGTTTCGCACCCATATAATATAACTGGTAGAATAATAGTTTTATATATTTTCAATTTAACGTTTTTTGAAAGGAGTTGGGACATCAAGAGTCTCTGCAATGCATAATAGCATGCATTTCCAGAATTGATCCTATGTTTAATTTATTGTGCATCTCATTCCTATTTGTGATTATTGTTCCTAGGTATTTGAATTCAGCCACTTCCTCAAAATTACCCCAATTTGCTTACTTGTTATTTTCAGCTGCTAGATGGCGGTGAAGACCGAGTTCTGGCGACATCTAGTAATAATGGAGAATATATATATATATATATATATATATATATATATATATATATATGTCCACCGTCTCGAGGTAGCGTGCCGCCTTGTCACGAAGCGGGCCCGGGTTCGATCCCCGATCGGGGCAGTTTTTCTGGGTGACGTTTTTATCGGGGTTTTTCCTCACCTGTAAGACAAATGTCAGGAAAACTTTAAGGCCCAAACGGTCCCCGAAATCATATGGTCATCATCATCATCCTTCACCGGTGTGGAAAGCAACGGGAAGCTACCACACCTACAATTCCCTAGTAAAGCTGCAAGCATAGTATGAAAATGCTATGATTGCAGTGAAAGACCTGCCTTCGGGCAGAATTACTATGGATATATATATATATATATATTTCTTATCATATATGTGTTGTTCAATGCGGAATCGCATGGGACCAATTTATTTTTTCCACATTAGACAACATTCCGCATTATAAAAAAAGAAAAATTATTAACCAATCTTAGACTATAGAGCACCGCATATGCCTTTTTACTTGGGATTAATTGTAGTTCCGCTGCCGTTGGAAAGTAAAGTACCTATAATATGTAGGAGCTACTTCGACGGTAACACGCGAAAAAAACCGTCCCATTTCGTCAGGGTTAAAAATGTTTCGGTTTCCACTCACTAACTATATTTTCGTCCACATCCTTTGATTCTCTGCAAATTTCACTTCACACTACATTGTGTCTTTTAAAACTGTCCAGCCAACCTGAAGAGATGCCTTGAAATCGTTATTCCCTAGGGATACCTTTGGAGCATCGGTACGGAAATTTGGATTTTTTTTATTATGGTCTTGTAAAACACTCCCACGCTACTACGTTGATTTCTTCATTTTTTTAAAGATATATCTTCTTTTGACCATTTCCTTGCATCCATTCAATCATCATTTTTTCTTTGTGTTTTAATATCTCATAAACTTGTTTTTTTTTTCACATTTAAATTTAGTCATTATTTCGCGTACTAAGAGTTTGTTTTTCTTTATCTTCGACCATTTTCACTTTTTCGTTTAATGACAATGATACATACGATTTAGCCATCTTTATTCCGTAAATTCAGTACTCTACCTTTGAAAGATAAGTACACAATCGGTCTCAGATCTTAAACAAATGTAAGATTTTACAGTGCACTGGTTATTTGTAAGGCAGATGTCACACACAAATATTTATTAAACGAAATTAAAATATAAAATTATGGAATATTCACCTGAAAGGCCCGTCTCCTCAACTTAATTAATTATTTACTGTAGCGCTTTCGGGACTTGTCCCATCATCGGCAGGACAAGTCCCGAAAGCGCTACAGTAAATAATTAATTAAGTTGAGGAGACGGACCTTTCAGGTGAATATTCCGCAATTTTATATTTTAATTTTGAATAATACCTCAACGGAACACATCATG
Organism: Diploptera punctata; assembly: GCA_030220185.1. NCBI lineage: Eukaryota > Metazoa > Arthropoda > Insecta > Blattodea > Blaberidae > Diploptera > Diploptera punctata. The sequence continues at coordinate 1,189,725 of JASPKZ010003860.1, read as the reverse complement.
AATCTTATAAAAGTTTGTTAAACGATCCTGTATTTCGTAAACGGGTGTGCAGTGAGGCCGAAAGAAAATTTCAGATACAGCTAGAAAGTCTACTTCACCTGGCGGCAGGAATCATCCCTTATTGTTATTTCGCCTAAGAGGAATTCAATGAAGTGGAAACTAATATATATATTTCCGTCTTATAAACTTTTTGCTGAATTGTAGAAATATCCTTCCGTTTCCGCGTTCGAAAGATTCCATTTTATACCAAATAAATACACGTAAAATTACTATTATTTTGCCGGGACTAATAAATTTGTTCACATTGGACAGATTTCCTCATTATCCACGATCCGGTTTAAACAAGTTTTACTGTATATCCATCCACAGTAATTCTACCCGATGGCAGATATTTCACTGCAATCATAGCATTTTCATGATAAGCTTTGCAGCTTTACTAGGGAATTATAGGTGTGATAGCTTCCCGTTGCTTTCCACACCGGATGATGATGATAATGATGATGATGATGATGATGGCCGGATGAATTTCGGGGACCGTTGGGTCCTAAGCTCCCCTATATTTGTCTTACAGGTGAGGAAAAGACCCGAAAAAAACCTCACCCAGGAGCCTGTGCCGATCGGGAATCGAAACCGGGCCCGGTGCGTTACAAGGTAATAGGCCTACGCTACCTCGAGACCACAGCGGTCATATATATATATATATATATATATATATATATAAGATATATATAGTATCCATCCATAGTAATTCTGCCCAAAGGCAGGTCCTTCACTGCAATCATAGCATTTTCATGTTATGCTTGCAGCTTTACTAGGGAATTGTAGGTGTGGTAGCTTCCCGTTGCTTTCCACACCGGTGAAGGAGGATGATGATGATGATGATGATAATGATAAGGATGATTTCGGGGACCGTTCGGGCCTTAAAGTTTTCCTGACATTTTTCTTACAGCTGAGAAAAAAAAACCGAAAAAACCTCACCCAGAAAAACTGCCCCGACCGGGGATCGAACCCGGGCCCGCTGCGTGAAAGGCAACACGCTACCTCGAGACCACAGTGGTGGACACATACAGTATATATCTATCTATACAGAATCCGCCTACATTGCTTTCAGAAAGAATCCTCGAGAGCTTTGTTATTTGACATTCCACTGGTTTCATTCAATTAAGAGACTGGAGTTTGAATTACTGCTCAAGTAGACACGTACGTACGTACGTCAAGAGCCCATCATTTACAATTGAATTTACGTACGGTACTGTAGCATTATGTAAACAAAACATTTACTGTAGGAACGTAACAATCCAATTGAGATTTCATTAACATTAATCTACTTTCGTGGCTAAACAATATTATGTAACAAAGGGTTAACAATGTACATGTGATTTTATTATTATGTTCTATTGATAGATACGGCGTAGATAGCTGTTCTATGCATACAGTACAACATTAATTGACGTCTATATACTGTATCACATCTCGGTTTCATTTGCCAATCTCCAATTTTCAATACCGGTATGTTTGTTCGATATTTAATATTAAATTTACCACTTCTCACACAATGACAAATTTAATTTGAAGAGAAAAATATATACCTAAATCCGGATTTGAACCCAATAACTCTGGTTCTGTACACTAGTTCTTTAACGATTTAAGCTATTAGGCATCACGATTTAAACATGGAGTTTTCTCTTTATTAGGTATCACGATTTAAACATAGATGTTTCTCTTTATTAGGCATCACGATTTAAACATAGAAAATCTTAGATTTTTCTCCTCTAAAAAAATAAACATAGATTTTTCTCTTTATTAGGCATCTATGTTTATATCGTGATGCCTAATAGCTTAAATCGCTAAAGCGCTGGTTTACAGAACCGGATATATTGGGTTCAAATCCCGATTTAGGCATATATTTTTCTCTTCAAATTTAAAAATATGTCTGTTATGAAATACATTATTAAAAGGTCGAATATGATGTAACTTAATGATAAATGCATGCTAACTAATGTCAGTTACCTTTATTTCATTTTATTTTTATACGTCGGCCGCGATGGACTAGTGGATATGCTCCTTGCATCTGGTCCCGAGGGTCGCGGGTTCAAACCCGGCCGGGGTCGATGGATTTTTTAGGACGGAAAAATCCAAGGAGTAAGTCCTCCGGGAGGGACTTTAAGCCGTGGGTCCCGAGTCTGAAGATTTTCAGGCTCGTAAAAAATCCTTAAGCCCGAATGAAAAGGCCTCTAAGCAAAATTTACCGAATTTTCCCGTCCTAGTACTACCTTGGTTTCCTAGATGAGGCGGAACGCTGACCACGTACCACTCAAAATGACATCTATACGAAAACAAGTGTAACTAAATTAGTATGGTTCAAATTCTTCTCTGAAGGGGGAGAGTGCCTAAATCTCTGTAAAGGGAAAATATAGGCTTACAATACAATACAATTTATATACGCTTTAACATCAAGATCATATAGTGTGTTACGTTCTCCAGGTATTTGTGGAATTCTGTTTTACGTGCTTGTATTGTGAGTGTGTGTGTATTTTTTTACAAAGTGAATATAAAATGGATAATTATAATGGCCAGACGTGTTCGGGGACAATTTGGGCCCTATTATAGTTTCTTGATGTGATAAAAATCATAATATAGGCTAAACCTAGTGCAAGAAATTTTGACCCGATCGGAGATTGAATCAGACCCGTCAGGTCTTAACCAACGAAGTTACCATCGCCATAGTGGTGGATATCTAGACCTAGTATCTTATATAAAATAATTTTATATGCTTTATAAATGCCGAGCTTCAGCAATTTAAAATATAAGAAAAGGAGATGGTCTGAAATTGTTCATTTTTTGGATTTAAAATGCATCTTTTTTGGCTTATATTTGAGTATGTGACCTTACAATGTTTTATTTTTAAATTCCATTCCAAAAAATTAAGAATTTTCATCACCATCGTCATCTTCTTCTTGTTATTGTTGTTCTTCTTCTTCTTCTTCCCTTCCTGGTTTATATCTTCTTCCTCTCGGAAAATAATGTAAGATTTTATTTGGTAATCTATTCTCATCCATTCTTTCTATATATTCTTTCCACTGTTTCTTGTTATTAGATATATTTTCTTTCATGGAGCAGACCTGCAGTTCTTCACGAATATTATCATTTCTTATCTGGTCCATTCTAGTAGAGCCTTTTACTCTTCTTAAAATATCCATCTCGGCTGCTTGGATTTTACTTCCTTGTTTGGTAGTGATAATCCAAGATTCGCTCCCATATAAAAGGACAGGGACTACCATTGTTTTATAAAATGACAAGGGTGCAGAAAAATACATCAGATGGTAAAGAATATTAAAATAAATGGTTTGTACGCGGATACAAAAAAGGAAAGCTGAGTTAAGAAGAGAGTGGAGAATGCTGAGTTTGCAGTGAAAGACCTGCTCTTGGTAAGAACCCTATGTATGTATGTAAAGGGTGCATTCTTGCCATATTGCGATCCTATGTGGAAATAAATAATATAATCAAGATGCAGTGAATGAATATAACCTCACATTTCTGATTTGTTTTCAAACATCGCCATTAACATTAGATATTTAAATATTTTAAAATGCCGATAACTATATTTAAACAATTATTTTTGAATAAACAGCTTAATTTTATTCGTTAAATAGTTCTAACAAATGCCACTCTTGATTTCCAAACCCTCTAGATCAGCGATGTAGAACACGAGCTCCATGAAACGGTGCGCACCGATATGTTCCGGGAGCGCTCCACTGGACAGGTAACGCTACCTGGTGACTTAGTTCAGTTTCACTCGTCGAACGCAGTAATGAGCATGGCTACGTCCAGCATGGAGGTCTTGCGAGAATCAAGCCTTCGTATTTGTTTGGCACAGTACATATATCCCGATTTTGAAACGGTTAAATTAGCTAATTCCATGAAGAAACAAGACAAAAACATAAAAATCACCTTTAAAACTAATAAACTCAACATCATATCAAACAAAATTGAAGTAACAAATAAATACTAAAATTAAGGCGTTTATAAACTAAAGTACAAAAACTACAAGTTTTACATCGGTAGAACAACAAGAAATTTCAACACAAGATACACTGAACATTTTCAAAAATCTATTAATAACGAAGAAAAAATCAAGTTTTGCCAAATATATACTAGAAACGGGTCATCAGTTCGTCAAAATCGATAATTACTATGTCAATATTACACAGAGAGAATAACAACAATAAGATTAGCATCCTATAAGACAAATAAATTTTAAAAGAAGCTGAGAATACAGACTTGCTCAACAAGAAACACGCCCGCAAACCTAAACCCGTAGTACAACTTATACAACAACATTAGTATCAGTTGAAATGCAGAAGATGAAATATGGTTTTGAAAGGCCTTCATAATTTTAACTAGTTGACGAAGTTTTCAAACAGAACTTTATTTTAGTTGAGGATGGCTAGTTAATCAGGTACTAATTTTATATTTTTAATATTAAATTAGTAAAATAAAAAATGTCAGGTGTCAATTGGGGGCACGCCATAGCGTAGTGGTTAAGGCACTGAGCTACAAGCCGGGAGGGTCGAGGGTTCAAGTCCCGTTGGGGTCAGGATTTTTAAACTGACCCAAACCCTCTGCCGGCACTATGGCCCTGGGGTCGACTCAGCCTCTAACGGAAATGAGTACCAGACGCTTGTTCTAGGGTAAAGGCGGCCGTCACGCAGGGCTGACAACCCGGCTGACATAAAGTGCCGATTGTCTAGAAAAAAGTGGGAGCCTTAACCTCCTACTACCCCAAGGGCCTCCGGGCCTGTTGTGGGGGATCACTTTACTTTACAAGTGTCAATTAAGAATGCCTAGGAAGTAGCACCCTGAAAAGAGGTGATTTATTTTCCTACAGTAGGAACAATAAATCACCCATTTATTTTTTCCCTGTATCAAGAAATATTAAATCATGTTTGTTAAAATGGTATGGAAATGCATGAACATGTTAAACGTATTCTCATCTTTTGTTTTGTTTGTACGTATAGGCCTGTTGGTTCTGAATGTTTCGTTCAGCAAATATTGAATATGGCAGTTTAAAATCTTTTGAGGTATTATTTAACACTGTAAACCAGTTTAAAATATTCATTAATAAATGCTTCACTCTTGTTTATGCATTGTTTTATATTTCGATTCCTCCTGTTATAAGCGTTCGTGACACTGGTGGCTTTCGTAAGGTCCCGCCGGAGAAGTAGGAAGGGGTATAAATACATGCTCCAGAGTTTAGTACCGTGTTCTGACAGAACTTGGAGCTCTGGACTATGACATGGCTTCTCTAGATAAATTCACCAGTCACTTTGTGACTCGTGAATTTAACGATGATTTGGAAATCACTCATGACATTACTTATGAATATTTCGTCAAGTTTCATCAACCAATGGAGAGGGCGTGTATATGTATCCAAAAGTATTAGCCTACATACTTTTTATCTCATGAGTATTAGAACCGCATATAGATTGTACATGTTTGTAAACTTATCAGGTTCTCTGCACGTGATATAAAATGTAAACAAACGTACTATAGACAAAAGTTTATCAATGGACGTAGAAAGTGTGGCTCCACTCCCACACAGTTGATATAATCAGACTATACAGGGTGTAACTAAATTCCCATTATACATTATGTGTAGTGGAGACCAAGAACGTTACGCTTAGCATAGGAACTCATGTCCGGAAACGCACCGTTTTCCCACAACACGCAAAATACAACACGGTCAGTCTCCCGCATTTTCGGCGCCAAAGACTAGGGTTTACGTACGTCATTCACTGATCACCTGATGTCTTATGCCCACTATAGGCTTGTTTACATGCCATTTAGTTGTGTTTGAGATCCGCCCAGAGACGTTTGTACTTGTTGTTGTGCTTGTGGTCTTTGTTCATACTACACTAAGCAGTACGCACTACATTTAATCTGTAGTGTGTTGTTGCTGACCATGGTGAACTACACGTTTGTGGGATACGCTGATATGGTGTTATTGTACGGCGAAGCTCGGTGCAAGAGGAGATGTGCTCATCCGACATCATCTGGACCAATGATTTGGGCAACAGTGGATAGGTCGTGGTGGCTCAAATACTTAGCCTGCACGTTCTCCCGACTTGACCCCGTTAGTCTCCTACCTGTGAGGTCACATGGAATCCTTGATTTACGAGACCCCTGTGTCATCCGAGAAAGCCGAGAAAGACCTACTGGCGCGGGTTATGGTGCGGCGGATGTTGCAGGACCAGGGATTGATGTACCAAAACATGGTACGGAGATACCGTATCTATGTTGACATCGGTGGACGTCACATCGATTCTTTCTTGTAAGTGGACCTAGACGATAAACAGCAGGGTCCATTTCACAAAAATAACAAAACTACCATTATCGAGCGAGTTGACTCGAACGGTAGCATTTGAGACTCTTATTAGGAAGTTTCAGGTTCGTACCACGTATCAAGCAACCTGGCAAACTCTTAAGACTAATCTTTATATATTTTTATTATATAAAACTTTCCTCATTAGAGGATTACCTCAAGGACAAAGTGATGCAGGCAATTACTTTTTTAAATAGATGAAATACATTTTGTAAATGCATTTAAAAAAAATTCAACTTGTAGGCCTGATTGAAGTATACACACTATAAAGTAGTAATTTTGTAAATATGGTTTCTTAAAATTGAAATTGAACCTCTAATGGCAGCGATGGCAATTTTAGGAAGATGCACCCTGTCCAAATCTAAGGAATTTCAAAATTTGGCTAAAAATCCTGGAATAGTACCTCTTGCCCCGATCATCAATCATGTGACAGTTATACTATCTAGTTGGTAATATGTGAAGAGAAATCTTTGTACCCTTTTTAAGCACATTGCGTGCACGGAGGAGTGTGATATTTGGCATAATTAAAGTTCATATAGAGAAGAAAAATATAATGTATGTATAATATGTGTCACAAATAAATTTAATTAAACAAAATAGAATTAATTTTCTCTAAGGAATTTATGTGGATTTTTTCATGTTGAGACATGAAAGTAGTGTTGAAGTTCCTTAGGACAGGTTACTGGCTCGACGCTAAGTAGTCCAGTGGTAGGGCTGCTACCTTTTGTCTCTGGACAGACATTAGGATACTGCATTTACTCAGTACCCGATGGAACGGTTATACCGCTGACTCGGTCCTCAGAGCCTCGTTTGTGAAAACGGGTTGTACCACGAGAAGGTGAGTATGAGAATTGGGTAGGAGAGATTATATATACGTCACTACCCCTTACATATCAACCTGCAGGAAGAAGAAGACCATGACGTCCACTCAAAAGACTTCGGGGTGGTGTTTCTCTTGAGGCCGAAACAGGTCAACAAATGGCCTAAATTCGTGAATGTACTATGATGATGATGAATTTATGTATATTATTAATTTGTTTACGTTCATAGCTAAAAGTGCATTGTTGTAAAAACAAAATTGTGCAGCAGCAATGTGAATTGATTTACTCTCGCGTATTTATTATTAGAGGTTTTTTATTAGTGGTTTAGAAAAGTGAGTGCATTTCATTATTTAATTTAAATTAAAGCCTTGGTTTCAGCAATTTCATTATTTTTTTAAAAATATTTAGATATTCGCACCTACTTTCATTATGCCTCGACATAGAACGTTGACGGGTTGGAATGAGAGACAAAGAAGAAGGGATATATATTCCCGTACACATAATAATAGGCCAAATGCAAATTTAAATAGTATAAATAGTACATAAATGTCAAATGACGCGTTATTGTTTTTAAATATGGCTTAGCCAAGCTATACCACATATTTTGTATCGTTTGTATTTTTAAAATAAATATTTGTGACAAACTTAAAAATTTAATGAATTGTGGTCAAATTTCGACCGCTGGGCGACCACTAGTGTTGAGTTAATAGGCCTATTTCAACATCAGGACTCATTTCATAGTGCGATAATAAATAAAAATACAAGAAATAATAGTCTTGGGTCCATGTCACGGGGGTGGGCACCAGTAATATTATTGGTTAAGTTTTGCAAGGACCCAGTCTCCCGGGGTATAACGAGAGCCCCTGTCTAGGGATACAGGCGAAGACTGCAACGGTAAACTAGGCTACAGGATTCAAGTTTTAAAAAATGTAAAACAGTACTTGAGATCTCAGTCGTCCTTGTTAATCAGAAGTGTTGTTTTGTAGGAGGCCTTTCGATAACTTGAGTTTCATCTTCTGCTTTCAGTTTGGTACTGGAGACCACGCGATTACCAAAGACTCGAAGAGCGGATTCATCAACCCTCTCTGTTTGGGGATAATGACTCGAAGAGCGGATTCATCAACCCTCTCTGTTTGGGGATAATATACGGAGGAGCTGGGACAGAAGCTCAAAGATGGCAGCCCTATCACTGTCCCAACCCTGCGACCAGGGGACACTTCAATTACTGAGAAACTTAAACAGCCATTCTGAACTATAATTCTATAGGAAGAAAGAAGTGTTGGCCGACCTATGAAGAGATGGCGCAACCAGTTTTAAGCCGGAACAGGTCAAAAGGCCTAAACCTTGATGTCGATTATGACAATGATGATGATAATACACGCTGGAATGTGTTAGGAGAGTGGGGTGAAAACATCCAAGTATTTCCAAGAATTTTGAAAAAGGTTAAAGGAGGATAGTAGAAATCGTAATAACTAAATCCTCATAGACTGTAGAATATACAGAGTGTCCCAAATTAATGTATATACTCTTTGAAACGTTATTTCTCAGCAACGAAGTGAGACAGAAATGCAATTCACAGGGCACTGGAAACCACGTTCATCGATCTTCACGTCTTTATAAACAACAATGGCGGCGAGATATCCCTTTCGTCACACTTCTGCAGGAATCACTCACAAAACTGCAGTCGTCTATCTGGCAAAATTCGATGAACACTGCTTTTCTTGATACCAATCTCACGAGAACATTGCTTCACTGACTTCTTTGCGGATCGTGCAAAAACCTGCACGACTGCAACAGTATTCTCGTTATCAGTCGAACGTCTCTTTCTTCCGCACCGACCTTTCAACACATCTTGCACCGTTCCATCTTCTTCAAATTTGTCTCGGATTCTTGTTATTGTTACCCTTGTTGGTGATTGTGTCCCAAATTCAACCATTCAACGTCGTTGCACTTCAACAACATTCTCTACTTTCCAATAACACTTCAGTATCCACGTACGTTTATCGAATGGTAATCTCGCCGCCATTGTTGTTTATAAAGACGTGAAGATCGATGAACGTGTTGCTATGCTTTTCCAGTGCCCTGTGGATCAAACACAACAAAAATTGTATTTCTGTCTCATTTCGTTGCTGAGAAATAACGTTTCAAAGAGTGTATGCATCAATTTGGGACACTCTGTATTTAATTTTTTATCCATTCATAACAAACAATGGGTCCTAAAATACAATGAACCTACACAAGGTTGCCATGTTACGAGCATTGATAACCTAAGCTCGCCGTTGTTATAATTTATTTAATCTGATCTAACGAAAACAAATCTAGACTTCAAATAAAAAAGAATAAAGAATCTACATCACACCCAAGAAAATATAATGCAAAATAACATACTTATGAAAAGGATTCTTGCATATTCAGCTAAAAAAAATAAATGGACATCCTCCTCTTCTGTTGATTGTGAATACTTTGAGTAATTATTACACCAAAGAGGTTACCAGTCTCTTGTGAAGTTAATGGTGACAGGGCTGCTGTCCTATGGCTTAGCCTTAAACTATTTAGCCATAATGTATATTTTCCCTACATGAAGGGATTGCCCAAGATAGCATATCATTATAACCAAAAGGATTAAGGGATGTAGGAAGATCTAGAAAGAGATGGAAGGAATCATTGAGAATTCGGAACAGGCGAATCGCCTAAACCTTGAAGTGAAGAAGAAGAAGATCCTCCTCTTCTGGTTTCACCATTAAATCCAGCAATCAATTAAGATATATTCCAATTCAAATTCTATCCCCTTAAAATAAAACTTTATAAATACAATAAGTAGCTAGCTATATTTCTTGAGAATTCGCTGAAAGTATCCTCTTTCTGTACATATGTTCATTAGTAATTAGATCATGCTGGTCTATTAACTGTTTGTGAAAACAAGATAACTTTATTACTTAATTATTCCCTCGTATAAGTATTTACGTCAATATTATGTATTTTTTCTCTGGTGACTTCTGAACTTTTAATTTGATGACGCTGACAACAAAGGTTATCCATATGATTTTACATGAAGTATGTCACAGATTTACATCAGTAGCAACAGATAAACACTTGTTAAACATAACAATAAACACCTCTCAATGTGATTTTTAAGCATATTTCTGAGAAATATACTTGCAAAAGAAATTTAAATCAATAATATTATGCGCCTATTGTCGGAAAGCAATTGCATAGAATCAATTTATTTATTGAAAACTTGTGCGGTAAAGAAAGAAAATATATTATAATCAAATTTTACAAATCGGTGACAACCCCTACCTTAACATATGGATCAGACAAATGGTCATTAACAACGAGATATATTTCAAAAATTGTTTATTAAATGGACGATGTTATGCATCAACTGGTTAAGCGCCATTAAAAAATATGAGATTTTGATACAGTCTGTTGCTATGGCTCATGAAGTAAGTATATGCACACTTTAAGCGCCAAATCTTTAAATATAGCCTCATTATTAAAGAAAAATATAAACGCCATTAGTTCCTATAAGTGATTCTATGTTTTGCAACAAACAGCTATGAAACAAGATCTTCATAAACGCTAATCTAAATTTTTCATCATGCGGTTAAGCGCCAAATATTCCCGTTCTTAGATTGTTGATGCATAACCGTCAAACAAGGAAAATAATTTGCAATATTCAGTATTGATAGTTTGGCGCTACAATAAATAGTGAAGATTGACTTAAAACTTTAAAAGTATTTTTCTGGAAGCTTACACAATGGCGCATAGCCGGTTGATGTATAACGCCGTCCAAATGGTGGTAATAATAACACTGGTAACAAATTTTGGGCAACTTTTTGTTCCTCTCAGTTTTTTCATGGTTCCTACTATATAATTCAGGCACCCTGAGTTCAAAAAATGTCTGTTTCACATCAATAGTTGTATCCATCCATAGTAATTCTGCCCGAAGGCAGGTCCTTCACTGCAATCATAGCATTTTCATGCTATGTTTGCAGCTTTACTAGGGAATTGTGTAGGTGTGGTAGCTTCCCGTTGCTTTCCACACCGGTGAAGGATGATGATAATGATAATGGTAAGGATGATGGCCATATGATTTCGGGGACCGTTTGGGCCTTAAAGTTTTCCTGACATTTGTCTTACAGGTGAGGAAAAACCCCGATAGAAACCTCACCCAGAAAAACTGCCCCGACCGGGGATCGAACCCGGGCCCGCTGCGTGACAAGGCAGCACGCTACCTCGAGACCACAGCGGTGGACAATAGTTGTATAGAAAATGAATATATTTGAAAATATGGGAATTAACACAAGAATTATCCAAATATATATAGATGGAATAAATACCAGCTTATGTTGGTATTGTATCTGATGATGTGAAATGGGATTTTGTTTCAGCATCACTGACTTGGCCGTCAAATTTATTAAATATGAAGTTGTGACCGCCCTTTTCTTTTGTGTTGCTGTGGACTGTTCCTCACCAAACTCGAAACGTAGTCCCCCATCATGTTTATATCCCACCTGCCCCGATATTTTGATTCCATGCTTTTGAGATCCTGAAGGAATCTTGTCCACTCACATCAGCCAAATTTGGTCTAAAGAAATCCAAGTGTGAGTGCAGGTAATGTAATTTAGTTGACATTCTGCAACCTAATGTACGATACGTACTCAGCAAGTTCTCAATCAACTCTCTGTAATTGGGACTCTTCTTGTTTCAAAGGAAGCCATGCACAACATTACGAAATGCTTGCCAATGCACTTTTTTCAACTGGTGTCATATTTTGTTCTAATTCTGCGGACTCCAGCATCTGTCTTATTTGAGGTCCTGTAAAAACTCCAGCAAATACTTTTGCATCAGACAAATGTGGGAACATAGAGCGAATATGTTGCAAAGCATCTGACGATTTAACCAAAGCTTTAACGTACTGTTTTTTCTAGTCACAATTTAATGTGGAGCAGGTGGTAGTAAGATCTTCTTCCTGTCAATAAGAGGTTCATGTAGAACATTATTTTCTCCTGGAACAAGTTCGTTTCTTGAAGGCCGCACTTGTTGGATGTAGTGTTGGCCAGTTGGTCGGTGTCCCATAAACAAAGGGAACATTGATACATGGATGCGATCGAACCGTTAACATTTGGAGAAAAGTAATATTAACCAATCATATTCTTAGAATTGAAAAAAGTAACGAAAACAAAACTCGTGATTACTATCGAACCGTCGACATTTGGAGAATAATAATCACATATTTGAAATCAGCGCAAAAAAACTGAGTCAGAAACATTTAAAATATGCAGAGGAACATGTTTATTGTTACCCAGTGTAAAGAAGTATATTTTTGGCAGAACTTATATCTTTGCAAATTCTTTGTATCTTGGTTTTCACTTTGTCTACTTCTGATATTTATCTCCGTTTACCGTTTTATTTCCTTTTTAACCAGTCGGACATGTTTCCTGAGTGAGATTATTTCGGAGTTTTTCCTCACCTGTAAGACAAATGACAGGAAACTTCAAGGCCCAAATGGTCCCCGAACACCATCATGTCATCATTATTATCATCATATTCGCTTCATTAGATTAAGTTTATGTCCACCGCTGTGGTCTCGAGGTAGCGTCCTGCCTTCTCACACAGCGGGTCCGGGTTCGATCCCCGGTCGGGATAGTTTTCTGGGTGAGGTTTTTATCGGGGTTTTTCCTCACCTGTAAGACAAATTCCAGGAAAACTTTAAAGCCCCAACCGTCCCCGAAATCATATATGGCCATCATCATCATCATCATCCTGATCATTATCATCATCCTTCACTGGTGTGGAAAGCAACGGGAAGCTACCACACCTACAATTCCCTAGTAAAGCTGTAAGCATAGCATGAAAATGCTATGATTGCAGTCAAGGACCTGCCTTCGGGCAGAATTACTATAGATGGATGTTAAGTTTAGTTTAAGGTATCTCGTGGTGTATTATCATCGCTTTTCATATCATCGGGGCAGCGTAACCCCGCCTTCCAGGCGCTCCAATCTCAGAAGTGGGTTACAATTATGCCACGCCAGGAGAGAATGCCAGAAAATATCGTAATGACAACCTGGTGGCATTGATTTAAAAAAATATTTACGACATATAAAATAATCTGAAATCCGAAAGAATAAATCTCTGAGCGACATTTTTTTCGGTTCTTTCATTCCCAAGTTTGTAACGCAGGGTTAATGACCTCATATGTTAACAAACATCAGTAAATAAAATACATCTATCACTCCACAGAAACGAGATAAACATGAAAGTAGAAGAAAATATATATTAAACTGCTCCATAAAGCCTGTTGCAGTAATTAAATCTGATATTCAAATTGCAACACTTATCTAATTAAAATGCATGAAGTTTGACATAAATTGATGTATGATGAAATATAGACAAAGTTATGAGTAATAAGTTTTCAATTAATTTGCTTAGTATTCAGGACATTTTGAAGAGATACGATCTCTACAGTTTTTGCTATGGAGCTAGAATATTAAGCCAAGGGCATTTAGATTATTCTACGTCATAGCAAATTCCTAATTACTTCTGCAACATTACTTTTATTTCATCATCATCATCAACAACAAGGATTAGGCCCAATGGCCTGTTCCGATCTCATTATAGGTCGAATTGGTCCTTCCATCTCTTCAATGGTCTTCCCAACATTCTTCTCCCCTTTTGGTTTATATTTATACATTCTTCTTGGTATGCACTGTTCATTCATTCGTAATACGTTCTGAAGATAAGCATTTTGGTAATATTTTATTCTTTCACAGAGATTAAAATATATTAAGTTCTGTTCTTATATCTTCGTTTTTCTTTTTATCGGTTCTTTGGTATCCTGCTATTGCTCTCAACATCTTCATTTCAGCAGCCTCTATTTGTTTACTATTTGCCTTTTATTTCAAATAACAAATATCATTTTGAAAGAATAGATTAAGAATTATGAGGTTTCTTCTGAAAACTACAAGTAAAAATGTGTACAATAAGACAGGCTATCTCTTGGTTTACACTGCAGCCACTGATTCTCCGGCCTTGACGTTTCCACGACAGTGTTGCCGATATGGATATTCAGTGGGAGTGGCCGCTTTATGTATGCGGTTAGCAGACATAGAGCTGACAACACCTCAGCAATTTCAAACCATACTAGCGCGCAATAGCTGCGTCAAGAGCAGTGATTGGTTGTGTCAAACGTTTACTCCCACTACAACTATTTTCTTATTGGCAGTAGAGGACGGGTTCTCCCTTTACCCCTCGTACATGTAAAACTTCAGAGCCGGAGAATCGGCGACTCGGGTTATAGGACAGGTTCCCCAAAATGTGTTTCGCAAGGGGTATGTAAAGTTCCTAGGCGGTCCCTTACTTACTTACTCACTGGCACTATCGAACCCGTAGGTTCATGTCCGCGCGGACATAAGCTCTCCATACATCCCTATCCTGAGCTAATGCTTTCCAATCATTCCCTGTATAATCTACTTCCCTCAAATCATAGTTAATGTTATTCTCCCACCTCATTCTTGGTCTACCAACTGGGCGTTTTCCCTCTGGCTTTCCTACAAGAAGCTTCCATGCAAGTCTTTCATTCCCCATACGTGCAACATGTCCTGCCCATCGCAGTCTACGAGACTGAACTGTTCTTATTATATCTGGCTTCCTGTAAAGACCATGTAGTTCATTGTTATGTAGTCTTCTCCATTCACCTGTCTGTTCATCTCTCTTTGGTCCAAAAATTTTCCTAAGTACTTGGCGGTCCCAGTGGTCTTTATGGCATTATAATTGATTGGTATGGCTGTGAAATTTATATGGTAATTGGTTTTTTTAAATAAAATTGTATTATTTATTAAAAGACGAACTCTAGGAGACCGCAATAAAACAATTTTGTTCACTCCTAGGGTAGTAATGGTCTAATTATCATTCTGTTTTTAGGGATGTAAGATGAATTTACCAGTGAGGCCTTGGTATCCATTGGCAACGGGATGTAATTGCTCAGCTTACTTCCCTAGGGAAGAAAATTAATTGACTTTATTAATTATGTAAAAATATTACATAATCAATTGAGTTGGTGTTTACTTGATGAAAATCCATATTTATTAATTAAATAAAAATAAAACGTAGTTTTATTTGATTTTCATATTTATTATATAATATAAACGTAGTTTTATTTTTATTTAATTAATAAAAATATTACCTTAATTAATACTTTTCATATCTATATTTTGACTTTGTTGGTAATAGAAAATGAACCGCAACATTCGCCACTTCCTCTACATCACAATTAATCATATATGTAATTAATATGCAGCCTGAAACTGTTATTTAAAATGTCTGCCACTAATTCAGACAACAATAAACAATTGCAGTTGTTTTATCAACATTCCTTTGCTATCAAACAATTAAACTCTTCAAACCAAGATATAGGCTAAATTCACTCGAAATAGAAGAATTAAACACAATTATTAGTATAGGGTCCACCGCTGTGGTCTCGATGTAGCATGCTGCCTTGTCACGCAGCGAGCCCGGGTTCGATCCCCGGTTGGGACAAGCTTCCTGGGTGAGGTTTTTTCGGGTTTTTTCCTCACTTGTAAGACAAATGTCAGGAAGCTTAGGGCCCAACGATCCCCGAAAATCACCCTTATCATTATCATCACCATCCTTCACCGGTATGTAAAGCAACGGGAAGCTATCACACCTATAATTCCCTAGTAAAGCTGAAAAGCGTAGCATGAAAATGCTATGATTGCAGTGAAAGACCTACCCTCGGGCAGAATTACTATGGATGGATGGATTAGTATAGGAGCGAACAAAATGATTCACGAAATTCGGGAAGTAAGTGCATTACTGACTCGAACTTATTTGCTAGATCTCGCTAAAGCTCGGGCTCAAACACGTCTTCGGCTATAATAATAAAATAAATATCCTCAACTCGTGTCCAACTCTGGGTCTGGTCGAGGGATGAGATGAGATGAAGCCCCTTATATAGAGGTCGGTGAATGACAAGGGTGCCGGCCGACCACGCCTGACGCACCATCACAGGGGCAGATGAACGAAATGGACGAGAGTATGGAGAAATGATGAAATGAAATTGTGTCAGGGGAGAAAACCCCGAGAAAAACCTGCCCAAGCTCCGTTTCGTCCACCACAAAACCCACTTGGAGAGACCGAGACTCGATCTCGGGACCCCAGTGGTAGGAGGCGTGCGTCTAACCGCTTGCACCACGGAGCAGCCTAGGCTATAATATACGGCATATATTTGGTACCAAGTAACATGCCGAAGATCCGTCTAAAAGTCGCACCAATCCTATGGATTAATGATTATTTTGGAATACCTAAAAAAGTAAAACCTGGAAGTGTTACGAATACATAGAGTATTTTACATAGATATTTAATTATTTCATAGATTATTTTAATTATTCCAAATAAAAACAGTTGTTGAAATAAAGCACTTAGACATATTATATTTCAGGACAGAGTTTTGATTATGGCAGGACAAAGATTGCAAGGCTAACTGTAAAATCTCTGCATTTAGAATATAGGAATGTGTAGTACAGTTAGTTGGAGATGTAGGTCAAAAGCTTAGTATATAACCCTGGCAAAATAGGGGACTCGTGTCTATCTGTTGAAGAGTGTTCTGATGGGTAAGTCTACATACCATTTTTCTTAATATACTGCACCTAGGACATTTAGAAAGGGAATTAAGTAGTTTAAAGAGTTTAATACTAGATTTCAACGTGTAGAGTATTTAGATAATTATTAACATGTAAATTAGGGTAGATTTATAAACCCCCATCTCCCTCTCTCGAATCCCAAGAAAGTTCGAATGTAGTTTTCTTAATATAAGCTTAAATTAGTTATTTAGGGTTAGAATAATTAGGGTTATTGTAATCATTATAGTTACAGAAATAAAATAATTTAAATCAAGAATTCATTTATTCATGTGCAAAAACACGTATGCCTTTGTAACTAATACATCCACATACTAACGCTCGGCTAGAACCTCATGCTACCAAAAGTCCAAGTCCCGAAGGTCCTTTTAGCCCTAAGAAAACCAACAGTTTGTAATAGGAAGACAGAAAAAAATAAAGCCAACTTCCTAAAGATATCAGACCTGCTTCTACTATACACCGAAACCTACAAGGAAGCACTGCAAGATCTTAACAAGTAGAAACAAGAGATATGGCCGGATTTCTTCTCCACAGACGCGATGATTAAAGAGAGTGGACGCAAGCTAGATATGAATTTCCGACGCATACCATGACAAGGTTTACATCACCGGATTTGCCAGAGAGAGAAATACCACGACCCGGAAGAAAAGTGCAAGTGCAAACTATGTGGAACAAAATCTGATCGATATCATTTAATATGGTGCCAAAAAATTATATATATATATATATATATATATATATATATATATATATATATATATTAATAATAATTCTGCCCGAAGGCAGGTCTTTCACTGCAATCATAGCATTTCCATGATATGCTTTGCAGCTTTACTACGGAATTATAGGTGTGGTAGCTTCCCGTTGTCCCGTGCCGTAGCCGAGTGGTTAAGGTAAGAAGCCTTGACAGGACTTGTGTTGGTTCGAGTCTCCATGGGGGAAGAAATTTTCTCATGGTATTTCGGCCAGTATGGGACCGGTGCCCACCCAGCATCGTGATGCATTTTGGGTAGCTACAATAAGTAGCGGCTCCAGGTTGAGAAAACCAGCTATAACGGCTGGGGGACTCGACATGCTGACCACATGTCACCTCTACACTGGCTGATTATCATGTACCTCTGTGATTGACACATGTGGATGTGAGGCCAGCAGCCGACTGGTAGGCTAAGGGCCTTGAAGGCCTGTCGCGCCAGGAGTTTTTTTTTTTTACCTTCCCGTTGCTTTCCGCATTTGTATATCAAGACTCCCATCTTTGCAGACAATTGGTACGACATATTAACTGGGTTGACAGCCCTGCGTTTTGGCTGCCTTCACCTTTTAATGTAATTCTGGATATTATTAAAATAAATAATTATTAAATAACAAATTAATATAAACTTTACAATTTAGGATAATTATTCAGAACATGCATCTGATGCTCATTTCAGGTAACTAACTAACTCACTGGCACTACCGAATCTGTAGGTTCATGGCCGCGCGGACATAAAGCTCTCCATACATCCCTACCGTAGCTAATGTTTTCCTATCATTCCCTGTATAATCTATTTCCCTCAAATAATAGTTAATATTATTCTCCCACCTCATTCTTGGTCTACCATCTGGGCATTTTCCTTCTGGATTTTCTACAACAAGCTTCCATGCACATCTTTCATTCCCCATTCTTCATTTCAGGTACAGTTATTATTTAGTATGAAAAATTGTTCGTAAAGTGTTGGACACGTAAATATGCCTATAACAGGAGAGGTTAAAACACGAAATGAGAGAGCATGGAAAATTATCAGATTATGTCAGAAGACGAAGATGAGACAACAAGACGATTCTATTAAAGATAACATGAGGGAAGGTGTCAATATTCGGGAAAAGGTCAGAAAACACAACAACAACAACAAAGAAATGGAAAAATTTTCGAAGGTCAAAGCTCATCGTAGGATGTCACATCTTCAATGACGATATTTGAAAGGCATCTGTTAATTGAAAATGAGATAACAATAGATGACAAAAGTTCATCTACTGTACACGGATATATTATAGAACTTACATTATACAATTATACTGCAATATATAGGATCCGAATGACGTTCTCACGATACAAAAGAAACACATGTGCTCTTGCAATTATCTTATACTACAATGAAAAGTAGTTTATCATTAAACAAATTGCAGTTCATATCTATTTATTAATGAAAATATAATACAGAATGTCTCTAAAGTCACTATCCATTTCCATGAAAACACTACTATTTTTATTTAGTATATTTTTTATTATATAAAACTTTCCTCATTAGAGGATTGCCTCAAGGACAAAGTGATACAGACAATTAGTTTTTGTAATTGATGAAATACATTTTGTAAATATATTTTAAAAAGTTCAACTTGTTGGCCTAATTGAAGTATACATACTATTAAGTAATTTTGTAAATATGGTTTCTTAAAATTGAAATTGATCCTCTAATGGCAGCGATGGCAATTCTAGAAAAGATACGCCCTGTCCAAATCTAATAAATTCCAAAATTTGGCTAAGAATCCTGGTACAGTACCTCTTGCCCCGATCATCAATCTTGTGACAGTTATACTATCTAGTTGGTATTTATCTTTGTAATAGTCAATTGTTGGCTCATATATGGCTTTCTTTTCAGAGTCAACTTCCTCAGGTTGGCCACTATGAGTCTCAAAACGAATTGTGGGATCTAATATCATACCAATTTTAGAGGATGGTCTAAATGCAATTATATCTATTCGTCTGTTACTCCCATTAGTGGCCACACTATGTACTTCCTCATAAATATTGAATATTTATTATTCACTGAGAGTAGTTAATAATAATACTTACAACAAGAACTAATCGTTATCTCAGTCAAAAAATTAATTTATTAAGTCGATGTTTCAATCTCCTTGTGTGAGATCATTTTCAAGACATTGTTGTTTATAAATTTCCATCTCCTGTGTGAGATCATTTTCAAGGTATGGTTGTTTATAAATTTATAAATTTGTGTGATATCATTTTCAAGACATGGTTCTTTATAAATTTATAAATGTGTGTGAGATTATTTTCAAGTCGTGGTTGTTTATAAATTTATACATATCAATCTCCTTGTGTGAGATCATTTTCAAGACATGGTTGTTTATAAATTTATAAATTTGTGTGAGATTATTTTCAAGACATGGTTGTTTATAAATGTATACATTTCAATCCACTTGTGTGAGATCATTTTCAAGACATGGTTGTTTATAAATTTATAAACGTGTGTGAGATTATTTTTCAAGACATGGTTGTTTATATAAATTTATACATTTCAATCTCCTTGTGTGAGATCATTTTCAAGACATGGTTGTTTATAGATATATAAATTTGTGTGAGATCATTTTCAAGACATGGTTGTTTATAAATTTATACATTTCAATCTCCTTGTGTGAGATCATTTCAAGACATGGTTGTTTATAAATATATAAATTTGTGTGAGATCATTTTCAAGACATGGTTGTTTATATATTTATACATTTCAATCTCCTTGTGTGAGATCATTTTCAAGACATGGTTGTTTACAAATTTATAAATTTCAATCTCCTTGTGTGAGATCATTTTCAAGACATGGTTATTTATAAATTTATAAATGTGTGTGAGATCATTTTCAAGACATGGTTGTTTATAAATTTATACATTTCAATCTCCTTGTGTGAGATCATTTTCAAGACATGGTTGTTTATAAATTTATAAATGTGTGTGAGATTATTTTCAAGACATGGTTGTTTATAAATTTATACATTTCAATCTCCTTGTGTGAGATCATTTTCAAGACATGGTTGTTTATAAATTTATAAATTTGTGTGAGATTATTTTCAAGACATGGTTGTTTATAAATTTATAAATGTGTGTGAGATTATTTTCAAGACATGGTTGTTTATAAATTTATACATTTCAATCTCCTTGTGTGAGATAATTTTCAAGACATGGTTGTTTATAAATATATAAATTTGTGTGAGATCATTTTCAAGACATGGTTGTTTATAAATTTATACATTTCAAACTCCTTGTGTGAGATCATTTCAAGACATGGTTGTTTATAAATATATAAATTTGTGTGAGATCATTTTCAAGACATGGTTGTTTATAAATTTATACATTTCAATCTCCTTGTGTGAGATCATTTTCAAGACATGATTGTTTATAAATTTATACATTTCAATCTCCTTGTGTGAGATCATTTTCAAGACATGGTTGTTTATAAATTTATAAATGTGTGTGAGATTATTTCTAAGACATGGTTGTTTATAAATTTATACATTTCAATCTCCTTGTGTGAGATCATTTTCAAGACATGGTTGTTTATACATTTATACATTTCAATCTCCTTGTGTGAGATCATTTTCAAGACATGGATGTTCATAAATATATAAATTTGTGTGAGATCATTTTCAAGACATGGTTGATTACAAATTTATAATCAACCATGTCTTGAAAATGATCTCACACAAGGAGACTGAAACGTCGACTTAATAAATTAATTTTTTGACTGAGATAACGGTTAGTTCTTGTTGTAAGTATTATTACTACTATTTTTTTGTGATTGACATGCTTAGCACGGAAGAACGGGTTGCCATTGTTTGTGCACGGGTACACAGATTGTTACATGAAGACGCCAGAGCTGAATTACCCATAAATTCCGTAAACGATCCCAAACAAAGGCACACAATTATCTAATTATAAATAAATTTAAGCGTACCGGCAGTGTGTGTGTGTGTGTGTGTGTGTGATAAGTAGAGACCGGATGTTAGGGAAAATGCCTATAGTTATTGATTATATATATTGTAAAAATGACTTCATATAAGTTCGTACCGACAATCCTAGAGCTGTTTTCCATGAAGTTAATTTTGCCTATAAATACTTATTTTAGGAAATAACACTATGAGGTTTTTTAATATTAAGGTAGAATATTTTTATCACTCACCTCATATTGTTCTTCTTATTTGATTATAAACTAGTTTCGGAACATAGTTTCTGTTCCATCCTCAGTATCATCACGACCGTTGTTCTGTCGTCTTGAAGAGTTGTCCTTCTCTCCTTCCATTGGCTGACTGAAAAACCTCGAAACCAGGTCATTCTCACCGGGAATTTCAAAGTTCATTAATTTCTTCTTTTCGCTCTTTTGAATGTAGATCTTTTCCCAAACAGTAAGTTCTTTTGGTTTTTCTATTTGTTTTAATAATTTTGCTTCTTTCTCGATAAGATGTTTTTCAGACCATGCATGGGCAGCCACTGCAGATTTTTCTACTTCCCCTTTCTTGACATTCCTGAGATGTTCTTTTACTCTAGTTTTCAAATTTCTTTTAGTTTTTCCTTTGTAGAATTTCTCACATTCTTCACATTTAATTTGATAAATCCCTGATTTGTTTTCTTCTTTAATTTTCTCATTCTTATTAGGTCTAATCAGTCTGCTGATGCTGTAGTCATTTTTGGGTGCTAACCTATGTTGAAATCTTTAAAAAAATTTTTGAAACTTGTGGTGTTTTAATGGATGATATGTGAATTTTCTAAATTTTACATTATCTTCTTTTACTTTTAGAAGAGTGCTTTGATTAATAAATTTTTGTCTTTTGAACTTGTTATTTTTTTGAGTATCATTTTTATAGCAAAACCATTTTTCGTGGCTACGTTGATTATGTGTTCTTTTTCTTTTCATAATTTTCTTTGTTCATTGGTATGTTCACTAATCTATGTGTCAAACTATTGAAAACTGCTTCTTTGTGAGCTATGTGATTGAAACCTAAAGCTTTTATGTAGTTATCTATATGTGTCTTTTTTCTGTAAATTCCAAATTCTATCTTATTTTCTTCATTCCTTTTTAAGTTGAGATCTAAAAATGGTATTTCTCCATTGATTTCCTTTTCCATAGTGAACTTTATAGTTTGACTTTGAATGTTCAATAATTTTAATGCGTTAAAATTATTGAACATTCAAAGTCAAACTATAAAGTTCACTATGGAAAAGGAAATCAATGGAGAAATACCATTTTTAGATCTCAACTTAAAAAGGAATGAAGAAAATAAGATAGAATTTGGAATTTACAGAAAAAAGACACATATAGATAACTACATAAAAGCTTTAGGTTTCAATCACATAGCTCACAAAGAAGCAGTTTTCAATAGTTTGACACATAGATTAGTGAACATACCAATGAACAAAGAAAATTATGAAAAAGAAAAAGAACACATAATCAACGTAGCCACGAAAAATGGTTTTGCTATAAAAATGATACTCAAAAAAATAAACAAGTTCAAAAGACAAAAATTTATTAATCAAAGCACTCTTCTAAAAGTAAAAGAAGATAATGTAAAATTTAGAAAATTCACATATCATCCATTAAAACACCACAAGTTTCAAAAATTTTTTAAAGATTTCAACATAAGGTTAGCACCCAAAAATGACTACAGCATCAGCAGACTGATTAGACCTAATAAGAATGAGAAAATTAAAGAAGAAAACAAATCAGGGATTTATCAAATTAAATGTGAAGAATGTGAGAAATTCTACATAGGAAAAACTAAAAGAAATTTGAAAACTAGAGTTAAAGAACATCTCAGGAATGTCAAGAAAGGGGAAGTAGAAAAATCTGCAGTGGCTGCCCATGCATGGTCTGAAAAACATCTTATCGAGAAAGAAGCAAAATTATTAAAACAAATAGAAAAACCAAAAGAACTTACTGTTTGGGAAAAGATCTACATTCAAAAGAGCGAAAAGAAGAAATTAATGAACTTTGAAATTCCCGGTGAGAATGACCTGGTTTCGAGGTTTTTCAGTCAGCCAATGGAAGGAGAGAAGGACAACTCTTCAAAACGACAGAACAACGGTCGTGATGTTACTGAGGATGGAACAGAAACTATGTTCCGAAACTAGTCTATAATCAAATAAGAAGAACAATATGAGGTGAGTGATAAACATATTCTACCTTAATTGCCTATAAATGCCTATTTCAGCTTATAATGCCTATAAATGCCTATTTACCATTTTTCTCGAAATCAACTTAGTATTTTAATGACATCGATTGAAATGGACAAACAATCATGGCACATATAATTGCATAGAAATTTTCAAGTGTTCTTTTTTTTATAAATTCTCTCTTAGAATATTTTAGGATAAGAGTGGCAATAAGTCAATAACCTAGCAGGTAGATGATTTCCCCCTCAATGCACTCCCGTTAGGCGAAATAACAAGTATCGGCTATTTTATTTGTCCACCTCATGCACTCCCGTTAAGCGAAATAGCCCTAAGCTATGTCCCATTGTATTACCCGTTTAAGGAGTAAGCGCAGTTGTTGACGGAGGGCACTGCAGTCGTGTTTATGCAGGAATAGAACACGTGACACTGCTAACCACGAGTTCAGCGGGGAATGGGACGTGGGACGCTGACAGTGTACACTGTCTTTTATGACGTCACGTGCAGCAACAAACAGAGCTTCCCAATTCTTCCGCCTGCAGAGATATTTTGAATGACTAATATTATTCTAAAGTATTACCCATCCAAGTGTTTTGTGCAGGCGGAAAATATGTTAACTAACAAACTGCCTTTCTCTTTCTATTCCTTACTATGTTGCCACTTCCAGTCCTTTGTATCATGTTGTTTGATTGGCAGGTAGAGAGCTGACAAATACTATGTATTTTAATGATCCGTCGTTCAGCGCGGTCAGTGCCAGAATGACTAACTTGACAACCCTGTTACTTTTGGGGTTACGCCTAGGAATGAGCTGTCCCTTCCTTGCCCATCTCATTACATGTTGCTACTTGTTGATTTAATATGAGACTGGTAAAAGAGAGACGACAAATACTGTGATTTTAAATGATACGACCACTTGAGCGTTCCGTGCTTAAATGACTAATTTGACAACCATGTTAAGATCTTTCACACGTGTTTAGAGATTCTCCCCGCACATTTGAAGTTGAAAAATTTCAATACGTGATCGGATGTACAGTTTTCTCCTACATCCCTTCCACAGATTCAGTAGATCGGCGACACTAGCGCTAAAACTCTTCCCCTCCGCCCGTGAACAGTTAACTTGGATGTGTAATATAGCTTTGCTTATTTTCAATACAAACATTGCTGAGTGACAAAGAGGGTAGGTGGCTCAAGCTTTTTTTTTTTTTCTGTCCCCCAACTGGTGCTGAAACGTTTAAGTGAGAGGCAATATTACTTTTGATGTTGAATTCAGTCTGAAGTCCTCATTCATAGACAAGTGCTTCAAAGATATAGTGGTGTGACAAGTGTATGTGGCTTATTATTTTTACCTTTAAAACAGTTGTTTTACTATGCCTAAAGAACGGACAACAGTGAAAGACAAACTGGCCAATTTCGTGAAAGAATTTGGTGCGGAAATATTTACAAATGACGGTGTAATATTGTACTGCAAAGTATGTAAAATTTCTGTGAATTGCGCGAAGAAGGCAAAACAAATTTCAAAATCATCTCTGATATCTTCGTATGCTATCAATAAACGCGTCACAGTTTTCAGTGGATCTCTGCAAAGCATTTGTCTAGCATTTATCTATCACCGGTTAAAATCATAAGTTCAGCCCGACCCTAGATAAAATATTTAATTCCCAGTACAATGATTAATGATCATGGATGTGCAATTATGAAGACCGAGGAAGTATGAGAATATACAAATAGTATTGATTTTTTTAATTATTGAAATTCTATTAATATCCACAATATCTTACATTTGTATGTGATATACTGCGCCGTAGAAATTAGATCACGAACCTTATCATAAGTCTGAGCCCATACAAATTTATCTATTTCACGTGATCATACGACACTAATTTATTTAATAATTATGTGAAATCATGGAAGCTAAAGATTGAGAGGGATATCTTCATTCAGAATTATCTTCCATTCGTATTACTTCCTTAATAAAACATTATATTACTTACGCTTATTAAGTCAGTCTCAAATTTTAAAATTCGAAGCTAACTCACTGGCATTATCGAATCCGTAGGTTCATGACCGCGCAGACATAAGCTCTTCATACATCCCTATCCTGAGCTAATGTTTTCCAATCATCCCCTGTATAATCTGCTTCCCTCAAATCATGGTTGATATTATTCTCCCATCTCATTCTTGGTTAACCAAATGGGCGTTTTTCCTCTGGTTTTCCTACAAGAAGCTTCCATGCACCTCATTCATTCCCCATTCGTGCCACATGTCCTGAAGTAATTGGACAGTATTTGAATTTGGGTGCTATTTTGGCACTTATTATTTCTGACAAAAGCTTGCCCGTCCCATTTATAAAACTATTCATTTGACACAAAGGTTGAAAGTATGGGTTATCGTTCAAAATGTTCCTTAAGTTTGCTCGGGAATACCTCTGGCAATAAGGAGTTCAGTTGCCGGATTTTATCCATTAACTGAATAGAATCAATCATCGCCAAATCTTGAGTTTGGAGCTTTTTAATAGTTGCAGGTATATGGAAAAAACGAGTGCTAATCACAGCAATGTTTTTTTTTAAATACTAGAATCGTTAAATGCTTCCTCGCACTGACAAACTGCCAAAGCCTCTGCACTATCGAAATCATTTTCTACACTTTTGATGGCCTCGAAATGTTCATCGTAAACAATAGATTTTTAAAGTGTTGTAAATCCATCCATAGTAATTCTGCCCGAGGGAGGGCAGGTCTTTCACTGCAATCATAGCATTGTCATGCTATGCTTTGCAGCTTTACTAGGGAATTATAGGTATGGTAGCTTCCCGTTGCTTTCCACACCGGTGAAAGATGATGATGATAATGATAAGGATGATGATGATGATGATGATGGCCGGATGATTTTCGGGGACCGTTGGGCCCTAAGATTCTTGACATTTGTCTTACAGGCGAGGAAAAACCCCGAAAACAACCTCACCCAGGAGCCTGTCCCGACCAGGAATCGAACCTGGGCCCGCTGCGTGACAAGGCAACACGCTACCTCGAGACCACAGCGGTGGACATGTTGTAAATATAAAGCGAAAATATGCATTATCACTAAAGCTAGGATTTGTATGTAATTACATATTCTTTCTCTTTGCTCATACGCAGCTAAAAATTATAATGTCCACGAATTAGGAACTTTCTTATCAAATATCAAAAGTTATCATTACATATTTTACATATTTCATCATAATTACATATTTTTACATATTTTAATATTTTTTTATGTAAAACTACTTATTCTGTCCGTTAATTTAAAATTAATGTTTTTTTTTTTTTCCATAAGCGGAATAAAATTTTAAACTATCTGTATGACAGTATTTTATTCACACTAGAAACTCAGGTACATGTACATTGAAACGAATTTTGCAAGCTATCCAAAAGCCACAAAAAAGAGGTCAAGGAAGAATTCCATTCAATTATTGACACCATAAATGTAGCTACATAAAGACACTGTGACTTGGGTAGGATACCACATTGAAGATCTCTTTTAAAACTACCACAGGCCCATCTGTTTTATGAATGAAATAGTAGATACATAACAGTTTCTCACTCAGCATGTGTTAATTATTGTGTATCCTTCCCTCATCTCTGCTCTTCTGTCCCTTGGAATAGAATACCTGTTTTAAAAATGTTTGTTTCGTAGTATTACGAGTATAAAAAATTATAATTTTGTACTGTATTTATAAAATTGTTTGTTGATGCAATAGAGATTGAGTCCATGTAGAAAAAACTTTAAAAAAATAGCACAGGAGTAACTGTCATTGTCTCTCACCCATCGAATCCAGGATCGATTCAAGTTAATTTTCTAATATAAATATCAGGAAATTTATGCCACTTGCATTTGTTATCCCACTCATCTAAACACATTCTTTTCGTTTACTGATATCCCCATAACAAATTATCATAAAATAAAAACAAGAGGTAATCAACATTTCTTAAAATTGAAATTATGCACTATAATTTGTTCTTAAGACACAATGAGATATTCTAAATATTATCATATCAGGCTTAACATATATTTTATTTATTTAATTAATTAGATTTTACATCATAGATATTTGATCTCTAAGAAGTACTGAAAGTTGTGAAACTTCTTAAACTTCTTATACATCCATTCAAACATTTCCGTCCTTTTCTGTTTCTACCTCTTTTCCCCTCTGATAATAAAAAGTAACATTACGATGCTTTCTATTTTTCTTCCACAAGACTTTTAGTTTGTGTCTTAATCAGTATTATTTTGACTGTCACATGTTTCATTGAATTTCGTGTGATGGCTCCTGTAGCATTAAAATTATCGTCTAAGTTAAAATCGTGGGTTAAAATAGATGATTCGTTCACTACTGATGGAGATGTGATTCTGTGCCAGACTTGTAATAACCAGATAGGTTGTTCAATGATATCTCAACTTCAACAACATGTTCGCAGTGCTCTGCATGCTAAAAACAAAGGACTACAAACATCTAAAAAGCAAGTGCTTCTATCTCAAATGCAACAGTCTTCAAATGTAAGGAGTGAATTCTTCCATGACATGTGTAATGCTATGGTTGCCGCAAATATTCCTTGGTACAAACTCCAGGTACCTAAATATCGTGCTGCATTTTTAGAGAAGTATTGTGAGAGGCAGATTCCTAACGGTTCTACGCTCTGAAAAAAACTACATGCATTTGTGTTACGATGAAGCAATGACATATGTGCGAAGTGATATAGGCAACAACTATATATGGATTGCTGTCGATGAAATAACGGATGGAAAAGGTCACTATGTTACCAATCTTATGATTGGTAAGCTGGATGGAAAAGAATCCCCCACACCTTTCCTGAATTCTTCGAAAACGTTGGAGCATGAAAATCACGCAACAGTGGCTCGTTTTGTGAACGATGGACTTAAAGTGTTCAAGAAGATAAAGTCTTTGTCCTTTATTGTGATGCTGTGGTGTACATGCTAAAGGCGGGAACTGCTCTACGTGTGTTTTACCATAATATGATCCATTTCATCTGTCTCGCATATGGACTGCAACGCGTTGCCGAAGAAGTGCGAAGTAACTATCCACAAATCAATAGCATTATTTCAAACACTAAGAAAGTGTTTGTTAAGGCCCCCCAACGTGTGTTACACTATAGAGAACAATTACCAAATGTGAAATTGCCCCCTGAACCTGTCCTCACTAGATGGTGATGTGGATTGAGGCTGCCTGCTTTCATAGTGACTATTTTAAAGAAGTGAAGTCTGTAATAGACTCATTTCCAAGTAAATCAGCAGTTTCTATTAGAGTGGCTCAAAGTGCCTTCAGTGCCAATTGGCATATGTTAAAAAGCAATTTTGGATTCATTTCTGACAGTATTGTAAAATTAGAAACTTGTGGCATGACTTTGAAGTAATCACTGGACATTGTAGAGGACGTTAAATCTAAGTTAAGGGTTGTTCAAGGAAATGTTGGAATAAACATAATGAAGAAATTTGAATCTGTTATGGAAAGAAACCCTGGCTTCTCGACATTGACTACAGTGTGTAAGATCCTCAACGGGGAAGAAGAGAATCCTCCAGATGACATCTCTCCTGAAAAATTCAATCTGCTTTAATTTGCACCAGAACTTCCTGTAATGTGGAAAGAACATTTTCTGTTTATAAAAACAATCTCTCTGACCGATGACACTCTATGACAATGGAAAACTTGGATATGTGTCTCATAGTTCATTGCAAATTAAAGTGAAGTGAGTAGATAGTTTCTGTATTCGCTGTAGGGGCTAAAGATTGGTTAAAGACTGACTACGAAAACGTATAATTATAATATAACTAAAAATACATTTTGTAACGTGATTTTTTTATTTGGCCATTTTATTAATTGTTGCATTTTCAAAAAATAAATAAATTTAATACTTTTGATTTATTAAATCAACATGCTTAATTAATAATTGTCCCAAACTTTACTTTTTATTTATTACCTTATTGTAACGGACTGTCAACAGCACGTACGGCTTACTGCCCGTGCGACTCATATTTGTAAATATCTTACTTTTTGTCTAATAAAGTCCTACTACTACTACTACTACTACTACTACTACTACTTTTTATTAATAAAATCAGGAATCAAGTAAGTTAATATTTGGTATAAATTTACATAAAACTTAAATTTTAATGCATTTAAAATTACATATTTTAAGAATTTTTTATGTAATATTACATATTTCACCAAATATTATTACATAAATATGTACATATTTTGCATGTTAATATTACATAAAAATCCTAGCTCTAATTATCACTAGTTTTTAGTTAAAATATGCAATAACAGGTGAAAAAGGTATACATATGCAACCTGCAAATGCATGTAATCCGGGCTGTAATGATTAGGTATGAGAAATGGGACAAATTTAAGAAAAAGAGAGAAGGGTAAATGAAGTGAGAGCTGAGAATTCGGTCGACTGAAGGTCAGAAAAGAGAGAGAGAGAGAGAGAGAGAGAGAGAGAGAGAGAGAGAGAGAGAGAGAGAGAGAGAGAGAGAGAGATATGCATAATCATATTCAAGTTTCAATAACAAGAATGCATTTTAAATTATAGTGTCTTTCAATCTCTTGTCCTTTGATCTCAAACATTACGTAGAAGTGGTAAAAAAATAGACCGAGTTAAAGCCTTGAAAGTAACCTTCATTTTTAGAACGAATTAAATGCAATCGTCTCTTGTTAATGTAAGATATTGCATTTTTAGCTGAGCTTTGATTCATGCATTTCTAATTTAATGTTCTTCTAATTCGGGATGTGTCTAGTACCTTATTGTATAAGCGTTGAGATTCCTAGCATTATTCATGTCACTTTATTCGTCCGTAAAACGGAGCTCTTCACTTGTTATTTTATTTAACGATAATATTTAACAACTCAGATTATTATTAGGGTCGCAATTAAATCTAGGCATGAAAAGACCGATACATTTTGTATAGATGCCTCTTTTTTCTGGCTTAAGGTTCTTTTACGTGTCATAAATCTAGAACACAAGACCACGGCTTTACTTCTCTTCCGAAGGATACGATAATCAGGCTTTACTTCCCTTCCGAAGGACACGATAACCAGACTTTACTTCCCTTCCGAAGGACACGATAATCAGGCTTTACTTCCCTTCCGAAGGACACGATTTTACGTCCTTAAAACTAGATTAACTCCGATAGGGTCTGAATTTTGTTCTCTCAGTTATATTATATGGATGCGAAACATGGACTCTTACTTTAGGAAAGGAGATTACGAGTATTTGAGAATAAAGTTCTTGGGAAAATGTTTGGACCAAAGAGAGATGAACAGACAGGTGAATGGAGAAGACTACATAAAGTGAACTACATGGTCTTTATAGGAAGCCAGATATAATAAGAACACTTAAGTCTCGTAGACTGCGATGGGCAGGACATGTGGCACGACTGGGAATGAAAGGTGTGAATGGAAGGTTCTTGTAGAAAAACCAGAGGGAAAACGTCCAGTTGGTAGACCAAGAATGAGGTGGGGAATACCATTAACTATGATTTGTGGGAAGTAGATTATACAGGGAATGATTGGAAAACATTAGCTCAGGATAGGGATGTGCGGAGAGCTTATGTCCGTGCGGCCATGAACCTACGGTTTCGATAGTGCCAGTGAGTTAGTTAGGGTTTGAATCTGTGAACTTACGAAACTATTATATGTAGTTGGTAACCACTAGTCCACTAGGACCGACAATAAAAGTCTTCACTCATATAATGTCACTTGCCCAAACTTTAGGACCTCGGAGACACAAGAAAACTTATTATATAGCTCTGTTTCAGTGCCACACCATCTGGTATGATGAACGGACTATTCAATTTCATTGATAGATGCCCTATATTCAACTCCACAAATATCATGACATCTGGATTGTTTAAATCCTTGAGAAACACATTTTTTTATCTTTTAATTGAGCTGTATATATATATATATTTTTTTTTTCCGCGTCATGGATTCAAGGTCGGCCTCTGGCCGCTGATCCCGGCGTTTTGGCATGATCCCACATTATATAAGACAAATATGTGACTCGAACCTATCATTCCTTGATAATGGCAAGTGGGATCATGCCGAAACGTCGGAATCAGCTGCCCAAGAGGCCGACTCGAATCCATGACGCGAAAAAAAAAAAATCCGCGAAAATCTACAATGTAACATATATATTTAAGAAAATTGAAATAAGAGTATATAAAACAATTATTAAACCTGTTGTAGTGTATGGCAGTGAATCCTGGATCATATAAGAAAGAACTGTTACTAGGCTTGCCACCTGGGAGAGAAAGATCTTAAGGAAAATATATGGAAAATATTAAGGATAAGGATACCTGGAGAATAAGAACTAACCAGGAAATATATGAC
This sequence comes from Diploptera punctata, assembly GCA_030220185.1. Taxonomy (NCBI): domain Eukaryota; kingdom Metazoa; phylum Arthropoda; class Insecta; order Blattodea; family Blaberidae; genus Diploptera; species Diploptera punctata. Next base: position 1,157,545 of record JASPKZ010003860.1, on the reverse strand, counting down.
CTATACAAAGATAAACGATATAATTATAGTTATTATAGTTAGACTATCGAATGGTTGGGCCATATTTGCAGAATTAACAAGGCACGTTTGTCCAGGATTATATTAAACGCTAAGCTCGATAGAAGAAGAACAATTGGGAGGCCTAGGTTACGATGAATGGACGATGTACAGGCGGACCTACGGAAGATTGGAATAACAAATTGGAGAAATAAGGCCACTGATCGAAGAGAATGGATGGTTGTTATGAGGGAGGCTATGGTCATACTAAAAGGACCGTCAAGCCAATGATGATGATTATGATGAATTGAACTGTAGAAAAAATGCAAACTAGTGATCTTTGTTGATCTCAATTTACTGTTGTAAACTGAAAATATATAAAACTATTATTCTATCAGTTATATTATATGGGTGCGAAACATGGACTCTTACTTTAAGGGAGGAAAGGAGATTACAAGTATTTGAAAATAAAGTACTTAGGAAAATTTTTGGACCAAAGGGAGATGAACAGACAGGTGAATGGAGAAGACTACATAACAATGAACTGCATGGTCTTTACAGGAAGCCAGATATAATAAGAACAGTTAAGTCTCGTAGCCTGCGATGGGTAAGCCATGTTGCACGTATGGGGATGGAAGACATGCATGGAAGCTTCTTGTAGGTAAGCCAGAGGGAAAACGCCCAGTTGGTAGACCAAGTATGAGGTGGGAGAACAACATTAACTATGATTTGAGGGAAGTAGGTTATATAGGGAATGATGGAAAGCATTAGCTCAGGATAGGGATGTATGGAGAGCTTATGTCCGCGCGGCCATGAACCTGCGGGTTCGATAGTGCCAGTGAGTAAGTAAGTAAGTAAGTAAACTGAATGGCTCTGCCATTTTGACTTAATTTTATACGAATTATTATGATTATGGTTTGATTGGTACGGGACCGATGATTTTTCAGGGGCATTGCAGATCGAATTTCCTAGCATTTGCTTACATTCGATGTAAAAACTGAAAAACTTAAATTAGAAAATTCAACTAGGCCAGAATCAGAAGGAAAATGCTCATTTGGTAGGCCAAAAATGAGGTGGGAGAATTACATTATCCATGATTTGAGGGAAGTAGGTTATACAGGGGATGATTGGAAAACGTTAGTTCAGGATAGGGATGTATGAAGACATTATGTCTGCGCGGCCATGAACCTACGGGTTCGATAGATCCAGTGAGTTAGTTAACTAGGCCAGAATTCAATTCGAGCCCGCTGTACGGGAGAAAACGATGTTACTCCCCGGGATTATTACATTCCTATAATTGGCATAAATGCAGTATACTACTCCATCCATAGTAATTCTGCCCGAGGGCAGGTCCTTCACTGCAATCATAGCATTTTCATGCTATGCTTGCAGCTTTACTAGGGAATTGTAGGTGTGGTAGCTTCCCGTTGCTTTCCACACCGGTGAAGGATGATGATGATGATGGCCATATGATTTCGGGGACCGTTTGGGCCTTAAAGTTTTCCTGGCATTTGTCTTACAGGTGAGGAAAAACACCGATAAAAACCTCACCCAGAAAAACTGCCCCGACCGGGGATCGAACCCGGGCCGGCTGCATGACAAGGCAGCACGCTACCTCGAGACCACAGCGGTACTATATAGTAAAAATGTAATATACTGTACCGGTACAAAAAATGCGGACTATGATACCTCTATATTAGTTTGATTTATGTAAGGCATAAACCTAATGTATGATTACATGCGTTTGATTTATTTAGGGTATAGTGAGTTCGATTTATTTAAGGCATAAACGTAATGTAAGATTACATGAGTTTGATTTATGTAAGTCAAACTTAATGTATGATTACATGCGTTTGATTTATTCAAGGCATAAACGTAATGTATGATTACATGAGTTTGATTTATGTAAGGCATAAACCTAATGTATAATTACATGAAATTGATTAATCTATTTTGAGGCACAAACCTAAAATAGAATTCAAAAATTGTAACTACTCGACATATAGAAAAGGAAAGGCACACATTCAGGTATGTATGGCGTACAATATGACACCTTATAAAAATTGCTGGCAAGTAACTTAAAATTATATATGTATTAAATACTGTGGTACACAATTCAAGTGGTTTATTCACTTTATTAAGAAAATTAATTAAGTATGAGAAGATGATATGAATTAATATATATATTTATGTTTAATTTAATTATAATTCACCAATAGCAATATTAGCTAATATTACTGATCGCTCTGCCATCTATGTACGAGAAGTAGACTACGACCACAGATTAGGAAATTCCTGCTATGGCCATAGAATATTTTAATACATCTATGAAGTACCTTTAAATTATGGTTACTCCTACGACACACCGTTCAATTGTAAATGTAATAGTTATCCTATTACAGGTCTTAGGTGGCCCTTGGAGAAATGCATTATATAATGGAAATTGACAGCTAATGACAAATGAGGGAAATTTTGAGGATGTGGCTGAGTTCAAATACCTAGGAACAATAATTACAAATAGGATGATATGCATAAAGAAATTAACCATAAGCTTAATTCTTGAGATGCATTACAGAGACTGTTGACTTCCCAACTCCTTTCAAAATACATTAAACTAAAATTATACAAAACTATTATTCTACCAGTTATATTATATGGATGCGAAACATGGACTCTTACTTTAAGGGAGGAAAGGAGATTACGAGTATTTGAGAATAAAGTTCTAGGAAAAATTTTGGACGAAAGACAGATGTACAGACAGGTGAATGGAGAAGACTATTAAACAATAAATTACATGATCTTTAAATCAAACTAGATATAATAGGGACAGTTAAGTCTCGTAGACTGCGATGGGCAGGACATGTGGCACGTATGGGGAATGAAAGATGTGTATGGAAGCTTCTTGTAGGAAAACCAGAGGGAAAACGTCGAGTTGGTAGACCAAGAATGAGGTGGGAGAATAACATTAACTATGATTTGAGGGAAGGAGATTATACTGGGAATGATTGGAAGCATTAGCTCAAGATAGCGATGTATGGAGAGCTTATGTCCGCGCGGCCATGAACCTACGGGTTCGATAGTGCCAGTGAGTAAGTAAGTAAGGTGACCCTTGGGATAGTAGGTGGTTACGGCTCCCATTTTTTCTAGACAATCGGCACGAGATACCAGCCGGTTTTTTCATTCCTGTATGATGACCGCTCTACCCCAGACCTGGTTGTGTACTAATTTACGTTAGAGGCTGAATCGATCCCAGGGTCATGGCTCCGCCTGAAGCTTATAGCGTATATTATCTCAACCAGCTATTCTGCGACATATCCCCCCCTTTCAATAAGATTGTTCACAAATATAGTATCATACTTTAAACTAATGACATTTTGGGGAAACGATCATATAAGATCAAAAAATCGTAATTAGACAACAAACCTCTGGAACAAGTAACAAATTTTAATTATTTGGGTTGTAATTTTACTATAAACACAAAAACTGAAAGAGACAGACATACATATGAAACTGTCGACATTTCAAATGATATGCGAAACTATACATAAAACATTAATGAATAAAACAAGAAGAGATACTAGATTGAAGTTTTATAAAACATTGGCAGTTCCTGCATTACTTTATGGGAGCGAAACTTGGGTAATGACCAACAAATTGCAAAGTAGAATACAAAGCGCAGAAATGAACTTCCTTAGAAGAATAAAAGGCTACACAAGATTGGATCGGATAAGGAATGAAGATATAAGAACAGAGTTAAATATATATCCATTGGATGAGAAAATCAGAGAATATAGAGAGAAATGGTTTACAGATGTGGAAAGAATGAATGTATCAATATTACCAAGAGCAGCATTCAACTACAAGCCAAGAGGTTCAAGTGAAAAGATGGACAGAACAACTGTGAGGCGGAACAGGCAATTTGCCTAGCCCGTGAAGTGAAGAAGAAGAAAGACTTTAAACTGCCACTACGTCGCTTTGGATAATCGCATCTAAATGGAATTTGCGACATTCAAAAGAGAAACTCAAAACGTTTTTGCTATACCTCATAGACATTGAATGTGCCCCCCACGAGTGACGCTGCAGACATCCATTTTAACATGTCTGCTAAATATCCAACAATTAACCCATATCGACCACAAAAAACATGATTAAATCTAGTTTAGTTTCTGTATTGTCGTCCATTATTCTCCATTGTTAACATGCACAAAACTTTTTAGTTTCTATTTTGATTGTCACCAATTTCATTTAGATACGATTATCCAAAGCGACGTAGTAGTAGTTTAAAGTATTATGCTGCGCCGTAGCCGAGTGGTTAAGGCAGGAAGCCTTGGCGCAGAGCTACGGGACTTGCGCTGGTTCGAATCTCCACGGGGAAGTTATTTTCTCTCATGGTACTTCGGGCAGTATGAGACCGGTGCTCACCCAGCATCGTGACGCATTTGGGTAGCTACAATAAGTAGCGGCTCCAGGTTGTGAAAAACCAGCTATAAGGGCTGGGGGACTCGACATGCTGACCACATGTCACCCCTACACTGGCTCATGATCATTTACTTCTGTGACTGACACATGTGGATGTGAGGCCAGCAGCCGGCTGGTATGCCAGGAGTCTTTTTTATACTATGTATAGTCCACCGCTATGGTCTCGAGGTAGCGTGCTGCCTTGTCACGCAGCGGGCCTGGGTTCGATCCCCGGTCGGGGTAGTTTCTCTGGGTGAGGTTTTTATCGGGGTTTTTCCTCACCTGTAAGACAAATGTCAGGAAAACTTTAAGGCCCAAACGGTCCCCGAAATCATGTGGTCATCATCATCATCCTTATCATTATCATCATCAGCCATCATCATCCTTATCATTATCATCATCATCCTTCACCGGTGTGGAAAGCAACGGGAAGCTACCACACCTACATTTCCCTAGTAAAGCTGAAGCATAGCATGAAAATGCTGATTGCAGTGAAGGACCTGCCTTCGGGCAGAATTACTATGGATGGATACTATATTTATATACACGGTGTATATTAATTGAATATTTTCAAGTTGTATATTTCTGAATTCTAATGTTTCTAGTAATATAAAAAGAAATATCCCAGTTTTTAAATAATGCAACGAATTAATTAATTTCTGTAATTTAACTCCAAGCGCGACAGGCCTAGAAGGCCCTTGGCCTACCATCTGTCTGCTGGCCTCACGTCCACATGTGTTAATCACAGACGTAGACGATCATCTAGCCCGTGTAGGGGTGACATGTGGCTAGCATGTCGAGTCCCCCAGCCATTATAGCTGGTCTTCTCAACCTGGAGTCGCTACTTATTGTAGCTACCCAAATGCCTCACGATGCTGGGTGGGCACCGTTCCCATACTGGCCGAAATACCATGAGTATATTTCTTCCCCAATGGAGACTCGAACCAACGCGAGTTCCGTAGCTCTGCTCCAAGACTTTTCTTGCCTTACCCAATCGGCTACGGGACATTTTTTGTAATTTAGTTATTTTTTTTTTTAAATAACATTTATGTACAATAGAATAGGCTGGCCTGTACGAAATACAATATCTCTAGATTTTGAATTGTTGTATTTATAATTAATTTAAATTAGTTATTGGACATTTCTAATACCTACGAGTATATGTCAAAAATCTCCTTTTCTTACATTTGAAATCAAACCTGGTAATTATGCTAAAAACTTCACAATGAAATTTCATTTTTCGCAGAAGTCCTTAACAGAAACCCACAAGAAGTTGTATAACTGATAACTTATTGGGAATCACTGTAATGTTGCAATTACATTTATTCTCCATAAATAATTTCTCTTTTAATGGGAAAAATTTGATCAAAGCAGATAAAGAAAATTGCATTATTTTTGTTCAACTCTACTGCCTAACGAAACGATATTTAATGATTTATTAAAACATTTCGAAACTAAAATAATTACTTAGGCCTACCTTTTGTAAATAGTTGTTACAGTATTACTCGCTGACTCAACCATGGAGTTTATCTTGAGACACGCAAGACATAAATCAATACAGTTAAATCCAGTTAAAATATTAAAAACTTGAAAAATATTCTTACCTGACAAAAACAAAAATTATATTTCCCGCGTGTGATGATAATACAAAAATTAAGCTGTTTACTATTTAAAATACGAATCTAGAGGGTTATCTAAGCAAGGGTCAAGATTTCTGATTTATTAATTGGAATGAAGATGACGTAGACAAATTCGTAACGGCCATCTTAATAATTCTGTGATTGTGATTGATAGTATTTTATAAGTTTGTAGAACAATACACATTTTTTAATGTTTTCCCAGCAGTTAGTATGCAATTGTATACATCCCATAACAATAATAATTCTTCCGTTTCAAATATTCCATTTGTTTATTTCTTTACATCTTTATTTATCATTGCGATAATTTCAGGATTAAGTTCAATTCGAAGTGTTCCTCTCTTTCAAAGTAAGATTTTTCCATCTATGGACTCTTACGTCTTCCTCTGCTTCTTTGCCATGTTGTATAATAACACTGGTCAACATGATTTTTGTCTCATGAGTACCAATAGTTGTACTTAATGCAGTTTTTTATCGTCTTTTCAAATATGTATTCGGAACTTCTCCATCACCCACAGTTTTTTTATTTCAATTTCAATTAATGGATTTAAATAATTATTTTTTTAATAAACTTTTTTGTTCATTTGTCGAGTGAGCGATGAGCACGGGGAACACTTTCATCAGGAGATTTCAGCTATGGAAAAGATATATCAAGGCAAATGGAATCCTAATATGCTGACCGATTATTGTTGAACCATCAAGAGGGATGCTCCACAGGCGAAATATAGCAGGAAATCGTCATTTCTTACCTTCTAGGTCAGTCCGAATGTTCGAATATTGTGTAGTTACGAATGTAGAAAATATTAAAGTGTTCGAAATTATAAATGCCTGTATATTGGATGGAGAAAAACCGATATCATATTTGAATTCACGAGTAAAAATACTATCAGAATCATATATTTTTCTTTCAGAGACAAAAAAATCTTTTTTGTTGCTCAGTGTATTTAGGGAGCGGATTGTTTATGTTCTAAGAGTTAAGATTGCAACATAGTATAGTGATAAAAATTAAATAACAAGTCTTTATATCCAATCAAAAGAATTTTTATATAACTTACAAAAAAAGTGTCTTAATAATTTTTGTGTGGGATCTAGCAATATTAGATTTATATTACACAACTTAAGTCCTGCGCCGTTGCCGAATGGTTAAGGCAGGAAGCCTTGGCGCAGCGCTACGGAACCTGTGCTGCTTCGAGTCTGAGTCTCCATGTGGGAAGACATTTTCTCATGGCATTTCGGCCAGTATGGGACCGGTGCCCACCCAGCATCTTGAGGTATTTGGGTAGCTACAATAAATAGTGGCTCCAGGTTGAAAAAACCAGCTATAACGGCTAGGGGACTCGACATTTTGACCACATGCCACCCCTACACTGGCTGGATGATCATCTATCTCTCGGACTGATACATGTGGATGTGAGGCCAGAAGTCGGCTGGTAGGCTAAGGGCCTCCTAGACCTGTCACGCCAGGAGTTTTTTTACACGCTGTATATTAGCTTGACCTGTATCTATCTATCTATCTATGTAACTGAATCTTTTAACACGATTTTCACCCACTTAAAATAATTGGATCGACTTGAAATTTAGTATACTTGTAAAGGACCCGTGACAATACAATAATTTCATATTTGTTTTCTAAAATCCTGGCCAGAATCATCAGAAAATCAAAAAAAGTGTCTTTGTATTTATGTAACGGAATCTTTGAACACAATTTTTACCCACTTAGAAACATTGGATCTACTTGAAACTTCGTATACTTGTAAAGGACCCGTGACACTACAATAATTTCATATTTTGTTTCTAAAATCCTGGCCAGAATCATCAGGAAATAAAAAAAAATAAAAACTGGTATAATAAGTTGCGGACTTGTCGACTTTTTAGCGAATCGTTGTAACAGATGAGTTGGTAGAGCGGTGAACTAGTGGTATATAATTTCAATAATGTATAGGTCGCTGGTTCAAATCCGGCTGGGGAGGGTTTTTTTTAGAAGAGTAATACTTTTAGCTTATACTACAATAGTATCGAATTTAAAGATATTTACATTTTTATCTTATTCTGTAAAATATTAAAACTAAAAAATAAAAAATAAATAATAGTTTTAAAAAAACTAAAACAACACGCTTTATTAGAAAACCGAACTAAAAAAATGAAAAATAATTTTAATTTCCAACACGCTTGGGATAAATAATTTTACCATCAAAAGCGTGGGGTGCTTTTTATGATTTTTACGTTTTCTCCTTTGAGACTTTACTTTTATCAATATCTGTTTATTATCAAATATATTAATTGATATTGAGCACCCCACACTTTTGATGGTAAAATTATTTATCCCAAGCATGTTGGAAATTAAAATTATTTTTCATTTTTTTAGTTCGGTTTTCTAATAAAGCGTGTTGTTTTAGTTTTTTTTAACTATTATTTATTATTTCATAACTTACTTTTAAATTAAAATAAATAATATTCTATTTAAATTATTTATTTTTAATTTAAAAATAAGACGTGTGATATAAAAGTAATATTACTAGATCCCACACAAAGTACTGAGAAATGTTTTTTTTTGTAAGTTATATTACAAAATAATCAGTGGTAAAATCGTGTTTATGCGCTCCTTTGGAAGGGAACTAATGCCGTGGGTCCCTCGACATGTAAAATAACCCCAGGCCTGAAAACAGAGGCCTCTGTGCAAAATTTGCAACGCTAATTACCTTAATTGTTAAAGAGCGTCGTTAAAAAAATAACATTATCTAAATATATTGAGTCCTAAACAATGTTTTAAAATTTGATTTGTGAAATCTTCATAGATACTAAAGGCCAACACGCACACACTACTGAGAAACACTAAGAAATTGGGACTGGAAGTAAATATCAATAAAACTGAATAATGGTTACACATAGAAATACATTATATAATGGAAATGCAAGCTAATGACAAATGAGGGAAATTTTGAAGAAGTGGCTGAATTCTAATACCTGGGAACAATAATCACAAACAGGAATGAGATGCACAAAGAAATTAAACATAGGCTCAATTCTGGAAATGCGTGCTATTAAGCATTACACAGACTCTTGATGTCCCAATTCCTTTCAAAAAACGTTAAACTGAAAATATATAAAACTATAATTCTACCAGTTATATTATACGGATGCGAAACATGGACTCTTACTTTAAGGGAGGAAAGGAAATTACGAGTAGTGTGGACCAAAGAGAGATGAACGGACATGTGAATGGAGAAGACTACATAACAGCGAACTACATGGTCTTTATAGGAAGCCAGATATAATGAGAACAGTTAAGTCTCGTAGACTGCGACGGACAGGACATGTGGCACGAATGGGAAATGAAAAACGTGCATGGCAGCTTCTTGTAGGAAAACCAGAGGGAAAACGCCCAGTTGGTAGACCAAGAATGAGGTGGAAGAATAACATTAACTGTGATTTGAGGTAAGTAGAGTATACAGGGGATGATTGGAAAGCATTGGCTCAAGATAGGGATGTATGGAGAGCTTATGTCAGTGCGGCCATGAACCTTCGGGTTCGATAGTGCCAGTGAGTTAGTTAGAAATCTTCAGTCTTTGCCTATCCAGTTGTGTTTCTACAGTATCTTGACCTCTAGGGAATTATGTTGTGCAATAGGTTGTAACGAAATGGTAATTTCTATTGAAATATCGGATATCACTTGTTCGTCGTAAAAGTGTGAATATAATGTTTACATTTTGATCGTGCATATGATTAACGGGATTTTATTTATTAGTGTTAATTCCAAAGTCTAGTTTGCGTCCGTCTGGGAGGGGAGAATTGGTGAACCAATAGGAATGCTTGAAATGCGTTATATATGTGCGCCACCACTTCCACGCTTGCTTACTTATAGTTGGTGAATGGGAGAGTGTTAGAGGAAAGACTCTAGCTGATTAGACGTGTTATAACATTAAAAAAGAAGTTACCAGAACACGTAGTTTTCCGCAGAGTTTATATTTCCTACACTCCTGTTTACCGCCTCTATCACTATTATTTATTTTCATTAAATTATATAAGCAGAATTTCGTACAAGTTTTAAATACTCAGTTTTTTTGAAACTATGAACAGCATGGTTATGGAATCTACACTGGAACTGCCACAAGAGCAGATGGATACGCCTTTGGCCCTTCAACGTCTGTGGTCAAGACGCACAACCATCACATCGTCTCTACCTGAGGAATCTGACCTGGGTATTCTAGAGGATCTCTGCCCATCTGGACAGGTTAGTAACTAATTAGGTGGATCTACGAGTGAAACTTCTAAAACCGGATAACGGATTTAACGTTGACACAGTTATAAATAACTGTATACAAAACACAGTAATTCTTCTACAGATTCATTCTTTGTTCAATTTACGAAACTAGAAAAAAAGGATGATAAATAAATGAGTTGTTCCAATTGGCTGAAACAAATTGATCGCTTGTGGTCTCGAGGTAGCGTACTGCCTTGTCACGCAGCGGGCCCGAGTTTGATTCCCGGACGGGACAGGCTCCTGGGTGAGTTTTTTTTCGGGTTTTTCCTCACCTCTAAGACAAGTGTGAGGAAGCTTAAGGCCCAACGGTCCTCGAAAATCATCTGGCCATCATCATCCTTCACCGGTGTGCGGGAAGCTACCATACCTATAATTCCCTAGTAAAGCTGCAAAGTATAGCATGAATATGCTATGATTGTCCTACCTGCTCTCGGGCAGAATTACTATGTATGGATGTATTGTAAAAAAAAAGAAAGAAGAAAGAAAGAAAGAAAGAAAGAAAGCTTTTCGCTTTCTTCCGCTTTAAGCTTGATTGAAAAAAAAAAAAGATTTTACTCGAGGAAATATAACTGTGTTTCATAGAAATTTCCTTCCAAATATATTTCTTTTTACTTTTCATGAAGTAATAATTCGTGCCGTAGCCAAATGGTTTTTAAGAGGCATGATGTATTGGTTCGTGTCCCTATGGAGAAACAATTTTCTCATGGAATTTCGGCCAATATGATCGCCCAAACTCTGTTAATGACAAGTGGATGATAAACCACCAGCCGGGTTGTGGACCAAGGGCTTTCTAGGCTTTATTTTATAAAAAAATAGTTTTTAAAAATGACTGGCTTGAGTAACTTTTTACAATCTGTAAAATTAATGATGGAGATTTTCTAATTCTTTAGAGAATTTGTAAATTAAATATATTATTTCTCTCAGGTAATAATTTACTGTATTAGATATAAACAAACACATGTGACACAGTGAAATCAAAAAGAGAAATGGAAAATTACTGTGAGCATGGAATGTAGACCATAGAGAAAGGATGTAGACGGATTCTTTCTTGTGAGTAAACAAATACATTTCCATATTACCCAGATCTATGTAGCGACATACATAAGATACAGTAAGATACACTGAATTGCTCTGCGACCGGAATAACCTGTATTTCAGCGGTGGATCAATTCTTCGGTTCCTCTCTTGAAGACAATGGAACCCCGACTTGGAATTTGGACGGGTTCCAAGTTGCCCCGGTTGTTAAATTAATAGCTATTGCCGTTGCATCTGACGGCCGTCTTTTATCCCCAGAATACACGCCTTGCACTCAGATTTTTAGAGGCAGAGTCGACTCCAGGGCCATTGTGCTGCCAGGAAGTTTATATCAGTTTAAAAATCCTGCCCCAGCGGACTCGAACCCTCAACCTTCCGGCTTGTAGGGCATTGCCATAACCAACCATACTACGGCGTACCCCCGAAATCATGTCTCTTTCTTTGTTGAAGACTTAAAGTAATTTTTTCATTGTAATAAAATAACGAATTAATAAATGTAAAACATAAGAAAAATGCTTAATACGTAATACTTCTTTAAAAAACGCTCTGACACAATACATTGACGAATACACCCAACATTTCTGACAGTTGTACAGCCTTAGACACAAAATTTGACCCATTGTCGAAGCTAAGTCTTTCTTTGTTCTATTTTCATAGAGTATTGTATATTTTCGAGTAGATTTCGTATGTATAGTTCAGTTCTGACTTCTGTAGCCCCATTTGATTGGTCTACAATGTATGGTGCGGTAAGAGGGGAGGACGAGTTGCAGGTACTGCCAGCAACTACACTCAGTTTTGAAAACATTATAGTTACTGCCTTGAATTTTTTTATGTACTAGTTCTGTGTTAGTGAATACTTACGTTTTCTCATATGTTTGGAGTGTTCATTATAGATTAGCGTTTTTTATAACAATTTATTTTATTATTATTATCGGCCGCGGTGGACTAGTGGTTATGCTCCTTGCCTCTGGTCCCGAGGGTCGCGGGTTCAAACCCGGCCGGGGTCGATGGATCTTTCAGGACGGAAAATCCAAGGAGCAAGTCCTCCGGGAGGGACTTTAAACCGTGGGTCCCGAGTCTGAAGATTTTCAGGATCGTAAAAAATCCTTAAGCCTGAATGAAAAGGCCTCTAAGCAAAATTTACCGAGTTTTCCCGTCCTAGTACTACCTTGGTTTCCTAGATGTCAGTATGAGGCGGAACGCTGATCACGGACCACTCAAAATGACATCTGTACGAAAACAAGTGTAACTAAATTAGTATGGTTCAAATACTTCCCTGTAGGGGGAGAGTGCCTAAATCTCTGTAAAGGGAAAATATAGGCTTACAATACAAATTATTATTATTATTATTATTATTATTATTATTATTATTATCATCATCATTAGAATGTTTTCTGCATGGCTACTACTTTCCTCCACCACTCGGCAATGTTCCCTCCTGCCACATGCCTTAGGATTGACCAAGACGGCTACAGCTACCAGAACTGGACAATAGTAAATCGTTTCTACATATAAATGTAGGCCTACACCTCTCTTACTCGTGAGTATAAGCTCTCGCATGATAGGACGTAGAAAAATTTGCCCTCCTAGAGATTGGTCAAATTCTGTATTTAAGGTTATACATTATCATAAAACACTAACAAATTCTTATTAAATTTGAAATTTTAAAAAATAAGTTCATATTATAATTTTGCAATTTGCATACAATATTTTGTTATAGATATATGCATGTTTTCATTTGTGAGCAAGCAATATAAAGAAGGAATCAATATAAATAATGACCCAATAAGGTTAGATATGTGTGTTAGGATTTAAAGTTTAAGACTAATCAATTGTAAAACTTGATTGATGTGATTATATTTTGCTTAGATATAAGAAATGTTTATCAATGTGTTACCAACATTTTCTATTTCATTACGTCATTTTGGGGGTATTATACTTAAGGTGCCCCAAACTTTTGGGCAAGTCGGCACTCTTAAAGTGATCCTGATCAAAACAAAACCACGTGATCTGCTCGCTTTTTATTGGTTATGGACACCGACCTACGATATAGAAGCAATAAGTACTCGAAAAAGTAGTTCCCTTCATTAAATTAAAAATGTATCCTCTGAATATACTTGTTATTCTTCGTGAATAAAAGTAATGATATCGAAAACATAGAAAATATTCTAAAATATACCTAATCAATAATTACAACTTAAAATGGTTTATTACATATGGACGATGCATTTGAGTCATGCTTTAGTCGATTCTGAAGCAACAAAATGGCTAAAGGAGTCGAGTCTTCTGTTCCTGTGCCGCCATCTAAATTTTTAAAACCAATGTCTGGCTAAACTTTGACTAGTGATCAAAAAAAAAAAAAACTCCTGGCGCGACAGGCCTAGAGGACCCTTAGCCTACCAGCCGGCTGCTGGCCTCACATCCACATGTGTCAATCACAGAGGTAGATGATCATCAGCCAGTGTTGGGGTGACATGTGGTCAGCATGTCGAGTCCCCCAGCCGTTATAGCTGGTTTCCTCAACCTGGAGCCGCTACTTATTGTAGCTACCCAAATGCCTCACGATGCTGGGTGGGCACCGGTCCCATACTGGCCGAAATACCATGAGAAATTTTCTTCCCCCATGGAGACTCGAACCAGCGCATGTCCCGTAGCTCTGCGCCAAGGCTTCCTGCCTTAACCGCTCGGCTACGGCGCGGGACGACTAGTGATCAAAAAACAGTTATTTTAAATGTATTTCACAAGTTCAGTGAAAAATCTCACCAGATCTTGTAATCTATCCCATTTAACGATGACATGTCTTATATAATTCACACATGCTTCCTGTCAGTATGACAGTAATTGTGGCGGCAATGGCGGAAGAATATAATTACTTTTGTTGTTAGGATCACTCTAAGAGCGGATAAGGTATAGTGGTTGTGTTCCTTGCCTCCAGTCCCAAGCGTCGCGGGTCTAAACATGGCAGGGATCGATGGATTTTTAGGGTGGAAAAATCGAAGGGTCAGTCCTCCGAGAGAGACTTTAAGCCATGGGTCCCAAGTGTGAAGATTTTGAGGCTCGTAAAAAACTGCAACCCTGAATAAAAAAATCTCTATGACTATTTAACTCATGCTACAAATGCTAGTCAATGACCAATCACGTTCCAATGAATGTTGTTTTACAACCAATGACAGTCGTGTTTCACCTCGCCCTTTATCGATTTCTCTTTATCAGCTCCTGCTTTTGTGATAAAGAAAGCTCCTCCTTTTTAATGTTCTGAACAGGTCAAAACATTGACGATTTTTTTTATTATTAATTTAACACTTCTCATAGAAGAATAAATTATATTTGAAGAGAAAAATTTTCGCCTAGACCGGGACTCGAACCCGGGACCCTTGGCTTTCCGGGCCAAGTGCTCTACCAACTGAGCTACCGAGGCGAGTTACGATCTAGACGCAAATTTTTCTCTTATGTACGTTGTAATTCCCTCGCGTCAAATGCTTGAAACCATAGCTTCTATCTTTGCAAATGGCGGCTTCTTAGTTAAGAAGACATTTATTGGGAATTTAACACTACTTTATAGCCAGTAGGGCTTCTATTGACGATTTTTTTTATTATTAATTTAACACTTCTCATAGAAGAATAAATTATATTTGAAGAGAAAAATTTTCGCCTAGACCGGGACTCGAACCCGGGAATTACAACGTACATAAGAGAAAAATTTGCGTCTAGATCGTAACTCGCCTCGGTAGCTCAGTTGGTAGAGCACTTGGCCCGGAAAGCCAAGGGTCCCGGGTTCGAGTCCCGGTCTAGGCGAAAATTTTTCTCTTCAAATATAAGGTCAAAACATTATTTTTCTCCAACAAATATATTGAATATAGCAAATAATGAAAAGATTCCTTGATTTTACTGAGTTGTTTACTAAAAAAAATAAATGAATAACCGGTAATGTTGATTATGATATATAGTTTGATGTGTTTCATTATTTCTCCACTTGGGTGCACTCTTACAATATTGCGATCTTATTTGGCAATACATAATATGATCAAGCAGCAGTGAATGAACATAACCTCACATTTCTGATTTGTTTTCAAACATCGCCGTTTGCATTAAATAAATAAATATTTTAAAATAACTATAGTTAAACAATGATTTGTGAGTAAACAGCTTAATTTTATTCGTTAAATAGTCCTAACAAATGCCACTCTTGATTTCCAAATTCTCTAGATAAATTGGAAATCACTCGTGGCATTACTTATGAAAATTTAATCGATCTTCATTCATTTAAGTAATATCTTAGTTGTCTACTAGATGTCTCATTGAGGCGATGTGCTAACCACATGTCAATCGTTGACATATGTAGATAAAGGAGCGTAATTAAATTAGCTTGGCGTAACAAGATTGCCTAAAGCAGCATTTAACTACAAGACAAGAGGTTCAAGGAATGTAGGAAGGCCCGTGAAAAGATGGACAGAACAACTGTGAGGCGGAACAGGCATTTTGCCTAGTCCGTGAAGTGAAGAAGAAGAAGAAATTAGCTTGGTTAAGAAACTCCCGTTAGGGAGCACCCGTGTTCCCATGTGGAACGTATGGGGTATATACATACATACATACCAACTTTTGGGTATAGTACAATGCTCTTCATCTATTTCGCACATACGCTTCTATACGTTAGTGCCATTTGGCAATATTATAGGCCATTTTTAAAGATTACCCCAAAAATAATTTTTCCCATATTGCAAAATCTCTAGCCGTGGCGGAATAAGCAAAAATAACAGTGCCACGATAAATCCTCAGAGGTATAACACTGCCATTTTCTAAATAATTTGGAATGATCTCATACACAATCTAAGTAGGCCTATCTCATTAATATTAAATCGAATAATTTTACATAGTTGAATACTGAAAAGACTTATGTAGCATTTAATTTTTCAGTAGTCAGTATTTTATTGCATAGTGTTAGGCGTAAACTTATCAAAACACGTGCGTCGAATTTCTCTAGAGGGGTTCTAAGTTGCCTCTCATTTTAGAAATCAGTCAGCGACGCCATTACTGTTTCCTATAAAAAATAGTCTAGTCAAGAACAATAAGTAGGATAGCAAAAAATTAAAACATATAAAATAATATTGAAACCAATAGTTATGTTTGGAAGCGAAACATGGACATTATCAGAAAAAAGTACATGTTAAACACACGGGAAAGAAGAATATTAAGGAAGATATATGGAGTAGTACAGGAACAAGATATTTGGAGAAATAAAACAAAACCAGGAATTGAAATAATTATATAGGGATTTAGATCTGGTAGGAGATATTAGAAGGAGACTGGAATGGGTAGGACATGTGTAACGGAGGGAGCAAGAAAGAGCTGCAAGAAATATTTTAGAAGGGAAACCGGAAGGAAGAAGAAAGGTTCGAAGACAGAAACTAAGATGGTTAGATAAGGTTGAGGAAGACTTAAGACAACTGAAGGTTAAAAGATGGAGACAGAAAGCTAGTAATACAGAAGAATGGGCAGTTGTTATGAAGGAGGCCAAGGCAGGGACCGTAGAGCCGAAGGAGGAAGAAGAAGAAGAATAAAAAAATAGTCTACCATAAAAAGAGATTAAAGAAGCAGGTTATTAATGTATTATATATATATATAGCACTGATTGATTTTTTGTTATTTTTTTTAAATTGGTAGATATTTAAGAAACATTTTAAATGTCAATTATTTAATATGAAGACAATTGTTTATAGATAGAATAATTGAAATCTGGTTATGAAAGAGCCGATGAATTTTGCTCATAGGGCTTTTTTACACTTGAGATTATTTTACATTTCGTAAATCTACGATATGGGACCCACGACTTTAGTTGCCTTCATAAGGAACCCATACTCAGCACTTTTAGGCTCCGAAAAATCTATCGACTTCGGCTGACAATGAGTTAGAACTCGCGAATCTTGGAACCAGGGGTGAGTTTGTTAACCCATTCGCTTCAGGTTTAAATGCTCAATACATTTCCCCAGAAACTGGATTCAACGTACCGTGCATTATATTGTACATTTTCAAACGTTCAAAACAAACAAAAGATAACGGTACTTGAGATTACAATAAGGGTGAAGGCCAAATCTACCATTCATAAATGTTATCAAAAGATTACCCTGCGAAGAGATGTGCAAAACATTGCAAAATATATAACAGCAGAGTTAAGCGAGTGTACCTCGTCTTCTGAGGTGAAAGCCATTTAACTGCCAGCGAGTCACCTCGTTGTTTGAGGCTAATGGGTTAATCACTAATCCATCGGGACAAACAGTTTGGATAGATTTGAAGGTCTAACATGTTAGCATTTCATTAACACATGGTTAAAGAATACAGAAAAAAATTATGTAAAAAGTTGTTTAATGAATTCCTAGTAAACAATCTGAAAACTTTCACAACTTCAACGCTGTAGTCCTTCCGTGTAAAAGCAAGGTTGCATTAATAATATAATTGAATGTATTTACAAGCTGGGGACAAGTTCAATTGATTTAATTAGTTCATTCACTTCCCATATTATTTCTCCAAACGTTCTTCTCATAATTTGTTATTGAATTACTCTACTGATTTTTAATCAATGCCACCAGGTTGCCATTACATTTCTGGTATTCTCTCCTGTCATGGCCTATTTGTAACCAACTTCTGAGGTTGGGACACCTGAAAGACGAGGTTACGGCTGTCCCGATGATATGAGAGATGATGATCGTAGTAATGATGCACCAGGAGATGCCTAATGTAAACATAATCTACAGTCCAGCCGCTGAGTTCCCGGCCCTGACGTTTAGGTTGTACGAGGGGTAAAGGGAGAAACTTGCCCTCTACTGCCAATAAGGAAATAGTTGAAGTGGGAGTAAACGTCTGCCACAACCAATCACTGCTCTTGACGCCGCTAGTAAGGTTTGAAATTGCTGCGATGTTGTCGGCTGTATTTCTGCTAACCGCCATGATTTGATATTTCGCGTGGTACATAAAGCGGCCCCTTCCCACTGAATATCCATATCAGCAACACTGTCGTGAAAACGTCAGGGCCGGAGATTCAGCGGCTGGATTATAATGAGGCGAATATGATATTGTTAATAATGATGGTCAGATGGTGTTTGAGGACCGTTTGGGCCTTAAAGTTTCCTGACATTTGTCTTATAGGAGAGGAAAACCCCCGGAATAAACCTTACCCAGGAAATTTGTCCCGACCGAGGATCGAACTCGGGCCCGCAGCACGTCTCCTTCGAGACCACAGAGGTGGGTATTATTTTAGTGTACAGTTACACAAAATTTATGATTATGTAGAATTTGTATAGGTACATGGGCCACAGGTTACAATCGATTGTGATTATTTCGGTATCGAATATAGTTCAAGGGTAGAATGAGTTTTTTTGGTAGGTTTTAAGTTTAACATAGTTAAAACCTTTTTTACCCCTAATTCATATAATGATCCTTGCATTAAGTACTATTTTTTTCCGTTCTGTTAATATCGCGTCTTTTAAATTATTTTCATCTCCACTCCTAATATTCCCCCCCCCCCCGCTAAATATCGTACTTTGTTCGAACCAAAACTATATTTATATTCCTCCTGTCTCTAATTCCATTCTGCAACATACTTTGTCCGTTTTAATGTTCCTGAAATTTTAACCAGTAGATTCCAGCTTTACAATCCTCCTTAAATTAAATTATTTTAACGTACTAAATCCACGAAATATCAGGTCATTCCCTTGAATCTTATTACTGCAGTGTTTTTTTTTTCAATGCCCCAGATTCCCATTTCGACATTTATAATGTTCTCTCCTGTCATTGGCGTAATTGTGTAACCCACTTCTAAGGTTGGGGCCCTGGAAGGTGGGGTTACGGCTTCCCGATGATATGATGGGTGATGATGTGGTGCGCCAAAAGAGTCCTTAATCCTAAACTTAACCTAAGGTGAATATGAATGATGATGATTATGATTACCGCATGGTGTTCACGGATCGTTTGGGCAATTATTAATATTTTTAAATTTAGCTTTCCCCCCCCCCCAACACATGACGTGGCATTACAATGGAGTTAAATTATTTTAAACTTACTTGAAGTCTTTGTATAGTAGAATGCCTTCAAAGAAGCACATATTCATTGAAATGTAAGGTAGATAATTACAGTAAGAGCTCCTTATTCGCGGGGATATGTTCCGCAAATATGCCGCGAATACAGAAACCGCGAATACGGAATGGTAATTTGTATGGGTATATAGGGGATACGTTTCAACAAAGTTCGAAGATAAAAATTAAATAAAATAAATCAATTAATGAGAGATTTAGAACAATTTCCTTTTACTCGACATTATAAATTGGCAACAAAGAAGAAGAGACGCGTGTTATTCAATCAAAATAATTGCAACGAATGACAAGTTGAAACAATAAAACACCGATCGTGGCGAGGGCGGCATTAATCAACGGACATAGCGGCACATGAAATACAGCGGCGGTGGCTTTTAACAACGAACTTTAGGCTTAGTGACAATAAGGCTTGTTTTACTTTGATATTAATTTATCCATTTGATTTGAATCACTGTTTGTAAAAGCCGCATTGACACGTGCCTGCAGTAAAAATAAAAGTATCCGATGCGTTAATAAAGGATACGACTGGATCCGCGAATAAAGACATTTTTTACCCGCGAATATAGGAACTGTCGCAATTGTTAAACCCGTGAAAAACGAAAACGCGAATCGCGAATAAGGAGCTTTTACTGTATGGGAATAAAATCAGGAGAAAACACTTCCCGCCCATTTCTGTGAATATGTTCAGAAGATAGACCAATGGACGGGAGAAGAACAAGAGGAAGACCGGCCGAGATTTGGATAGATAGTGAATGCACATCCATTACGTCTTCCTCCGAGGAGTGATTTTGGAAATAAACATGATGAAAATCCTATTGTATTGTAAGCCTATATTTTTCCTTTACATAGATTTAGGCACTCTCCCCCTACAGGGAAGAATTTGAACCATACTAATTTAGTTACACTTGTTTCGTATAGATGTCATTTTGAGTGGTCCGTGGTCAGCGTTCCGCCTCATACTGACATCTAGGAAACCAAGGCAGTACTAGGACGGGAAAATTCGGTAAATTTTGCTTAGAGGCCTTTTCATTCAGGCCTAAGGAATTTTTACGAGCCTGAAAATCTTCAGACTCGGGACCCACTGCTTAAAGTCTCTCCCGGAGGACTTGCTCCTTGGATTTTTCCGTCCTAAAAAAATCCATCGACCCCGGCCGGGTTTGAACCCGCGACCATCGGGACCAGAGGCAAGGAGCATAACCACTAGTCCACCGCGGCCGATGATGAAAATCCTACAAATTATGATTAAGAAGAAGAAGAAGTATTGTTAACCCGTAAGCACACGCGCCAGGGTAAAAAATACCCAGACGTTATTCTTTTTGTTGGCAACACTGTGTTTGAATTTAAATTTATCTGCCGTTTTCAGTACCTTTCTTTCAGATATTTTTGCATTGTTGTATGTAAGATTTAGTTAGTTTTCCTGTGACTGCAGGAGTTTATGCATGCATATATCAAGATTGGGTAAGAATTACCCAGCGCGTGTGAATAAGTAACATAAATAGTGAATCATTTTATTTGTGCGCCATTTCTATTTTCCATTACAAAATGGACTTATAATATAGGCAAAGTGGACAAATAGTAAACTGGCTAAATGAAGATGAAGATGTTATTGAACATGAATCAGGAGATGAAGCCGATCATCTCTCCGAATGTGAACATAATTCTGATACAGAACAGGAAGCAACTATGAGTGATGAAGACT
Organism: Diploptera punctata; assembly: GCA_030220185.1. Taxonomy (NCBI): domain Eukaryota; kingdom Metazoa; phylum Arthropoda; class Insecta; order Blattodea; family Blaberidae; genus Diploptera; species Diploptera punctata. Next base: position 1,136,374 of record JASPKZ010003860.1, on the reverse strand, counting down.
ATGAGGATGATGCTACACTGTCTTAGTTTGTTAGTTACAAAGGTAAAGATGGAACTTATTGGAGAAAATAGATCCACTATTCGAAGATTGGCTGGTGTGGAGGAACAAACCCAATCGACACAGAAACGTATGAAGATGTCTTCAGTTTGATGTGAAGTATGTCCGAAGAAGAAAGATCGTAAAACAACTACTTCATGCCACATCTGTACCAAGATGATCTGTAAAGAACATTCTGTGCCTTTCTGCGAGGGGTGTGCCAATTCTGATGCTGGAAGTGACAATAGTGTTTGAGTGAGTGGCTCCCAAATGCTATAATCATTATTTATTTCTAATTAATGTTAGCACTGAACAAGAAACATAATATTGCAGTATTTTTCTGAAGAACATTATTGTGTAGTTAATGCTCATGTGCATTGTTAATTTTTTTAGGGGGGGGGGCAAATCCCGATTCAGGAAGTGAACATAGTGTGTGAGTGGCTGCTAAATATATATGACCTTTTCATAATTTTTGTTGGCACTGAACTAATACATTATACTACAGCATTTTTGTGAAGAAAATGTAGTACATACTTAGATCTTATTTTATGTATTGTTAAATTGAACAATAAATAATTTAGACATGGTCAAATGAAGGATAGTCATGGTCAAAATAAATATATAATTATAGAATATTCTACAAATTACATTTTGCTGTTAATATCACTTAATAAAGTTTCGGGTAAAAAATACCCAGCGCGTGTGGTAATGGTACAAAATTATGCGCGTGTTCTGACGGGTTAAGAACCTTGTGCAGAGTTAACATTTATGTTAAAACTGTATATCGTAGTTAATAAATAACACGGTTAACCAAGGTATCATGTGAAGTATAACATTAATTTAATTAAAATCTCATACAAAAGTTACCCTATTCGGATTTATACTCATGTATGGAAATGTCTTTATAACAAGGCAAAAGTTAATGATCTGTGGAGTTTATTACGTAAGAGCCTCAAGAGAGGTCAGTGATATGCACTGTTACGTCATCAAGAACTTGTGGAACTGTCCCTAAGTAGAAAGAAAATACTATGCAGTTCTGGCTTCTTCAGCCGCTTTCTGGGATCTATGTGTTTGTTGCGGTAAGAGGGGAGGGCTAGTTGCAGGTATAGCCAGCAACTACCCTCCGTTCAGAAAACATAATAGTTACTACACGTTGCGTTTTATCATTTACTAGTTCTGTGTTAGTGAACATTTTTGTTGTCTAGTAAGTTTAGAGTGTTCATTATAGAATAGCACTGTTTTTATAACAATTTATTATAATTTTTTATTATTAATGAGAACATGATTTTTGCTTGGCTACAGAACTGGGCTGCATATAGAATATATAAAATAGTTATTCTCCTATTTATATTACGTGGATGCGGAACACGCACTCTAATTTTAAGGGAGGAAAGAAGATTACGAGTATTTGAGAATAAAGTTCTTAGTAAAATTTTTGGACCAAAGAGAGATGGACAGGTGAATGGAGAAGACAGTGAGCTACATGGTCTTTATAAGAAGCCAGATATAATAAGAACAGTTAAGTCTCGTAGACTGCGATGGACAGGACATGTGGCACGAATGGGGAATGAAAGGCGTGCATGAAAGCTTCTTGTAGGAAAACCAGTGAGAAAACTCCCAGTTGGTAGACCAAGAATGAGGTGGGAGAATAACGTTAATAATGATTTGAGGGAAGTAGATTATACAGGGGATGATTGGAAAGAATTGGCTTGGGATAGGGATATGTGGAGAGCTTATGTCCGCGCGGCCATGAAAACCTAACGGTTCGAAAGTACCAGTGAGTTAGTTTAGTTTGTTATAGGCTGATGAACTGTACTTACTAAGGGAGGCACGCCATAGCGTAGTGGTTAAGGCACTGAGCTACAAGCCGGAGAGTCGAGGGTTCAAGTCCCGTTGGGGTCAGGATTTTTAAACTGACCCAAACCCTCTGGTGGCACTATGGCCCTGGGGTCGACTCAGCCTCTAACGGAAATAAGTACCAGACGCTTGTTCTGGGGGTAAAGGCGGCCGTTACGCAGGGCTGACAACCCGGCTGACATAAAGTGCCGATTGTCTAGAAAAAGTGGAAGCCTTAACCTCCCACTACCCCAAGGGCCTCCGGGCCTGTTGTGGGATGGTTTTACTTACTGTACTTACTAATCCCAAATTTTAATATACTGATCTTCAGTTTGATGCTTTAGAAAAGCAAGGTCAATCGCATCGATAAGTATTATGTGACACCATAGAGCAAATTCCTGTTTCCATATGGTAAGAGTAAGTATGAATAAGGCTAATTGTTTGAAAAAACCGGAGAGAAGACTTGTATAAATATTTAAGTTTGTATCAAAGATAAGGGAAACTGAGAATCACACTCAGATACGCCATCTTGGTACGTATACCCTTAGACAAAAAAAAAAAGTCATATCTTGAACGCACATTTCTTTTAAGTCCTACTCGGCACAGCGCTGGGTTCAAACTAGGAAACTAGTCATAATTGTGTAGTCCCTGAGCTACTGTGTTATGTCGCATGAACTGAAGACACTCCTACGTGTCCTGTTAGGTCAGCGGTAAAGCATACAGTCGCTGTTTCTGTTAATGAAGGTCGCAGGTTCGCATCCTCAATTATGCAGTTTTTTTCGTGATATTTGTATTAAAATGTTTTATGAATTAAATACATTTGAATTAAATCAATGTTAATGTCGTTATTGTAACAAATACATTTTCCACGTCCACCGCTGTGGTCTCGAGGTAGCGTGCTGCCTTGTCACGCAGCGGGCCAAGGTTTGATCCTCGGCCGGGGCAGTTTTTCTGGGTGAGGTTTTATCGGGGATTTTCCTCACCTCTAAGACAAACTTTAAGGCCCAAATGGTCCCGAAATCATATGGCCATCATCATCCTTATCATTATCATCATCATCATCCTTCACCGGTGTGGAAAGCAACGGGAAGCTACCACACCTACAATTCCCTAGTAAAGCTGCAAGCATATCATGAAAATGCTATGATTGCAGTGAAGGGCCTGTCCTCGGGCAGAATTATTATGGATGGATCGATCCATCCATCCATAGTAATTCAGCCCGAAGGCAAGTCCTTCACTACAATAACATTTTCATGCTATGCTTGCAGCTTTACTAGGGAACTGTAGGTGTGGTAGCTTCCCGTTGCTTTCCACACCGGTGAAGGATGATGATGATGATGGTCATATGATTTCGGGGACCGTTTGGGCCTTAAAGTTTTCCTGACATTTGTCATACAGGTGAGGAAAACCCCCGATAAAAACCTCACCCAGAAAAACTGCCCCGACCGGGGATCGAACCCGGGCCCGCTGCGTGACAAGGCAGCACGCTACCTCGAGACCACAACGATGGACCTGTGGATGGATATTTACCACATTTAGGGTTTGTTTTAGGTAATTTCAATGTATTGCGTACGATAGACTGTGATGCGCAGAGTCTGCGCAAAAGCAATAACCTCTAACAAGTTTGTTTATAATAAATCATATCGAGTTTTACCATGGCTCAGCGCGTACACAAAGACATAGGCACAAGGCAATCTCAATGTCCCGCAGATTGAGGGCGGTAATAGATGCTGAGGGTTCATACACCCGATATTGATTTTGTTTTTGTTAAAGTTTTCATTTAGAAGATATTATTTTCTTTCCTCATTTATTTATTAGAAGACGGTTTTAATTAATGTTTTTGTGTGTGCATTAACGCCATAAAACTCAAATATAAAATTAAATATGAATCTATAGTACAGGCGAATTGCTATCCTAACATTCAGTTTAAAAAATAGAAGAACGGAAATCGAACCCGAGAGGTTACGAACTCAGATGATGTGTGTTAAACCTCTCGACCACGGAAACACACTAAGCCAAGCTCTCTCTTTCATGTTGCTTGAGTGTGCACTGCGTTAACTACGAGCAGCAAACAACCCAGTACAATTACTGAAAACGTGTTAATGTGAATACGGCTTCTGCGAGCGCTCACGAAGTTCTCCGATCGGTTGATAGAATCTGCGGATGACTCTCTTCTTTTTTTTTTTTTTTGTCTAGGGTGTACCTGTTGTAACCTAACAACAGAAGAACATCTATTTTAGGAACAGTAAACATTGTGGAACTTACAGATGAAAGAAGACTAGATTATTCTATCCATATTAATTAAAAACAACTAAACTCACTAGCAGTATCCAACCCGGAGATTTATGGTAACACGGTTATAAACTTTGCATACATCCCTATCCTGTGCTAATATTTTTTAATGACTCCCTATATAATTCACATCTTCAGATAATTTTAATGTTATTCTCCGCCACATTCCTGGCCTACCTATTGGGCGCTTCCCTTTGGCTTTCCTAGAAGAGGTTTCCATGTCCTATTAGTGCCACAATTTATTCCCTTTATATTCTACGAGATGTAACTGTTCTTATTACACCTGGTTTTCCATAAAGATCATAGAGCCCACTGTTATGCAGCTTCCTGCATCGACATCGACCATCCTTCTTTTCTTTGGTCGTCTCTCCTACCTCCTTGCAATTAATATTAATTTTGGAAGTGTTATCTTGCATTCTTACTTTGTGACCCAACTTCCTTGGTCTTGTACACTTGAATAACTTAGCAATATTCCATCTTTCTTCTAATTCATCCATTTTCTTATAATATCTCATTCTCCGATTACCAAACTGGTCCATGCATCCTCCTTTAAAAAACATGATGATTTTTTCTGATGTTTTTATTCTTCATTTTTATGCTAGACATACGAGTATAATCTAAGTTCTATTGTATTAGAAACATAGTAACATTCTCCATATTCGATGCCGCGGGAAACCTATCTGGCAACATTGCATTTCACTGGCAGCAGCAGTGCACCGATGCGACGAACATGAGTTGCGGGGATTCACTGTCTTCCTCCTGCCCCGCCATCACAAACCCAGAACACTGTCTTGCCTATGATGCGTCATTGGAGTCTACAATGCCAGTGAACTTGAACAAATGGATGATGGATGAAACCCAACATGAATTCACGCCGAAGGGGGCTTTAAAACGACATACAAACAAGTGTGTCAGTGGATAAAAAAAGTCATGCTCTAAAGTGAGAGGAGACATTATTATTAAATCTTTCAAGAAGTGCGGCATAAGTAACGCTCTCGATGGCAGTGAAGACATCTTATATATGAAGAGGACAACGATGACGACGAAGAGGAAGAAGAAGAAGAAGAAAGTTCAGATGACGATTTTCAGGAATTTGAAAGTTCAGAACGGTTTTATAAAGTAACATTTTTTTAGTGTAGCTTTGCAATCTAATAATAAATAAATAATAGTTTTAAAAAACTAAAAGAACACGCTTTATTAGAAAACTAAAAAAATGAAAAATAATTTTAATTTCCAATACGCTTGGGATAAAATAAAGTGGTCAACAAAAAAATCATCTCCAACACATATAGAATAAAATTAGAGTTATCAACAAAAAGAAAATAATTTTACCATCAAAAGCGTGGGGTGGTTTTTATGATTTTTACATTTTCTTCTTAGAGAGCTTACTTTTATCAATATCTGTTTATTATCAAATATATTAATTGATATAGAGCACCCGACGCTTTTGATGGTAAAATTATTTTCTTTTTGTTGATAACTCTAATTTTATTTTATGTGTTGGAGATGATTTTTTTGTTGACCACTTTATTTTATCCCAAGCGTATTGGAAATTAAAATTATTTTTCATTTTTTAGTTTTCTAATAAAGCGTGTTCTTTTAGTTTTTTAAAACTATTATTTATTTTTTATTTTTTAGTTTTAATAATTTACAGAATAAGATAAAAATGTAAATATCTTTAAATTCGATACTATTGTAGTATGAGCTAAAAGTAATATTCTTCTACAAAAAAAAAACCCTCCCAGCCGGATTTGAACCAGCGACGTATGGATTACTGAAATTATATACGGTACCACTAAGAGTTCACTGCTCTACCAACTGAGCTCTTACAACGATTGACTAAAAACTCGATAAGTCCGCAACCTATTATACGAGTTTTCATTTTTTTGATTTTCGGATGATTCTGGCCAGGATTTTAGAAACAAAATATGAAATTATTGTATTGTCACGGGTCCTCTACACGTATACAAAGTTTCAAGTCGATCCAATGTTTCTAAATGGGTGAAAATCGCGTTGGAAGATTCCGTTACATTGATACAAAAACACTCTTTTGATTTTCTGATGATTATGGCCAGGATTTTAGAAAATAAATATGAAATTATTGTATTGTCACGGGTCCTCTACAAGTATACAAAGTTTCAAGTCGATCCAATGTTTCTAAGTGGGTGAAAATCGCGTTGAAAGATTCCGTTACATTGATACAAAAACACTTTTTTTGATTTTCTGATGATTATGGCCAGGATTTTAGAAAATAAATATGAAATTATTGTATTGTCACGGGTGCTCTACAAGTATACAAAGTTTCAAGTCGATCCAATTATTTTAAGTGGGTGAAAATCGTGTTGAAAGATTCCGTTACATAGATAGATAGATACAGGTCAAGCCTAATATAAAGCGTGTAAAATGGTAAAAAATTTGTTTAAAAATGCTTAAAAAATTAAGGTGCATCTTATAGTCCGTAAAATACGGTAATATATACACATTTTGGGTCATTGTAGGCCAGAAAATAATGAGTTTTGTTTGTCCTTTTTGTCTTTTTTTTTTTTTTTTGGTCTTTTTTAGCCTCTTTTTTAGGTCTTAATGGCTTTCTTTGCAACTTTACCTTACTTTCACTACATCTATAACATTTGTATAATTCAAGAATTCGCAGAGGTTAAGTCTCAATTCCAACTTATTTTAAAAACAGTGTAGTTTTACTTTCTAAAGACTTCATATTTCAAACACTTTTGTTCCGCGAGAAAACTATGGAACCCTCACAAAATATCCCGTTATTTTTAACCACCACTTCGAGCAGAGGGGTGAAGAATGCGATGTTATCTTTATCCACTCGTTAGCAACTGTAACATTTTTTACGTCCTTTTTCCAGTTTTTAGGTCTTTTGTAGGATATCTTTAGGTCTTTTTAAAGGCATTTTATAGGGTAGGTTCTCAACTTTCAAGCCCTAATTATAACATACAATATAAAACTGGACGAATCATAATATGTCAGTATTAATATTTCGAAAAAGTTCCACCGCTGTGGTCTCGAGGTAGCGTGCTGCCTTGTCACGCAGCGGGCCGGAGTTCGATCCCCGCTCGGGACAAGTTTCCTGGGTGAGGTTCTTTTCGGGGTTTTTCCTCACCCTAAAGACAAATGATTGGTTACTTTAAGGCCTAAACGGTCCCCGAACATCATCTAGCCACCATTATCATCAATATCATATTCACTTCATTAGATTAAGTTTAGGATTAAGGCCTCTCCTGGCTCGTTATCACCCATCATATCATTGGGGCAGTGTAACCCCGCCTTCCAGGCGCCCCAACCTCAGAAGCGGTTTAATTCCTCTTTTAACCTTCTATTATTTTGTGACTACTTAAATATGTTCACTAAATAATAAGTGAAATAAAAAAAAAGCTTAAACCCCATAAAAATAATAAATAATTTAAAGATACAATACACCAATGCCAAGAGAGAATGCCTGAAATGTCAATGACAAACAAATGGCATTGAAAAAAAAATCGAAGAAACATTTGCACATAACAAGATCTTAAATACTGTATCTAAATTCACTGATTTGAATGGAAAATTATGAGAACAAATATGTGTACTAATGAAAGATAATTTACTTCTAGATATTAAGATATAGTCCTAAGACCTAAAATAAAACACCTAATAACGTTTTATACTTTAGTAGAAATTAAGACATGGTCCTATACCAATTCCGAGCTAAGCTTCAGTTGTACTATAAACAAACTTGCATAAGGTATTCTTCGTCGACACTGTCTACTGGCGGACCCGTGGTGCTATTTTTACCCGCCATATGATTAAATTGTGTACAGAACTGTCAGCAATAGAAACATTTTTCTTAGGCAACATCATATTTTACGGATGAGATGGTACCAGTAATTAGGAACTTCCATTTCTTATTTACAAAAAAAAAGTATATGTGGGTCAATATGTGGAAAAATAAGTTACAAATATATAATTCAATAGTGAGAAGTACTGTCACATATGGAGCTGAAGTTTGGAAATTCAACAAAAACTTAAAACAAAAACTTATGTCGGTGGAAATGGATTTCTTGAGGAGAGCAGCAAGATGTTCAAAATTAGACAAAATAAGAAATACTATCATAAGAGAAAAAATGAATACTGGTTATTCAATAGTAGATTATATACAGTATAAAAAATTTAATTGGTATGGGCAGGCACGACGAATGCAAGAAGAAGCAAGATTACCCAGGAAACATTGGAATGGTGTCCACCTGGAAGAAGGAGGAGAAGAAGACCTCGAAACTCGTGGGTGTAGGAAATAAGAACTGAAATGAGAGCAAGGGGACTGGAGGATATGGATTGGATGGAGAGAGACGAGTGGAGAAGAAAAATAAAACTTTAGGCACAGAAAGATGTGTACACATTAAAATTCTGTATATAAATAAAAATGTGGGTCTACCTGATCAGACGTTTCTGTTTTTTCAATGATGTCGATATATCCTTTAAGGCCAAAAGGTCCCCGAACATCATCTAGCCATCATAATTATTATTATTATTATCATATTCATATATTTAGTATGAATGTGTCCACCGCTGTGGTCTCCAGGTAGCGTGCTGCCTTGTCACGCAGCGGGCCCGGGTTCGATCCCCGGTCGGGGCAGTTTTTCTGGGTGAGGTTTTTATCGGGGCTTTTCCTCACCTGTAAGACAAATGTCAGGAAAACTTTAAGGCCCAAACAGTCCCCGAAATCATATGGCCATCATCATATTTATCATTATCATCATCCTTCACCGGTGTGGAAAGCAACAGGAAGCTACCACACCTACAATTCCCTAGTAAAGCTGCAAGCATAGCATGAAAGTGCTATGATTGCAGTGAAGTACCTGCCTTCGGGGAGAATTACTATGGATGGATAGTCCACCGCTGTGGTCTCGAGGTAGCGTGCTGTCTTGTCACGCAGCGGGCCCGGGTTCGATTCCCGGTCAGCAGAAGCTTCCTGGTTGAGGGTTATTTTTCGGATTTTTTTTCTCACCTCTAAAGGCTCGTTTCAATTCTGATAAGTTCCAGGCACATGTTGCGCGTAATTGTTTCTACTGTTTCCAATTTCCTGCGGCATCTGCAACATTGGTATAGAGGTTTGGAGAGCAAGACTACGGTTTCAGTTTATAGAGTGAATCAGATACAGTGTTTCTTGAGGTTCAAATATTTGAGTAATATGGACACCTCATCTACTTCAGCTTCTGTGGTAATAGCAGACGCATACTATGAACTTCTAAAGAAAGGCGAAAACGACCGAGATGGTGGAATAGAAGTTTTCTAGCGAAAAGACATTCGGAAAGGGTTGCTCTTTTCTATTTTAGTTTTTTTCTCTCAAATATTGAGAACTCAGCGCCTGAGGTTTCTTCTCAACTTCTTAAAGATTGCATTCCATACCATCAGAAATCCGTTGCAGGGCATCGTTTCTATTGTTACAGTTCTCATAGTTCAATAAGTTTCTCCACATCACATTTTGATCACTCCAGCACAAAAAAAAAAAAAAAAAAAAGAGAGAGAGAGAGAGAGAGAACGTTTGAACTCGCAGCGCAGGGTCTGGATGACAGCGAATATAGACTGTACTGCGCATGCGCGTGTCCTTGGGACGTGTTGCAGTCTGTTTCTATTATGTGTGGCACATGTTGACCGCCGCGGTTGCCTAGCACATTTTTTTAGCCCCCGGCACTTGTGCCGCAACATGATGTATTACTGTTTCCATCTCAACGAATTACGTTTCGGGCACATGACGCTCAACATGTTGCGGGACAAATTTGTAGTAATGGGAACGAGCCTTAAGACAAATGTCAGGAAGCTTTGAGGCCCAAACTGTCCCCGAACATCATCATTATCTTCCCGCCGTGGAAAGCAACCGGAAGCTATCATAGCTGCAAAGCATAGCATGAAAATGCTATGGTTGCAGTGAAGTACCTGCTCTAGGGCAGAACTCTATAGAAAATAAGTATGAATATGCGTGTGAATGGTGTGTTTTTATGTTGTTTTGTAATGGAGGAGGCCCTGACATTGATCTTATCACAGTAATATAATGTACGGTTAAAAACTATAATATAGTTTTTAACCGTACATTATATTACTGTGAACTAATACCTCAACGGAAAATCACCATGGATTTTACTAGTATCGATTGATCTTATCACTTATTCGGGGAGGGTTTCCATGTCCTTGGATAATAAAAAAATATGTGTGTGATTCATACATAAATAAATCCAGTGTTAAACCTACAATAAAACTACACAATCCATTTGATTCATAGATTCTTGTCACAATGACTTTAGATATTATGTATATAAATAAGAAGACATGTCCAGCGAATGGAATAGTATCGACTATCAAAATATGTTTTGGAATGGAAACCTGAGGGAAGGACGAGAAGGGAAGAAGAAGACCCAAAACCTCCTGGAGTCAGGGAATATGTTTATACATGAAGGAGAAACATCTACAACCAGGAGATTGGATGGACCGACAAAATTGGCTATTAGGAATCGGACGATGTCAAAGACATTAATCAACCGATGATCTATCTATCTAAATAAGAACGAAAAAATGAACAAGATATTATTCTTTATGCTATGTTATGTCCACCGCTGTGGTCTCTAGGTAGCGTGCTGCCTTGTCACGCAACGGGCCCGGGTTCGATCCCCGGTCGGTGCAGTTTTTCTGGGTGAGGTTTTTATCGGGGTGTTTCCTCATCTGTAAGACAAATGTCAGGACAACTTTAAGGCCCAAACGGTCCCCGAAATCATATGGCCATCATTATCATTATCATTACCATCATCATCCTTCGCCGGTATGGAAAGCAACCGGAAACTACCATACCTACAATTCCCTAGTAAAGCTACAAGCATAGGATGAAAATGCAGTGAAGGACCTGCTTTCGGGCAGAATTACTATGGATGGATACTATGTTATTATAGCATTAATTAGGAATTATAAATTATTTTTTACACCGAAAAATCCAAATATGTTTGGTTCATTTATGGAGAAAGCGTTAATACGTATAAATATCGACATAGAGACACAGATTTTTTATGGTAGTCAATATATATTTTCAGTAGGCCTAACTAACTAACTCACTGGCACCATCGAACCCGTAGGTTCATGGCCGCGCGGACATAAGCTCTCCATATATCCCTATCCTGAGCCAATGTTTTCCAATCATCCCCTGTATGGCATGGGTTCCCTGAAGTGGTCCCCGCCCGGAGAACCGAATGGGGGACTATTTGACCTCCGGAAAATTTTACCCCAGTTGAACCCATGTCCGCATTTCGTGACGGTTGTATTTTTATGGTGAAAGATCGTCACTCTTTCGACCAAGGTACTTTTTTCGTCTGGCTTATCACCTTCGACCAGTCCGGCATGGGTAACCCTATCGGCAGCAATGCTACCGCCGGCATAGCTCTCAGGATCATTTAAACACGCAAGCCACTCCACCACGACAAGGTAAAGATACCATGGAGGGTTTCAGTAGCCTATTTATAAAAATAATATTATAAACAACATTTGTTAAAGTCCAAATAGTAGGGCCAAGGTAAATGGAGGAGGCCGTTTAATGACCTCGTGACTTATCTTGGCAACAGAGTGCTTCACCTTGAAATTGGTAACTGGTACAAAGGAAACAGGAAGGGGAAACCGTAGGTAAATATAAATTGACTTTGGCAACCTTTAATGGTTCAGGGCATCTAATATGTTACAAGTTCTCTCATTGGTGGACTTTTAATCCAATGATAGGAAAGTCCCGTTATAGAACTTTATAGCCCTGAAATAACGACTGTGTCAATATCTTTGCCTTAATTTAAATAGCTGTCACCCCAAGAAAGTCCTATTACGGTAAATCAGAATAACTCGAAAGCCAATTTGTGTGTGTGTAACAGAGAGAGAAATAAAAACTATGCATATGAGTATATGCAGCAAATACAATATGGTATATAATAAACACCCTCTCTTACTTCAAGAGAGGGGAAATGATTAAGAGTATTTGAGTATGAAAAATGTGGGTAAGTTTCTATTAAACGCAGCGAGTCCCAGGCAGACACCACGCGCATGCACGAACAAACGCGAAGCGGTTTACACTATGGAATCATGCGATGCAGCCAACAATACACGATATTTAACGAACCTTTTTCCCTCTGGCGGCACTATGGCCCTGGGGTCGACTCAGCCTCTAACGGAAATGAGTACCAGACGCTTGTTCTGGGGGTAAAGGCGGCCGTCACGCAGGGCTGACAACCCGGCTGACATAAAGTGCTGATTGTCTAGAAAATGTGGGAGCCTTAACCTCCTACTACCCCAAGGCCCTCCTGAGGCCTGTTGTGGGATCACTTTACTTTACTTAAAAGCTAACTTAACTCAATTTAAAGACCAACCTCAAAGATAACCTAACGCAATTTAAGCACTCTAACCTGTAAAAGAATGCAACGCCAAAAAATAAATAGTAAGTTCTGAAATTCTGAAGTACATACTCTATAGTGGCTGTACTGGAACATGTGTTCTAGTTGTATAGAATATTCGTTAAAATCAATATGGCTGCCACGTCTTCGTTTTACGTTTGTAGTTAAATATCATAGATAAATATATTGAAATAATATTTAGAAAAAATGTAAAATTTATTGTAAATGGTGGGAAATAGTTTGAAAATGAAACCCTGTTGGCGCATGCGCGTGGTGTCTGCCTGGGACTAGGAAAAAATTCTCACTGCGCTTAATGGAAACTTCGGCCGAAAAATGTTTAGGGGATTTGTGGACCGGAGAAAGATGAACTGACAGGTAAATAGAGGAAATAATTTATATTGTCACTCAATCAAGCTACCGTATATTACCTGGTTATCTCAGTCTCCCAGGTTTAATAATCATGATGATTATATTAGGAACAATATTTATAAATTATGAATTTTTATGGGAAACCAGATATAATGAGAAGAGTTAAGTCTCGTAGACTGCGATGGACAGGACATATGGTGTGAATGGGGAATGAAAGAGGGGCTTGGGATTGTAGGAAAACCAGAGGGAAAGCGTCCGGTAGGTAGACAAAGAATGAGGTGGGATAAACATGGTTTGAGAAAAGCAGGGATTGATTGGAAAACATAACCTCAGGATAGGTATGTATGGAAAGCTTATGTCCGCGTGTCCATCAATTTACGGATTCAATAGTGCCAATGCGTTAGGTAATTATAAATTATGGATATCCTCATACTGCGAAGTTTTCACCATTTTCTCACATTCCAACTCATTCCTTATGCGATCGAATACTCGTCTTAGTTCTCTATTTTACACTAAGAAACTGGGACTGGAAGTAAATATCAATAAAACCAAATATATGGTCACACACAGAAATACATTATATAGGCCCCTAATGGAAACGGACAACTAGTGACAAATGAGGGAAATTTTGAAGAAGTGGCTGAATAATAATCACAAATAGGAATGAGATGCACAAGGAAATTAAACCTACGCTCAATTCTGGAAATGCGTGCTATTATGCATACAAGCACTCTTGACATCCTAACTCCCTAAAAAAAAGTTAAACTGAAAATATATAAAACTGTTATTTTACCAGTTATATTATATGGATGCGAAACATGGACTCTTACTTTAAGAGAGGAAAGGAGATTACGAGTATTTGAGAATAAAGTTCTTAAGGGAAAATTGGACCAAAGAGAGATGAACAGACAGGTGAATGGAGAAGACTACATAACAATGAACTACATGATATTTATGGGGAACCAGATATAATGAGAACAGTTAAGTCTCGTGGACTGCGATGGGCAGGACATGTGGCACGAATGGGAATAAAAAATGTGCATGGAAGCTTCTTGTATGAAAAACCAGAGGGAAAACACCAGTTGATAGACCAAGAATGAGGTGGGAGAACAACATTGACTATGATTCGAGGGAAGTAGAATATACATGGGATGATTGGAAAACATTAGTTTAGATAGGGATGTATGGAGAGCTTATGTCCGCGCGGCTATGAAGCTACGGGTACGATAGTGCCAGTGAGTTAGTTAGTCTATATTTAATTAGAGCGCTTCTCGCAATTTGTGCATTGGTTAACTTAACTGATATGGCAGAACCACAAGTAATGCGATACTTGTTTAGATTTGTTAATCGGCGAAGATTCAGATTGTAAATGAGTCATTTTATCTTTAGTGTAAATTATAAAGAAAAATAATTACGTTCATTTCAGTAGTAAACACATGAGTTCACTGAGATAATCCACTCTGGCACCACGCCATTACAACATTATGCAATATAAATAAGATATCTCATTCATGATAATATATGACGTCAGCGCCCAGACAACGAACTTACTATAAATACGGGTCATGGGCGTCCAGCTGAGGGACAGCCGATACTACGACCCCCCATGGATTAAAGATAAGAGCAGAGACAAATAACTTGATAAAATGTTTGTTTCCATCCGGATTTTTTTATTATTGTCGAGCGTCGTGTCGAAATCGTAAATATAATTAAAACAATGTTGCTAAGCGATCTAGCATCTACATTATACAGACTATTTAACTCATGCCCCAAATGGCAGTCAATGACCAATCACATTGGAATGAATGTGGATTTACAACCTATCACACTCGGCTTTCACCTCGATTTTATCACTTTCATTTCATCGCTTTCATTTTATCAAGTCGCTCCCAGATTGTATATATAGTGCACGAATGTAACCGGATTCTGCTTGCGAGATATAATAGAAACACATTTGTAGCAATTGATTATACCACAAAAAAAAACACTGTTCCCACTTTCTTAAACTATTATTTTCCAGGAAATACGTTGCCGAAAAATATAATTGACATATTTACATCTTATGATATCAGAAATTAATTAATAACCTATAATGTTGGTTATAAAATTCTCCACTAGGCTGCATTCTTACAATATTGCGATCCTTTGGCAATAAATAATACGAGTATGATCTGGTTGCAGTGATGAACAAAAGAAACATAACGTTTCTCATTTGTTTTCGGACATCGCCGTTTACATTAAATATATAATTATTTTAAAATAACTATATTTAAATAATGATTTGTGAGTAAAATAGATTAATTAAAGTAATGTTAAATTTCCAATAAATGTCTTCTTAACTAAGAAGCCGCCATTTGCAAAGATAGAAACAATGGTTTCAAAAGCATTTGGCGATAGGGAATTACAACGTATATAAGAGAAAAATTTGCGTCTAGATCGTAACTCGCCTCGGTAGCTCAGTTGGTAGAGCTTGGCCCGGAAAGCCAAGGGTCCCGGGTTCGAGTCCCGGTCTAGGCGAAAATTTTTCTCTTCAAATTTAATTTATCTTTCATTGAGAAATGTTAAATTAATAATAAAAACATCAATAAAATAGATTAATTTTATTCGTTAAATAGTCCTAACAAATGCCACGAGTGATTTCCAAATTATCAATAAATTCATGACTCACGAAGTAAATAAAATTGAAAAATTATTTAATAAACATTTTACTAACGGTATTAACTTATTCATTTATTTTATTTAAGATTATTAAGACTGATCAACATAACCGATAATTAGTATACTACATTATAATTATTTTTCATAAGTAATGCCACGAGGGATTCCCCAATTATGGATAAATTCAAGACTCATGAAGTGAGGAGTAAATTTATCTAGAAAATTTGGAAATCAGGAGTGGCTTTGTTAGGACTATTTAACGAATAAAATTAAGCTGTTCACTCACAAATCATTATTTAAATATCCATTCATCCATCCATCCATCCATAAAAATTCTGCCCGAGGGCAGGTCTTTCACTGCAATCATAGCATTTTCATGCTATGCTTGCAGCTTTACTAGGGAATTGTAGGTGTGGTAGCTTCCCTTTGCTTTCCACACCGGTGAAGGATGATGCTGATGATGATGTTGGCTAAATGATTTCGGGGACCGTTTGGGCCTTAACGTTTTCCTGACATTTGTCTTACAGGTGAGGAAAAACCCCGATAAAAACCTCACCCAGAAAAACTGCCCTTACTGTACCAGGCTAAATAAGTATATTATGTATCCTAAATAATAAATTATTATCCAAATTGCATTTATAGTGACGTGAAGTATCACTCTGCATTATTGAGAAATTATTAATTTAATTTTAAATACATGCTCATAATCGAAATTATATATATATATATATATATAACTCTTTTGGCCTCTTAAGTACAAGAAGGATGAGTCGAATGAGTGATCGGCTCAATGCCGGGGCCACCTCCGAGACAACAAGAACATTAAAGACATGACACCACTCACGCATCCAAACTAAACTGTACGAATATGATAGGGATGATTATGATGGCCAGATGGTTATCAGGGGATATTTGATATTTTTTTTTTACTATTCAAGGAAAGAAGAACCTCAAGAATGAGTTTAAAGCATTTAAGACAAAAACACACCAGTTCACTCATACATCTAAACTAAACAAGACACAAACATATGCCATTCGGGGAATATTTGGTGGACCTTAAAGTTTCTGACTTTTATCTGACAATTAAGGAAGAACCTAAACAAATCTATTATCTGTCGAAAATATTGATTTTATTAAAAGATGACGTAATAGAGGTTTGTTTTCGTCACTGTCTTTACTTATAGTCCAACATGAATGTATGTGTATGTGTGTGTGTATATATATATATATATATATATATATATATATATATATATATAGTATGATAAGAAAAATAAATGCCTGGACGGGATTCGAATCCGGAACTCTGAGTCTGTACCTCAGCGTGTTATCCATTACACCACCAGGCGAATCCAATTCAAACACTTATTTTTCTTATATATGTATTATATTCTCCATTATTACTAGATGTCGCGAGAATATATATATATATATATATATATATATATATATATATATATAGTGGTCAATAATGAATAATAGAACATATGGCACACTTTAACTATCTTGGTTCAGATATAACATATAGCTATGATTGGGATATACATAATAAATTAAACCGATATCAAATGATGTGTGGCACCATAAGAAGAACCCTCCGAAAGACTCGAAGAGAAACTCAGCTCAGGTTTTATAAAATTATGGCTGTTCCTATTCTTTTATATGGATCTGAATCTTGGGCACTTAACAAAAAAAGATATCACACATTCAAGCCACTGAAATGAGATTTTTAAGATCCGTAAAAGGATGTACACGCATGGATAGATTACACAATGAATCAATAAGAAATGAATTGGAGATATTTTCAATAGTTGATAAACTAGAAGAGCACAAATACAAATGGAAAGAACATTTAGACAGAATGGACAATACAAAATTACCCAAAAAGATCAACACCTACGGGAAAAGATCTTTGGGACGGCCAAGGAAACGATGGACTTGAGACCGGAACAGGTCACATTGACCTAATCCTGGAAAGGAAGAAAAAGAAGAAGATATATATATATATATATATATATATATATATATATATAGGATATTGCAAAAAAACACCAACAGCGGAGGTGAGATTGTATATTGAGATATGATGATTATTTTTAATGAGGTACCAATGTCCGGAAATGATGCATTTTCACACTACTGGTTAATTATGTCTCAAGATCAGTGTTAAAATATAGTTCGAAGTATTTGAAAACTTATTACTTGACAACACCTCACAGGTACGGAACCTGTGATACGTGGCTTCGCAACGGAATGTGGCTGTAATACGAGTATAACGGAGCTCCAGCTCACTTCCATGGCAATGTGAGGAGAGATTTGAATACCACGTATCCAGGTCGAGGTGGACCGGTCCCATGTCCTCCGAGATCATCAGATCTTAACCATCTCGACTACTTTTTGTGAGGCGACATGAAACAGTCTGTTTATCAGACTCCAGTAGAGTCACGTATGGATCTTATTGCCCGAATCCACGCTGTTGCAGAAACAATTCAAACGAGGCCAGGCATATTTGAACGTGTGCGCCAATCATTACACCGCCGATGTAGGCTCTGCAATGAGATGGGAGGTGGATATTTTAAAATTGATGTGACTGTGACAGCATTGTCAAGTATTGAGTCTTGAAATCCAACTAACGGAATTTTTGACAAGTTTGTTACTCATACTCTGGTCCCGAGGGTCGCAGGTTCAAACCCGGCCGGGGTCAATGGATTTTTAGGACGGAAAAATCCAAGGAGCAAGTCCTCCGGGAGGGACTTTAAGCTGTGGGTCCCGAGTCTGAAGATTTTCAGGCTCGTAAAAGATACCTAAGCCTGAATGAAAAGGCCTCTAAGTAAAATTTACCGAATTTTCCCGTCCTAGTACTATCTTGGCTTCCTAGGTGTCAGTATGAGGCGGAACGCTGACCACGGACCACTCAAATGACATATATACGAAAAAAAGTGTAACTAAATTAGTATGGTTCAAATTCTTCCCTGTAAGGGGAGAGCGCCTAAATCTCTGGTAAGGGAAACATGGGCTTACAAGATACAAGAAAGATAGTTACTCATAATGTGAAAACGCATTATTTCTGGACATTCAAATACAATTAAACTAGAGAATTTATACCTTATTAAAAAATGATCAACATATCTCGATATACTTCCTCACCTCCGTTATCGGTGTTTTTTTCTTCTTTTTTTGCAACACTTTGTATATGTTAATTTTCGATTCATGTTTACTCGGAACTTTTTTCTTCACTTAATTTTTACTTCTCATCCCTATATTTTAGACAGTTACTTTTTTAACACTCTGTGTATAGCACAGTTCAGAAATGATCTCATAATGACTTTATCTTCCCAACTTCGGAGAAATGTTGACAGAATAGTCTATTTTAAATCCGAAGATCATAAAAACAACCACCATCGCTAAATCATTGCAACGTTACAGATACCAAACATTCTGTTCGTGCTTCCAAAATTGTTATAGGAGAATTCATGTAAGTTTGAGGAACCGAGGAGAAATGGAATTTGATGACGCAAGTTCTATAAGCGGCTAATGTCAGAGTGAGTTGTGATATACCTTTCTGTCCTTCAGTCGAAGTACCAAAATAAATTTTACAATGGCGCGCAAACTGATATTACGTTTCAAAACCTACGATTAGTTAAAGAGTAGAGATTCGTCATTTCGTCCACGCTTTATTTGTTGAGCGGAGCCAAATGATCACCCACGTTTCGATGGAGGCAAGTACAAGCAACGGTTACATTTTTATACAATCATCCCCGGGAAAACCCATAAAAGTTAATTTTACCCATTTTTTTCTTAATGGTGCTATTCTTTATGTAGCTTCAAATAGTAATAACAAGACAAGTCAATTATTCATTCTACTAGCTGTAATATACTTTTTTGTTGTTTTTGTTTTAGATAAGTCTAAAAGGGAGGAAGGTCACTGAAAAAAAAATGGACCCATCTTGTTTGTGCCAGTTTTGGACTTACCTAGTTTTCCCCAGAGATGACTGTTAATAGAATTGTAATTTAATTAGAGGCGTATCAGTGGCGTAATTCATTTTCGACTACTGTTTAACTCATGCCCCAAATGGGAGTCAATGACCAATCACATTTCAATGAATTTTGATTTACAACCAATCACAGTCGTTTTCACCTGAATTTTATCAATTTAATTTTATCACATTAAAATCAAGCTCCTCCTTTTTTAACATTCTGAATATGTCATAGCATTATTTTGCAGTGACTGCATGTGGCTACCAGATTGTATATACAGGTGTTATAGGACCTCATCGACAAAATGATAGGGATGATAGGCCATGCAGAGAGGATAATTTTTTGTGAAAGATCATATAGTCGCAAACACGTCGTTTATGAGTTATGCGCAAATGAAGGTGTTCACCAGTAAGGGTCGGAATTAAATACAAACAATTGTACATGTATAATTTGATTGATTATTTAACTCATGCCGCAAATGGTAGTCAATGACCAATCACGTTTCAATGAATTCTGTTTTACACCAATGACAGTCGTGTTTCACTCACCTCGCTCTTTATCGATTTCTCTTTATCAGCTCATGCTTTTGTAATAAAGAAAGCTCCTCCTTTTTCAATATTCTGAACAGGTTAGACCATTATTTTTCTCCAACAAATACATTGAATATAGCAAATAATGAATAGTTTCAATGATTTTACTGAGTTGTTTATTCAAAAATATAAATGACTAACCTATAATGTTGATTATAATAGTTTGATGTGTTTCATTATTTCTCCTCTAGAGTGCATTATTACAATATTGCGATCCTATTTGGCAATAAATAATATGATCGAGTTACAGCGAATATACATAACCTCACATTTCTAATTTGTTTTCAAACATCGCCGTTTACATTAACTATATAATTATTTTGAAACACCGGTAACTATATTCAAATAATTATTTTTTAGTACAGAGCTTAATTTTATTCGTTAAATAGTCCTAACAAATGCCACACCTGATTTCCAAATTCTCTAGATAAATTTACTCCTCACTTCGTGAGTCGTGAATTTATCGATAATTTGGAAATCACTCGTCGCATTACTTATGATAAAATATTTTATGACTAAACCTTCATTCTCATATACAAGTAAATTAAAAAGCAGATTTTCTTTTTTCCGACAAGATATCCGTCATGCCGATTTGGTTACAAGTTTCGATCCATTATTTGTGTCATGCTTGAATCAGAAAAGTCAGGAAATGGCCCAAATAATGGGCCGAATCTTGTAAGTAAGTAAACAGATAAGATGGAGATATCTCGACCAAAAAGTGATGTCTAGGAGTTAGAACGTTTTATGTATTCAAGTTATGTCCCAGATGATAGATTATTTATTCAGAGTGGAACAAAACTTTTTCGACTACTTTTACAGCTTGTTCAGGGATGTTGGAAGAGTGTTTTGATATAAGCAACCATGATCTTTGGTAACTTATTACAGAGTAATGTGTTGTTGATAAATTAGTCATTTAGACTGCGATAGAATGAATTTCGATAGTTTTATCATAAGGATAATAATTTATTGTGAATATAATGTGATAAATTCCTGATCTTACACATATGTAACAAGGAACATTATATGGTTAATCTAATTTTAAAATAATAATAATTATTATATTAATACTATATTATTATTATTATTATTATTATTATTATTATTATTATAACAATGCCACAGAAATGAAGGAAACAATAATAGACCTAACATCAAAACCCGCCATTATGGAAAAGTTTTGGCGAACCCTTGAAATATTTTGCGAACTCCCCGGGGGTTCGCGAATCACAGGTTGGGAAACCATCGCGGCCGACAATAAGACAGTAGGCTACTCTGTAATAAATCATCGGACATCATAGGTTCCTTACATCAAATCACTCAGTTAACTTTCCTGAACAACCTGTGTCCGTAAGTTATCTTCCATCCATTATTATTATTATTATTATTATTATTATTATTATTATTATTATTATTATTATTATTATTATTACTATTATAATTATTATTACTATTATTATTATTATTATTAGTATTATTATTATCATTATTATTATCATTATTATTATCATTATTATCATTATTATTATCATTATTATCATTATTATTATTATTATTATTATTATTATTATTATTATTATTATTATTATATAATTAACATCATCGTAATTGTCATGGACCTTAACAATCATGCTGCCCAATTTTAAAGATTTGGTATTACTAAAATACATTACAACAATTAACTAAATAATTTACTTCTACAATATTGAATAGAAATTGGAATTTATTGAAATATTATAATAAGATTGCATATATTTAAAATAACATTTGTTTCTAGTTCCCAAATCGCATTCTGAAATAAATTGAGATATCATACATAAATTTAAATGTTTTAAAATGTGAAAATACAATAATATACTTAATTATTTTTAAAAATTATCATAAAATTCCACTTTCATTCAGCCGATATTTTTAAATGTGTTCATGAATATGTTTATTACATTTTAAATAACAAATTTAAAATAGGCCTATAAATTGGTTTTAAATTATCGGCCTAAGTCTAACTTGCATGTAATAAATAACGCCATAAAACAGATAACATTTTATTACGCCTCCCCCTTTAAATAGTTAGGATTTAAAGTGTTAAATCTATATAATACACTTGCAGAAAGAACATTTTTATTAAAATCTGTTCAGTCGATGGCTCGAAGTTTCGATTTCGCGCCTTTATGCCAGGCAACCCAAGTCACAAGGAACTGAGAGGAAGTGTGAATCGCGTTTTCAAGAAATTACGAGTATATTACGGTTTTTGGAGTGTTGATTAGTTTTTGCCAACACTATTTTCCGTTGTTTATTTCGTGTTTCGCAAAATGCAAGAAAGTACATTTTTCTTGCAATTAATACAAATTTTCATATAAATGATAAAGAAAAATTTGTACTTATGTCATCATAATGAACAATTTAGTAGGATCTGTCTCCTGTAAATTACTCAAGGTGATCTTGGTGAATCCATCTGCGCCGTGGCCTTCCCAAATCTCTAATAATTTTTCAAAACCCTGAATATTACGATGTATCTTTTTGAATTAAATGTTTAATCCCCCCAACTATTCAATAAACTAAAACATCTGCATATTTAAATGAAATATTCTTATTGATTAAATTTAATAATACATGTATTGATTTTTCAGGATGTGGATGATGTACCAGTTAAGAATGGACAGTGCACCCCAAATAAACTACAACTGCCATATGACTTCTGTGACAGCGAACACAGCGATATCGAATATCAGGTAAATTATACAGCATTTATGAATATTTTAATATACTTTCTTAATATTATTTGTCCATTTTTAGCATACCATCATCATCATCATAGGTGCTGCAGTCTACCATTACAGGCCTTGACCGCCCCGACAATACGCTTCCATTCTCTTCTATCTTTTGCCTTCTTCCTCCTCCATTAATTCACTCCCATTACCCTGAGCTATTATTCCACATTATCCATACCCACCCAATTAAAATTCTAACTATATTTGGGCTAATAATAATTAAGAATATTATGGACATAACAAATAGGATCTTACAGGTGGTCTTACAGCTTTCCGCTTGTTACCAGTTTTCTTTAAGGTTACTTCACGGATCTGATTCCTTTTCTCTGAATAAGTGACCAGCCATCTTATTCTTGAAGCTTTAATCAACTTCACTAAATCAGTGTCATTAAACACTCTGTACAGTTCATTATTATAGGCCCTATATGATGTGCCAAATGCCATTTTCACACACTGGTCGAAAAATTCTCCTTTCCTTTCGAAATATTTTGAGTTTGTATCACAATCTAAGTAAATATATTTTAGGTTTTTTTTTTTTTTTTTTTTTTTTGCATCTTGGCCAGTACCCAGGATTCGCTGCCATAAGTAATTGTAGGTATCAGAAGTGTTTTATATACTTTTGCTTTTGTTTGAAGAGTGAGATATCGAGAGCTCAATTTTTTTCATCATCAGTAGCAGCATCAAGGATAAGACCTTAAGGTCTGTTCCGATCTCATGCTAAAATTGGCCTGCCCATCATTTACTGGGTCTTCCTATATTTCTTCGTCCTTCTTGTCTTGTAAGCCCATGTTTCCCCAACAGAGATTTAGGCGCTCTCCCCTTATAGGGAAGAATTTGAACCATACTAATTTAGTTACACTTGTTTTCGTATAGATGTCATTTCAGTGGTCCGTGGTCAGCGTTCCGCTTCATACTGACTTCTAGGAAACCAAGGTAGTACTAGGACGGGAAAATTCGGCAAATTTTGCTTAGAGACCTTTCATTCAGGCTTAAGGATCTTTTACGAACCTGAAAATCTTCAGATTCGGGACCCACGGCTTAAACTCCCTCGCGGAGGACTTGCTCCTTTGATTTTTCCATCCTAAAATCCATCGACCCCGGCCGGGTTTAAACCCTCGACCCTCGGGACCCAAGGCAAGGAGCATAACCACTAGTCCACCGCGGCTGATTTTTCTTCGTCCTGGTGGTTTGTAATGAAGAACCTGTTTCGGAATTCTATTGTTATCTATTCTACTGATGTGGTTCATCCATTCATCTCTGTATTGTGCAATTGTATCCAGTAGTTTGAATATATTTAGTTCACTTAGTATATTTTCATTTCTTTTCGACCTGTTATTGTACAGTATATCCAGCCACACTTCTCAGAAACCTCATTTCTGACGTTTCTATTCTTCGTTCCTGGTTTTTTTAAGACCCAGAGTTCCGATTCATGTAGTAGTGTTAGAACCGCCTCATTTTTTTAAAAGTCCAAATTACACTTTATTAGCTAGCATTATTCTTTTATTAATTTCTGCGTCAATGTTATTTTCTTCATTAATAACTGTGCCTAGTCATTTCAATTCTCTAACCTTTTCAAAAGTATATTTCTTCTTCTTCTGCTTCATGAAATTAGGCCTTTTGACGTGTTTTCACATCAAGTGGGATTTAATGAATCCTCCCATCTAGTAAATGGGCGTCCAACATTTCTATGTCCTATTGGTTTGTACTTCAGTAACAGCTGAGGGACTCTATCTGTAGGCATTCTCTTGACATGTTCATACCAGTTGTTTCTCATGTTGTCAATTCTATTTGTTAAATTGAAAATATTTAAGTCCTTCCTAATCCTTCCTAATATCCTCACTTCTTTTCTTGTCCAAAATTGTCACACCTGCTACTGAACGTAGGAATTTCATTTCTGTATATTTATCTACTTTAAAATGATTTATGCTGCTAATTGAAAGAACACCAAAAGCAGTTAAGGAAGCTTTTAAAAAGTTAGAAAATGCTACACAAAATATTGGACTGAAAATAAATTAGAAGTAAACGAAGTTCATGAAAAAACTTATACTTTTTTTATAGGTTGTAAAAACTTGTTCAAATAAAAAAAATAAATAAAAAAAAAGTATAAGTTTTTTCATGAACTTCGTTTACTTCTAATTTATTTTCAGTCCAATATTTTGTGTAGCATTTTCTAACTTTTTAAAAGCTTCCTTAACTGCTTTTGGCGTTCTTTCAATTATATTAATCTCGTTAGCATATTTTAGTCATATAAAATCATCTAACAAAGTTAAAAATTGCATTTGTTTATAATTATTGTTAGTTTATTTCTTCGTTATCCTTAGTTCAATCTGTCCCTTTTAGGTATTTTTACATGCCACATGGGCCTTAAGTAACACGACCTATTGGGAGAGGATGTTTAATCCTTGAACACACAATATTTTTCGACCGTACAAGGACATGAAGGGGGCACGCCGTAGCGTAGTGGTTAAGGCTCTGAGCTACAAGCCGGAGGGTCGAGGGTTCAAGTCCCGTTGGGGTCAGAATTTTTAAACTGACCCAAACCCTCTGGCGGCACTATGGCCCTAGGGTCGACTCAGCCTCTAACTAAAATGAGTACCAGACGCTTGTTCTGGGGTAAAGGCGGCCGTCACGCAGGGCTGACAACCCGGCTGACATAAAGTGCCGATTGTCTAGAAAAAGTGGGAGCCTTAACCTCCTACTACCCCAAGGGCCTCCTGAGGCCTGTTGTGGGATCACTTTACCTTTACAAGGACATGAAGCGTCTATCCGGATTAGTGCAATGTTAAAGCCACCTCCGAGATAGCAAGAACACTAAACAAGACACACCATTCATTCTCAGTCATACTAAACAAGGCGAATGACAGGATGGCCAGATGGTTTCGGGGACTATTTGGCCCATAAAGTTTTTCGACATTTTCTTATAGGCGAGGGGAAAAAAACCGACGAACCTCATCCATTAAACTTATCTTGACTGGGGATGAAATCTGGATCTGCTGCGTGCGAAGTAACAACAATTGCATCCTCTAATCACATTTCTATATGTATGTATATATATCCTCAGTTTAAACTTTCCTTTTGTGTCCTGTGTATCTGGCGTATTATACTGACAAGATACTACACAAAAGGTGATCTAGTGTGAAGTGAAGGTTTCTTAAATTTATTTGTTAGTTATTAAGTTGATATTTTATTTTTGGGTTATAATTTAACATTTCAAGATGAAGCTGATATATCAAAGAAAATAACAAATTTCACACAAAACAACGGGGATAATTAATAGTATAATGAAACCATCTTTAGTACAGAAGAACACAAGATTACGGCTTTATAAGGTTCTCGCAAGACCAGTATTAAGATATGGTAGTGAAGCATGGACAATACGAAGAAGAGATGAAAACCGAATAACTGCAAATGAGGTGCGATTTATGCGTCGTACAGCAGGCTATATAAAGTGGGACCATAAAAGAAATGAGGAAATTATGAAGAGTTGGATGTAGAACCCATTCTTCACCACATACAAAACTACCAGAACAACTGGAAAGCCCATCTTCAACGAATGCCATCTCATAGAATTCCAAAAGCCATGCTTCGTTACTGCTCCCAAGGCAAAAGATCGCTGGGACGTCCAAAAAAGCGCTGGATGGAAAACTCCTCTTTGAGACCGTAACATGCCACATGGCCTAATACTTGCATGGATATTTTATTTAACGACGCTCTATAACATCTCAGATCATCAGCTTTGCAATTAAAATATGGGCATAAAATGTTAGATACATTTATCACAGGCTTGAGGTTCTTTTAGATGCCGTAAAATCTGCGAAGGAAGTTTAGCCCTTAAAATCCTTGGATCCGCGAAATTAGGAACAGAAACGAGCATGGTTATCACTAGACCACCGAGATCGACTTAAATTGACATTAAACATGAATTTGAAGATACATTTCGTCACTACTTTTTTATAAATAGAATAGCAGGATCTTGTTTAATTTTCTGACATTTAATTATTTAATCTAGAGATTTTTACATTTTTAAAATTATCTTTACAATAGACACTGAAATGTCAACATTTTAAACATATTCTTAATAAGATTATATTTAAATTTGGGTGTTTCATATAAATATATTGCACTTTGTGAACTAAAAATTCAAATTTTAATGGTTATACACCGTGTTCCAAAATGATGGACGGGTTTTTTAAGTAGTTGGTATAGTTTTTATGCTTTACAAACGAAATTGGATGCGTGATTATTTGCTAAAATGAAAGAAAAACTGTGAAAGTTTCATATCCTGTTTGCAGTAATTTGTTTCTTGTCGTTATTACATCGTCAGCGTTAAATTTTTGAAAATGGCGACTCCTGTTCAGAAATCATTCTGTGTGTTGCAATTTGCGAGGTTTGGTTCCATTGTTGCAGTGCAACGAGCTTTCCGACAGCAATTTGGAATTGATCCTCAGACAGATAAGAGTATCCGTCGATGGTATAGACAGTTAGAAACAACTGGCTCTCCACCTCATTTTCTTAATGATGTGTGACGTTGGTTGAACGATAATGTTCCCCGACGATGGACTAGACGCACCGGCCCGGATGACATGGTTTATTCCCGAAGGCCTTCCACGGTTTCCCGATCTCACACCTTGTGATTTCTTCCTGTGGGGGTACGTGAAGGACCATGTGTACGTACCACCACTTTCCGCCGTCGACCTTCCAGACTTGAGAAGAAGGAATGTTGCTGCTGTTGAACCATTACTCCAAATTTGCTGACCAAAATTTGGGAGGAATTTGACTATCGGCTAGATGTGTGCCGTGTAACGAAAGGTGCTCACATCGAACACTTATAATGTATGTTATGAAAACTCTGGGTCGAATGTTTGAACGCATTAGACGGTAAAAGGCGTTCTCTGCTGATAAAGTTTTATTCAAACACATTTTCTTACTCAGAAATCTATTCACGCGGTAATAATTGTAAAGCTACCTGACAAGGTACCTTAAGATCGTAGCTCAAGATATAAACTTACACTGGGGAACAAAAAAATATTTTTTTCTTGGTGCCTGAAATTTTTCACCTGATTCTGGGTATTTCGGCACTGCTGATTCCAAAAATGTCATCCATTTTGTTGCAGCAGCTCTAGTTTGCAAGATATTGATGATACTGCTCTTATGTACCACCATTGTAAATCGATTGTTTGCATAATACTAATTGATTTAATCCAAGTTATATTCATGTTGTTGTTGCCGTTTGCATATGTAATTTTACTAATTTGACAATTGTTTATCCTTTTTCTAGACTGACATGGCTTCAACACGAAGAAAATGTGTGAATAATCCTGATGTGTTTTGTTTCATCTGTGGGGAGTACACATTCACTCAACAAAGAAAACCTATAACTGACTTTGTAAGAAGAGCTTATTTGGCCTATTTCAAAGTACAACTGGGAGATCAAGATAAGCCTTGGGCACCTCACATTGTATGTAAAACGTGCACAGAGCATCTACGACAATGGACAAATGGGAAACGGAAATGCTTGAAATTTGGGGAACCAATGATCTGGCGAGAACAAATTAACCATAGTGATGACTGCTATTTTGTTCAGTCAATGTAAAGGGCATCAATAGCAAAAACCGGAATAGATGGGTATATCCCAATCTACGCTCCGCAAGACGCCCTGTTCCACATTCAGAGGAGATACCTGTTCCAATTTTTACCAGTCTTCCAGAGTCACCAGAAGAAGAGGATGATTCAACTGAAAGCTATTCTGAGGGAAATGACAGCGATTTCCCAGGACCTTCATCAGTTTCATCCGGTTTTAGTCAAGCGGAACTGAACGACCTCATAAGGGATCTAAGTCTTCCAAAGAAGTCATCTGAGTTGTTAGCTTCCAGGCTGGCAGAGAAACAATGTCTGTTACCGGGAACAAAGGTCACAGTCTATCGCAAAAGAGAAACAGACTTCCTGCCATTCTTCACAGTAGAAAATCAATTTGTTTTTTGTATGAATGTTGAAGGACTGTTAATGAAGCTGGGTGTAAGAAAATACACACCAAGTGAATGGCGGTTATTTATAGATAGCTCCAAACGCAGCCTAAAATGTGTTCTTTTGCATAATGGGAACATATACAGGTCAATCCCAATTGGTCACTCAGTTTCTATGCGTGAAAATCAACATACAATAGCTACAGTGCTAGAGAAGATCTCTTACCGTGATCACCAATGGGTAATGTGTGTCGATCTCAAGATGGTGAATTTTCTTCTAGGACAACAAGGTGGGTACACCAAATACCCATGCTTTATATGTTTATGGGACTCTAGAGCCAAAGATCAACATTGGGTGAGAAGGCATTGGCCTCTTAGAGAAAGCATGACCGTTGGAGAAAAAAACATCGTTGCAGAACCTTTGGTTGACAGAAACAACATCATCTTGCCACCACTGCATATTAAACTTGGTTTAATGAAACAGTTCATCAAGGCGTTGAATAGAGATGGAACATGTTTTGGCTACATATGTACAAAATTTCCTGCACTGAGTAAGGAAAAAATAAAAGCAGGTATATTGGATGGACCACAAATCCGCCAACTTATTAATGACCATCAATTTCAAGACTCAATGAATGATACTGAAGCAGCCGCAATGGTCTTCGTTCTGTATGGTAGTGAAGAATTTCCTTGGAAACTATAAGTCTCCTAATAGTGATGAACTAGTGGAGAATATGCTCACTGCTTTTTGTGCACTAGGTTGTAACATGAGCATCAAATTACACTACCTACACAGTCATTTGGATCGATTTCCAGACAATCTTGGAGATGTAAGTGAGGAACAGGGTGAGCGTTTTCACCAGGAATTAAGTACAATGGAAGAAAGGTATCGTGGACGGTGGGATATACATATGATGGCGGACTACTGTTGGAGCATCCACCGAGAATGTCCAAGATCATTGCATCGGAGGAAATCACAGAAACGGGGATTCTGCGACCTGATGGAGGAAAATTAATGATTCTAACGAGACTAATGTGTAAATAAATTATGGTAGTTATATAGATACAGTTGTTTCATGAAAAAGAAAGTATTTGTTCTTTTGTATTTAATTGTATGCGAGTAATATAGTTGTATATGTGGACCAGTATTTTTGAACTGGT
Source organism: Diploptera punctata (assembly GCA_030220185.1). Taxonomy (NCBI): domain Eukaryota; kingdom Metazoa; phylum Arthropoda; class Insecta; order Blattodea; family Blaberidae; genus Diploptera; species Diploptera punctata. Next base: position 1,106,318 of record JASPKZ010003860.1, on the reverse strand, counting down.
ATATAATTTGAATAAACTCTATCTCAAAAACTAGAGCTGATAGGACGAAACTGAAATCATCTTTGGAATCAGTGACCCAAATATACCCATAAAGAGGTGAAAACATTAAGGCACCAAAATCACTGTTCCCCAGTGTTATGTGAAAATCCCGAAGGGAACCGATGTAGTTTGAAACTTATCCAAGATGTCGGACCTTGAAGACTTCGATCATGTTTCCGGTATACGCGGAGAAGAGGAATTTGATAGAGTCTACCAAAGAATTCAACTGGAAGAACAGGAGAATCGGCGTAATATTGCGTGTCGCAGACGTGTTTGTATACGGTATTATTTGCGGGATGCAAGCATAAATGCATTCCTCTATAGCAGACGAAAATAACGGAAGTGGTTTTATCGCTGAGAATTCTGGGTAATTCGTTGCCAATATTACGAAAACGTCAACATTCATGCATGACCGGTTAAGGCGGCCGTTAATTCGATCTCAGCTCACCAGTGATTGGAAGTAATTTGAGTAGAGAGTAATGTATTTGCATACGACCCTAAGAGTTTCTCTTTAATCCTATGTAGTCTCGAGGTAGCGTGCTGCCTTGTCACGCAGCGGGCCCGGGTTCGATCTCCGGTCGGGGCAGTTTTTCTGGGTGAGGTTTTTATCGGGGTTTTTCCTCACCTATAAGACAAATGTCAGGAAAACTTTAAGGCCCAAATGGTCTCCGAAATCATATGACCATTATCATCATCATCCTTATCATCATTCACCGGTGTGGAAAGCAACGGGAAACTACCACACCTACAATTCCCTAGTAAAGCTGTAATGTAAGGGAAACAATTTTGAAACCCCGTCCATCATTTTGGAACACGGTGTATTAAGTGCTCTAATATTGGTTCCGCACCGCAAGCCGAGTGTTTTAAGTCATTAAACCTTGATGCAGAGCTTTGAGACCTGCGCTGGTTCGAGATTATGCAGAGGAAAGAATCTTTCTCATGGCATTTCGGCCAGTATGAGATCAGTGCCCACCCAGCATCATGAAGAATGTAACTATACTAAGTAGAGAAAACCACCTATAATGGCTGGGGGACTCAACGTGTTGACCATATGTCATCTCTATACTGGCTGGATGATCGTCCACCTCTATGTTTAATATATGTGGATATGAAGCCAGCTGGCCAAAGCCTGTCACATCAAGGAGAAAATATTGAACATTTTAATTTCAATTAAAATATGTTCATACACATTTTAAATAATGTCATAACTGAGTTGTTCATTGATTGTTAAATATGTTGGCAGAGGAAGGAAGCCTTATATTTAACAAATGTATTTAGTCAAATTAGTTCCTTGATTAACTGAGGTCAGCTGTTCAACTCTATGTATGGTGCTTTCGTTAGGCTTCTTTAATTTCCTGCTACATTTTGTTTCATTCAGTGATCATTCATTTAATTTACTTCTTGATTTTTCACAGATCTTTAAATGAAATCCAGGATGTTTAAGAATTACTTACATAAATATTGTCTGTCCAACGGATCTGTGCCCCCATAAGATATGCAAATTGAAGTCTACTTCCTTTTCTGCATTGGCAAATCATTTCCCTCCCTGCATTCCTATCTCTCTCTTGCACTTGCACTCTAGCGTTGTCAACTCAGCTCCAACCTTGTATTATTCAATATTAAAGAGCCATGGCAACATCCCTACTCGATGACTGCTGTTTGATGTAGTGGGAGGGGAGTGCGGTGAAATGGTGTGAGTATAGACTTCTATTTAACTTTTATAGGAATTAATCACTATGAGGTTTAATTTATGGTGAAATTAAATGTTTCTTACCTCTCATATAAATTTTCTAAGTTGATCGTGATTTCGAGAATATAACTGTCTAATCATCAGAACTTTGTTGGCAACTGGTGTTATGCCGATCGGAAGAAACTCTTCTTCTTCTTCCCTCTGTTGGTGGACCGATGAACCTCTGGATCAGGTCAAAATTTGCGGGAATTTCGCAGTTCATAAGTTTTCTTTTGTTTTTCTGAATGTGGATCTTTTCCCAAACCATGAGTTCCTTTTGTTTGTCTATTTGTTTAATTTAATTTAATCAAAAGCCAGTCTAATTAAACAAATAGACAAACAAAAGGAACTCACGGTTTGGGAAAAGATCCACATTCAGAAAAAACAAAGGAAAACTTATGAACTTCAAAATTCCTGCAAATTTTGACCTGATCCAGAGGTTCATCGGTCCACCAACAGAGGGAAGAAGAAGAGTTTCTTCCGATCGACATAACACCAGTCACCAACAAAGTTCTGATGATGAGACAGTTATAGTCTCGAAATCGCGATCAACTTAGAAAATTTATATGAGGAGAGGTAAGAAACATTTAATTTCACCATAGACTTGTATGTTTCTAAGAACGATGTCAGCACTATTGGGGCTCAGATCCGTTGGTCTGAGTATACATGTATGTAATGTGTATTTACTCCATATATCTCTTGTGGAGACATGGATGCTCTTGATCACGGCTAATTTTCAGTTATGTTTATTTGTCTGTATATGTCAGTGAGTGATATATTGACCATTATGTTCTTTTAAAATGTCTGAAAATCTTCAGACAGGACCCATGGCTTGAAGTCCCTCCTGGAGGATTGTCCCTTGGATTTTTCCATCCTAAAAATACAATGACCCTGGCCAGATTTGAACTGCAATTTTCGGTACTAGAGCAAAGCAATATAATCACTTGACCACTTTGGCCGACACATTAATATATAACAGTAATTTGTGGAAATAAATTAATAATATTGTATATCTGCTTTCTCTCTTATTTTTCAATCACTTGAGTCAACTATTACGAGATCTTCAGCCATCTCTGTTCTCCCATGTATCTATCAATATATTTGAACCATAAATAATCAATTCTCCTTGGCCACTACATTTTTTTTTAATCAATTGAGTTGGTGTTTACTTGATGAAAATCCATATTTATCAATTAAATAAAAATAAAACATAGTTTTATTTGATTTTCATATTTATTATATAGTTCAGTGACAGCTGTTTTGGTACACTGTACCTTCTTCAGACATGTTAACAAATTATGAATTGTGTTCCAACTGATCTAAGCAACAATACAACAATATTTATTTAAATTTTTTAATTTAACAAAGGGGATTCATTCAAATCAAGTTGAGAATTTAACAGTTTGTTACTACTTTTCAATTTATTAATTTCTACAGCCTCCAAAAGATTAACTTCGTACCCTTATCACAAACATGTAAAATTTCAAAATTTGGATCGAAACAATGATTAAATTGGAATAGGTGGTTAGCATATTTTTGAATATTCTAAATTTCTGTTATATGCTCTCATGTGTTCCTTTATCCGAGAGATAAAAGGTCTACCAGTTTGTCCTATATAGACATTGTCACATGTGCCACACTTCAATTTATATACACCTGATAATTTTTATTTTTTTTATTTTGGTTTTATTGTATTTTATTATATTTTGTAAAGTTTTATTAGTTTTAAATGCCACATTTAATGTTCAACTTTTTAAAGTGTTTAGATATTTTATTTGAAAGTGGGCCTATGTATGACATATTTCTTTGGGTAAAGGAAAAACTTTGTTAATTGCTTTTTTGTAATGAACTTTCTTAATTAAATATTCTATAATTTTAGGGTCGTAGTTATTATTAATAGCTAATTGTTTAATAACATTCAATTCATTATTATATTCCAAGGGTGAAAGAGGGATATTTAAAAGTCTATGAATGTAACTATTAAAGGCTGCCATCTTATGAGTATATGGGTGAAGAGAAGAACTATGGATAGTGGTATCAGTATGAGATGGTTTGTGAAAGATACCAAACTCAAACTTATTATCAATGTGTTTTATTGATAAATCCAAGAAATTTATACTATTATTTGTTTCTAATTCCATTGTGAAATTAATACTTCTGTGAATGTTATTAATTTTTTTTTGTTTTGTTTTCAGAGACTGAATCATTTAAGTCTTACAAAATGAATATCAATTTCTATATTTTCTTCAACTCTTCAACTGAAATAAATCTTCAATAACTAAATTATCTTCATCATCATATCCATTTTCTGTGAGAAGATTATGAAAACATGTTTCCCATTCATTTAAAGAAATACAGAATGCGGCATAAGACAGTTAACCACTGCACATAGTTGCAAGGAAAAAAATCATATTACAGTCGTTGAGACAGGGGTTTGAATACCAGACCTTCTGAATATAATCTCAAACACCACTAAGCAGTAGTTAACTGACTTATGCTGCAGCCTGTATATTGAATTATCTGTTTTTCATTATAATTTTTTTTTTATTTTCTATGAAGATTTTTTCACAATTCCAACATTTTATCTGTTAAATTCCTGATTCTTTTTTTTTTTAATTTCTTCATTTTTATTAGTTTTCATCTGTTAAAAATTCACTAGTTAAAAATGGTAACAGAAAGTACCCAAAAATGTTGGATACAGTGCAGCTGTTCAGCATTGAATGTCATATTTATTGTAAAACTATATTTGGAATATGTAAAATGATCTTAGTGTATAATACAGCATATTATTATAATAAAATGCAAATGGATTTTGCAGTTGTCCTGAAGGAGAAAATAAGTTGCATTGAATCCAGGCACTCTATGACTAAGTACATTATTATTATTTATGACAGGAGGAGATCAAGGAGAAACCAGCAAGGCTGCCAGTTATTCTAGATGCAGCTAGTTTGGGAGACATCCCAGCACGTTATGAAGTCCCTGCTCTCAAGCCATATGAATTTCCAGCAGTGGGAGTATATGTAGATCCTCGAATCATACCTGGATTCCGTTACAGAGTCAGGCTCATTCAAAACCAGGTACAGTAATAATTACAAAATTACATTTTATATGTCAGCACTGTTGTTATAATTTAATTAAGTTAAAAAAACATGAATGAAGAAAGATACTTCAAGAATAAAATCTTGAGAAATTCAATACACTGAATCAAACTTTTCAGATAATTGTTAATCCTGAGAGACTAAAAAAATCAATTAATAAGATGTATTAAATAATACTAACTTATCAAATGTGTGAATAATTCAAAATCTTTATGTTAATTCATTTCTAAATTTTGTTTTGCCCAACCATAAATTATTTTTATTATATAAAACTTACCTCATTAGAGGATTGCCAGAAGGACAAACTGATGCAGACAATTAATTTTTGAATTTGATGAAATACATTTAAAAACATTTCAAATTGTAATTGAGGTATATTCTAAAAAGTAGAAATTTTGTAAAGATGGTTTTGTCAAAATTGAAATTGATCCTCTAATGGCAGCGATGGCAATTTCAGAAAAAATACACTCTGGCCAAATCTATGAAATTCCAAAATTTAACTAAGAATCCTTGTATAGTACCTCTTGCCCCGATCATGAATCCTGTGACAGTTATAATAATTGGTATTTAACTTTGTAATAGTCAACTGTTGGCTATTAAAAAAAAAAAAAAAGGAACTTGTTTACTATGTCCAAAATTAATATATGTCCAAAATGTTTATTCATTTAAAATATTGAATTTTGTCATGAATTCATATATTTCTTTTCCAATTTTCACATTCAGCACTTTTTCCTTTTAAAATCATCTATTAATGTTTAACCTCTAGATCTTACAGTAGTAATGATAATGCAAATTTAAGCAATAAACTTTTTCTGAACTTAAAAATAAATGTAATAAAATCTTCTATTAATTACTTATTTTAGGAATTCTCACTATAAGGTATATTCATTAAGATAGAATTTTTTATCACTCACCTCATATTGTTCTTCTTATTTGACTATAAACTAGTTTTGGAACATAGTTTCTGTTCCATCCTCAGTATCGTCATGACTGTTGTTCTGTCGTCTTGAAGAGCTGTCCTTCGCTCCTTCCATTGGCTGACTGAAAAACCTTGAAACCAGGTCATTCTCACCGGGAATTTCAAAGTTCATCAATTTCTTCTTTTCGCTCTTTTGAATGTAGATGTTTTCCCAAACAGTAAGTTCTTTTGGTTTTTCTATTTGTTTTAATAATTTAGCTTCTTTCTCGATGGTCTGAAAAACATCTTATCGAGAAAGAAGCTAAATTATTAAAACAAATAGAAAAACTAAAAGAACTTACTGTTTGGGAAAAGATCTACATTCAAAAGAGCGAAAAGAAGAAATTGATGAACTCTGAAATTCCCGGTGAGAATGACCTGGTTTCAAGGTTTTTCAGTCAGCCAATGGAAGGAGCGAAGGACAGCTCTTCAAGACAACAGAACAACGGTCATGACGATACTGAGGATGAAACTGAAACTATGTTCCGAAACTAGTTTATAGTCAAATAAGAACAATATGAGGTGAGTGATAAAAAATTCTACCTTAATCTTCTATTAATGTTTAACCTCTAGGCTCATCACAATTTAGGAACAAGATCACAAGACTCTTCCCTTTACTTTTAAAACCACAGCACAAGACATGCTGTTTCTTATGTTCTAACTATTCACAATTATAATTTTACAGAATACTAATGAAGATGAACATCAGTACCTGTTCAATGAGAGAGCATTGATGCTGCAGAGCGTGGGACGAGGATATTCCAGAAGACTAACATTCCAAGCTGACACTAATACGCTTAATAACAATACAAATTACTTTTGGTCTGATTCTAGACCTGAAGGGTTTGCATTCGAGTTGGAACTTGTCTCTCCTGGGGACAAATTTACTTTCCATGATGCTAATCATGTTCCAGCAGGAACACTGGAAATTCTGAAAAATAATGTAAGTTCATCATTGTAATTTAATATATGTAGGAAATAACATTATGAGGTTTCTTTTAATTATTATGAGTTGGTTATCTTGATTCACCTCATATTTCTTGATTTTTTATGCAGACTAGGTTTCGTTGCTTTTGCAAGACATTATCGATGCATTCCAACTGTTGTTTTGCAGTTGTCCATCATGTAATTTGATTTCTGCTCCCTCTGCTGGCTGACTGATGAACTTCCAAATATATTATATTATTTTTGGTAATTAAAATAACCTCAAAATGTAACTTCCTAAAATTAAATATTCCAAATATATTTTTTCTCCAGGAATTTCAAAATTCATGGTTTTATTTTTATTCTTGCAGATGTAAATTTTCTCCCAAATTGTGAGTTCCTTAGATTTTCTAACTGGTTTTTTAGTAATTTACCCTTAGTTTCAATTCTGTGTTTTTCTGACCATGCATGTGGAGCTATTTCAGATTTCTCTATTATAATCATTATTGTGAGTTGATATTCAATAATTCTTCTTTTATGTCATCAGGGCTCATCACACACAATGTAACAAATGTTGAACAGAATAATTTTCCCTATAATCAGCAGCCCTTATTGCAATCAATTAAGATTGTAATTTAAGTGCATTTTTTAATTCCTTCTGGATTTCTTCATGTTGAGACTTGCAAGTGAAGTTGAAGTTCCTTAGGACGGGTTACTGGCCCAACGCTATGTAGTCCAGTGGTAGCAACAAATTCAGTTGTTAGTTTATCAAAGTTGTTTTGCTAAGAACTTAATTAATTTTTTAACTTTATAAGTACTGCTATCCCTCCATGGTATCTTTACCTTGTCGTGGTGGAGTGGCTTGCATGCTTAAATGATCCTAAGAGCTATGCCGGCGGTAGCATTGCTGCCGATAGGGTTACCCATGCCGGACTGGTCGAAGGTGATAAGCCAGACGAAATAAGTACCTTGGTCGAAAGAGTGACGATCTTTCACCGTAAAAATACAACCGTCAAGAAATGCGAACATGGGTTCTACTGGGGTAAAAAGCATTAGCTCAGGATAGGGATGTATGGAGAGCTTATGTCCATGCAGCCATGAACCTACGGGTTCGATAGTGCCAATGAGTGAGTAAGTAAGTACTGCTATATGAATTATTTTGAAAAGGAAAATTAATGCCTGAAATAGCATTTGCATCGGAAGCCTGAAATAGTGTAGTGGTTACCACAATAGTGTACTGAGCTAGAGGTTTCGGGTTCATATCCCAATTCAGGTATTAATTTTTCTTTTCAAAATAATAATTATCCATCATTGCAAATGTTAAAATTTAAATTAATACATCAAATGATATATTAAACTTGTTTTCAATATTAGATATTAAATTTAACACTTCTCACCAAATGTCAAATTTTATTTGAAGAAGAAAATATATTGGATTCAAACACCAATTCACGCATATATTTTTCTCTACAAATAAGATTTGGTATATGAAGTTGGTCTGTTTTCTTATTTATGCTGATATCTAAAAAATTAACTTTATTTTGTAAAGGCACCCCAAGAAGAAATAAGCCAGGCTGTTTTGAAAGATGGTTCTATTCAAAAGACTGCAAGGATACGCTCTCTATGCAAAGTTGAATGGTTTGGAAATGGACAGACTGCAGTAGTGTTGCCAGTAAGTGTTATTTCTTCATTATTTTAAGAAACTGTATTCCAAAAATAAATTATTAATTTGTAACATAAAAAAGATGATGTTACTAGAAATTTTAAATATAATCAAGAATTCCTTGAGAATTATTTTTTATTCATTTTACTTATAAGTTAAGGACTTTGGGCCTTTACTTCACTCAAACAGAGCTAATAAATATTACATTTTATATTTGAAAAGAAAAACATACGCCTAAACTGGGGTTTGAACCCAGGACCTTTGACTCTCTATGTCAATGCTCTTCCAAGTGAGCTACCTAGGCCTCCAATCTAAATGCGTATTTTTCTCTTCTACATAGTTAACTCCCTAACCCCAAATGCTACGATTTTTGCAAATGGCTGCTTCTTTATTAAGAAGACATTTTATTGGGAATTTAAACATTACTTATAAAGCCAGTATTGCTTCTTTCAATATTAATATTATTCGTTTTTAAACATCTTAATGATGGATAAATTATATTTGAAAAGAAAAATATACGCCTAGAATTTTAAAATAAAATTGTCCATCATTAAGATGTTTAAAAACGAATAATATTAACATTGAAAGAAGCACTACTGGCTTTATAAGTAATGTTTAAATTCCCAATAAAAGTCTTCTTAATAAAGAAGCCGCCATTTGCAAAAAATATGCATTTAGATTGGAGGCCTAGGTAGCTCACTTGGAAGAGCATTGACATAGAGAGTCCTGGGTTCAAACCCCAGTCTAGGCGTATATTTTTCTTTTCAAATATAATTTGTCCATCATTAAGATGTTTAAAAACAAATAATATTAACATTACATTTTATCTTAGAACAATAGATCTAAAAGTCACCTGAATTTATGTAATAATTTGAATTCACATGTAATATAAGCCTAAACTAACTTCATAGGTTTCTTTGGATAAACATCACCAATCATATGTCATCATTTAATGTTTCTTACAGATTCGTGGAATTGCTATGGCTGTCAAAACAAAAAAAGAAAATGCTTGTGTCAGCCGAATTGTTAATGTAACTATTGGTCATCATCAAAGAGGTTATACACTTACTCCAGGAATTAATGACAAATGGAGGCATACAACAGTATTTGGTAAATCCATTGGAGATGTACCAACTCAGTACACAATCACTGGCCTGGAAGCTCATGAACTACCCGTAATAGGTAAGCATTTTCTATACAAATGTTTTTGTAGTATAGTAAAACTTGCTCAAAGCGGAACTGTATGGGACCAATTTTTTTTTCTCACATTAGACAAAATTTTGCATTATAAAAAAACTAAAATTTATTAATAATCTTATATTATAGAGTACCGTATATGTTTTTTTAACATACCTTGGATTAACTGTAATTCTGCTACCTTTGAAAAGTGAAGCGTAGTATGTATGAGTGACTTCGACGGTAATGCACGAAAAAAGTCCTGTTTCATCAGCGTTAAAAATGTCTCTTAGGTGCACATCTTGAAATTAAAGCATGCAATTTCGGTTTCTGCTCACTAACTACACTTGAACAAGTTTTAGGGTCGTATCTATGAACGCATTAGACCGTAAAAGTCGTTCTCTGCTGAGAAAGTTGCATCCAAAGACGTTTTTGCGTACTCAAAAATCTGTTTCATGCGATAATAATTGTCAAAATTCCTAAGCTACCTGGCGAGGTAACTTTGCAGAGAACGAATCGTGAGCAACCTGATGGGAACCGATGTAGTTTGAAACATTGCCGCGTACCTTGCTGCTTAGTCCAAGATGTCGGACCTTGAAGACTTCGATCATGTTTTCGGTATACGCGGAGAAGAGGAATTGATAGAGTCTACCAAAGAATTCAACTGGAAGAACAGGAGAACCGGCGTAATATCGTGCAATGCAGACGTCGTTGTATACTGTATTATTTGCGGGACGCAAGCGTAAATGCATTCTTCTAGCAGACAAAAATAATGGAAGTGGCTTTATCGCTGAGAATTCTGGGTAATTTCTTGCCAATATTACGAAAAAAACTACTTTCATGCATGACCAGTCAGTGACTCGCTAATTCGAACTTTGCACGTTCTCACGGAAAACTCAACTCACCAGAGACTAATGTATTTGCATCCGGCCCTTACTGTACTATCAAATTAAATAGCATACATCAACAGACATACAAAGAAAGATTTATATTGTATAGCCAGGATTGAACTTAAATTCTTGGAATATTAATCACATATGTTATTAAAATGTTCCATGCTATAGCTGAGAGGTTAAGGCAAGATGCCTTGGCACAGAGCTATGGGACTTGGGCTGGTTTGAGTCTCCATGGGGAAGAAATTTTCTCATGGAATTTTGGTCAGTATGGAACTGGTACCCACCCAACATCATGAGGAAATTGGGTAGCTACAATATGTAGCAGCTCCAGGTTGAGAAAACTAGCTTTAACAGTTGGGAGCCCAATATGCTGACCAAATGTCTCTTCTACACTGGTAGAGCAGAATGATAGTCTACCCCTGTGATTAACACAATTAGATGTGAGGCCAGCAGCTGCCTGGTATACCAAGGGCCTTCTAGGCTTGTTGCCCCATGGAGTTTGTTTGTTTTTTAGATGTGTTATTAAAATGTATATAAAAACTAACTAATACCTGGCGTGTGTTGCTACGCCTAAATAAATGAAATATCAAAGGTTAATTAAATTGTATGGTATATGCTGAGATGAACCAAACATGGCGGTTACTACTGTAATCAATCGTAAAGAGAAACATTTTTTGCCTGAACTGGGAATCAAAGCTTCAGCTTTTCGTGCTGATGCTCTGACCACTGAGCTAATTCAGACTACATTCCCATCCAAGCATAAATTCTCCCTTTACCTTACTCTCTTGGTCCCACATTCAATACAATGAATTATCATAAGTAATGCCACGAGTGATTTCCAAATTATCGATAAATTCATGACTCACGAAGTGAGGAGTGAATTTATCTAGAGAATTTGGAAATCAAGAGTGGCATTTGTTTGGACTATTTAACGAATAAAATAAAGCTGTTTACTCACAAATCATTATTTAACTACAGTTATTTTAAAATATTTTTATATTTAATGTAAACGGCGATGTTTGAAAACTAATGAGAAACGATAGGTACGCTTCTACTGCTTCTTTTGTTTATCACTGCAACCAGATCATACTATTTATTGCCAAAGGAACGCAATATTGTAAGAATGCTCTCTAGTGGAGAAAAAATGAAACACATCAAACTGTATATTAATTCATTTCTGATCATAGAGAACGAAGTTTCTGATGTCGTATGATGTAAATATGACAATTATATTTTTCTGGATTGTTACCTGGGAAAAAATACATTTAAGAAAGTGCAAACAGTGGTTTCTTTTTTGTGGTATAATCAATTGCTACAAATGTTTTTATATTAACTCCTGCATACGGCATGTTTTGAAATTCATGCACTACATATACAATCTGGTAGCCATATTTCTCGCAGGCTCAGTCACTGCAAAATAATGGTCAGACCTGTTCAGAATATTAAAAAGGAGGAGCTTTCTTTAATATGGTAATTATAACACTGATAAATATTTCGTGAAACACGACTCTGATTGGTTGTAAAACAGAAATCATTGAAACGTGATTGGTCATTGACTCCCATTTGGGGCATGAGTTAAATTATCATTCACAAATACACAATGAATGGCTTCTACAACATGAAGAGACTCCACACAGCTATAGCATTATTTATTACATTAATATTAAGAGACTGAAGCTATTACTATGATTGAAATAAGTAAAATAATGTACACAACTAAACTACTGTAATCAATGGTACAGAGAAAAACTTTTGCCTGAACCAGAATCGAACCCCAAACCTTCAGCTTTCAGCTAATTCAGGCTAAATTCCCATACAAGCATAAATTCTCCCTTTACCTTACTCTACTGGTTACTAGCCAGTTTTTAATTTTGGACTTCAGGTAAACCTCCACTTCTAATTGTCGGATTTCGCTCATTTTTGGAATATCTACCTCATAATAATAATTAAATGAATCGTGATTTTTTCTTACCTCATACATCTATGTTTTTTTAAACACAGCACTGCAGTATCGGCGACACTGCAGTGCTGGGTTTTAAAAAACATAGATGTATGAGGTAAGAAAAAATCACGATTCATTTAATTATTATTAATTGAACCTCATAATGTTAAAAATTCCCAAATTTAATATATAAATATCTACCTCAGTTTATTTTAATTAGATATACTGAGTTTCGTTCTGGAACATTGAAAAATGTGACCATTAGAGTGATTTTTAAATTTTCACTTCAGGTGAAGTCCTACACCTAATAGTTTAGAGGGCCCAATTGTGAATCTAAACCATCGAGGGACCCATCAGACACACACAAAAAATTTAATCCAAATCAGTCTAGTAGTTTAGAAGTAGAGCGACAAACATGTGTACAGAATAATTATATATATATATATATATATATAGATAAATAGACATCTAATTGATTGATTATAATTTTAGGAACCTACATTGATCCACGAATCATACCTGGCTTCTCCTATAGAGTACGTCCAGCAGGTAGTAAGAAACATCTTTTTGGAGGAGCTTCTTTAAGACTGATGAATGTAGGAGCAGGCTATGGCAAAAGAATTACATTTGCACCAGATTCCAATACTCTTAACAATTCTACAAACTACTTCTGGAGTGACTCTCACCCTGATGGTTTTGGATTTGAACCAAGAGCAGTACATGAAGGAATGAAATTTGCAGTGATGGCAGAGGACCAGAGGCTGGGAGAGGGTTCAGTGTTCAGAGCCGATGCTGCACAACAAGAAGAAAAACAGGAATTGGTAAGTTTGTATAGTATTTTGTCATTAATTACACAATTATATTTTATCAATTTTATGTTGGTTTATTGCACAATGTATGGTAATAAGTGGTTAAATTTTATCTGTTCAAAAGTGTTACAAATTTCAGTTACAAAAGCCACAGCTAACATAAAGGGTCCCATAGCTTTTTATCAGTTATTGCAAAATATTTTTTAGATATTTTTACCTAAGATTGCAAGGCAGATACAAACTGCAATGGAAGACCAACCTTTACAAATCACATTACGACAATGAACAACCGTGTCGGTTGAAACCACCTCTAATAGAGGGGTGACGCAACATCCTTACCACATCTTAATTCTAGAAGCTACTGCCTAGATGATTGTTTTACCTCTGATTTTCCTACAAGAAGTTTGCAAACCCTTCTGTCAATCCTCATTCATGCTACATATCCTGCCTAAGATATAACTGTTCTTAATATATTTGGGTCCTGTGCCATAGCTGAGTGGTTAAGGCAAGAAGCCTTGGCGCAGAGCTACGGGACTTGTGCCAGTTCAGGTCCCCGTGGGGGAAGAAATATTCTCATGGAATTTCGGCCAGTATGGGGCCAGTGCCTACCCAGCATCATGAGGCATTTGGATAGCTACAATAAGTAGTGACTCCAGGGTTAGAAGACCAGCTATAAAGGCTGGGGACCCGACATGCTGATCACATGTCACACTTACATTGGCTTATGATCGTCCATCTCTGTGATGAACACACGTGGATGTGAGGCCAGCTGGTATGCAAAGGGCCTTCTAGGCCTGTCGTGCTTGGGTTTTTTTTAAATTATATCTGGATTTCTCATAAAGATCATCTAGTTCACTTATGAAATCTTCTCCATTTGCCTGTCTATTCATCTCTCTTTGGTCCATCTATGTAACTGATACACGTAGAGTGGAAAAGCTAATGGAGCTAAGTGTGAAAATGTAAGAAAATTAGTTATACCTACTAATGAAACCATGTGGCAAGACCAATTGTCTGCTATTCTGTTTAAGATCTCCTTCAACCTATCAGTTTTCACAGCTGGCAACAAATAGCCCTGGGAATACGTTCAGCACTCTTTGCAATGCTAACATGCCTACACATTTCTGTTATCTTAAGTGTCATATTTATCTTGTTCTGTATGTAACAATGGATATGAAAGAAAATAATGAAAACACTAGTGCATTTTCCAATGCAAGTAATCAGATGGCATCTTCTCTCAGCTATGTAATTTTTAAAACTTAGTGGTATCATTTTGATGCATAAATTATGCAAGTGAATATGACCAGAATAAGAATTAATTGTAACTTCTCATTAAATAAAATAAATAAATAAATTTATAATAAAAAATTGCACTTACTTCTGATGAGAAGAATTTGTTAATTTTATTACATTAGAATGTCAAACGAGTTTGATTCCCGGTCAGGATAGGCTCCTAGGTGAGAGTTTTTCCTCACCTGTAAGACAAATGTTAGGAAGCTTAGGGTCCAACTGTCCTCGAAAATCATCATTCACCAGTGTGGAAAGCAACGGAAAGCTACTGCACCTATAATTCCCTAGTGAAGCTGCAAAGCATAGCATGAAAATGCTATGATTGCAGTGAAAGACCTGCCCTCAGGCAGAACACTATAGAATAGAATGTCAAACTAAAGTAATAACTTAGAAATTACATATGATTGCGAAAAAAAGATTTGAGAAAAAAACAGAATGAGACATAGAGATCATTCAGTAGTTACATAATTTTTTCATAGTTAAATATGGGAAGTAACATTATGAGGTTCTTAATTCAATGAATTAGTAATTTCTTACCTTACCTCATATGTTTATGTTTTTTAAAACATGTATTATTTATTAAATTAATATTGAGAAGCTTAAGCTATTACTATGATAGAAATAAGTAAATTAATGAACACAATTCAATTATTGTAAATGAATGGTAAAGAGAAAAATTTTTGCCTGAACCGGGAATCGAACCCCAAACCTTTAGCTTTCCATGCTAATGCTCTGTCCACTGGGCTAATCCAGGCTTCATTCCCATCCAAGTAGAAAGTAAGGATTTCTGCTTGGATGGGAATGAAGCCTGGATTAGCTCAGTGGACAGAGCATTAGCACAGAAAGCTAAAGGTACGGGGTTCGATTCCTGGTTCAGGCAAAAATTTTTCTCTTTACCATTGATTTACAATAATTTAATGGTAACTGTAGTTTTCAAGAGGACATCCCTCTCATTTTCAACTGATATATAGTCATAAAATCGGTTGAAAATGAGAGGGATGCCTCTTTAAAACTACAGTTCCCATATTTAAATTAATGTTGGGAAGTAAACATTATGAGGTTATTTCATTATTAGTGAGTGGAGAACTTATTTTTAACGACCCACCTCATACATTTTCAAATTTCTTTGACACCGACGGTTTCAGACGATATCTTGTCCCTCTTCAGTCATGTCTTTCACTCAATGAATATAGTGTTCTGCCCAAGGGCAGGTCTTTCACTGCAATCACAGCATTTTCATGCTATGCTTTGCAGCTTTACTAGGGAATTATAGGTGCAGTAGCTTCCTGTTGCTTTCCATTCAGAGTGGAAGTCATGACTGAAGAGGGACAAGATATTGTCTAAAACTGTCGGTATTAAAGAAATTTGAAAATGTATGAGGTGAGTCGTTAAAAATATGTTCTCCACTCACTATTAATACAGTTCCTTGTTTAAAAAAACAAACTATGAGGTAAGATAAGTGACTCATTCATTACATAATTTTACCTATAATGACAGTCTTTTCTTCTGTGACGTTTCCTTTTATCACACATTCTATAGTAAGATTTTTTTTCCCTGGTGACAACTCTGTGGTGTATAGCAGGCAAATGCTGACACCTGGAAAATACACTACAAATATGTTATCGAACATATACATTCACAAGCATGGCAAGAAGCAAACTTACTCGACACCCTTCAGAACAATCTAAATTGCCATTTAAATTTATACAACTCTTCCTCATACATGCAAGGCGCTCTCACTAGGAATAAATATCTCACTGTACATATTTGATAATAATCAATTGAGTTGGTGTTTACTTGATGAAAATCCATATTTATTAATTGAATAAAAATAAAACTTAGTTTTATTTGATTTTCATATTTATTAAGATATAATTCAGTGACAGCTGTTTTGGTACACACTGTACCTTCTTCAGACATGTTAACAAATTATGAATTGTGTTATTATAGTACATATCAACTGATCTAAGCAACAATACAACAATAATTTATTTAAATTTTTAAATTTAACAAAGGCGATTCATTCAAATCAAGTAGTAATAAACTTAAATTCTCAATAATAGTGAGTGGAGAACATATTTTTATCGACTCACCTCATATAATTTCAAATTTCTTTGATACCGACACTTTCAGACGATATCATGTCCCTCTTCAGTCATGGCTTCCACTGATGAAATTCTGTGATTGTTGATTTCTCTAAGCACCTCTTGTGCTGCCATCTTTCGTTGGGATTATAAACTTTGTAATTAAATTTTTATCCACCGGAATATCGAAATTCATAGATCAATATTTATTCTTCTGAATGAATATCATTTCCCAAATTGTCAATTCCAACGGTTTATCCAATTGTTTCAAAAGTTTTGCCTCTTTTTCAATTTTATGATGTTCTAGCAAACTATGTGTAGCAATTGCTGATTTTTCAATTTCACAATTTTTAATATTTCTAAAATGTTCTTTAGTGTGTGATATAACCTCATAATGTTTACTTCCCAATATTAATTTAAATATAATTAAATTCTCAGCTTGATTTGAATGGATCACCTTTGTTAAATTAAAAAATTTTAATAAATTATTGTTGTATTGTTGCTTAGATCAGTTGATATGTACTATAATAACACAATTCATAATTTGTTAACATGTCTGAAGAAGGTACAGTGTACCGAACAGCTGTCACTGAATTATATCTTAATAAATATGAAATCAAATAAAACTAAGTTTTATTTTTATTCAATTAATATATTTGATAATGTTGACATAAATTAATTATTTTTATTTTGTTTTCAGGTGAAAGATGAAAATGGAACTACAGTTATTAAACATATCTACATAGATGTGACATGCCATATAACTTTGGACACACCGAATAAGAGAGGTGAAGCTGAACCACAGGTGATGAGGGTGTCGGGAACTGCAATAGTAGCTCGTGGTCCAAAACAAACTCAAGCACAACTCATTAGAATTGAAAAAACATTGGTCTTGCATCTCAACTCAATCTCTTGTTTGTAACCCAACAGACAAAATTAGTTTTCCACCCACTATGAACTATCAAATACTTATCATGACAAAATATTTATAAATAAACATGAGATGCTGAATTTCCATAATGTTTTCCAGGAATCTCAAAAAATTGTACAATAAAGTCAAAGCACAAGATAGGAAGAAATGCTCTATGCACAGAATTTAAAACAAATCAAGAATTTTAAAACAGCGTAAGATCTTGTTATATTTATTCTTTAGAGCAAAATGTAAAATATTTGAAGTAGATAGGTCTTACACCTCATTTGTCATAAACATCAGGAAGTATGGAACTTTTATAGGAATAAATCACTATGAGGTTTAATTTAAGATAAATTATATTTAAATTAATGTTAGGAAGAAGATAAATATTGATCTATGAACTTCGATATTCCGGTGGATAAAAATTTAATTTCAAAATTTATAATCCCAACCAAAGATGGCAGCACAAGTGGTATTGTCCATAGAGAAATCAACAACCAGAGAATTTCATCAGTGGAAGTCATGACTGAAGAGGGACGCAATGTCGTCTGAAACTGTCAGTAACAAAGAAATTTGAAATTGTATGAGGTGAGTCGTTAAAAATATGTTCTCCACTGACTATTATTAATATTAAGATAAATTAATTAATTTATAATAAAAAATCACACTTACTTTATTACTGATAAGTTCTGCAAGGATGGAAGGGGTATAACCTTATCAGCATTAATCTTCTTTTTAATCTTTCCTAATATCTCCTTTGGGGGGGTGAGTCATTTTAAATGAATGGTCACAAATACAGAATTTAAAGAAAAATGTAAATAAGGCAAATATATTGAAACATCTGTTTCTAAAATATGTATTACTTAATAAATTACATTGGTTATAGTGCACAAACTATGATTTGAGGGAAGTAGATTATACAGGGAATAATTGGAAAGCATTAGCTCAGGATATGGATGTATGGAGAGCTTATGTCCATGCAGCCATGAACCCTACGGGTTTGATAGTGCCAGTGAGTAAGTATAGTGCACAAACTACGAACTACCAATGATTTTCAGTTGTCTCAAATAATAAATAGACATTGGTAATGGTTTATGAAATAGAAATGCCAAAGATTTTTAATTTTTTGAATAATATAAGCATTGGTTATGGTGTATGAAATAAAACTACCAATGATTTTCAATTGTCTTCAATAATATAGAGTATAATTAAGACATTTTTGTCTGTACCTATTATGGTTGTTTTTGTCGAACATATGTTTCAAGGCTTCTGAGCCCCATCGTCAGCGATTACAGACTCTGTAATCATTGACAATGGGGCTGAGAAGCCTTGAAACATATATTTGACAAATACAATCATAAGAGGTAAGAATGTACAGACAGTGTCTTAATTAAGGTAGAATATGTTTATCACTCACCTCATATTGTCTTAATTATTAAACAAACCTCTTAATGATACTTCGTATTGTATTTTAAAATAAATATAGAATATATTTATCTCCTAAGCCATTGTTCATCAAATATAATGAGTGAAAAATATAAGTTCTTCTCTTGCTTGTTGACAGTAATGAAGATTAAATTTTGTTGATTTTTTATATTAAAAGCACATTTGCCCAAATATAAGGTGACCTCCCCAATTTCAAAGAGACTTTTGAACAATTATTTTTGTTTTTATGTACCAATACTATACCAATAAATGATTTTGGGATGAAATAACACCTCAATTTGTCACCAATTATGAATTTTAACTTCAAATGCACCATATTTTTTTCTTCCCCCATCAACGCAGTAGTTCATAGCTTCTGCTTCCCTAATAACTATCAACTTGAAATTAACATCATAACGTCTCCATGAATCAACAACTTTTTTCAATAGAATCTGTCTTATTATTTGCACTCATTTTAAAACTCTCCACTGAATTTTTCTGCTAATGTTACAATTTGCAAATGTCATTGCTGAGACTCTATTTTACTGAATCTTTTCCAGCTTTCCTTCTGTCTATCAACTATTGTATATTCAATTTCAGCCACATATTATTTGACCATTGTTGCATCATGTCTGCAATCATTTCCCAGCTGGCAACTATGTACTATGCAATATAAAAACATTAAACACACCAGCCAAAAGCTATGAACATAAAAACATTGACATCCACTAAGGATATTCCTAGTTGACAAATTTAAGACAAGTCATGATAAATGAATTTTAGTTTTCAGAAAAAAACTTATATTCAAATATAGTAAATAGATTTTTCTTACTTTATAATTTAATGAGATATTGTAATCTGTTTTGTAAAGTTTACAAAGACATTTTATATCTGTGCTACTTAGGTAAAACATTCTTATACAAATTGTATTATAGTATATTGTGATGCAAGTGAGGTAAGCACTTGTTACTGATCGAGAAAAAGTTAGAAAAATACAAGGTGCTTGCACCAAGTTTTTTTAATTTTCGAGATCTGTTACGTGCTTACCTCATGTGTATTGCATACTATTTTTTTGGTCGATGTGACTAATTTTTATTACATACAGTAATAAATGAATTAAAATATTGGTTGGATGTAAATGACTTCCATGAGAAAGAAACATTTGGTGATCGTTGTTATGTAGCTTTTCATTTGTTTTATTATAAGCAAGGATTGTTAGATGTGGAGACATTTTTATATGTAGAACCGTGATTAGAATCTGATAGATAAAATTATTATGGAAGGAGTCATGGTAGATGATAGAGAAATTGAAGAAGCCTGGAGAATGGGATGTTCTGCATTAATTCCGGAAAAGTCTAAAGAACGGTACGAGTTAGTGTACAAAACATTCAAAAGATGTTTTATTTTACTTACCGAACGTGTGCTTTTTGAGTCCATATCAGCATTGCGATTTATTTTGTTTGCATAGCAACCAGGTTAGATGAGGGAATGTTGACTTACTTCCAGTAACAACAATATTGTTAAGTATAAGAAATTAGTCACATCGACAAAAAAATATAATTTTATTAGATTTTGAATAATGTAAAGAGACAAAACTGATATTAAATAGAGATCTTGTTTAGCAGTATTATAAAGAGGATACACTGGAACACAATATAAATGTTAATATTGTACTTGTTAACCTTAGAATTACCAAGAAATTACAAATATTATTAGTTACCAGCTATACACTAAAATTATGGTCCTATAATTTAAACAGATTAAGAATCAAATGAATCGTGAATTCTTCTTACCTCATACATGTATGTTTTTTAACACAGAACTGCAGTATCAAGAAACATCATTTCCATCTTCAGCTGTTTTCATGACTCGTGAAGACAGTTGTGAAAACAGCTGAAGATGAGAATGATGTTTTCCGATACTACAGTTCTGTGTTAAAAAATATAGATGTATGAGGTAAGAAGAATTCACGTTTCATTTGATTCTTACTAAGAAAACCTCATAATGTAAAAATTCCCAACTTTATTATAGATCATTTATTTATTCTAATTATTTATTATAATTTAGGAGTTATATCTTGTTCAGCTAGAACTGTAAATGATTATTAAACTGTAAAATTTCCATATTTCTTTCTCAATAATGATGACAATAATTATTAATTATTGTATAACCAATAGGTCAAACATACTTGCACAAATAGAACTGATTTAAATTTTATGATCATTCAAACAATTCAATTGGAATCTTGTTAATTTAAGTTCACAAAGAGAAAGATGTTACAATAATTGTTTGTTTGCATAAAGCACACAAGGAATTTTGGTAATTCCAGGGTTAAGAATTAGTCTAATGACACATTATTTGTAATGTTTTATTTTAGTTTGTAATATTCATTTCTAGAAGAGTTGGAAAATAATTTATTTCCAAATATTCAATTTTAGACTGTAAAATCTCATTCTGATCCATAAATTATTTCAAATTATATTTACACTTCTGCTAATGTTTAAGTTATTGTATTATAAAAGAAAATGTGAAGCAAACTTATCAAATTAGAAAAGAAAGTTATATATGGCAAACTCTTGATTATTCAGAAGCAGATTATCTGGTCTCAATCATCCTCAACATAAAAAAATTAGATGTGACGGTTAATCTTTTAAGAAACATTTTGCACCGTTGAGATTATTGTTAAATATTTAAAACAATAAAATTTGTACCCATGGTGGCAGTCGTCCTCGACAAATTTAATTTGTGTAATATAATCAGCTAGGTCTTTCAGAACTGGTTCCATTTTCAAAGCACAATCAGTAGGCCTACCCATCAGAACAAAATTAATTTGTCGAGGACGACTGCCACCACAGATACAACTTTTATTGTCTTAAATATCAAGGTTAATCTGCAATTTCTTTGTACACACTGTACAGTCCTCTCTCTCAATTAGTGGGAAATGAAAGAGAAAATAACAACTTGGACCATATTTTTTTTACAGTTTACAATAGGTAGTAAATGCCTACACAATACGTTCTTTGATTTCTGGAAATAATAAACAACCTTAAGATGGCTTGCCTCTGTCCTGAGGGTCTCAGGTTCAAACTTGGCTGCGGTGAATGGATTTTTTAGGATGGAAAAAATAAACGAGCAAGTTCTCTGGGAGGGACTCTAAGCCGGGGTCCCGAGTCTGAAGATTTTCAGGCTCGTAAAAGATCCTTAAGCCTGAATAAAAAGGCCTCTAAGCAAAATTTACCGATCTCAATAATTTTATACAAACATAAATGTATAATTTTATAGAAATTAAAATAATTTATTTCACTTTATTTATAACCCATTTTTGGTCTTAAAATAACTCTAATACAGTATTGCACCTCATCTTGAAATTATCTGCAATTATCACCCCCCCCCCCCAAATTACTGCAAATATTCAAGAGTTTCTATTTATATCTTCAATTAACAATGTCAATTCAAACATTAATCTAGTAACAATATTATAAATTGGAGAGCGAATGATTTCATTATCAAGTGCTCGACATTAGATACCAACCATCCATATTATAAATTGGTATTTAATTTTAGGAAGTTATATTTTGAGGTTATTTTAATTATATTATTTTTAGTCTGGACATCTTACCTCAATATTAATGTTGATTTGTTCTTGAACATGTTTCAAAACAATTCTGTTTTATCGTCAGCTTTCCCAGACAGTCTGGGAAAGCTGACAATAAAACAGAATTGTTTTGGAACATGTTCAAGAACAAATCAACATTAATATTGAGGTAAGATGTCCGGACTAAAAATAATATAATTATAAATTGGTATTAAGATTTTTCTAAAAGGCCACAAGAGAAGTGTAAATACTTTTTGATATCACTGTTCTAGGAGGCTAAAGTCCATTTTACAGACTCTAGTGCCAAGAAACGAATAAATGCACATTTATGGAAAAATGAAAAAATTGAGATTTTGAAGTGTTTTTTATTTACTGTAAATAAATTATTTAAAAATACAAATTCAATAAATATTTTTTACCCTCATCTCCAATTTACCATATCCAATCTCCACTGGCATTAAAATTAGTTATTCTGTTAAAAAAATCAAAAGAACGCACTGCACTTTTTGTTCCTTAAAGCTTATGATGAACAGAAGTAACCTACAGGAGTGTAGCAGCACTATATTGAGAAGCAAGGAGGAAAATGATATGAATCAAATAATCTCCAGTGCCATTAGATGACAATACCATATCAGCAGACAATGTATAAGGGTCGTATCTATGAATGCATTAGACCGTAAAAGTCGTTCTCTGCTGAGAAAGTTGCATCCAAAGACGTTTTTGCATACTCAAAAGTCTCTTCATGCAATAATAATTGTCGAAATTCCTAAGCTACCTGGCGAGGTGACTTTGCAGAGAACGAATCGTGAGGAACTGATGGTAACTGATGTACTTTGAAACCTTGCTTCTTTATCCAAGATATGTCAGACCTTGAAGACTTCGATCATGTTTTCGGTATATGCAGAGAAGAAGAATTTGATAGAGTGTACCAAAGAATTCAACTGGAAGAAAAGGAGAATCGGCGTAATATCGTGTGATGCAGACGTCGCTGTATACGGTTTTATTTGCGTTCCTCTAGCAGACAAAAATAACAGAAGTGGTTTTATTGCTGAGAATTCTGGGTAATTTCTTGCCAATATTACGAAAAAAACTACTTTCATGTATGACCAGTCAGTGACTTGCTAATTTGAACTTTGAACGTTCTCATGGAAAACTCAGCTCACCAGAGACTAATGTATTTGCATGTGGCCCTAAGTGTTAATTTTGAGTTGTTTTTTGACTCACCTCATATTTCTTGACTTCCATGCAGAACCAGGTTTCGTCACTGCATTCGTGACATTCTCGATGCAATGCCACGATCACAACTCATGTCACAAATGCAGTGACAAAACCTGGTCTGCATGGAAGTCAAGAAATATGTGGTGAGTCAAAAAACAACTCAAAATTAATTAAAATAAACCTCATAGCGTTGTTTCCTATCTGCATAAATTAATGTATAAGCATAGGGTAAGAATATTATGTGAGGAATGATAATGATAAGGGAGAATGTTAAACCTATTGTCACTTATTGATAAACACCAAGGAGCCACCATACTAACCTTTAGAAGACTTGTGGGACATATTTGTCCCATGAAATGTAAAGCCTTAAAGGACTTAGTGGACATATTTGTCCCATGATAACATTATTTCTTTGTAAAGTTACAAAAATTCAGAAAATATTGTAAAGAAATTATTAGTGGCTCTAACCTATTGTGTTCCGATCAAGTATTCACAAAAAATTGAAAAAAAAAAAACCACATCAGGTGCCTTTTTCACCCCTAATTTTCACATATTTTTCCCATGATAACATTATTTCTTTGTAAAATTATAAAAATTCAGAAAATATTGCAAGGAAGTTATTTGTGGCTCTAACCTATTGTGTTTTAGATCAAGTATTCATAAAAAATATTAAAAAAGTGTCTTTTTCACCCCTAATTTTGTATTTAAATTATAATGAGTTAACATGGTAAAAATCTGGTAAGTATTTATTTTAAAAAAAATATCTGATATGCTACTCACATTATTTTGATAATCCAGGATGCCATATATGTGAAGCCATTTTTTATATGTTAAAACACAAACCACAGTCTACCGTTACTAATTCAAGACTGAATGTTAGTGTGGTATGTTATAAGTAGAGCGCGGAATTTTATGAAATTTCATGTTTTAAACTATTTGTCAGAGAGCGCTGAGACTAAGTATCTTTACATTTCATGATATGTAGAATCAAATAAGACCAACAAAAAACTTCATATTTCATAATATTTTAGCAAAATGTTCATATTTTAGTGAAAATTTCATACTCCTTCATATTTTTCAACTCTCAAATTCCCGTACTTTTTTTTCAATAAAAGTTCTAGGAATTCATTAAAATATTTCTTGAAATAAATGTATTTATGTAATTTTTGACAGTGTAACGTGGTAGACAAGTGAAAATTCTTCAGTATTCCTTCTGAACAAGATAGATAGATTTTATAAAAGCAAATAATTAGATGAGGAGTCACAGAGTGACAGTGTTAGATGGAGGTTTCTGTCCTAAACTCGATCCCCAGACAAGAACATGAGCCTAGATGAATAAGGAAAAGAATGTTGGAAATATTCTATAGTCAGGTAAAATAGCTGTCACTCGTTATTGTTACCTGAGAGCAGTCCTTACTTTCTGAACCGATTACAGCATTTAAATATAGGTAACTTGAAGCAGTAAAGTAAAGTAATCCCACTAAAGGCCTCAAGAGGTCCTTGGGGTAGTAGGAGGATAAGGCTACCACTTTTTCTAGACAATCGGCACTTGATGTCAGCCCTGCATGACGGCCGCCTGTACCCCCAGAACAAGCGTCTGGTACTCATTTCCGTTTAAGTGGTTTGTGAAATTAGTAAAGTTCATGTAGGTAAGGGCATCAAACTATCGAATATAGCATGATACAAGTATGCTGCCTTAACATTGTGTGATGTTGAGCATAATTTTTCATCGTGCAAAACAATTTTGACCAACAGGCCCTGTAGTTTACTATCAGAAAATATAGAAAAAAACTTCTGTGTATTACAAACAGAATTGACAATTGGATTGTTCAAAACACAATTAGACAAAGATTATGGACCTGTTAGACCCATTTCATGAAAAAAAAATGTTTAGAATAATTCTTAACTACATTTCACCATGTTTGAAGTTCAATATTAAATGTAACATTAATTGCAAAGAGAGTACTGAAACAATACCTGGAATCAATTATGGACTAATAACTTTTAATATCTTGTTTCTCCAAATATGACATCCGGAATGTTTTACTTGTATTTTAAATCGTCCAATTTAATGTTATTGTTACACTTGCATCTCCAGGAATTTAATATCTTTATGCAATGTAAAAACAGCAATAATCCAAACTATACCCGTTTCTAAACTTTGTTAGTGCTATATTTCATGGAAACCTGCTTGTTTTGGTTACATTTTTTCTTTCTTGTATATGTTTGGATTTCATAATTAAATATCATTCAGTACATTAATTAATTGCATTATATATAACCTCTCGGTTTTTATTTATGAAGGTAAAGTGATTCCACTACAGTCTTGGGAGGCCTTTGGGGGTAGTGGCATGTTGAAGCTCCCATCTTTCTAGACAATAGACACGAGATGTCTGCCGGATTGTCGGATCTACCTTATGGCCGCATTTGTGCCCAGAACATGCATCTAGTACTCACTTCCATTAGGATCTGAGACCCCAAGTCCACAATGCCACCAGAAGGTCTGGTCCAGCTAAAAATCTTGACAATATCGAGACTCGAACCCACGACTTTCCTGTTTGTACCACGTTTCCTTATACAACTACACTATGGCGTGATCCATTAAAATTGTTCCAGATCATGAATATATTTTATATTGGGTCAGAATTAATGAAAAAGCTAATTAAAATTGAAATACAGTGAATATCTTGATTTCTTGAGCTATAAATAAGTTATGTTTGTCTCATTTATGTGCTGGTATGTACACTTATAAGTTATAGTGGGCCTATGTATATAAATATATGTAAAAAGTTTAGAAAATAGTAGCTTCATAATATTTTTGCGTTATAATTTTCATATTTTTTCATATTTTGTCTTTATGATTTCATATTTTCGTGTAATTTTCTTCATATAATTCCTCGCTCTAGTTATAAGGTGTGCTAAGGTTTGAGTGCCACAGAAAAAAAAAAAAATGTGCTGATAACTCTGTCGTCAACAAAGCAGGGTACTCATGTTTATGCTTTCAAAGCAGATTTTTCATGGCACACGTTTTCAAACTACGTCATCAAATCCCCCTTGTAAAAGTACAGTCACCTTCAAATCATAAACTGAACCCATTATAAAGTCAAACAAAAAAATATAGACCTTGCAAATAAATTTTAACTTTTAATAATAAAATTCTCTATTGTATGTAAAAATTAAACATTTCATTGAATAATACACTCCTTTATGAATGAAATAAAAGTTATTTTATACTTATATCTCTTATAGTTTATCGTAAAAAATTTTTTTGTTAGTATATGTGCTCTACCATCCATTTAATATCACGGACTGGGATTTAAATTCTGTCCAGCAGTTCATGGGGTATTTTTAAATACCCCGGAATATAAAGGTTAATATCCCCATCCAAAGAACAAATCATGAATGTACAGATATCTATCACCATTCTGGAGAAATCTGGTCTATTCAATTGTTGAACTTTTATAGGAAAAATCATTAAAAGGTTTAATTTAAGATATAAATTAAAATTATTTATACCTCACCCCATATCGAGTCTTCTAATTATACCGATTTCAAAAGCTAGGTGATTTCATCTTCAGTAATATCTTCTGAGAACATTAGTCATGAATAATTAAAGATATTTGGTCTGTGTATTCTTACCTCTTATGTTTGTTTTTGTTGAATATATGTTTCAAGGCTTCTGAGCTCCCATCTTCAGCTTGTACAGACTGATTTTTCTCAAGTTGTCGGCCTTGATTTTTTACTTTTGTTCCCTCTTCTTAGTTAATTGGACAACAGAAAGAGGGAACAAGAGTCAAGAATCAGGGCCGACAACTTGAGAAAAATCAGTCTGTATAATGGCTTATTTTAGGAAGTATTATAATGATTTTAAAATAATATTTTCAAGTTCTGTTAATCAGTCTGTATAAGATGAAGATGGAGCTCAGTAGCCTTGAAATATAGTTCAACAAAAACAACCATAAGAGGTAAGAATACACAGAACAAATATCTTAATTATTATTTAAGTTTCACAGGGAAAAAACACTATGAGGTTTAATTTAAGAATTAAATTAATGTTTTTATTACCTCACCTCATATCCTTTTTCTTCTAGACTGCAGTTTTGGAGCTTATCTCCATCATCAGTAGCCTCTGGTCGACCGGTGTTATGTTTCATCGTGGTTTTCTTCTTCCTTCTATCAGTGGATTGATGAACCTCTCGTCTGAAAAACATTTAATCGATACAAAAGATAGCCTAATCAAACACACAAATAAACAGAAAGAACTCACGGTCTGGGAAAAAATCCACATCCAAAAAAACAAGAAAGATAAACTCATGAATTTCGAAACTCACGCAAAATTTGACCTGATCCAGAGGTTCATCAGTCCATCGATAGAAGGAAGAAGAAAACTGCCAAGAAACGACATAACACCATTGACCAGGGGGTACTAATGATGGAGATAAGCTCCGAAACTGCAGTCTAGAAGAAAAAGGATATGAGGTGAGGTAATAAAACATTAATTTATTAAATAAACCTCTTACACTTCTAAAATGAATTTCTTTAGCTCCTGCTTTTCTTAATATGTAAACTAATCTACGACTGGTAGTTCCACGGACTATAGAATCATCAATGATAACAATCCGTTTACTTGGGTATTGATGTTCATAGGGATTCTTGGACAATTGAAATGAATGATGGAAATATTATGAATTTTACACAAGAACATATTTTAATGTTACTTCCTATTGTATCAAAAAAAAAAATCTAGTCATGAAATTACTGATGATGAAACTGCCTAGGTTTTGAAACTGGTCCAATTACAAGACCAAAATTCTGTTTATTTTAAATTATACCTCATAGTGATATTTCCTATAATTGTTCAATATTACACCTAGACTTGATACCACCTGTGCTGGACAGTTTTTGTCAATAAGAAAATCACTTTAAATACATTTATGCCTCATTTAATCTAATCACATGTAATGCCAAAACTGAATATTAATCTATTTTGCTAGAATATATAATGAATAGCAACATCAAAATAAATCCATTTTATTCAGAACAAACAAAATTAAGATATGAATCACACTTTTTTAACCATGATGGAAAACAAACGCTTCTTACCATTTCCCATGCCTTCTTATAATCTTGTGATAAATATTTTAATTGTTTATAGGATATATGATCTAAATATCGTTTAATGTCATCTTCATTCATATCCCATATAACTTGTTTAGACTTCAAAATAATGGGAATATTCAACATAGGTTGTGGCATTGATAATGTGACTTTTATAAACTGAGAGAGAAGCTCTCTCTTACAGACAAGTAGTCTGCCAGCAGGTGTATGTGCCAGTTTTTTAGTAGCTCCTTGCTTCTTTCCTTCAACAGCAACCTGTAACATGCTGCAAAAACATAAATAATTATACACAATTTCTTCTTCTTCTTCCTTTCAAGTATTAGGCCAAGGCCTGTTACGATCCTATAGAAAATTTTCCCTTATGGGAAATTCTCATATAAGACTTGAAAGCATAATAATAGTCCCTTCGATTGGTTGCTGGCCAAAGGAAGGCAAGACCAGTGATGGGGCTGCCATCTTATAGCCTCTGGTCAGGTTTTCTGGAGAAGAAAAGAAAATAAAGGAAAGAAGAAATGGAAGAAAGGAAGGACTCCCTAGCCCTCGGATGCCCTAATAGTGTCGGGGTCGAAAAAACAAGAGTTAACCAAGAGAGGTTAGATAGTAAAGTTAAAAGAGTGCAAAAACACAAGTAAGTGGAAGAAATGTTTTGCACAGCTTGGGCACCTTGTGGTCGCCATCCACATATCCCCTAGATGAGGACCCCTGAGGGCATACACAAAATATAATTATACACAATTTATAATTATATTATATAAGATTTATGCTGAAAAAGCTATTGAAGAATGGAAAAAGAAATGTAAGCCGATGGGAATACCACTAGATGATAATTCAACAATATATACACTCCAGTTTGCAGATGACCAATTGATATTGGCTCAAGAATTTGAAGATATAGAATACCTCACTAGAAAATTAATACAAGAATATAGTTTATGGGGTTTAAAGATCAATATGGATAAATCTAGATATATGACAATAGGGGATCTTCCTCAAGATTTAATACTAGAAGAAAATTTAGGGACAATTAAATACACTGAAGAATATAAGTATTTGGGAATTAAAATTACTGAAGATGGAAAACAAGAAACAGAGATTAGAAACAGGATCAATATAGGAAAGTATGCTATATCTGCCCTAAATGGAATAGTATGGGACAAACATATCTTCAAAGAAACAAAAAAAAAAACTATTTTTAATACAATAATCAGAAGCATTATTACCTATGGAGCTGATGTGTGGGCTTTAAATGCACAAATGAAAAAAAAAATACTCGCCACTGAAATGGACGTGCTGCAAGAATAAAATCAGAAATTCATATATAAAAGAAAAAATGCAGGTACAATATTCAATATTAGATTTTATAAAGAAGAAACAATTAAATTGGTACGGACACATTAGAAGAATGGAAGAAGGAAGACTACCTAAGATAATCATGGATTGGGAACCACAGGGAAGGAAAAAGAAGGGTAGACCAACTATTACGTGGATTCAGGGAATCAATGAAACTAAGAGGGAATGGGAAATAGAAGAAATATGGATGAACAGACAAGAATGGAAAAATGTGTTGAAACAAATGTGTAGTTAACTGTGAACATGGGTACCGGAAAAATGTATGTTCATTGTAAAAGCCGGAATAATAAAAAAATATAATTATATTTGAAACCAAGGTTAGTTCTGTATAATTGCTACTTATTTCTAAAACATAGTAACCTTTTGTAAAGGTCACCCCTCATATTAAAAGATAATGAAAATGGTATATCAACGGCAGATACAGCAGAGAAGGAGTCCTTCGGTGTACCTGACGGAAGAGGCAACTCTACATCTACTGCCTTGTAGATTGACAAACGAGCGGATGGGGTTCGTTAGTCCTGCAAGACAACCCATCTAGGAGAGACAACTCCGAAATAAAATGGGGCAGGCTGAGCTCTGGAGCTGGGTGAAGGCAATTGGCCTAGGGAGGAAACCCCGAATAATAAACCCGCCATGAAAACGGGCTAGCAACCCACTTCAAGGTGTATCTTATACATTGCTCACAGTCCCAAGGATCAAGACCAATGGACGGGAGAAGAACAAGAGGAAGACCAGCCAAGAGACGGATAGACAGTGAAAGCACATCCAATAATTCTTTCTCCGAGGAGTGATTTTGGAAATAAACAGGATGAAAAGTCTACAAATTAAGTTTAAGAAGAAGAAAATGGTATAATGAAGGTTACATGAAACACGTACTGTATATTTACAAACTTAAATTTAAGTTAACCCACTCCACTATTTTGCATTCTGCACAAGAAACTATTACTATGAACTATTCTGAATTTTTATTGAGAAGCTAAAGCTATTCCTATAATACTATATTACTATAATAGTAATAGCTTTAGCTTCTCAATATTAATTTAATAAATAATGCTATAAGCTGTGTGGAGTCCCTTCATGTCTTCTTCAGGTAGAAGCCATTCATTGTGTATTTGTGAATGATGATTCATTGCAATTGGATGTAGGACCAGTAGAGTAAGGTAAAGGAAGGATTTCTGCTTGGATGGGAGTGAAGCCTGGATTAGCTCAGTGGTCTGAGCATTAGCACGGAAAGCTAAAGGTTCGGGGTTCGATTCCCGGTTCAGGCAAAAATTTTTCTCTTTACCATTGATTTACAATATTCTGAATTTATTCACCATTTCAGAATTACTACATTACTTATGGTTATGATGAGATGCATAAAGTAGAAATACCATAGCAATTTAGTGAACATATTTTTAAATGAAAAACAAAGAGAAAGGAGAAGGTAGAAATCTGGTGCCACCAAGTAGCTTACTTTTGCCAATAAATATCTTAGAATCTCAAAATTATGAGTTCCATAAAATGTATTATAGAATACACACATCATCACTGACAATATAAGATATTGCTCTTTCCTTCAATATCAATATCTTCTTTTTTGTGGCACAGAGGAAATGTAATTGGTTTTTCTAGCTAGATAAGTAATTTTTCACAATTTTGGAGAACCTCTCTTTACAATCCCTTCCTCCAAGAATTGTTGTTTTCTAATAGCTTGCATCTAGCAATGAAGTTATTAGCATATCGTCAGCTGGCAATCAAAAGAGTTAAAAAAAGTGATAAGTGAAAGTACTCTTCAGACAAATAAAGAAACTGGTAAAAAATTCAAGAAATTTACATTACCATCCTTCAGTATTTAATAGGACCTATTGTATTCAAAAAATTTTCAGCAAATTTAACATTAAATTAGCACCGAAAAATGATGATAAAATTAATCAAAATCAACAAAAATGAAAAGATTGAAGACGGCAACAATCAGGGATTTATCAAATTGATTGTAAACAAAAATATACATAAGAAAAACAAGAAAGAACCTAAATACAAGATTAAAAGAACACCTTAGAAATGTTAAAAATGGAGAAATAGAAAAATCTGCAATAGCTGCACATTCATGGTCAGAAAAACATAGAATTGAATTAAGTTTTTGTGAGAATGGGACCATCTTACCTCAAATTAATGTTGAGTTCTGTTTGAAACTAAGGCCAAATTACTAAAACAGAAAAATCAAATGAACTCACAATTTGGGAGAAAATTTACATTTGCAAGAATAAAAATAAAACCATGAATTTTGAAATTTCCAAAGAAAAAAAAAAATTGATTTGGAAGTTCATTGGTCAGCCAACAGACGGAGCAGACACCAACTTACAGGATGGACAACCACAAAACAACAGTTGGAATGCATCGACAATGTCATGCAAAAGCGACGAAACCTGGTCTATATAAAAATCAAGAAACATGAGGTGAGTCAAAATAACCATCTCATTAATAATTTAATGAAGGCTGATATGCTCGCAAAAAAAGGTACACTCATCCAACAGAGTAAGATCAATTATCTATCTTACAAATCAGTACAACTCTACACACAAAATGAAAATAAAATCCCATATAGCCGAACAAAACAAAATCCAATGTGAAACCAAGATATGGAAGACATTACTAGAACCAGATACAATACCAAACAGCCCCCGATCAATTGCAGTTGCATCATTTTGTCTTGAAACTGGTCATGATTGCTTGGCAGCACATCTACATAGAATTAAGCTACTAGATTCTCCACACTGCATAGTATGCAAGAACACAAATACAATAATGAACAAGGATCACTTGATGTTCTGCGCTGATCTTCAGAAAATAGTTGGAACACCATTCCAAATTGCTGAATATTATTGGGAAGCCTGCAAGCAAATGATGACATATCAAGAGCTTCAGAACATTTGAATACTACTACTACTGACGATTTTATTATTAATTTAACACTTCTCATTGAAGGATAAATTATATTTGAAGAGAAAAATTTTCGCCTAGACCGGGACTCGAACCCGGGACCCTTGGCTTTCCGGGCCAAGTGCTCTACCAACTGAGCTACCGAGGCGAGTTACGATCTAGACGCAAATTTTTCTCTTATGTACGTTGTAATTCCCTCGCGCCAAATGCTTGAAACCATAGCTTCTATCTTTGCAAAAAAAATTTTTCTCTTCAAATATAATTTATCCTTCAATGAGAAGTGTTAAATTAATAATAAAATCGTCAATAGAAGCCCTACTGGCTATAAAGTAGTGTTAAATTCCCAATAAAGGTCTTCTTAACTAAGAAGCCGCCATTTGCAAAGATAGAAGCTATGGTTTCAAGCATTTGGCGCGAGGGAATTACAACGTACATAAGAGAAAAATTTGCGTCTAGATCGTAACTCGCCTCGGTAGCTCAGTTGGTAGAGCACTTGGCCCAGAAAGCCAAGGGTCCCGGGTTCGAGTCCCGGTCTAGGCGAAAATTTTTCTCTTCAAATATAAAAAATACTACTACTACTACTACTTAATAATTTAATATCAGTCTCTAATTTTTTTTTAGAAAATCATATTCCCTCTCCTGATTGAATTGCTTTGTAGCATATAGATGTAGTGTTACACTGTACCACAGTTGGATAAATTAGTAAGCTACAAACCAGGATGTTGGTACTTCCAGTACCAGTGGGGTCAACATTTTTAATCTGACCTGAACTTTATAGCAGCACCATGGCCATGGGATCGACTCAGCCTCTAATGGAAATGAGTACCAGATGCTTGTTTGAGGGTCAAAGACTATTTTGGAGGGCTGACATCTCGTGCCGACTGTTTAGAAAGGTGGGAGCCTTAACCTCCTACTAGCCCAAGAGCCTCCTAAAGCCTGCAGTGGGATCATTTTACTTTACTTTTATAAATAAAAGTCCTGGTTTTTGGTGACTCCATTATGGCAAACCTACTTCTAGGCCTGTCGTACCATGCAGTTATGTCATACACAGTAGAATTAACGTATCTTTGTTCTGACAGTGGGTCTATGTTGCCTGGCAATGCATTCAACTTTGGTAACAGCCAATCACTGAGCAATCACCCCTTACTATCCTGCCCACAAATTTCAAACATTACCTCAAAATCAATGGTAAAGAGAAAAAATTTTTGCCTGAACTGGAAATCGAACCCCGAACCTTCAGCTTTCTGTGACCACTGAGTTAATTCAGGCCACATTCCCATCCAAGCATAAATCCTCCCTTTGCCTTACTCTCTTCGCTCCACATTCATTGAATGGCTTCTACATTAAGAAGACATGAAGGAACTCCTCACAACTACAGGATTATTTATAAATTAATATTAAGAAGCTAAAGTTATTACTATGATTGAAATAAGTAAATGAATGTATACCACTAAATTATTGTAATCAATGCTAAAGAGAATTTACTTATTTCAATCATAGTAATAGCTTTAGCTTCTTAATACAGTAAAAGCTCCTTATTCGAGGGGGAAATGTTCCACAAAAATGTCGCGAATATGGAATGGTTATATTTGAAGAGAAAAATTTTTGCCTAGACCAAAACTTGAACCCGGGACCTTTGGCTTTCTGGGCCAAATGCTCTACCAACTGAGTTACCGAGGCGAGTTGCGATATAGACGCAAATTTTTCTCTTATATACATTGTAATTCCCTCATGCCAAATGCTTTGAAACCTTTGTTTCCATCTTTGCAAATGGTGGCTTCTTAATTAAGAATACATTTATTGGAAATTTAACACTACTTTACAAAGCCAGTAGGGCTTCTATTGAACAATTACAACGTATATAAGAGAAAAATTTGCATCTAGATCGCAATTTGCCTCGGTAGCTCAGTTGGTAGAGCATTTGGCCCACAAAGCCAAAAGTCCCGGGTTCGAGTCTCGATCTAGGCAAAAATTTTTCTCTTCAAATATAATTTATCCTTCAGTGAGAAGTGTTAAATTAATAATAAAAACATCAATGGAATGTTTAATTTGTATGGGTATATAGGGGATACTTTCCAAGGGTCCAGAATAAAAAAAAATTATCACAGTAAAATCAATTAATGAGAGATTTTGAACAATTTCTATTAATTATTACTGTTAGGCTTAGGCAAGGGCTTAAAGAAGTTTGTAAATTTTTCCTCTTTTGCTGCTTTTAAAAGATCTTGCCAACGCATGAACGGCCAAGAATATCTGTTATTACTTTAAGCGGCAAAGCTACTTTTTTCCGCTTCGTAACCAATTTTATTTCCTTTTACTCGACATTATAAACTGGCAACAAAGCAGAAGAGACACGTGTTATTCAATCAAAATTATTACAACGAATGACAAGTTGAAACAATAAAATAAGGACTGTGGTGAGGACGGCATTTATTACGGATATAGTGGCGCATGTCCATT
The DNA here is from genome assembly GCA_030220185.1 of Diploptera punctata. Classification (NCBI taxonomy): domain Eukaryota; kingdom Metazoa; phylum Arthropoda; class Insecta; order Blattodea; family Blaberidae; genus Diploptera; species Diploptera punctata. The sequence continues at coordinate 1,070,715 of JASPKZ010003860.1, read as the reverse complement.
TGGTTTGAATCGCTCTTTGTAAAAGTTGCCTTGGCACGTGCCTGAAGTAAAAAAAAAAGTTGCCGATGCATTAATAAAGGATACTAATCCTTTTAATATACCGAATGGATCTGCAAATAAAGAAATTTTTAACCACAAATAGAGGAACTGTCACAATTTTTTTACCCACAAATAATGAAAACGCAAATAAGGGAACCACAAATAAGGAGCTTTTACTGTATTAATTTAACAACTACCTCAAAATATTTTTAAATGACAACTATGTACTCCTCCTCTAGACTCTAGTTGTCAAAAGTCCTAAAAAAACTGTAAATTCCACTGCAGATACATTTGAGATTCACATGAAATTAAAAATTTGTTATGACTAGGGCAAGGCAATTAATGATTTTGCATCTTTTTCTTATGAAGGTTGAAACATTGCTTGCATATATGAAAATGTATGACATTAAAATACGGATTAAATAAAAGCAATTCGTTAGGGCATTTTCTTAACTTCTCTAGAGATAGGTCATTTTTTGGCAATTTTTAGGTCATTTTGAGCATTTTTTACACTTTTCCGGAAGGCTGTGACATTATTTGTGTTTGATTTGAGATTGTTATCATAATTCAGTATTTTTCCTTGTCAATACAATTTCTTGGAATTAAGTAGATGTTTTGCTAACTACTACCCCTATTTTTCAAGGTATGTGCTTAATGAACTTGCCCACTTCTAGGAATTTTATTCAATTGTTTAAAGCTTATGCTAGCTTCTACCCCTATTTTGATTGTTAACTGCAATTCAAAATTGCTGTAAAAGTGCACTGTATGATTGAAATGGATTTTTCCGCAGTAAAAAGTACTCTAATATGATTTTTAAATACTTTTCTTTTAATATTTTGATGTTACGTTAAATTTTATGTAATTCAGTAATCAAGAGAGTACTCAATCTAATAAATAGTATTTTTATTGGTAATTCTTAACTTCTTATTCGTCGTTTTTTTATTTTTAATACGAAATAAAGAAATAAGGGAAATTATGGGTGTACAAGAGGAGCTGGACATCATAGACAAGAAAAGATTGCAGTGGTATGGTCATGTCAAACGAATGCCAGAGCAAAGATTGCCAAAAATTGTTATGGAATGGATCCCAATGGAAAGGAGGAAGAGAGGAAGACCGAAGAAAACTTGGATAGAAGGGGTACAAGCAGCTATGAATATCAGAGGAATGGAGGAAGATCAATGGATGAATAGAGAGGAATGGCATTTGGTTCCCGGAAGACGGCAGCAGCTGCCATGATACCAGATGATGATGATGGTCATTTTTTGTATTTTTTAGGTCATAAATGCATTTTTTTACCAATTCATAGGTCATTAAATGCCTTGCCCTACTTATGACAAATTAAAAATATACAAAATAAACTTACCTTTCTGGCACATTACACCATACTAAACTGGATGGACATGGCTTCTTATCATCTGAATCTCTACTATGAACAAATGATATGGTTGACTGTGCAATAACAGGAGAAGCTATCGAATAATGTTTTGGAAGATTTTAATGTATATCCTCTTCATTAACAGAAACACGATCAATTATAGCTCTTTGTAAAACTGTCTCTGAGAAAGGACATCCACCACCAATAATCACTGATTGAAAATATATAGGTTTATCTATTAAGAGAGACAACAAAGCACCTTGACATCCTACAACATTCCATCTTGCTAGTTTATCACTGCAGGAGAGAGAGAGCGTAGGATCACACCCGCGTCCAGGCTTTGTCCTTAAAACACCGACCACATGATAGTTAATACCAGGTAAATGTTCATCTTGAACTGATTCTGATGGAAGGCACTTTGCACCTGTTCTATGAACATCACTACAAACAGTAATCATATTACTTTCTTCTAAACAATCCATTTTTACATTTTCACCAACTTTTCTCTTCTTAACATCACTTTCTTTTGGACAACTATAATAAGAACTGAATTTTCTTTTAGTATTTTCTGTATTTTGAGTTTCTTCAGCATTAAATGTAAATCTTACATTAATCTCTTTGCTTTGTAAGCTATCAAAATCTTTTGAAATTAATGTGTAATCTTCGTTTGCATCAAGTTTAGATGCACTATCCCTATCTCCAAATACTGGTTTTTCAGTAATATCAAGAGCTTTTGAATTTAATTCAAGATCTTTATATTCTTCATTGATATCTGAAGCGTCTGTACATGCATAAGAATGCTGTGTATATTTTTTTTCAAAATTTTTTAAACTTAACTTATTATGTTCTTCATTAGAAATCATTTTAGGAATAAGCAAATTTTTTTTATAAAGCGTGTCGACATTATCCAAATTTAATCCAACAATATTTTCATTTGAAGATGAAGTTTTAGAAATATTATGAACATTGTTAAATGATAATTCTGAGTTTTCACTTAAAATAATCTGAGATTCAGCTGCAGCGTACCCACATCAACTTGCTTCAGACTTATTCCAATATCATCCTCATTTATTAGAACTTTAGGAATAATTGAGGCATCACCACAAGGAGTATGACTTGAGAAGAAATGGAATGTAACATCATCATTCAATATGCATTTACCGTCAGAGAAATTGCTGAACACTTCTGATGATCCCGACTGATAAGTCCTCTGAAATCTGATGGTAAAGATAACGAAGAAAGCCTCTCCTTGCCATTATTTCTGCATGGCTATCGTTTAAAATATCACCGACTGAACTCATTTTAGACTTTCCTATGCACTTGGAACCCGTACCTAATGAAACAACTTCCATTGAAGTATTGCAAGAATTATTCTTTTTAAAACCTTCAATTTTCACTACACAAGCCATGAGAGTCCATTCTTTCCCAGTGGCTGGTTTCCCTTTCTTTGGGAGGCTTTCATATTTCTTATAACAAACATCAGCCATTTTATCAGCAAATTCTGAATTCCAGTTGGATCCTGTTGCTTTCTCAATGCAATCTGCACTTGCCATTTTAAAAATATAAACTATCCTTAATCCAAATAAACATAAATACTCTTGATAATGTCAACAAGAAGTAATATATCAGCGAAAGCCTTTTAACGATTAGAAATTGTAAATGTACTATCTAAAGCACTTGATTAGGGTCCCAAGCATATTTTTCTCTCACTGAAAGATTATTGAGTGAGTTGATATCACTGTCTGGAATGTTGAAATCAAGCAAAAAATTTGAAGCTATACGCTCTGGACTAACAGATTTTGGAATAATACCTGAAATAGAAAGAAAAAAGAAAGTTTAGTATAATTGCATAATTTAGGTTTGCCACATGCCAATCATAAAACAACCTATAGGATCGCTAGCAGTTAGAAGGAACTGATAATGATATGTAATGAAAATTAATCTTCAAGAAATCTACAAATATGAGATGAGTTGTTAAAATTCTAACTCTCTATTGTTTAAAATAACAAGAAAAAATTATTTTAACAAACAAAATTTATAGGAAGTAAAACTGAGATATTTTATTATAAGTAATGTTACATGTGATTTCCAATTTATTTTTTATTTACAGGATTTGGAAATCAAGAATTGTATTTGTTAGGACTATTTAACAAATAAAATTAAGCTATTTACTAAAAAATCATTATTTAAATAGAGTTACTGGTATTTTTAAAATATTCATATATTTAATGTAAATGGCTGTTTGAAAACAAATCAGAAATGTGAGGTTATGTTCATTCACTGCAACTTGATCATATTATTTGTCAAATAGGATCGCAATATTGTAAGAATGCACCCTAGTGGAGAAATAATGAAACACATCAAACTGTATATTATGATCAACATTATAGGTTATTTATTTATTTATTTTTTTTAGTAAACAACTCAGTAAAATCAAGGAATTTGTTCATTATTTGTTATATTCAATGTATTTGTTGGAGAAAAATAATGCTCTGACCTGTACAGAATATTGAAAAGGATGAGCTTTCTTTATTACAAAAGTAGGAGCCGATAAAGAGAAACCGATATAAAGTGAGGTGAAACATGACTGTCATTGGTTGTAAAACAAAATTCATTGAAACATGATCGATCATTGACTATATTTGGGGCATGAGTTAAATAGTCAAAGAAAATGAATTGTTTGTTTACATCTCGTATCATATATTGCTCTCGCAACTGGACTAGTTTCAAAAGTTACCACTCCCACCATCAACTAAAAAAGGACTGTTGTTATAAATAATGATTCAATTTCTTTGAGATCGTTTCCAATTGAAAAAAGGATGCTTCTGATCAACTAAAATTTACAGCGTGGAGAAGATAAAAAAAAATTAATTTATTTGCCTATAAAAGAATTATAGATAAAAAATTTGAAATGGAAACTCAGTATAAGTTAAAAAAAATTAGCAGAGATATCAATTCTAGAAGTTGGTTGCATTGATACTCAGAATACACAACCCAGTATTAAAATAAAATAAGGATATGAAATGTCTTTGGACCTTAATTAGGAAATGGAAGAAGCCAAACTATTAAAGCCTACTCAACTTTATTTTCAAATTAACTCAGACTGGGTTTGAACCCAGGACCTTTCTCACTCTAGGCGAATGCTCTAACCGGGTGAGCTACCTGAGCAAGTTCCAATCTAAAGCAAATTTTTTCTCTTATATACACAGTTAATTCCCGTGCACCAAATGCTATGAAAGCTTTGCTTGTATCTTGCAAATGGTGGCTTCTTTATTAAGAAGACATTTATTTGGGAATTTTACATTACATTATAAAGCCAGTACGGTTTCTTTTGATGTTTTTATTTTTCATTTCATACATCTCAATGATAGATAAATCATATTTGAAGAAAAAATTATATGCTCAGACTGGGGCTTGAACCCAGGACCTTCCTCACTCTAGGCAAATGCTCTAACAGAGAGAGCTACTTGAGCAAGTTCCAATCTAAACCCAAATGTTTCTCTTATATAAACAGTTAATTCACATACACCAAATGCTATGAAACCTTTGCTTTTATCTTGCAAATGGCGGCTTCTTTATTAAGAAGACATTTATTTGGGAATTTTACATTACATTATAAAGCCAGTACGGCTTCTTTCGATGTTTTTATTTTTCATTTCATACATCTCAATGATGATAAATCATATTTGAAGAGAAAAATTATACACTCAGACTGGGGCTTGAACCCAGGATCTTTTGCACTCTTTCTCTGTTATGTCTTTTCTAACTTGATTTTCCCATCTCATTCTTAGTTTTCCCCTCAGCCTTTTTCCATTACATCTTCTTTTCTAATGTAAGTATATTATATAATGTGAAAATATTATAATTTAATTTTAGTAAATAATCTATCCAAACTTTTATACAGGGTTCTTCATTTATAACCTGACAGGCACACAGCATTTTGCATGTGCACGGTTGGGTGTGCCACAGCCAGCTTTGCTCCTACATAAACTCCATGCCTAAAGCATGTATTAATATCTTACCTTATAGACACTGGGTCACCTTGTTTTAAACAATGGACACGTTTTAGTTTTAATAATTTAGTTGCTCTATGTGCAGAAGACTCTTAAATTTCCATCTGTTGTGCTAATTTTGGTAATTTTGATGATGTATGTTCAAAACTTGCACCTATTTTGTCTAACTTTTCCTCTGTTAAAACTGTTCGTTTCTCCGACATCCTCATGATATGATCATTTCTTCTGTAGTGGAACAGATGATGATGACGATGATGATGATAATAATAATAATAATAATAATAATAATATAATCATAACAATAATAATAATCATAATAATAATAATAATATTAAAGTATAAAATTATGGAATATTTAAATAACTAATAAAGTTGAGGAGACAGACCTTTCAGGTAACTAATAAAATTGAGGAGACAGACCTTTCATATATTCCATAATTTTATACTTTAATTTTGAATAATACCTCAATGGAACATATCATGAATCTTATAATAATGATAATAATAATAATAAATTATATCAGCAATAAGTTAAATAACTTCACAAAAATAACAGGAGTAATAAACAATGTATTTAAATAACAAAGTTAAAGAAAACAAGAATTAAAATACAAATATTACCTTGGTGACTCATCTTCTTCTTTAGTAGGCGACTACAACCTCATTGAAGTTTTGGCCTCCTCAACAATTTTTCTCCATCTAGATCTATCCTGGATACAGACTGGCCAATTTTCAATTCTAATATATCTTTTATAACATCATCCTGCCATTTGTTTTTTGGGCGTCCAGCTGTTCTGGTGCATATTGGTTTCCATTTGTATATTCTTCTTACAAGCTTGTCTTCCTGCATTCTATTTATATGTCCAAACCAGCGCAGTCTTTGAGCTTTAATGTGGATTATTACATTTTTATTTTGTATGAGATTATTTAATTCAGAGTTCATTCGTATACACCATGTGCCATCACTTTCTCTAATTGGTCCAAAAATTCTCCGTAAGATCTTCCTTTCAAAGATTAATAGTTTTTGTTTATCAGACTCCTTCAGTACCCATGTTTTACAGCCATAAGTTACAATTGGTCTTATTACTGTATTATACAGTTTAACTTCAGTTAATCTGGAGGCAAGTTTACTTTTGAATAGTATTCTATTTACATAGTAAGCTTTATTGCCCAAAGAAATTCTTTCACCAATTTCTTCCTCTATATAGTTTTTCCATTTACAGTTGAACCAAGATATTTATATGATTTTACTTCTTCTATATTTGTATCATTGATGTTCAGATTACTTATTTTTTCATTTCTTGTTGTAAATTTTAAGTATTGTTTTTGGAATTATCTATTATTAATCCATATTCAACTGATTTTTCTTTCAGCAAGTGAAAAGTTTCTATTAGTGTTGGTATGTTCCTTGCTGTCATCAATATGTCTACTGCATATACAATACATTCTTTAGATTTGGTACTTATATTATTTCTTAGGTCTAAATTTTCATTGCTGAATCAACTACTATACTAAATAGTGTTGCGGATAAGGGATCTCCTTGTTTAACTCCAGATTCAACTTTAAATTATTTGCTGAGTTTATTATTTATTCTAACTTTAGCTGTTGTGTTTTTTAAGTGTTAATTCAATTAATCTTATCAATTTATTGGGTACCTTATATTGTGACAAACATTCAATAATTTTTCAAAGTTAAAATTGGGAAACACATTATGAGGTTCTTAAGTAAGATGTTAAAATGACTCATTAATTTATTAATTCAATAATTTTATTTCTTTGTATGGAGTCAAATACATCAGTGTAATCAATAAACAAATTATATCAATTAATTTTGTATTCATGGCATTTTTCAAATATTTGTCTAATAACAAAAATATTATCTATAGTGGATCTGTTTGGACGGAAACCCACTTGATAATCAGCTAGACTATTTTCCACTATTTCTGAGAGTCCATAATTTAAAATGCATACAAAAATCTTATATGCTATATTCAAGAATGTAATTGGCCTATAATTTTCACATAATAGTCTATCTCCTTTTTAAAAATCGGAATTATAATACCTTCATTCCATTGTTCTGGTAATAATTCTTCTTTCCAGATTTTAGTAATCAAATCAAATAATTTTAGTTTTAATGTTCTCTCTCCTTGTTTGATTATTTCAGCAGAGATGTTATCTGAACCAGCAGCTTTATTTGATTTAAGATTATTAATTATATAACAGATTTCATTGTACGTATGATGGTGGCATTACTTCTTGTTGATTATACTCGTTACATTCTTCCTCTCTTAGAGTACATGGTGTTGTTGTATCAGTTGGGTTCAACACGTTACAGAAAAAATATTTCTATCTATCTATAACGAGGTCTATTTCAGTTATAAGATTGTCTTCATTATCCTTACAAAAGGTTGGTAGAATTACCTGTCGTTGATTAAACTTCTTAAAACTATCAAAAAATTTCCTTCTATCATTATTTTTATGATTTTCTTCAATTTTTATAATTTTTTCATTAAGCCATTTTTTCTTTTTCTGTTTCACAATTTCATTAGCTATCTTTCTTTTTTCTTCGCAGAGGTCATTATTGTTTCTAGTTTTGAATTGTAACATTTTCTTTCTAGCATTACTTTTCTCTTGTATGGATAATCTACATTCATCATCCCACCATTCATTTCTAGGGTTTTTTTCTTGTTTTTGTATTATCTCTTTAGCACATTGGAGTATTTGTAATTTTATACTTTCCCATTCTTCATTTATTGTTTGATTTTCAGGTACTTTCTTTAAATTATCGTGTAGTAGTTTCCTGTATTCTCTCATTTTAAAGGGATTCTGAAGATTTGTTTTATTTCATTTAATTACATCGATTTGCTGTATTAATATCTTTCTATATATTTTAGGAAGTCTTTGTTTGATTACTACTTTTACTAGATAATGATCAGAGTCAATATTTGGGCCTCTCTTTAACTTTACGTCCTCTATTAAATCCTGTTTGTTATAGTTCATTATCACATGATCTATTTGGCTTGATCTGGTGATACGGTGATACCCACATCCCTTTATGTATCCATTTGTGTTGGAATTGGGTGCTCATTATTTTGAGATTATTAACTATCGTAAATTCACATAACATATGACCATTATTATTTATTTCATTATGTAAAGGTTTATTTCCTAGTTATATTACTATATGCTGGTTCTTTCCCTAACTGAGCATTGAAGTCTCCTAAGATTATGGTTGTATCACTTTTAGGTCTTGTTTCGATTATTTTCTGTAAATCTTCATAAAATTATTCTTTTACTTTAATTTTGTTTTTTGTCTGTTGGTGCATATACACCTTTATTAAGGTTATTTTATTATATTTCCCTTCAATTCATAATTTACAAATTATTTCATTGTAGGGAGAGAAATTTATTACATGTTTTAGTATTTGTTTTTTTACATATAAATCCAGTACCAGCCTGGCCTGATTTAGAAGCATGTCTGCTATAAAATATAGAAAAGTCTTTCTTAGTTATGCTACCATTATCACTCCATCTAGTCTCTTGGACTGCTATAATATCTAAATTAGTTCTGTTGAGTTGTTCTGTCAGTTCTTGAATTTTCCTGGGTTGAAGGAGAGTTAACATTCCAGGTACCAATACACAATTTATTCACATTCCGTTGTCCTTGCTTGAGTCTATATCCAGTAATCCATCCGGTTACATTATGTTGAGGTTCTTTAGCCAGTAATTGTTTTTACGGAGTTAGGGAGCTGGCCTAACATCCAACCTCCAACCTGGAGGGCCAGGTCATTTGAATTTGGAGTTTCCGTCCCCTAGATCAGTTGCTTTTACTACAGCTCTTGAGTCCGATCTACCCATGAGGAACTTCATCCACCAGCTGTGCCATTCGGAAGGACTCCTTCCCCACCAAAGCTGTCGTTGAATCCCTCTTTTGGAGTATTTCTTTGTCTGGTCCCTCACCTTTGACCTGTCCGACAAGGGAGATCCTACCAGCAGCTATGCTACCATCGGCATAGCTCTCAGGATCATTGGGACTCACAAGCTCCACCACCAACTTCAAGGTCCTGTACTCCCTAAGTGGAGCTTGGTGACTCATACTCTTCTATATATCATGGATTATCAAAGTACCTCAATTTTTATGTAGGGGCAAAGCCAGCAGTGACACACCCAACCGCACACAGGCAAAACACCATTTGCCCGTTAGGTTATAAATGAAGAACCCTGTATATATTCTTTAAGGGAACAAAGCAAAAATATATTTATGATACTAATCATTTAATGAAAAATAAACAAAAAAAGACAAAATTGATTACCAAACATGTACAGAAAACTATGGAGTAAATTAAAAATATAGAATAAACTTTTTGTTCCTTTTTGAGGTAGAATTTTCTTAATAATACTTCTGAACATCTCATTACAAATCAAATAAATAAACACCTCATAGTGTTTCCTCCCACTGTAATTTTGATTACATTACAAGTCAAACTTTAGCATGAAAGGCCAAGTTCTACTCACTCTTATTTCAGGAAAGAAGTCCTGCTAGAAATGACATTGTAATAATGGCATTTGTTTAATTCTTTTAGACGAAGCCATATTCAGGATTTTTACATCCTGAAAATTCCATCTAATATTTTTTTTTTTTTACTTTGAACCAGCAAACCTCAAATCCAGTAGTGAACATGATGGACTAGAACTCTTTTGTAGGTATGTTCAAAAGCTATAAATTAAATTTATTAGAATTTTTTTAAAATATAGTTTCTGAATGTTTAATAACACTGGTCAACAGTGGTTTTGTTGCCCTTGATATAAGATTAATTTCAGATATATTTATGCTCACAATTCATGAAACTATCAGCGATTTTGGAAGATTTGCTCTGGTTTTTTAAATCTTTATTTTCATTTTACACTACAAAAATCGGAAAATATATAACATATATTTATAATGTCAATTGTTTTTTGAAAAATTAGTATACACCGACGTAAATAGAAAGAAAAATGTTGAAAACCCATGTTATACTTCAGTGAAACGCCTTTTATAAGATTTTCTTCTATAATTTTTAGGGAACAATCTCTTTTTAAAGACCAGCAGTAATCTGCCATCATGTGACAGTCCCATCTACCCTGATACCTTTCCTCCATTACTTTTAGATCCTGGTGAAAGCACTCTCCCTGTTCGTCACTATAATTTCCTAAATTATCCAGAAATCCATCCAAGTGACTGTGGAGAAAGTGTAACTTTATACTCATATTTGCTCCCAGAATTTTGAAGCTTGTCAACATGTTTTGCACAATTTCTTTATAATTTGGTGCTTTATAGTTACCTAGGAAATTTTCTACTACCAATACAAAACCCTTCCAAGCTTCACTTTCCGAAACAGTCATAACTTTGATAAAATTTGCATCTTTCATCAATTGCCGAATTTGAGGACCATCAAATATTCTGCCTTTTAACTTTTCCATACTGAGCTTAGCAAATTTTCTACAAATGTATTTGAAACATTCTCCTTCCTTGTCCAACGCTTTGACGAATTGTTTTATCATATCCAGATGCATGTCGTGAGTACTTTAATTTTGTCAAATAACTAGATCATGGCCTATGTGTGGAGTGAGGGGTGCAAGAGTGGAGATCACGTGACGTTTGTATGCATGATAAAAATGCGCAGAAATCAAATCATGACTGGAAACATAAATTTTATTAGTAACAAGCCATTTACTGTTTAAGATATAAGATACGCAAAAATCATAAAAACTAGAGCACATTCAGCACTTTCATGAATATATTCGTAAACTGTGCACTTGAAAACATAGAAATTCGCTGAGATATACAGGGCAACAAAAAAATTTTTTTTGTAGAGCTGTGTAATTCTCCAAACAGCTGGAAACTTTAATCATGAAATTAAAGACTGTTAAAAGTGTTTTTATTATTCATTTTTATACATCTCAATGATGGAGATAAATCATATTTGAAGAAAAAAAATATACGCTTCATACACTTGGGCTTGAACCCAGGACCTATGGCTTTTATGTGAATACTCTACCAACTGAGCTACCTGGGCAAATTCTACTCTAAATGCAAATTTTTCTTTAATGTACTATGTTAATTCCCGCATACCAAATATAAATAAATATACGAGGGTAGGGGCATAAGTCATGGCAACTATGTTTTTTTTGTGAGAATTTGAGCGTGGGTTTTAATCTAAAATACACATATGAAAGAACACGAGATAAAAGAAATTTAAGGAATTTAACAACACGCCAACATTTTGCTCCTCATGTTTATTAAGGTAATTGTCATATCAATACAGTTTTCATGTTCCAGAATCAATACATCATATCTTTTTATTTTTTTCACTGTTTTTTTTTACTCTCTTCCTCACTCATTAGCTCACTCTCTCTCATTCTACAGGCCCTCAAAGTAGTCTCCTGCAACGTTCATATCATGCTGCCAAAGATGTCAGAGACGCCGAATACCATCTGCTTCACCATTTTCTTCATCATGTGTGAATCTGGTCATGTGCTGTTAAACAGCATTTGTAATAAGAATTAAATGAATCATGATTTCTTCTTACCTCATACTTCTATGTTTTTTTAAACACAGCACTGCAGTATCGGCGACCCATTGTCACCATCGTCAGCTGTTTTCACGACTGTACTTTTGTTCAAAAAAATGTTTATTAAAGCTTTCCAAAAGATTTAAATTTAACGAACTTTTGTCTGCCATTTTGAATGTTGTCGTCCTTGAGCAATCATGATTTATTCCCGTGACTTGACTTGTCTGTTAAATTTAAATAAATATATATTTAATATATAAAAGCATTTGTAATGTCCATTTGTGTCCCAAACCGTAAAAAAATGAGAGTGAAAATATAAAAAAGGTGAGATGTAATGATTCTGGACATTAAAACTGTATTGATATGACAATTACCTTAATAAACATGAGGAGCAAATGTTGGCGTGTTGTTAAATTCCTTAAATTTTGTTTATTTCTTCTTCTTTCATATGTACATTTTAGATTTTTTACCCACACTCAAATTCTCACACACAAAAAAAAAAGTTGCTATATATATATATATATATATATATATATGGTTGGTTGGTATCTAATGTCGAGCACTTGATAATGAAATCATTCGCTCTCTTGTACTCCAATATTTAGCAGAAAGGCTGGTCTCTTCTACAAAAGCTGGGCAATGGAGGAGATGGTTTCTTTCTGTATCTTCATTTAAATTGCAAAAAGGGAATTTAGGTGAATCTGTTATGCCAAGTCTGTGTAGGTGTTCATTCAGGCAGTCATGTCCCACAAAAAAAAAAAATAGTTGCTATATATATATGGTTGGTTGGTATCTAATGTCGAGCACTTGATAATGAAATCATTCGCTCCCTTGTACTCCAATATTTAGCAGAAAGGCTGGTCTCTTCTACAAAAGCTGGGCAATGGAGGAGATGGTTTCTTTCTGCATCTTCATTTAAATTGCAAAAAGGGAATTTAGGTGAATCTGTTATGCCAAGTCTGTGTAGGTGTTCATTCAGGCAGTCATGTCCCACAAAAAAAAAAAAAATAGTTGCTATATATATATATATTCTTCTTCTTCTTCCTTCCAAGTATTAGGCCAAGGCCTGTTACGATCCTATAGAAAATTTTACCTCCAGCGTTTCATAGGACGGCCCAGTGATCTTCGTCCTCTTGGTATATAATTATAAACAGCTTTGGGGATCCGATTTGAACTCATTCTTTCAAGATGGTGTTTCCAATTTAGTTGGTACTGTTTAATATATTCCAAAATTGGCGTAGTCTTCAATTCTTTTAAGATATCGGTGTTCCTTTTCCGATCCCATCTGGTGTAACCCGTCTGGTGCCCAAGCTGAGCAAAACATTTCTTCCACTTACTTGTGTTTTGCACTCTTTTAACTTTACTATCTAACCTCTCTTGGTTAACTCTTGTTTTTTTCGACCCCGATGCTATTAGGGCATCCGAGGGCTAGGGAGTCTTTCCTTTCTTCCATTTCTTCTTTCCTTTATTTTCTTTTCTTCTCCAGAAAAGCCTGACCAGAGGCTATAAGATGGCAGCCCCATCACTGGTCTTGCCTTCCTTTGGCCAGCAACCAATCGAAGGGACTATTATTATGCTTTCAAGTCTTATACGAGAATTTCCCGGAAGGATATATATATATATATATATATATATATATATATATACTGTATATATATGGTTGGTTGGCATCTAATGTCGAGCACTTGATAATGAAATCATTCGCTCTCTTGTACTCCAATATTTAGCAGAAAGGCTGGTCTCTTCTACAAAAGCTGGGCAATGGAGGAGATGGTTTCTTTCTGCATCTTCATTTAAATTGCAAAAAGGGAATTTAGGTGAATCTGTTATGCCAAGTCTGTGTAGGTGTTCATTCAGGCAGTCATGTCCCACAAAAAAAAATAGTTGCTATATATATATATATATATATGGTTGGTTGGTATCTAATGTCGAGCACTTCATAATGAAATCATTCGCTCTTTTGTACTCCAATATTTAGCAGAAAGGCTGGTCTCTTCTACAAAAGCTGGGCAATGGAGGAGATGGTTTCTTTCTGCATCTTCATTTAAATTGAAAAAAGGGAATTTAGGTGAATCTGTTATGCCAAGTCTGTGTAGGTGTTCATTCAGGCAGTCATGTCCCACAAAAAAAAAAAATAGTTGCTATATATATATATATATATATATATATATGGTTGGTTGGTATCTAATGTCGAGCACTTGATAATGAAATCATTCGCTCCCTTGTACTCCAATATTTAGCAGAAAGGCTGGTCTCTTCTACAAAAGCTGGGCAATGGAGGAGATGGTTTCTTTCTGCATCTTCATTTAAATTGCAAAAAGGGAATTTAGGTGAATCTGTTATGCCAAGTCTGTGTAGGTGTTCATTCAGGTAGTCATGTCCCATTAGCAGTCTGAATATTGCTACTGCAGATTTTCTTTGTAATGTAGTAATATATATATATATAAAAATAAAAATATGACTGTTACGTGTTTACTTGCAAGTAAAAGAAACTATAACTTTATAATCAACATTATTATATTATATTTTTAAAAAGAATGAGAAACTATACTAACCTATACCCTGTTGTAGTGCCCACCGAAGTAATAGCTGTGCAGGAGTCTTGCTAAGCTTTTTAGCAATTGAAATTACAGTAGGATCTTCCAAAAGAAGTTTATCAGATGATCCACCTAGTGAGCAATAAGCCTGTACAAGAATACCTTGCTCTTGGCAAAATTTCAATAGCTCAGGCTGTGGATAATGAGGATGATACTCCACCTTAAATAAAAAATACTACGATGTTAATATCATTCGTTTTTAAACATCTTAATGATGGACAAATATAAAAAATACTACATTTAATAAGAATCAAATGAATCGTGAATTCTTCTTACCTCATACATCTATTTTTTTAACCCAGAACTGCAGTAATTATGCCGGTAATTTTCTAAACTGCCATCTGGTGTACTTTTGAAGAACTTTGTAATCAAATTAGGTTCGACTGGAAACTCAAAGTTCATGGTTCTAGTATGTTTTTTTTTAATGTATATCTTTTCCCAAACTGTTGATTCCAAAGGTTTAGATAGATGTTTCAAAAGTTTTGCTTCTTTTTCAATTCTATGATTTTCTAATAAACAATGTGCTGCTATTGCTGATTTTTCAATTTCACCATTTTTTGTGTTTCTAAAGTGTTCTTTTTTTCTCTTATCAATCGGTAATCTCAGTTTTTTATTTATCTTGAATAAGTCAACATTAATGGTTTTATATGATTATGTGGAAAAAAAAGCGACATTCTTGAACCACTGATTCTACACTTATGGTGAAAAAAATATTCAGAACACAGGAATAGATGAGCAGAAGGTTATTTTAAACTTTTGAAAACAGAAAAAACAATATGGTTTTGGTAGTCTTGGAAGAATGTTTTGTGTATACTAACCAAAAGAAAGCACAACACAAAAAATGTCCAAAATAGCTGGAATTAAAGACAAAATAGGTCCAACAAAATTGTGAAAATGGAAATCCCATTTTAACAAACACGATATGATATATGCAAAAAGTTTGTCCATGAGAGTAACTTTAGCAATAAAAGTGGGGGATTATTTAATTAATTACCTTTTTAACCTTAGTTTTCTTGTAATCAATAGTAAAGAGAAACATTTTTGCCTGAACCAGGAATCGAACCTCAAACCTTCAGCTTTCCATGCTGATGCTCTGACCACTGACCTAATTCAGGCTTTATTCCCATCCAGGCATAAATCCTCCCTTTACCTTACTCTTTTGGTCCCACATTCAAATGCAATGAAAAGTACACAATGAATGGTTTCTACATTAAGAAACATGAAGGGATTCCACATAGCTATAGCATTATTTATTAAATTAATATTAAGAAGCTAAAGCTGTTATTATGATTGAAATAAGTAAATTAATATACACAACTAAATTATTGTAATCAATAGTAAAGAGAAAATTTTTTGCCTGAACTGGGAATCAAACCCCAAACCTTCAGCTTTCCGTGCTGATTCTCTGACCACTGAGCTAATTCAGGCTTCATTTCCTCTAAGCATAAATCCTCCCTGTACCTTACTTCTCCTGAAAATGTTCTTTAATGTACCAACTTCGGGCGCATTTTATAAGAGGGTACATCTTAAGCACCGGCAAATAATTATGGTTATTTAAAGTTGTATCAATAGTTTATATTCAAATGAATGAATAGAACATACATAAGAAAGAAGAAGAACAAGGTTAAACATCTATACCTGGTTAACTGCTGGTACAACACTCCCGCTGTTACTAAGAAGTTCTTTCAAATGCTTGATTGTATAATTTGATACACCAATTGCTTTCAGAATTCCTTTTTTATGTAAAGAAACCAATTCCTGCCATGTTTCCGCACGTAACACAGCATTTTGAGGACTTATCACAGGCAATCTTGCAACTCCAGGCCAGTGAATTAAATACAAGTCCAAATATGAAGTTCCAAGTTTCTCCAGAGATTCATGAACAGCTTTTGTAGTTTTACCTTTACCATGCTCACTTGGATCTAATTAAAAAAAAACATATAATGAAACGAAAGTGAATTTCTCACAAAGTGCATCTAAGAAAACAGAAAACCTTAGAAAGTCCAACTGTTTTGTGATTTGTTAAAAAATGACCTGCAAATAAATGTGTGTATATTTCAATGCTACTCATTAAATTTTGTGTGTTTTGGGGTCCATGCTAGGCATGTAGATGATGATAACAAAGCATACTTTCAATTTACATGCCATTTTGACAAACCGCATTATATAGGTGATAGGTATTCATATTACAGAGAGTTTAATGCCTGTGCATACTATAAATATGTTGTGTATGGGATGATGATGATGAAGAAGAAGAAGAGAAGGGAGAAAGTGAAACCTATTGCTAGTAAATTAGCCTAATCCTACTGAAAAGCACCAAAGGGGACCACCAAGACTTAATGTCTCCATCTAATGTCCGAATTATAGTCAACAATATCACATGTCATTTCAACATATACTGTGAAGGAGTTCGGAATTTAATCCAGGCATCTAAAGTACATTCTAGTGATTAAAAGTTGTACACCATCACTTCCTCTCCTAGCTCTGAGATTGAAATTTTCTTCTTCTTCTTTTTCCTTTCATGTGATAGATCTAGGGGTCTATTAGGGTCTCAATCCAACGTTTGAAGGGCCTGCCAAAGATCTCTTGCCTGGTGGCTGGTAATTTTAAGATTTGACATGGTATTCTTGTTCTGCTCATTCTTCTTACGTGAGATTTCCAGTTGTTTCTATATTTCTGTACATATTCCATTATTGATTCTGTTTGTAATTCTTTGAGAATCTCAGAATTCCTTTTATGGTCTGTTCTTGAGTAACCTGCAGTACGTCTCATAAATTTCATTTCTGCCGCAGTTAGTCTTTGTTCATCTACAATGCAAATTGCCAGGCCTCACTGCCGTAACATAATATGGGTCTGGCCAGTGTTTTATACATTCTAGTTCGTGTGTGTTGCTGTACTGTGTTTGGCTTGAATATATTATTTATAATTCCTGCTACTCTGTTAAATTTGATAAATTTTTGACTAAAATCTTTTTTCTCTTCGTATGTAACTTGGTATCCGAGGTAGTTAAATGTGTTAGTTTGTTCTAATATTTTATTATTAACACATCAGCATGGGTGGATTTAAATCCCCTGCGGGAGGATTTCTTGGAATGACATTTAAATTTGTAAGTTAGAAAACAAAATTTCGTAAAAGTTAAGCATCTCGTTTGATATTTAAAATATCTAAATGGGAATTTGAATCTATATTCAGTTAAATGTGATACTAATTACAATAATTTCAAACTACAGTAATATAAATCAAATTTACAATACATTAGAAATTAAGTTAGTGGAGATTAATTTGAAGGACCCCTCCACACATAATCCAGCTTCATAGCCAGAGCATCTAAACACTGTATCTTTCTGTTTATTTTTTTATAACACATGATACATCTATTGTTAGCCTGGGCTTTATTTCCTCTCGGAGGCATTCTTTCCAGAAAATGCCTTGTAACTAATATCGGTACAGTATTGCCAGTTGAATAACATCCTTGAACCTTTCTTTTTACTCCACCCCCATACTGCTAAACTAACGCTTCTGCAAGGTCAATGAGAAACATATTTTGCAGTGAATTCTCTCTACAGATAATCATGATGTTCAATTAGCAACGTTTTGCATGCGCAAACACTTAAAGAAACTTCTGCTAGACAGTGGAGATATCTGTAATCTGTGAAATCAGGAAGACCAAAATTCACAATTAATTTGAAAATATATTTTAAGAAATGGATGTTTACTCCATTTTGTTAGGTTCTGATAGGACAAGTTAGTGTACATCAAATTAGTTTACACTTCATTACATAATATGCATGTAATTTATTTTGTTATGTTAAGGAGAAGTTGGTGTACATCCATTTCTTATCAACATGTTTGGGAATTTATTGCAAAGGTTGATCATAGTGGTTTCACACATGAGTCTGCCATCTAGCGGAAATTCCTTTAAGCGTTTGTGTATGTGCACTATGATTCTGTAGAACTTAAAAAATTATTGGTCGAGGTAATCTAAACTTTTTCTATATCAATTGTCAGAATTTTAGATTTCAAATAAATTATTTCCATTTATAACGTCAGATTAATTTAAATTAGGCATAATTGAAAATCAAACTATTTACATTACCCAATTTTGTGGTTAAAAATATATCTTCTCTCTTCAGATTGTATTTTGGTAATAAAGATTTGAAAGCAAGTCCTATTGCTTCTTCATTACGATAAACAGCTGCTGTATCTGCAAGAGAACACAAATACAATGAACACACAATAAATTGAGCTTCATTTTAAAGTATAACTGACATTAACATCAACTGTAAACTTACCAAAAGACCTATATCCAGCTCTGAGAGCAGCTTCAATAACTCGATAAATCACACTTTGGCCATGAACTCTATATGTTCCCACTAAAAATAAAAAAAAAATGTATTACATGGTAAAACATTCAAATAGATAGCAAACTTAACTTTTAAGTTTGTGGATTCACTTCTACATTTCACCATAACTATTTACATAGTCAAGTTATTCCATTTCTTACATCCAACCATTGGCATTTTCTGCCCAGTGTTCAAAGTGAAGAACTGAGTTTGTACTGCCATTGTGTTCAAATAGTTCAATCTGGAAATAGAAATTAATTTCCATTTAACACATACTTATGGCACAAGTGGCAAAAAGGAAAAGAAAAACAAAATATGTATTCAACAACTTTACTCGCATGAAAATCCATAAATTTCCATAGAAAGCTTTTTTAATAACGGAATATAGCGATATAAGATAATTTTCTTAGTAAGTTTCAATCGATTATTCCATTCCCTAATGATTTTTCTGTCTCTCTAGCATAGTCTGTATAAAAAATAAACTTAATTATGTTCTATTCTATAGTAATTCTGCTTGAGGGCAGGTCTTTCACTGCAATCACAGCATTTTTATTTATGCTTTGCAGCTTTACTAGGGAATTATAGGTGTGGTAACTTCCCGTTGCTTTCCACACCGGTGAAGGATGATGACAGGATAATTTGCCCTAAGCTTCCTGACATTTGTCTTACAGGTGTGGGAAAACCCTGAATAAAAAACTTCACCCAGAAATCTGCCCGACCGAGAATCGAATCTGGGCCCGTTGCGTGACAAGGCAGCACGCTACGTCGAGACCACATTGGCGGATCTTATTTTATGTAATGTCGATTTTTCAGCAATTTAACCCTAAAAACCTTGGTTGCAGTACATAAAGTACCCTTTAATTAAGGTTAGATACTGAGATTAGTATTTTTTTAACTACGAATATATTAAAAGTTACGCAATTTCATCAATAAGCTTCGGAGCCATTAATATATACGTTTATATATATTTTAACATAACATTAGATTCATTACTTACCACATATTTACGAAACCACAATCAGTTGACACACTTCACGGCCATCTTGCTGGTTTCGATACAGTTGAAAATATCGACCTTATGCACAAAGTCGATAATTGAAATCCAATCTGGCAAAAAAAAAAAAGAAGAAAGAGAGATTTCCAATGCCGCCACCATGAACTAATGACACTACCTTACTCTACACCAACATAAAATATTTCCCTAAATGCGTGTTTCACGAAAAAAAAAAGTACAATCGTCGACAATGGAAATAAAGGTCCTTGCATATTATTACTTAAAAATAAGTCGTATCATAACAGCTCTTAAAAACCAAATCTGACTACAGTTTCTGTCACTGACAACTAACACACTAGCACTATCGAACCCGTAGGTTCATGGCCACGCGGACATAAGCTCTCCATATATCCCTATCCTGAGCCAATGTTTTCCAATCATCTCCTGTATAATTTACTTCCCTCAAACCACAGTTAATGTTATTCTCCTACCTCATTCTTTGTCTACCAACTGGGCATTTTCCCTCTGGTTTTCCTACAAGAAGCTTCCATGCATGTCTTTCATTCCCCATCCGTGCTACATATCCTGCCCATCACAGTCTGTGAGACTTAACTGTTCTCATTATATCTGGCTTCCTATAAAGACCATATAATTCGCTGTTATGCAGTCTTCTCCATTCACCTGCCTGTTCATCTCTCTTTGGTCCAAAAATTTTCCTAAGAACTTTATTCTCAAATACTCGTAATATCCTTTCCTCCCTTAAAGTAAGAGTCCATGTTTCGCATCCATATAATATAACTGGTAGAATAATAGTTTTTTATATATTTTCAGTTTAACGTTTTTTGAAAGGAGATGGGAAGTCAAGAGTCTCTGTAATGCATACTAACATGCATTTGCAGAATTGAGCCTATGTTTAATTTCCTTGTGCATCTCATTCAATTGCAATGAATCATCATTCACAAATACACAAATGAATGGCTTCTACCTGAAGAAGACATGAAGGGACTCCACACAGCTATAGCATTATTTATTAAATTAATATTGTGAAGCTAAAGCTATTACTATGATAGAAATAAGTAAATTAATTAACACATTAAATTATTGTAAATCAATGGTAAAGAGAAAAATTGCAATTGAATGTGGGACCAATAGAGTAAGGTAAAGGAAGGATTTCTGCTTGGATGGGAATGAAGCCTGGATTAGCTAAGTGGTCTGAGCATTAGCATGGAAAGCTAAAGGTTTGGGGTTCGATTCCCGGTTCAGGCAAAAATTTTTCTCTTTACCATTGATTTGAAAAGATTGTATTAGATTGAAATCTTCAAGTAAATAGAGTAAAAGTAAGTCTAAAACAAATGGAGAACAGTTTGTTAAAATCACAAATGAAGGGAAAATGAAATGGAGATGAAAGGTAGTCACAAGAATAGAACGCAATTGAATTGGTACATAAGAAAATAAATAAATTTAAAATACAAAATTAATTAATGAAAGCACACTTATAAAACAAATAGAAAAAATAAAATTCAAGAAATTCACTTACCATCCATTGAAACACTACAAGTTACAAGAATTTTTTTAAAAAGTTTAACATAAGATTGACACCAAAGAATGAATACAGTTTTAATGGGATAATTAAAACCAATAAAAATGAAAAAAAATTGAAGAAGGAAAAAAATCAGGAATTTATCAGATCAAATGCAGGGATTGTGACAAAATTTATATAGGGGAAAAAAAAAGAAAGAAAAAAGAAAGAAATTTGAAAACAAGGGTGAAAGAACATGTTAAAAATGTAAAAAATGGAGAAGTGGAAAAGTCAGTAGTAGCTGCTCATGTTTGGTCCAAGAAACATCTAATTGAATCAAAAGATAGTCTAATTAAACAAACAGATAAACAAAAGGAACTCACAGTTTGGGAAAAAATCCGCATTCAGAAAAACAAAGAAAAAATTATGAAATTCGAAATTCCCGCAAATCCTGAAGTTTATAGGTCCACCAACAGAGTGAAGAAAAAGTGGTTTTTCTGATCGACATAATATCAGTCGTCAAGATGGTACTGAAGATGGAACTGCTATGGTCTTGAAATCACAATTTACTTAGAAGATTAGTATGAGGAGAGGTATGAAACATTTGATTTGAAACTTAACCTAATAGTGATTTATTCCTATAAAAGTTCAAGTAATTGAGTTGCTTTGTCGATCCTCTATGGACCTGCGAAGAGATAAGGGACATGTTTTTTCTTTTATAGTTAGCTGTACATAGAAAATTTTCCAGACATATAAAAAAACTGTTATTAATTGATAAAATATCTCATAAAATACAAACAATTGGAAAAAAACATGTAAAACAATTAAGATTTCAATTTAGATATAATCAAATTCAAATTCTAACTTCATTAAAATAGCCCTCAATTAAAAGACTAATGATTATGCTACCTTTGCATAGTCAAAATACCAAGGCCATTTAATTAAATCATTGGGCATGGAGATTAAAAGAATCCAAAGAAGGTTTTAGAATTGATGTCATTGAAAAGGAGACAAAGAGATATACTTCAACACACATGGTCGCAGGAAATTATGAAAGAAAAAGAACAGTAGGAAGAATGAGAATAAGACTGTAAACATTTGACTCAGGAATATTTTTTATAAATTTATAAATATTTTTAATAATAGTTAACTGATAAGTAAAATATAATGAAAAATATCTGTGTTACAGTGTTACAGATTCTTTTAAGAGTAAAGTAAAGTAAAGTGATCCCACGACAGGCCTCAGGAAGCCCTTGAGGTAGTAGGAGGTTAAGGCTCCCACTTTTTCTAGACAATCGGCACTTGATATTCAGCCGGGTTGTCAGCCCTGCATGACGGCCGCCTTTACCCCAGAACAAGCGTCTGCTACTCATTTCCGTTAGGGGCTGAGTCGACCCCAGGACCATAGTGCTGCCAGATGGTTTGGGTCAGTTTAAAAATCCTGACCTCACGGGGCTCGAACCCTCGACCTTCCGGCTTGTACCGCAATACCTTGACCACTATGCTACGGCACATAGTAAGTTAAATTCTGCATGTAACTGCAGAAATTTATAAAACTGTGAAGAGAAGATCAGGAAAGATAAGTAAAAGAGATTTCATGCTGTAAAATGAATCAATGGTACAGATTTAGTGGAAATTCTGCATTCTTACATAGAAGAAAAAAATTAGTTGCATAATCTTAACTGCTTGCATTTACTTTTTCCATTGTGTTACGAAGGCCACTTTGCTCTCTGAAAATCTGAAAATTAGGCCTGCTGATACATATTTTGCTACCTGATTTTCTAATGTAATCTTTTTTTTATCAACAACTTTTCTTCATTCCTCTCAACATGTCCAACCCATCTTACCCTGTAGCTTTTAAGTTCCCCTATGATTTATGTTTTCCCATAAAATTTATACAATTCACTATTATTTTGGATTCCCCATATATCTCTAACTTTGGTCCATATATTCATCGCAATTAAGAAAAGATAAAATATGCAAAATATGATATAAAATAATTGGATGCTAATCAGCCTTGTGTTTTTGTGGTCAGAGCTTCTCATTCATGAGGCTCGGGTTTACTTCCCAGTCACATCATAGGAATTTTTTCTTAAAGGAAATTATTCCTGTGATAACCCAGGATCTGGAATTTAAATTAAATTTAGGTTTAAAGTTTTTCCTGATGCTTCATTATAATTTATCACCCATCATACCATTGGGGTAATGTAACTCCGTCTTCCAGATGGCCCAATCTCAGATGTGGGTCATAATTTTGCTAATGTCAGGAGAGAAAACTAGAAATGATGTAAAGACAATCTGATTGAAAAAAAAGTAACTTTAAGCATAAAAGTTCAAAATGCCAAAATGAAGCATTTGGAGGTAAGCAAATGTTGCTATAAGAGTACTGAAACTATGTATATGATGCAGCCAAAGTAACATCCAAATATCCCATTTATGAAAAACAAGTGGATGTGACCTCTTTCTTACATAAATTTTCTACACACATTATATCATTCTATGTAATAATTTTATTTTTAAGGATTTTGGCATTTTGCACCCTTTTACTTTAAGGTTTCTAATATGCTTAGATGCACAAGGATCATGAAAAATAGTAATGCTTAATTAAAAATTACATAATTTATTTGGCATATATGCAGGATATAGGAAAACTACTGTACGAATGTTAGTAGATAATAGTAATGAACATTTTTCTAATTTTAATAAAGATTGCAATGGGAAGAAAAACAATGAGGTAATTTACAATTTTTATATGAATCAGAGAAATTTTAATATATCACTTCATAAAACTCCATGATTTTCACAGGACTAGTTCCAAGAGCCATTATTGTTATCCTCAGCCAAAACTCCAACTGTTGAAATTTTGCCGTTACCATCACCTTCCAAGCTGCCATTTGGTGCCAATTTTATGAACTCTGAGATTAAATTTTGCTTGCAAGGAACTTAAAAAAATCATATATCTATATTTAATCATATTGCACATAAACATGCAATATTCAACAGTCTAATATATGGATTAAAAAAAAACATTCCATTAAGTGTAGACAATTTTAAGAAAGAATACAATCACAGTTTTAACATAGCTAGATGAAGGGCTTTGGAAAGAAGATAATAAATAAGTTAAAGAAATTCAAACAACAAAAAAAAAAGACATAAAAATACACCATCCTACAATCTGATCCAAGTAAGGAAAACAATTCAAGAAAATTACTTACTATCCTGAAACACACATTAAATCTATAAAAATATTTGACAAATTCAATATTACATTGGCACCAATAAACAAATTTAGCCTGGGTAATCTTCTTGTAACTAATAAAAAGGTTAATACCCCAGAGAATAAAAATCTGGAATCTAACAAGTTAATTGCAATGACTGTAGTAAAGTAGATATAGGAAAATCTAACAAGAATTTAGATACAAAAGAACACTTTAAAAATATAAAAAATGCCGAAATTTAAAAATCGGTAATTGCAACTCATAGTTTGCTAGAGAATCATAAAATTGAAAAGAAACTAAACTTTTAAAACATTTAGAGAAACCCTTGGAATCACAGTTTGGAAATGATAATATTCAGAAGAACAAATATAGATCCATGAATTTTGAAGTTCCCGGCAAGCAAAATTTAATCTCCAAGTTCATAAAATTGGTACTAGATGACAATTTGGAAGTTGATGGTAATGGCAGAATTTAAAAAAGGTTGGAGTTTTGGCTGAGGATAGGAGCAATGGCTCCTGAAACTGGTCCTATGAAAATCATGGAGTTTTATGATGTGATATAAAAAAAATGATTTTAGGAAGTGGTATTTTGAGGTCATTTCAACTAAATTATTTTTAGTCTGATCATCTTACCTCAATATTAATGTTGATTTATTCTTGAACATGTTTCGATTATATCATAATCAAAACATGTTCAAGAACAAATCAACATTAATATTGAGGTAAGATGATCAGACTAAAAATAATTTAATAAAAAAAATTCTCTGATTTATTACATAATTTTTTTTTTAGTTTTAACATCTGAAGCCTTAAGTTAATGATGATAAATTTCAAAGTTTTCAATTTTTTTTTTCTCTATCTTAATTACCAAACTTATAATCATAATATCAAATTTGCAATTTTGAAAATTATCTTGGGATAAAAGACGCCATTATCTCTTCCTTCCAAGGAGAACACATATTACTTCCTGCACTGCATTTAATGAATTAATTAATATTATCAATAAAAAATGATAATTTACAGCAGATTACTGTATGAATGCTTTAACATTAACATATTTTGCTAATAAAAATAAATGTGATGAAATGAACTTACAGCTTTCTTAAGCATTGAAAAATGGTGTTTCTGATTGCAGAACATATTTTGCATGTACACAAGTTATATCCCAAACAGACCATGTGAGTATATTCAAATTTCAGTCTTCAGTTTATATATGTGTGAGTGCAGAAAATAACTGCACAGAACACATTGACACATTCAGAAAATGAAACACACAAAATCCAAAGTTCAAATAGTTATTCTTTCTTTGGCACTAAATCACTTATCCAATCCAAATAGGGCGGATTTCCATTTTCAATCTGAAACAAAATGGAGAAGATGTAAGAATTGGCAAATTGAAACTTAATAAAGCAACTCATTTTAACTTGTGATTAAATTAAAATGTTTCATACCTCTCCTCATATCCAGTCTTCCCAACAGAGGGAAGAAGCAGTAGTTCTTCTGATCGACATATCAGTCATCAAGATAGTACTGAAGGTGAAGCTGCAAAGGCTTTGAAATTGCAATCTACTTAGAAGACTGGATATGAGGAGACGTATGAGACATTTTATTTTAATCATAAATTAAACCTCCTGAAAAAGTTCATTTCAACTTAACAATATTTGAAAAATAGATGGTGGGTTATATTTACACAATTAAAGAAAAAAGGTTACCTTTTTATTTCAATTTTGTTTTGAGGCTCATGAATATCTTGGTAATATAGGGACTAGTATTTTAGGTATATACTGGTAGCTGTTAGTGTCCATACTTTTCTGTATTTATGTGTCTTGCAAATTCAACTGAAAATTAAAATATAATATTATGGAATATTCACCTGAAAGGTCCGTCTCCTCAACTTTAATAGTTAAGTAACTAATAAAGTTGAGGAGATGGACCTTTCAGGTGAATATTCCATAATTTTATATTTTAATTTTGAATAATACCTCAACAGAACATATCATGAATCTTATAAAAATCTGATGTTAAATTTAGTTAATTATGAGTATTAATGGAGAAATGGTTCATTGTAATATAATTCCAGTCTAGTATTTCCCTTGAAGACTGAAAAAAAAAAGGCATATTGGTAAAACAATAATTTTACTCGTATCAATGTAATGCCAGATTGAGGCATGTAATAAGATTAAGCCCTATTTCTGAAGCTTAGGCTCGAATCTATGAACGCATTGGACTGTAAAAGTCGTTCTCTGCCTGTACTCTGCTGAGAAAGTTGCATCCAAATATGTTTTTGCATACTCAAAAATCTGTTCATGTGATAATTGTTGAAATTCCTAAGCTACCTGGCGAGGTGACTTAGCAGAGAAACGAATCGTGAGCAACCCGATGGGAACCGATGTAGTTTGAAACCTTGCTGCTTTATCCAAGATGTCGGACCTTGAAGACTTTGATCATGTGTTCGGTATATGCGGAGAAAGGAATTTGATAGAGTCTACCAAAGAATTCAACTGGAAGAACAGGAGAATCGGCTTAATTTTGCGTGACGCAGACGTCGTTGTATATGGTATTATTTGCGGGACGCAAGCATAAATGTGTTCCTCTAGCAGACGAAAATAACGGAAGTGGTTTTATCGCTGAGAATTCTGGGTAATTTCTTGCCAATATTACGAAAACGACGACTTTCATGCATGACCAGTTAGTGGGTAGCTAATTCGATCTTTGCACTTGCTCACGGAAAGTCAGCTCACCAGTGATTGGAAGTAATTTGAGTAGAGACTAACATATTTGCATGCGACCCTTAGTGATATACAAGGATGCTGACTGACTAGCCATGTTGCACCATCACAGGACACTGATAAAATGAAATGGATGACATGAGTATGGAGAAGTGGTGGAACAAAGTTTTTGGCAGAGGAAAATGTAAGTAATCTCAAGGGAAACTTGTCCTATACTAT
Organism: Diploptera punctata; assembly: GCA_030220185.1. Taxonomy (NCBI): domain Eukaryota; kingdom Metazoa; phylum Arthropoda; class Insecta; order Blattodea; family Blaberidae; genus Diploptera; species Diploptera punctata. Next base: position 1,043,120 of record JASPKZ010003860.1, on the reverse strand, counting down.
ATCTGAACTAAGTTCCAGTTGTACTGTAAACAAACTTGTATAAGGTATTACTCCATCGACTCCATGGTGCTATTTTTACCTGCCATATGAGTGAATTGTATACGAAACTGCCATCGATAGAAACACTGTTCTTGGAAAACATATTTTATGGGAAATAAGACTGGATACAAGGTAAGATGGTACCAATAATTATGAACTTTCATTTCTTATTTATTTATGTCAAAAATTATATATGGGCCTACCTAATCTGATGTTTATGCTTTTTCCATAATGTCGATAGATATCCTTTATTTACAATTTCATTACGAACAGAATTTATGTTCCATTCTGACTCACCCATAAATTCTGCTGATATTTTCACCATATCCTCAATGGCTAATGTAAGGCATTTCACTGAACTGTTTGAAAACATTCAAAATAATTTGTTTCTCTCCACTTTTCAAATGGTTTCTTTTCCAATCTTTTAAGAAATTTTACAGAAAGTGACTATTTTAAAACAACAGAAATACAATCTTTTGTACATTGCACGTGCAAATTAAACAATGAAATTATATTTATATCAATATTTTTATTATTCATTTCATACATCTCAGTGATGAATAAATTATATTTGAAGAGAAAAATTATATGCTCAGACTGGGGTTTGAACCCAGGACCTTTGGCTTTCTAGGCCAATGCTCTTCCCTTGAGCTACCTGAGTACTCCAATCTAAACACAAATTTTTCTCTAATGTACACTGTTAATTCCTCTTCTTATATACACTGTTAATTAACAGTGTACATGAGAGAAAAATTTGCATTTAGTTTGCTCAGGTAGCTCAGGGGAAGAGCATTGGCTTAGAAAGCCAAATATCCTGGGTTCAAACCCCAGCTTGAGCATATAATATCTATTTAATCTATTAAAATTGTAATTATACTGATATATTTTAATATTCTCCCATATAACTCATACAGGGTGATTACAAATGATTGGAGCGATTTCATGATTTTATGGTAGCTGTAGTATTCGACATATTTTCACGAACTTTTACAGATACATAGAGCAACTTCCCAGGTTTTTTTTGAGATGTTACAGGTGCTCCATATGCTCCCCCTTGGTGATTCTGCAGATATCAAGTCTGTAATCAAGTTCGTCCCATACTCGACGTAACATGTCCCTATTAATTTGTTCAAAGGCATTGATTATGCGAGCTCGCAGTTCTGGTAAGTCTACTGGTAAAGGAGGCACAAACACTGAATCTTTCACATACCCCCAAACAAAAAAATCGCACGGCGTCAAATCGGGGGAGCGTGGAGGCCATGACAACAATTTCTGATCATTCTCTCCACTGCGACCGATCCATCGGTTTGGCAATCTCATGTTTAAAAATTCACGAACATCGTGATGGAAGTGTGGTGGAGCACCATCCTGCTGGTAGATGAAGGTCTCACTGTCGGTCGTCAGCTGCGGCATGAGCCAATTTTCCAGCATGTCCAGGTACACGTGTCCTGTAACGTTCTGCTCGCAGAAGAAAAAAGGGCCATAAACTTTGAACTGAGAAACCGCACAGAAACACACTAACTTTTGGGGAGTCGCGAATGTGCTGCACAATAACGCGGGGATTTTCTGTGCCCCAGATTCGCACATTGTGTTTGTTCACTTTGCCATTCACAAAAGAATGTTGCTTCGTCACTGAAGACAAGTTTCTCACAAAAACCATCCTCATCCATAAACTGCTGCATTTGTGTACAAAATTCAAACCGACTCACTTTGTCAATGGGCGTAAGGGCTTGTAGAAATTGCAAGTGGTAAGGTTTATGCTTCAATCTTTTCCGCAAGATCTTCCAAACGGTCGGTTGTGGAATGTTCAGCTCTCTGCTCGCTTTTCGTGTTGATTTCTGTGGGCTACGTGTGAAACTCATCCGCACACTCTCAACCTTTTCTTCACTCACTGAAGGACGACCCGTTGATTTCCTTTTACAGAGGCATCCTGTAGCTTTAAATTGCGCATACCATCGCCGAATGGAGTTGGCACTCGGTGCATCTTTCTCGAACTTCGTTCTGAAGTGTCGTTGCACAGTTATCACAGATTGAGTTGAATGAAATTCAAGCACAGCATATGCTTTCTCCTCGCCTGTCGCCATCTTTGATAACTGCTGCGCTCTCTCGGTTTAAAGCTGAAACACGGCTGCGAGAGAAAACAAAAAAAAACCTTATGAGTTTTTATACATAACTTTAAAGTTCTGTGAAGATATGTCAAATAAGATCGCTACAATAAAATCATGAAATCGCTCCAATCATTTGTAATCACCGTGTATAGGTATGTACTAGATAATACATGTTTATTATTATTTTTATTTCTTTATTTCAAGCATTAGAGAGCGAATTACATTTTCTTACACACTTAAAGGTAAAATGTATTCGACCAATGAAAATGCAATCCATACATCTGGTCTGTTTATATTACAACTGGAACTTAGCTTGGAAGAAGTACAGCTCCGAGTAGTTCACCATGAACCTCACATGGAGCGACTAAAATGTAATCTCAGGGCCCAGAGGTGAAGGGAAAATGTCTAATCATTTGCACCATGGGCCACAATTTGAATTCAGGATTTTCTGAATGAGTCTCAAATGCTATTGTAGGAGAAACTCAATTGACACTTTTAAATTTCATATTAGAGCACCATTGAGGTTATGTAATAAGATATTAAATATAAGATTGGTACCTGGTAAGTCAGTCATCCTCAACTAAATTATTAAACTTCATCAAGTAGTTCCAATATGGAGGCCTTTCAGAAACAATGTTTCATCTTCTGCATTTTTAACTTCTACTGATTAAAATGCAAAAGATGAAACATTGTATTTGAAAGGCCTCCATATTGAAACTACTTGATGAAGTTTAATAATTTAGTTGAGGATGACTGACTTACCAGGTACCAATTTTATATTTAATATCTTATAACTCAATTGGTTAAATTATAATTATGATTAATTATAAATGTTGTTGTTGTTGTTTTCAAATGCTGGGCCTTGGCACCGAAGCCATTAGCGTTCTTGCTCTCCAATATTTCTCTATTGTGGATCCAACAGGTAATACTTCACAGGTTTGTAGGTGTTCTTCATTCATTTCTTCGTCTTTATTGCATAGAGGACAATTTGGATTCGTGTAGATTCCTAATTTATATAAATGTTTGGCTAAATAGTCATGTTCTGTAAGCAGTCTAAAGGTTGCTACTGTAGTTTTACGTGGAAATTCTGGAATAATATCTGGCTTCTTTACTAAAATATTCCATTTTTTGTCTTTGGCTTTATTACATAGGTCTTGGTTTTGTTTGATTTTATATTTGTTTTTAACTATTCTTTTTATGGATGTGAAAGGTAAGCTTTTAGTAGTATTCTGAATTAAATTGGAGCCTTTTTTGGCAAGAAAATCAGCAGTGTCATTTCCAGCAATTCCACAATGTGCAGGTATCCATTGCAATTGAATTCTTTTCTGTAGTTTTTGGAGTTGTTGAATCATTTTGATTAATTTATAAATAATTTTGATAACATATACTACTTACTGGAAGAGAGATTACTTCACATACTTCATAAGGATGGTTTGTTCTGTAAATAAAAAAGTGATTAATTAATTAAATTAATAGTATTTTATTGTATAAGAGAGGTTCAGCCAAGGCTGACAATTTTCATGAGACTTTAAATATATTTTAATCTCGTGTGCCATACCATAGTTTATTCACTACTAATAACTAAATTAGAGTAATTACAAAACTTTTATCATCATCATCATCATGGACAAATTCGTTTTAGGCCATGTGGCCTGTACGGTAAACCTAGCGAAGATGATCTTGATCTTTCCACCGATGTTTTGGTCTTCCTTGGTCCCTATGTCCAGTTGGGGTATATTGGAATGCCAAAATTTTTAATTGTGATTAAATATGAAGATTTGTCAATGCTGCAAAGGAAAATGATAACCACAGTGCTGGTTGCCTGAGATATAAAAAAATACAAACATACTGAAATAAATCACAGACATTAGAGTGCAAATCAAAATGCCTATTTATTCCTCAAGATTTTCTAATTGATGCTCAAACTGCTGTAATACCATTGGTTCTTAAAATCTGCTCGTTCATACAAGAAAGAGTATAATACATTTTGTGAATAGAGAAAAAGAAGGAACTTGATGGGAGTCAAACAAAGATATTATAATGTTTTTATTATTAATTTCATACATCTCAATGATGGATAAATCATATTTGAAGAGAAAAATTATACGCTCAGACCGGGACTTGAACTCGGGACCCTTGGTTTTCTAGTCCAAGTGCTCTACCATTTGAGCTACCTGAGCAAGTACCGATCTAAACGCAAATTTTCCTCTATATTCGTTGTAATTCCCACCCACCAAATGCTATGAAGCCTTTGCTTCTATCTTTGCAAATGGCAGCTCCCATATTAAGAAGACGTATTTGGGAATTATACATTACATTATAAATGCCAGTATGGCTTTTTTCAATGTTTTTATTATTAATTTCATACATCTCAATGATGGATAAATCATATTTGAAGAGAAAAATTATACGCTCAGACCGGGACTTGAACCCGGGACCCTTGGTTTTCTAGTCCAAGTGCTCTACCATTTGAGCTACCTGAGCAAGTACCGATCTAAACGCAAATTTTCCTCTATATTCGTTGTAATTCCCGCCCACCAAAAATATGATTTATCCATCATTGAGATGTATGAAATTAACAATAAAAACATTGAAAAAAGCCATACTGGCATTTATAATGTAATGTATAATTCCCAAATATGTCTTCTTAATATGGGAGCCGCCATTTGCAAAGATAGAAGCAAAGGCTTCATAGCATTTGGTGGGCGGGAATTACAACGAATATAGAGGAAAATTTGCGTTTAGATCGGTACTTGCTCAGGTAGCTCAAATGGTAGAGCACTTGGACTAGAAAACCAAGGGTCCCGGGTTCAAGTCCCGGTCTGAGCGTATAATTTTTCTCCTCAAATATGAAAGATATTATAGCTTGAACAATCATAGGAAAAATCACTATGAGATGTAATTTAAGATTTAAATTAAAAAGCTTTATACCTTACCTCATACCGATCTTCTAATTATACCAGTTTCAAAGCTTAGGCAGCTTCATCTTCAGTCATTTTTTTTTTCTTGGAACGCTTTCCAAGTCTTAAAAATTGCTGAATTGTGTCCACCACTAAATTAACTTATGCCCATAATATCATTAATCTTGACTTTAGGGCATTTCTCAGCTAATTATAATTTGTTCTGTGCAAATCTCTTCCCATTACACGTTAAAGATTTCTTATGTGATGTTTCTCATGGAACGTCATAATCAGAAACACACCAATTTTCTCTTATATGATTTTTATGTAAACTGACATTTTAAGTAAAATGCGAACACTGACTCATTGTAAGATGATGTTTGTAAGTTTGGATTAATTTTTTTATAATAAATTGTTTATTAATAATTTAGACATAAGGAAACCATTTTTTTCATGATTTTTAAGTTATACAAGGTGAACGGTAATTACACCGACAAACTTCAGGGACTGATTCCTGACTGAAAATGAAGAAAAAAAAAAGTCCTACAAACATGTGTCCAGAAATTAACGATGTGCGTGCAATGACAACAAATCGTCCCGGCACACAGGACACAGCATAATCGCATCCACGTCACAACAGATGTTCAAAGTGGCCTCCATGAGATGAAATGCATGCTTTCACACGTCATATCATGGATTGCCTCACTCTTTCGCATGTTCCGACTTCTCTCCGAAAATAGCATCACAGGCAACGTGGACATGCTGTTGAAGAGTAAGCTCATCAGAAACCGGTTCAGCATACACAATGCTTTTCAGATGCCCCCAGAGGTAAAACTCCAGGGGGTTTAAGTCCGGTGATCTAGCAGGCCATGCAACAGTACCAAGAGAATAATGTCAATCATCAATGCCATCTACCGTGGCAATTATGCATTTATGGACACTTATTCATAGGACATTTTTTCCTCCATTTCCAGTTAGGAATCAGACCCAGCAGTTTGTCGGTGTAATTAAAATTCACCCTGTATTTATTGCCTCTAGCAGAAACATCAGTAAACTTTGGTGGGTTATCATTAGACTAAATCATGAATAATGTCTCTGAACATTTTGCTATAGCCTAAACATAAGCTATAACTAAGATTAAATTAACATGTTTCATACCTCACCTCATATCCAGTCTTCTAACTAGACTGTTTTCGCAGCCTGGGCAGCTTCATCTTCAGTAATTTCTTGTCAACTGATGTTATGTCGATCAGAAGAATTGCTTCTTCCTCCCTCTGTTGGTGGACCAATAAACCTCCAGATCAACTCAGAATCTGCAGGAATTTCAAAGTTCATAAGTTTTTCTTTCTTGTTTTTTTTTGAACTTATGAACTTTCAAATTCCTGCGGATTCTGAGTTGATGCAGAGGTTTATCGGTCCACCAACAGCGGAAGGAAGAAGCAGTTCTTCTGATCGACATAACATCAGTAGACGAGAAATTACTGAAAATGAAGCCGCCCAGGCTTCGAAACCGGTCTAGTTTTAAGGCTGGATATGAGGTGAGGTATGAAACATTTAAATTTAATTAAGTTATGTAGATAGGAAATAACACTATGAGGTTCTTTAATATTGTTTATTTTTTACTATTTCACTCACCTCATACTTCATAAATCATAGCAGACCCTGGGTTTCTTCACGTAATTTGTGACATTGTCAATGCTGCGACGTTGGACGTCAGTTGTGAACGTGACGCAGCATTGACAATGTCACAAATTACGTGAAGAAACCCAGGGTCTGGCTATGATTTATGAAGTATGAGGTGAGTGAAATAGTAAAAAAATAAACAATTTAAATTTAATCTTAAATAAAACCTCATAGTGACTTTTTCCTAATAAAATTCAATATAAGTGATAACTATGAATATGTATACAACTAGTGGTCTGCGTGAAGATATGTACGGCCCCAGAATTGATAGTTTAGTCCAATTTTAAATTACTACAAAAATATTATTGGAACAAACTACTCTTGCACTCCTATTAACTCTATTAACTGTCCAGAAACAAATGCGAGAGTCTCATACTTATTATTTTCATTTACCTCCATTTTTCAGTTACAGTTCCTTAAAATAGATCATGGATTAGGTTGAGAACAAGCAAATTTTTATTTTTTATTATCATGAAATTATAGCCCATTCTTAATTAAATAATATACTCACTTCACATACTGTGTTAATTCATCAACACGAGAACTTCTAGTTTTGATCATCTGAAATAAAAGAAAAAGAAGAAAATGTTATATCTTAATATATAAAAATTTCGTGTCACGTTGTTTGTCCGCGATGGAATCCTAAACTACTGAACCGATTTTAATAAAATTTTGTACACTGTGTGCATTTTGATCCAACTTGAGACTTAGGGTAGTTTATAACTAAATTTATAGTCACATTATTTTTTATTGCAAATTATTTTTTTATTATTTAACAAAGAGTTATAATTATCTGTGAGTTCTGTATGATTCTAACAGATGGCGATGTAAGGTAATTGGTTTATTATTTAACAAAGAGAGATCCAGATGGCTGTGCTTTTGTTGCAACTGCGAATTTCAATTGAATTACAAATATTGATTATTTCATAATTTAAGTGTGTTCAGTGTTTATTTTATTTTCAATATTATTAATTTCGTGTGTAAGTATTAGTTTTAAGTAATCTGGCTGAAAGACAGCAACTTAATTTAAATTGTTAACGTATACCTTAGCCACAGCAACGCGTGGCCGGGACTTCTAGTATATATATATTAGGGTGATCCTTATTTTTTACTTTTCATATTTCATTCTGTACAGTACCTATTTCCCCCCCCCCTTTGGTTGCAAGAAGTAATTTAAAGCACATTTTGTTGAAAATTATGATGAACTTGTGTCGCATAACCCCATATATTGAAAAGAAAATTTTGTTAAAAATGGTATTGATTTATGTTTTTCAAATACATTAGGAAGTAACATTAAGAGGTTTATTTTTTCAGATAGAAAAACTAAAAGATGAGAAATACAGGAAATTCACATAAATCACCCTTGGGCACACAATAAATTTCAAAAGACTTTTGAAAAATCTAATGTTAGTTTAGTACCAAAGAATGATTGTAGTTTAAATAAACTAATAAAAACCAACAAAAATGTAAATATAAATTAATGAGTCATTTTAACATCTTACCTCATATTTCATGTTTTTCAAACACGGTAACTATAGTTTTCAAATGATCTTGCCATTCATTTTCAACCGCCATTATGACTACCGGATTACCGTGTTTGAAAAACATGAAATATGAGGTAAGATGTTAAAATGACTCATTAATTTATAATTAAGAACCTCATAATGTGTTTCCCAATTTTAACTTTGAAAAAATGTAAATATTGATGACGGTAAAAAATCAGAAATGTATCAAATAAAATGTGCAGACTGTGATAAGATATACACAGGGAAACAAAAAGAAATGTAACCATTAGAACTAAAAAACACATAATAAATGTAAAAAAAAGTGAAGTAGAAAAATCTGCAGTGGCTGCTCATGTTTGGTCAAAAAAAAAACACAAAATAGATGTAAACAAAAAATTATTAAAACAGTTAGAAAACAAAAATGGGAAAAAATCTACATGCAGAAAAACAAGGAAAGAATGATGAATTTTGAAATTCCTGGAGAAAGGAACCTTATTGGCAAGTTCATTGGATCACAGGCAGAGGGAGCAGAAGTCCAGAATCAGGGCCAACAACTTGAGAAAAATCAGTCTGTAATTACTGAAGATAGGGCTCACAAACCTTGAAACATATGTTCAACAAAAACAGGTAAACAGAAGTACTTGAGAAAGAAGAACCACCTATGAAAAAATATAGGAAATTCACATATCACCCTTGGGTACATAATAAATTTCAAAAGATATTTGAGAAGTTTAATATTAAATTAGCACCAAAAAATAAACTACAGTTTAAATAAACTAATAAAAACCAACAAAAATGAAAAAAACTGATAAAAATAAAAAGTCAGGAATATATAAAAATTGAATGCATGGGTTGTGAAAAGATATATATAGGAAAAACAAAAAGAAACCTAAAAATTAGAACCAAAGAACACATAAGAAATATTAAAAATGGGGAAATAGAAAAATCTGCAGTTGCTGCTCATGTTTGGTCTGAAAAACATAATATAAATTCAGACACTAAATTATTAAAACAGTTAGAAAATACAAAAGAGTTGACTATTTGGGAAAAAATGTATATTCAGAAGAACAGAAACAGAGTTATGAACTTTGATATACCGATGGAGCGTGACCTGTTTGGAGGTTCTTTGGCCAACCACACGATGGAGCTGACATCGACATCCAGGTTGTGCAACATAAATAAAACCAGTCTGGAAAAGCTGACGATAAAACAGAATTGTTTTGAAACATGTTCAAGAACAAATCAACATTAATATTGAGGTAAGATGTTCAGACTAAAAATAATATAATTAAAATAACCTCAAAATATAACTTCCTAAAATTAAATATTATGTCATAATAATTTGTGTTCCTTTACCATTAGTACTTCAGCATCTTCATTGATTTCTCCTTTCCACTCATAACTGCAATAAAGAAAATATGAGAGGTTGACATTTACTGTAATATATTTTTATCAACATTTAAAAGGAAATTATCTTAAGCTGCATTAATTATGTTGCAATTTTACAAGAAATGAGTGTGTGTAAATTCAAACATTTTTAAAATATGATCTTCCAATCTTTACATGGAACACAGTTTGGGAACTGCTGTAGACAATACAAGTTCACATCACCTATGAAACATGATCTTCTTATTAAAAATAAACCACAATAAAGTCAACTAACTGCCTAGCACAGAACATGAAATGGTGCATTTATTGAAAATAGACCACATTAAAAGCCATCAGGACAAAGTGCCAGTCAGAGCAAAAATAGTAATCAATAATGAAATAATAGAACAAATAGCACACTTTAACTATCTTGGTTCAGATATAACATATAGCTACAATTGGGATATACATAATAAATTAAACCAATATCAAATGCTGTGTGACACCATAAGAAGAACCCTCCGAAGACTCGAAGAGAAACTCAGCTCAGGTTTTATAAAATTATGGCTGTTCCTGTTCTTTTACGAGGATCTGAATCTTGGGTACTTACAAAAAAAGATATCTCACACATTCAAGCCACTGAAATGAAATTTTTAAGATCCATAGATAGATTATACAATGAATCAATAAGAAATGAACTGGAGACATTTTCAATAGTCGATAAACTAGAAGAGCACAAATACCAATGGAAAGAACATTTAGACAGAATGGAAATACAAGATTACCCAAAAAAAATCAACACCTACGGCCAAGGAAACAATGGACTTGAGACCGGAACAGGTCACATTGACCTAATCCTGGAAAGGAATAAGAAGAAGAAGATTAAAAGCCATCTATCTGCTTAGTATGGAACCCAAAGCACAAAAAGTGCAGTAGGTAGCTTTTGAACACACACACACATGGACATGGGAACAAAAGATTAAAAAAAAATTATAGTAATGTTTAAGTGATTCAGGGCTATTATTATAGTTCTGAGACCTTTGGCTGTATACACAAAATTGGATAAAGTAGAAAACAAGGTCATTAAGGAATCTATTTAAAATTATGTCCCGCGCCATAGCCAAATGGTTAAGGCAAGAAGCCTTGGCGCAGAGCTATGGAACTTGCGCTGGTTCGAGTCCCCATGGGGGAAGAAATTTTTTCATGGAATTTCGGTCAGTATGGGACCAGTGCCAACCCAGCATAGTGAGGCATTTGGGTAGCTACAATAAGTAGCGACTCCAGGTTGAGAAGACCAGCTACAATGGCTGGGGGACTCGACATGCTGACCACATATCACCCCATCACTGGCTAGATGATCTTCTATCTCTGTGAATAACACATGTGGATGTAACGCCAGCAGCCGGCTGGTAGACCAAGGGTCTCCTAGGCCTGTTGCACTACAAAAAAAATTAAATTATAAATATAATTAAAGATAACACATTATACAAAGAGATGAAGAGAACACACAAAAAAAAAATGGATTTAATATGATAGCCGAAGACTGATATTGAATGTAAAGCAAGAGGAAAAAGATCAAGAAGTAGACTAAGAAGATGAAATGAAGCATAAATAAAAAAAGGCCCATAGATATATGTTGCTTTATATCAAATTACTTGTAAAATAAATGTTACCCCAATATGATATTATTAGATTCCAGTCTGAGCGTATAATTTTTCTCTTCAAATATGATTTATTCATCATTGAGATGTATGAAATTAATAATAAAAACATTGAAAGAAGCCATACTGGCATTATAATGTAATGTAAAATTTCCAAATAAATGCCTTCTTAATAAAGAAGCCGCCATTTGCAAGATAGAAGCAAAGGTTTCATAGCATTTGGTGCATGGGAATTAACAGTATATATATATATATATATATATATATATATATATATATATATATATATATATATTAAATTGCAAATTAATGTACATAAAGTTTTAATTTATATTATTCTTCAAAGCCTTATGTTATATTTTTTTAATCCTTGATATCATCTTTGATTTATCTAATAAATAAAATGTATTAATAACATAGACTCACACAGATGTAATCTTGGGTATGATATTCACACAAGCAGCCAATTTATTTGTTACAATTCCACTGAAAAGAAAACACATGAACATTATAAAATTTCCTTATATGAAAATTATACAACCACAATAGAAAAGTAAAGTATACACTACATACTGTCATATTATTTCATAATAATTCATTAAGTATCAATATTTTTTATATTCATTGTTGTAACAAATGAGAATATTTATTAAAATGTTATAACAATATAGTATATAAATTATCCTTCAATGAGAAGTGTTAAATTAATAATAAAAACATCAATAATATCTGTCTTCCTCAATTAGAGTTCATTTTTATTAAATTAAAACCTCATTAAATTATTAAATCATGAAGGCCTTGCAAAAACATGTTTCATCTTTGGCATGCTAATCGGTACTGATGTCGGAATATAATTTATATAATGGGTTTAGATCTGGTGGGTGTGTTTTTGTTTATAATGTTTATATTCATTGCATCTCTTAAAATTTTCATGTTTTCTAAGATGCTAAATCTGTTATTATTATCTCTTTGAAACTTACTTACTCACTGGCACTATCGAACCCGAAGGTTCATGGCCACGCAGACATAAGCTCTCCATACATCCCTATCCTGAGCTAATGCTTTCCAATCATTCCCTGTATAATCTACTTCCCTCAAATCATAGTTAATGTTGTTCTCCCACCTCACTATTGGTCTACCAACTGGGCGTTTTCCCTCTGGCCTTCCAACAAGAAGCTTCCATGCACGTCTTTCATTCCTCATATGCGCAACATGTCCTGCCCACCGCAGTCTACGAGACTTAACTGTTCTTATTATATCTGGCATCCTATACAGACCATGTAGTTCATTGTTATGTAGTCTTCTCCATTCACCTGTCTGTTCATCTCTCTTTGGTCCAAAAATTTTCCTAAGAACTTTATTCTCAAATACTCGTAATCTCCTTTCCTCCCTTAAACTAAGAGTCCATGTTTCGTACCCATATAATATAACTGGTAGAATAATAGCTTTATATATCTTCAGCTTAACGTTTTTTGAAAGGAGTTGGGACATCAAAAGTCTCTGCAATGCATAATAGCATGCATTTCCAGAATTGAGCCTATGTTTAATTTCTTTTTGCATCTCATTCCTATTTGTGATTATTGTTCCTAGGTATTTGAATTCAGCCACTTCCTCAAAATTTCCCTCATTTGTCATTAGCTGTCCATTTCCATTATATACTGAATTTCTACGTGTGACCATATATTTAGTTTTACTGATATTTACTTCCAGTCCTAATTTCTTAGTGTTACTCAATAGTGTGTGTGTGTTGGCCTTTAGCATCTCCTCGCTATCGGCCAGTAGTACTACATCATCAGCATAAACTAACAGCTTATTAATACCATTGGGTTGTAAGCCTTCCTCATTCTCTAAAGATTTAATGGCATGCTCTAGTACAAAATTAAATAGTAGAGGAGATAGTGCATCTCCTTGCTTCAACCCATTCTGGATTTCAAAAGTGTCTGAAAACTGTTTGCCTACACGCACCCTACTCTTTGAGCCATTTAGACATTCGTATAAGTCTAACTAACGTTTTAGGAATTCCGAACTCCAGCAGGATACTATATAACTTCTCCCTCTTAATTGAATCATATGCTTTTTTGAAGTCTACATATAGTTGATGTACAGTACCATTATATTCCCATTTCTTCTCTAAAATCTGTCTTATACTGAAAATCTGATCTGTTGTAGACCTGTTTCTTCTAAATGCACATTGATGATCTCCTAGAATGTCATCAATATAGGGAGTAAGTCTGCTTACTAATATATTTGTTAGAATTTTGTACGAAGTTAAAAGTAATGAGATGCCCCTGTAGTTGTTGCAATCAGTTTTATCTCCTTTCTTATAAATTGGTATGATAATTGATTCCTTCCATTCATCTGGAAAAGCTTCTTTTTCCCAAATCATACTAAGCAACCAGCGTATCTTGTCCATCAATTTTTCTCCCCCTGATTTTATCAGTTCTGCTGGGATCTCATCTGAACCTGATGCTTTATACATCTTCAATTTTTCAATCGCCATTTCAACCTCTAATGCACTTGGCTCTGCGACTAGCATTTCTGCTGTCTGTAACTTATCCTCCTCAATGTCCTGTTCTGTATGTACATTTAATAGCTGATTGAAGTAACCTTTCCATCTATTTAATATACTCCTAGAATATGTTTTTGAAAGGCTTTCATGATTTAATAATTTAATGAGGTTTTTGAATAAAAATCAATTCTAATTGAGGAAGACAGATAAAAAAAGGTACTATATTATTGTTTATAACATTTTAATCCAATAAGCATGTGAAAAAAAAATATTCAGTGCATCAGAGAATGTTATAGAAGTGAAAACAATTACATATAAGGAAGCTAAGCAAAAATACTTGAAATCAACATATTTCTAAATATTTTTTTATGGCAATAAACAATCTGGAAACCATTCCTTAAGCTACTATTTTTGTAATTAATGGAGTATAAGCCACTTCTGCATTAACGTGTAAATAAACATGCAATATAGGGTCTCATTATTTTTGCAATGTGCCAAGACTAAGCAAGTCATTGACCAGTAAAGTCTCATGTATATAACCAATCAATTCATGTGCCCAAATTTCTCATAATCCAAATAATCACCTATATTTGTCACAGAAGATGTTGAAAATTATGTCCCTACACTTGGCATATTTTAAAGAAAGTTTGAATTAATTCTTCTTGTGGAATTGTAAATTTAAACTTCCTCAAAAGGTTTTAAAATTTAATGGGAGATTTTACGAAGCTGCTAACAGCAAAAGCATCTTCTGCTTGTGTAGATCGTGTTTTCTCTACATTTAGTGTTGTGTATTTTAAGTTATACAACAGGCTTGGTACAGACAAAACATCAAAACTTGTGTTCCTACATAAACAACTGAGTAAGTAGACAGCATTAAATGCAATCCAAGATAAAAGAAAAAGAAAAAAAATTGAAAATAATTTGCTGAGTTTTCAACTATTTGCAGTTATGGAATGTTGTCTTTTAACATATGTTCTAGTACAGTAAAATCTCCTTATTCATGGTTCCGTTATTCGCGTTTACATTATTCACGGGTTAAAAAATTGCGGCACAGTTCCTATATTCGCAGATCCAGTCGATATATTAGAAGGATTATGTATCCTTTATTAATGCATTGGCAACTTTCTTTTTACTGCAGGCACGTGCCAAGGCGGTTTTTAAAAATAGTGATTCAAATCAAATGGACAAATAAATATCAAAGTAAAACAAATGTTATTGTCATTAAGCCTAAAGTTTGTTGTTAAAAGTCGCCGCAGTATTTTATGTGCTGCTATATCTTTTAATAAATATTGCCCTCGCCATGAACAGTGTTTTATTGTTTCAACTCGTCATTCATTGTAATAATTTTGATTGAATAACATGTGTCTTTTTTGCTTTGTTCCAATTTATAATGTTGAGTAAATGGAAAAAAAAAATAGTTCTGGAGAAGAGGCTTCTACAAGCACTGAAAAGGTGGCCTTTAACTTGAAAAAGCTGAGTGGAAGATTATAGATGGCAAATGAGCCTTGTGATTTCTTCATGAAAACTGATCCGTCTATGGAAAGAAGTCTTATTTTTTAAAAGGCAACTTGTTAATGCCACAACTGAATATCGATCTCAATTGAAAGACCTTTTAAAAGCGGCAAAAAAAAAAATTACTAAGTTCTTTAAGCCCTTGCCTAAGTCTGACAATAATAATTAATTAATAAAGATTGTTCAAAATCTCTCATTATGAATTAAATTAATGTTTTTATTACTGCACCTCATATCCTTCTCTTGAGAAGGAAGAAGAAAACCACCAAGAAACTACATAACACCGGTCGACCAGAGGCTACTGATGATGGAGATAAGCTCTGAAACTGCAGTCTAGAAGAAAAAGGATATGAGGTGAGGTAATAAAAACATTAATTTAATTCTTAAATTAAACCTTATAGTGGTTTTTCCCATGAAAGTTAAATCTCTCATTATATTGATTTTATTTTGATAATGTTTATTTTATTTTGGAACCTTGGAACTTATCCCCTATATATCCATACAAATTACCATTCCATATTCACGGTTTCTGTATTTGCAGCATATTTATGAACATATCCCCTGCAAATAGGGAGCTTTTACTGTATTTTTATTATTTCATGTACCGGTACGTGTATGTTAGTAAAATAACGAGTTTATATAGATTCAATAAATTGGTGCTGTCAAAAATGCTAGTGTTCAACTTGTGGGGAATGAGTTTACTCTTAGTGTGGTTTACCAGGTCTGTGTTGTTCTTGATTGCAGAGTGATTGGTGAATTATATTTTGTTTCTGATAATATTTTCCATATATAGTGCTCGTATAATGGATCTGCACTATATATGGATCTGCACCCCCTTATATGCGAACTAAAGCCTACTTCCTTTTCTGCCTCGGCAAATCATTTCCCTCCCTGCTTTCCTATCTCTCTCTTGCACTTGCACTCCAGTGTTGTCAACTCGACTCTAATCTTGCATTATTCAATATTCAAGAGCCATGACACTGGGGGAAGTTTGGCAACATCCCTATTCAATGACTGTTGTTTGATGTAGTGGGAGGGGGAGTGCGGTGAAATGACGTGAGTACAGATGTGTACTTTTCTAAGAACGATGTCAGTGCTGTAGGGGCACAGATCCGTTGGTCCGAGAGTATTTAGCTATAGACTAAAAATTATAATAAAATGGTTTAATTTTTACAAATAAATCCATAAAAAATTAAATACAAAGAAACAACTAATTTTTATTGCTATTAATTTTTTTTTCTTCCATTCTGTTAAGTATAGGTCCGATATTTGGTAAAGGACACTTACTGTGCCAGTTTTTTTGCTACATCTTCACTAGGAGCAGAAACATAAGCTACAGAATGTGTTCCTGATATGTATCCAGTTGCCATGCCTCTTCTCAGTAAAGTGAGGAGCAATGGTGCACAGAGAAATAAACCACCCAACACCTGCAACAGTGGATACGAATATTTCTGTCAATATATTATTCTGCAAATATATTAAAAGTAATTATAACAATAAAGTTAAAAAACAATGAATTATAATTAATTTAAACTCTAATTATGCTATAACTAGATGACACAGGTCTAAGAGGGCCTTTGGGCTAACATATAGCTGCTGACCTCACATCCACATATGTCAATCAGAGGTGGGCAATCATTCAGTAAAGGAGTGACATGGTCAACATATCCAGTATCCCAATCATTATAAGCTAGTTTTCATACACCGGAGCCACTACTTATAGGTTTCCAAATTCCTCATGATGCTGGATGGGCACCAGTTGCATATACCTGTACTGGCTGAAATTCCATCGAGACTCAAAACTACAGAATGAGCATTGATTCGAGTCAGCCTTAGACTGCTCACTCAATTTTATTGTGTCAAAAATAATGGAAAAAATCAGCAATTTTATACAATTATTCACTCACTATACTGGTACTTATGCAATTTCTTGGATTACTTACATTGCTTTTGCACATTTACTGATTCCTGCCGGACATTGGCATCTTTTAAAAGAAATCTAAATTTATATTTGCTCGAACCTCGATTTCATTATTACCCAGTAGTAAGGTATATATATATTAATTGGTGTTTCTCGTATAATTTATCATATTTATATTATAATTATTATTATCATAAGTATTATTACTGTTATTATCATATAAAATGTTGTTTGTACATGAAATTTACATTGCTACATTTAATGTATCTTTAACTGTTTATAATTAGTATACTGTATATCTATATTTGTCAAATATTTATTTGTATTTGTGCTGGTTGAGTGGAAGAGAAGGTCTTATGACCTTAACTCTGCCAGAATAAATAAAGCATTATTATTATTATCCTCTAACATATCCTTTAACTAAATTCCCATGATTCTAAAATGAAAGTAATATAATAATGCAAGAAACTACACAAGTATATCGAGCAAACATCAACTTGAACTTAAATAAAGGCAATCAAAATATCTCACTCTAACCTTATGGTGTATTTGTCCATTTCATGAATGTGTGTATAATTTTTTTAATGTAATTATGAATTGCAATATGCATAGGAAAATAGGCCTATTACATAAAGTATAAGGCAAAATCATAAACATTTTGACAAAAATATTGTTAGCATGAGATGTAACTGAAGTTCACCAAGAAGTATCAATATATAAATTTCTCTGTTCCAAGATTCATAGACTATCTTATATGCTACAATAGACAAATTAAAAAAAAAAATTGCTAGATTTTATGAAAGTACAATTGACAATGATATTAAAATTAAATTGAATGAAACTGTGGGATTTTCAGGTGATTTATTAGAATCAATTATTATGAATAATAAATCACTGAACTATTTTTTGTTTTCAGTGAACATAGGCCCTATATTGTTACACATTTTCAAAATACATAACTTTTTAACATCTATATAACTATTTAAGATTTACGATAAACTTAAAAGCTAACAAAAAAAATCACCCTAACCTCATTTATGATGCCTAGTAAGGGTTATTCAGATTACATTTTGTTTATATTTTCAAAATTGCTTAGTCTCAATCTTATAAAATCTTTTTTTAAAAAATAGGTTATAGTAAATGTTTACTGTTACGAACTAAGAACGGAGGTTTAATTAAAAATTTTAATTTAAATTCTTTATATCCCACCTCATATCCAGTCTTCTAATTATACTGCTTTTAAAACCTAGGTGGCTTCTTCTTCAGTAATAACTCATCAGTAATGTTATGTTCTTCAGGAGAGAGAGTGGCAGTTCTTCTGAATGGCATAACATCAGTCGACGAGATATTACTGAAGATGAGCCATCTAGGTTTTGAAACCGGTATAATTAGAAGACTGGATATGAGGCGATTGTATAAAGAATTTTAATTTCAATCTTAAATGGGCCATATCTAGGAGAAACTATTCACCTACTTCTTATTGGACTCTTCATTAATAACAAACTAATGGAACATAGAAAATAAAACCACAGCCCTTTTTGGTAGTTTTGTGCCCTAGCCGAGTGTTAAGACAAGAGCTACAGGATTTGCAGTGGTTTGAGTCTCCATGGGGGAAGAAATTTTGTCATGGGATTTAGACAAGTATGGGACCGGTGCTCACACAGCATGAGGAATTTGGGTAGCTACAATAAGTAGCAGCTCCAGGTTGAGAAAACCAGCTATAACGACTGGTGGGCCCGACATACCGACCACGTCACCCCTACATTGGCAGATAATCGTCTTATCTCTAGGATTAACACATGTAGATGTGACGCCAGCAACTGGACGGTAAGCCTGTCACACCATGGAGTTGGAGTTACCGGTATACTTATTGTAAATAACGAAAGCCACGAAATCAGTTTTAAAACTTCCAGTATATTTATTGTAAATTACGAAATCTGTCTTAAAAATCAATGCTTAATCCGTAAGATAACTAATGGTTAAGCCATCAGTCAAAGGTTATGTTAAACATTAATAACGAAACCTCATACCCAAATTGGATTCACTCTCATTATTTTTAACCTTGGAGTTTCATTTATCATTATCTCAAATTATAAAATCAAGAATTTTTATCATGCTGTACTTCTCTTTATATAAACACGTACCATCAAGAAAAGGTTATGATCATAGAGGTGCCTCTCTGTGTTTAATTTTGGAAGCAATTTTATATCGCTGCGCCATCTGAAGCATAGAGAACCGAAGATCTGAAGCATAGACGCGTACTTCAACCGTTTACGGTGGATCAATCGCAAGAAAAGTACCCTAACTTTCCCATTCATTTAGAAATAAAATTGAAAGCCCAACACAAGCTATGGTACGCTGTGAACAATTTTCGCATGTTTTATTCTTACTCTCTTCAGAAGAAAATTACAAGAACTTTGCCAACTTTCAGGATGTCTTTAACTATAAATTTTTTTTTTTCAAAATTCATCAATTAGTAAGTTGATTTAAAATAATTTACACAATTTCTTAAGTGTTTATTTAAAAAAGTCCACTTTTAGATGAACATAGTGAATACGGGAAACCACTATTTATTAGAAAGTAATTGAAAATATTGGACCTATACAACAAGAATATTGGCAAAATTTTCGGACTCTGGATTTATTTTTTATAAATGATAAAATGTGCTCTAGAAGTTTACTGAAAAGCAAATAAAAAGGCGTAAAATTGGGATTATGGGCACGGTTGGGCAAAAAGGTGCCTGAATAAATGCCTCCTTCCTTACTAGAGATAATATTTCATACTGTGGCATCTTGCCAAAGAGTTTTAATTTACCCTGCAAAAAAAGGTGTGCACGTAAAAATCATACTTTCAATTTATATGAGGCTGTGTAATTGTTATTTTTCTTTCCCAACTTGAAATACCGTATAAATGCAAGTTCACATTAGAAGCGTTGAAAATTGAATGAAATGCCGGTATTTATTTTTCTAAAACTTGTCTCTATCAAGGGCAAGCATTGTCCCTCATTCGGATTTCCGGGAGGGACTACTTAGGAAATGCATGCAAAAAAAAAAATCATAGACCGGGCATGTGGCACGAATGCAGAATGAATACAGTATTCAAGAAATGCGGACGTGGGTAACATTTTCCGGAGATAAAGTAGTCCCTCATTTGAATTTCCGGGCACAGACTACTTAGACACAAATGCATAGTCTCAATAAAATAAGGCCAAAAGAAATGGTCTCATCCAGGGAAATCTACGCTAAAAAGAAATTCGTAGACTGAGATGGGCAGGAATGTGGCACAAATGGGAAATGAAAGGACTGTAGGAAAATCAGAGGGAAACTGCTCAGTAGGCAGGATAATAGCATTACTCATGATTTGAGAGAGATGAATTGTACAGGAAATTATTGAAAAATATTAGCTCAGGATAGGGATGTATGGAGAGCTTATGTCTGCATGGCCATGAACCTCCAGGTTTAATAGCGCCAGTGAGTTGGTTGTCAGCACATAAAATCCAGATGATTGAAAAATATTAGCTCAAGATAGGGATGTATGGAGAGCTTATGTCTGCATGGCCATGAACCTCCAGGTTTAATAGCATCAGTGAGTTGGTTGTCAGCTCGTCAAATCCAGCTGATTGAAAAATATTAGCTAAGGATAGAGATGTATGGAGAGCTTATGTCTGCATGGCCATGAACCTCCAGATTTAATAGCGCCAGTGAGTTGGTTGTCAGCACATCAAATCCAGATGATTGAAAAATATTAGCTCAGGATAGGGATGTATGGAGAGCTTATGTCTGCATGGCCATGAACCTCCAGGTATAATAGCATCAGTGAGTTGGTTGTCGGCACATCAAATCCAGATGATTGAAAAATATTAGCTCAGGATAGGGATATATGGAGAGCTTATGTCTGCATGGCCATGAACCTCCAGGTTTAATAGCATCAGTGAGTTGGTTGTCAGCACATCAAATCCAGATGATTGAAAAATATTAGCTCAGGATAGGGATGTATGGAGAGCTTATGTCTGCATGGCCATGAACCTCCAGGTTTAATAGCATCAGCGAGTTGGTTGTCAGCACATCAAATTCAGTTCAGTGATAATGATGGTAAACCATCTGCAGTATCAGCATCTGGAGATGCTATTCCTCCTCTGCCTGATCTTATGATGAAAGAATTTTCTTAAGCGTTTCAAGTTGTAATACTGATGTTTTTCCACCATAGTATATGTTATGGCAATTCTTGGATTTGGTTGAAACTATGAACTCTGCTAAAAAATATTCTTTCCTAGATGTATCTCACGGCTGTCAATAAGTGTGAAAAGGCGATCCCCCGCTCTTACTTGCATGATGCAGATGCACTCCCAATGAATAGCAGTGTCTTATCTTGTAAGCCTGCCTGATAAAAGGATTGAATAGTGTCTTTTCATACCTAGTGAGGACTGTTGGACCTGATAACTGAGTAGAAGAATTCTACAACCTGCTCCTGTTGAATGTTCAGGAGTATTTTTAAGAAACATTTTGCACCGTTGAGGTTATTGTTAAATATTCAAAAATAATAAAATTTGTATAAGACTTGAAAGCATAATAATAGTCCCTTCGATTGATTGCTGGCCAAAGGAAGGCAGACGATTTAGCTCTTCTAGCACTTTCTGAAAATAATTTGCAACGATCAATTTATAATTTACAAAAAATAGCTGCCAAATTTAATATAATAATAATAGTTTATTTTAGCTGGTGGAGTTAAGGCCATAAGGCCTTCTCTTCCACTCAACCAGCAAATAGTAGAATTATACAAAAATTACATACATATTACAATTTTAAGATATTAAAATACAGACTAAACTAAATACAATGATGATGTGATCTAATACTAGTTAATACAACAAAAACATAGAATATAATAAAATTAAAATTATATAAAATAAAGTAAGTAGTTTCCTAGATGATTATTAATGGAATGCTCTATATAGTTGTTATGCAGTTGTTTTCATTGTGTCGAACTTAAGATATTGGAAATATCAATTAACAAAATTATGGCATTTCATGGGAAGGACCCCATACAAAGTAAAATCTGTCTCCAGAATAACATTTTAGAGATATCTAATCAATTTAAATATCTTGGATATTATCTCTCTATCTAAGATGAATAGGATATCCCTGAAAAAATTACTAGTTATAATAAAAGTTTGGGAATTATCAATCAAGTTATGAAACCATCCCTTGTACAAAAAACACCAGATTACGTTTATATAACACTTTGGCTAGACCAGTGTTGACCTATGGTAGTGAAGCATGGACACTAAAAAGACAACATGAAAACAGAATAACGGCTTGTGAAATGAGATTCATGCGAAGAACAGTGGGTTACACCAGATGGGATCGGAAAAGGAACACCGATATCTTTAAAGAATTGAGGACTATGCCAATTTTGGAATATACTAAATAGTACCAACTAAATTGGAAACACCATCTTGAAAAAAAAAAGAGTTCAAATCGGATCCTCAAAGCTGTTTATAATTATATACCAAGAGGACGAAGATCTCTGGGCCATCGTATGAAACGCCGGAGGGAAAATTTTCTATAGGATCGTAACAGGCCTTGGTCTAATACTTGGAAGGAAGAAGAAGAGAAACTTGTACTGTTGTGGCAGACTCCTCAGCAAATTAAATTTGTTTAAAATATTCAACTAGGCCTTTCAAAACCATATCCATTTTCAAAGCTGTTCATTGGGTACTGATTGTATAGTTGGTTGATTTGGTAGGGTGTGTTCTCATTTACCAGATTATCGTTTGTTTCTTTCATAATTTCTATCTCCTCCAAGATGTTTATTTTCCGGTTGTCATTTTCTCTATGCATTATTGAGAGAGAGTTTTCTATTGTGTTAAATTGATTACCTGTTTTTGTAACATGCTTAGCAAAACTTCTGGTTTTAAAATAAGATATAATGAGCATTTCACTGATTTCATAAAAAATGGAGGTACATCAAGTTTTGCTACGGGTGTTATAAACACAGGTCATCAATTCAAGACAATAGATAACACCCTCTCAATAATGCATAGACAAAATGATAACCGGAAAATAAACATCTTAACCCGTCAGTGACGCACCCTTTTACTTGCTTTCCTACTGCATGGACGGAGGCCATTTTAACATTTTAGTATTCCTAGAACACTGATTTGTATAAACGATCATAACTTTTTTAAATATCGATGGATTTGAACGAAATTTTTACTTGTTAGCTCAGAAATAAATGAGAAATTTAATACATGTCGTATGGAGTTCAGTAGCCTTTATAAACTATTAAAAAAAAATTTTAAATCTGAGTTTCTCTCTCATGATACACATTTTTACTAAATAATTTGATTTGCTCACATTGGACACCCCTGTTTCTTTCTGTGAGACACTAAATATATTGTGTGGCATAGTGCTGATTCATGTGTAACTTGTATATACAAAAGCAGCTGACATAACCAAAATCAGAATGAATATTTAGAAGAGTGAACTCAAGCTCAATCTTCTGTCAAAGCGCTAGCAATGTTTATACTTGGAATCTGAATTATTGCTTGGATTCGTATAAAAATTCTACAGCAGTTATTTACAACTGCACAGACCATAAAAATAATTTTCTCTTATTTTAGTACTACTAATTTTAGAAATAAAAAATCACATCACCTTAGTAGTTGAACTTGGTGTGATACAGCTCGAAACACTCTTCAATACACAGACCTACATCACATTCCTGGCAGCAATAAACAGATGTCTTTCTTCTCCCATGTTTAGTACAAACAACACACCTCCTTTGAGGTTTCAATTTATCACTTTTAGGGGTAATTTTTCTGATGAAGTGTCTTTTAGGTTACGACTGGCGATAATTGCGTATATAATGCACGACACCGCGCCTCAGACTGATTCCTTGTAAGTAACATCTATTTGAAAGAGGCAAAATAAATCAGGTATTCCCCTAAACAGGTCGATTTATATATCAATCAATAGCTTGTATATCATTTTATCGACCTGAAAAATTAGATTGTGAAAAGTTTATTAGAAGCCCTGCAGAAAGCAGCACAAAGCTAGGTCTGTGTGCCATCGAGTGTTGAAGTAAGAAACTACTTCAACCTCAATACCACATGCACAAAATGTGATCACAGCTGATTCATACACTTGGAAAGAAAGCTAAGATCTCAGGCTTCAAAACTATATTGTTCATACGCAAATATAAGAATATACAGCAGTAAAAAAACAAATGAAAAGGTCGCGTGCATTTAGAGAAAATTACGATTACTTCAATCTCATCTGATTTTTTAAAAAAATAATATGAAATTAAATTTTAAACGAATATTATTTTTATTCATATGTCCTGAAAGCTCATCATTTCTACGTTAAACACAAATAAATTACATATTTGTAGCTTCAAAAATGTACGATCCAGAACAAAAAAGGAAAACACGCCTGCATAGGTCTATACCACGTATAGATGTCGGCAATAAGTGAAGAAGAGAGGGTCTATACCACGTATGGATGTCGGCGCTGACAGGTTAGAGGAGATAGAAATTAAGAAAGAAACAAGAAATGATAACCTGTTAAACGAGAACATGCCCTACACAATATATTCATTAAACAAATCAGTACACGATGAACAGTTTTGAAAATGGAACTGGTATCGAAATGCTTAGTTGAACATTTTAAACAAATCTAATCTGTCAAGATGACTGCCACAACAGGTACAAATTTTATTGTTTTGAATATGTTCACAAGAGGTGTGTCAGACTGCATATAGGGAAAAAAATCGGATATGAGATGTATACATAAACATCTTTTAGTACATATAAGTGCTTCTACAATAGAAACAATGGCAAAAGTTTGTGAAATTTTTGCAGTTACAATCATAATAAGAGTCAAATGAATCGTGAATTCTTCTTATCTCATACATCTATGTTTTTTTTAACAAACAACTATAGTATCAGGAAATACATCATTCCCATCTTTAGCTGTTTTCACGACTTTCAATTTATAACAGTTTGGGAAAAGATAAGCATAAAAAAAACATACTAGAATGCGCACGAACTTCGAGGTTCCAGACGAACCAAGTTTGATTACAAGGTTCTTCAAAAGTACACCAGATGGCAGTTTAGAAAATTACCGGCATAATAAAAAATTGACAGTTGTGAAAACAGCTGAAGATGGGAATGATATATCCCGATATTGCAGTTCTGTGTTAAAAAATCATATATGTATGAGGTAAGAAGAATTCACGATTCATTTCATTCTTATTAAGAAAACCTCATAATGTTAAAAATTCCCAAATTTATTATATTAAGTTACAGTCATGTCTAGTTTCCAGTCTAAATATAGCCACTGCAGTTTTCCTTGGCATGTTGAAGATATCTTGTTTGTCTTCAGTGTTCTGGTAGATTTTGGCTTCTTTCTTTACAAAATATAGATTATAATGTACAATGTACATTGACTTGTCGCAGTTTGCAATGGTGCCTTCGAGAAATGAATAGTGGGTGGGTCATGGTTATTGAAGTCAAAGAATCAACTAATCGAAACAACAATCAACCAAATATATATACAATGCATATAAATAAATAAAATATTAAAATTCCATGGTGTGATAGGCCTAGAAGGCTCTAAGCCTACAAGTCGGCTGATGGCTTCACATCCACATGATGCAATGCATATACCTACCACTAAATTAATGTTTATCCGGTCTATTTTCAATCATTTTATTGTCCAGATGTGTAATAAATTGAGGTAAAATTATACAAAAAATAATAAAATATGATTTTATTATAATGTATATATATATTTATTTTTTGTATAATTTTTCCCCAATTTATTACATTATTTTTTGTATAATTTTACCTCAATTTATTACAAGATGATTTTTTAAAAATCTGTTATTTTAAATTTCTACGGATGGATGTTTCAAAACTGTCACCTCCAAGCAAAATACAAAGAAAGCAAAATAATTGTTTACATAATAACTCCAAATCCTCTCACTTCGTAAAGCGACATATTGAAGAATCATATACAAGATATATTTTACTAGTCACTTGTATACACATATCTGGTCTCAGTTGTCCTATTACGGAGCTTAGCCCTAATTCTGTCTTCATAACATAATAGTTTACTTTGTAATTATTTAATTTAATTCATCATGAACACTTTCACACCGACAAAATTTACAATAAGAAGTTAACATCACAGATGGCAAAAATGCTATTGAAGGTGCTGGTGAAGATTAGCTTTAGAAATTTTAGAACAGTCTTTTGTAACATGAATTGAATGTCAGTTGTTTCTTATTATCATAGTGTCAGGAACATGCATGCCCATTCATGAATAACTTAGTGCAGACCCTACAGAATTAAGTGTCTTGAAGCCTGAGGGAGTGAATGGGGTGAGTCAATTCATGCATTTTTCTGCCTGCAATGCTTTTGTCGTAGAAGTCACACTATGGATGTGCCCCAAACACTACCTAAAGTTGAAACGTTCTGTCTCGTGAACACCGCAATAGCAAAACGCCACAAGAATACTGTCCTTATGCAAGAGATACTGGTTACAAGGATTATGTGCCCAAGGTAACGAGATTCATATTTCTCTTTTTTCTTAACACCGTATAAAAATAAATTACCTTCACCAAAGTGATAAACATGGATTACATACATTAGATAATCTGGAAGAGCATTTTAAATTGTATTGTATTGTAAGCATATGTTTTCCCTTTACAGAGATTTAGGCGCTCTCCCCCTACAGGGATGAATTTGAACCATACTAATTTAGTTACACTTGTTTTCGTATAGATGTCATTTTGAGTGGTACATGGTTAGCATTCCGCCTCATACTGACATCTAGGAAACCAAGGTAGTACTAGGACGGGAAAATTCGGTAAATTTTGCTTAGAGGCCTTTTCATTCAGGCTTAAGGATTTTTTATGAGCCTGAAAATCTTCAGACTCGGGACCCACGGCTTAAAGTCCCTCCCGGAGGACTTGTTCCTTGGATTTTCCGTCCTAAAAAAATCCACCGACCCCAGCCGGGTTTGAACCCACGACCCTTGGGACCAGAGGCAAGGAGCATAACCACCAGTCCACCGCGGCCGACAGCATTTTAAATATCAGTAAACAAAAAAACAATTTATAATAAAAATTTTAATATATACAAATGCACTTTTAAAATTAGACATAAAAACATTTATGAACTTTTGTCATTCAACGTTACAACAATATTATGACATTACAAATGAATGTTTTGTATGAAATTAAATGAACCTTAACAAAAATATCAAATTTTGATATTATAGTAAGTAATTCTAAAAATATTTTATTTATTTATACAAATGCAGGGGACTTGACAGAAGTCATTGCCCATAATTTTGAGTAAACAAATAACATAACAATACATTAAAACAATAAAACATCACAGCTTCCCAGTATCTATCCTTCAGCATAGCAGAGGGAAGTGCTTGACACTGTAAGCAGGTGGTTTCTGTCCATGTTAGTGTTTGTGGAGCACAAAGGGTAATGAGGACTTCTGTAGATTCCAATTCGATGAAGATGAGCTGCAAGACAATCATATCCTGTGTTTAGTCGAAAATATGCTACAGCTTCCTTTTGAGGTGCATCTGGTGTAGTGTAGATGGTGCTTTTTCATTGTTTTTCTTGAATTCGGATCTGAAGATTGGTTGAGAATTTGTTTTTTGCTGTTTGTTTGATAAAATTGATTGCAATTTGATAGATCTATATGTCTTTCTTGGATTAAAAAACGTGCTGCAAGGGGGGGGAAAAAAAAGTGAAATTTTGATTAACTTGTGGTATGCAACGAATGAGAAAGTGAAATTTCAAAGAGAAAATTAGCCAAAAAATTTGATTATTGTAAGACTCAGGTTAATATGTATTAAAATCCTTTAACTACACTCATTAATTTAAAGTGCATAGAATTTTAAAAAAAAAATGAGTACCAGGAACATTTTAGGAGTGAAAAGTAAACATGAACAAAGAACCAGCAACCTTACTCATTTTCGTGTGGTGTCTAAAAACAGATTGTTACATCTATACCTTTATGGCCATCAAACTGTGTAACTTCACCTTTTAATAATTTTATAGAATACAGTAATTTTTATCCCTCCTCCCTACTAAGCAACATCCAGTTACAAAAAAGGTTTTTTTAATCATAAACAGTCTGAAAACAAATGTTTGCTGTTACCGGTACTATCATCATTTGTACACAACAGGTAAAGCCTCCCAGCTTGAAGGATAATGGCTTTATTTTACCTGGCAGAGTTAAGGCCACAAAGAAACTATATTTTTGCACTATGTAACTAATATTGTATACTTACTGTTATTGTTGATATGCATCGTAATTTGACATTCCCGCATACAATCTTGGTTGCTATGAAAACAAAAGAAATCTCAATACTTTAAAAATGACTAAAAGCACTCGTGTGGTTAGTAAAAATATTTATTTTGGAATATTCATAGTGATACTGCAATTTGTATTAATTTCGGTATTAATTCATCACATCCAGCTTTCCAAGTCTCTTCTATTTCATCATCACTGCACAAATCGTCTAAAACTTCTCCATAATCAGAAATAAATCCCAAATCAAATTGGTTTTACAGTTTTAACAAAATAAGATGGCGACATGACCAACAATACTTATTATTTCTCCATAGCAACACATATAGCCGATTCATCTTCTGAAATCTAAATTTTATCTTCAATTATATTTATTAATATCCAGCCATCCATAGTAATTCTGCCCCAGGGCAGGTCTTTCACTGCAATCATAGCATTTTCATGCTATGCTTTGCAGTTTTAGTAGGGAATTATAGGTGTGGTAGCTTCCCACACCATTGAAGGATGATGATGATGATGGCCGGATAATTTTCGGGGACTGTTGGGCCCTAAGCTTCTGACATTTTTTCTTACAGATGAGGAAAAACCCCGAAAAAACCTCACTCAGAAGCCTGTCCTGACCGGGAATCGAACCCGGGCCCGTTGCGTGACAAGGCAGCATGCTACCTCGAGACCACAGCGATGGACATTTATTAATATTTCAGCTAATATCTTAATTACTAAAATAAATACACATACTGCAAAAAAAAAAAAAATGCAATACTCATGTGGTAAACACGTAACGGAATCTCGGAAAATTAAAAACAAAACTGTGCAAGCGCCTCGTTTTTTAAACTTTTTCTCAATGTGTATCATGTGTTTACAACACTCGTATCGCAATATACTATATTTTATACATTTTTTGTATTGTATTGTAAGCCTATGTTTTCTCTTTACTGAGATTTAGGCGCTCTCCCCCTACAGGGAAGAATTTGAACCATACTAATTTAGTTATACTTGTTTTATACATACAGTGCCAATAATTAAATATATTTAAAATATAGTAGTATATTCTTTGACACAATCGTTCATAACTAAAAAGTTACATCTTATAGCTAAATAGTACTTATATTATACAGTAATGACACAATTATATGAGTATGCAACAGAAATATAAGAATTTTATTAAATGTAGGGAATGTACATATTTTTTTATGTATGTATAATGAATCAAATATAAAAATATGTATATTGAACATTTTCTCAGCTAGAGAACAAAATACTATCACATTCGATGTTTTTATTATTAATTTCATACATCTCATTGATGGATAAATCATATTTTAAAGAGAAAAATTATACGCTCAGACCGGGACTTGAACCCGGGACCCTTGGTTTTCTAGTCCAAGTGCTCTAACCATTTGAGCTACCTGAGCAAGTACCGATCTAAACGCAAATCTTTCTCTATATACGTTGAAATTCCCCCCCAATGCATTTGGGGCGGGAATTTCAACGTATATAGAGAAAGATTTGCGTTTAGATCGGTATTTGCTCATTGCTCAGGTAGCTCAAATGGTAGAGCACTTGGACTAGAAAACCAAGGGTCCCGGGTTCAAGTCCCGGTCTGAGCGTATAATTTTTCTCTTTAAAATATGATTTACTATCACATTGTTAATATTATTCGTTTTTAAACACCTTAATGATGGACAAATTATATTTGAAAAGAAAAATATACGCCTAGACTGGGGTTTGAACCCAGGACCTTTGACTTTCTATATCAATGCTCTTCCATCTGAGCCACCTAGGCCTCCAATCTAAACGCGTATTTTTCTCTTACACATAGTTAATTCCCTAACCCCAAATGCTATGAGCCGTTGCTACGATTTTTGCAAATGCCATTCGCAAAAATCATAGCAACGGCTCATAGCATTTGGGGTTAGGGAATTAACTATGTTCAAAGTTAAAATTGGGAAACACATTATGAGGTTCTTAATTAATAAATTAATGAGTCATTTTAACATCTTACCTCATATTTCATGTTTTTTCAAACACGGTAACTATAGTTTTCAAATGATCTTGTCATTCATTTTCAACCGCCATTATGACTACCGGATATTCGTTGGAATCCCCTCTATAATGTTGCCATCTGGTGTTGATTTGACGAACTTCGAGATATCATTAATTTATTAATTAACTATGTGTAAGAGAAAAATACGCATTTAGATTGGAGGCCTAGGTGGCTCAGATGGAAGAGCATTGATATAGAAAGTCAAAGGTCCTGGGTTCAAACCCCAGTCTAGGCGTATATTTTTCTTTTCAAATATAATACTATCACATTGTTTTATTATTTTGGCATTACATCACCATGCACATCAATAGTCTTGTATTTTCATCCACCTCTTCAGAGGTTGGTCAAGAGATCTCTTGCTAATTACAACTAATATTAATAATGTAGATTTGTTCATTATAATGAAGAGAGACCATTCTAACTGAAAATAATGCATCAGCAAAAACAATTTTGCTTATCTCTTATATATGTAATCATTTTCTAGAGTAATTAAAATAAAAGTATTATTATGTGCTAGAAGAAATGCAATGCTACATAAAGTTTCTCAATAAAATCTTTCTAAACTGCTGCCTTATTTAAAGGTAAAAAACTATAGTATCTTGGATTCTAGAGAAATGCTTAGAATATTGACTTTCTGTAGAATAATAGAGTTGTCTTCATATGTTTTCAGCTATCACATATCTTTTAAGTTTATTTTTATATTTTACCTTCATTAAGCTATTGTGGGTTTAGAATTATTTTACAAATATGGAAAGATTTGAACTTGAAACGTATTAAATTCATATCTCATACATACAAAGATTTTGCTACTAGAGATTTTCATAATTTTAAATTTATTATTCTATTATCTTTCTAGCATTTTTCAAATCATTTGCCAAAATATATAAAAATTATTTGGAATAGACAATAATGAAAGTTCTTTTTTAAAAGCTGGTGCATAAATTTACCCAAACATTAAATTACAATTCATATAATAAAGTTGGGGAAAAAAAAAAGAACACTTTAGAACACATAGTTTATTTAATACACAAGTGATCTTCTTGGTGATGTAATATTAAAATATATATGTAGTCAATATGCCCATTTCACCAATTAATGTTTAAAATGGTCAACAAGTTTCTACAGCCAAGCTGTCATTCTCAAGACCAATATCTGGTCTTGAGAATGACAGCTTGGCTGTAGAAACTTGTTGACCATTTTAAAACATTAATTGGTGAAATGGGCATATTGACTACATATATATTTTAACATAGTTTATTAGAGAATCATAGAATTGAAAAAGAAGCAAAACTTTTGAAACATCTATCTAAACCTTTGGAACTAATAGTTTGGGAAAAGATATACATTCAAAAACACTATACTAGAACCATGAATTTTGAGTTTCCGGATGAACTAAGTTTGATTACTAAGTTCTTCAAATCAATACCAGATGGCAGTTTAGAAAATTATTTGCATAATGAAAAATTGACAGTCGTGACAACAGCTGATGATGGGAATGATGTTTCTCGATTCTGCAGTTCTGTGTTAAAAAACATAGATGTATGAGGTAAGAAGAATTCACAATTCATTTGATTCTTATTAAATTACAAACATAAAATTATTAAGATATCAATCTACATTCTGAGATTAAACTGATTGAGGCTTACAGATATCCATTTAAGAATATTTCTTGGTTATGAGTTTCCTTCGGGGAAACTATTTCTTAAACTGTATTTTGTAATGGTGCTCTAGCCTCATTGCCCTCACTCACTTAATGTCTGCCGTCTGTGTATCAAGTCCCCATAACTTGTTTATTAAACACCCCTTCGCTGGAGTTCATTTCCCTTCAATTGACTAGTAAACTATCCCCAACATCTGATTGGAGTCCACTTACAGCATCGGAAATTCTATGAGTATGGTTTGGCATATTGACATAGCCATCATAAGTTTATATCTGTGACTAATAATTAGGATTAGAATTTTGGTTTTTCATCTTTACTCAATTCGGTCAGACTAGGAAAATAATCAGAGAATTTCGTTGATGTTTTTATTATTCATTTCATACATCTCAATGATGGATAAATTATATTTGAAGAGAAAAATATATGCTGAGACTGGGGTTTGAGCCCAGGACCTTTCACACTCTAGGTAAATGCTCTATCAAAAGAGCCACCTGAGAAACTCCAATCTGAATGCAAATCTTTCTCTTATATACGATGTTAATTCCCGCGCACCAAATGTTATGAAGCCATTGCTTCTATCTTACAAATGGTGGCTTCTTTATTAAGATCTTTAATTGGGAATTTTATATTACATTATAAAGACAGCATGGCTTCTTTGGATGTTCTTATTATTCATTTCATACATTTCAAAGATGGATAAATTATATTTTTCTCTTCAAATATAATAGAGAATACTGTTTTTTTATTATTGATTTAACACTTCTCACTGAAGGATAATTTATATTTGAAGAGAAAAATTTTCGCCCAGACCGAGACTCGAACCCGGGACCTTTGGCTTTCTAGGCCAATGCTGTACCATCTGTGCTATCAGGGTGAGTTCCGATCTAGATGCAAATTTTTTTCTTATATACGTTGTAGTTCCCTCGTGCCAAATGCTACGAAACATTTGCTTCTATCTTTCTTTATTAAGAAGATATCTATTGGGAATTTAAACACTACTTTATAAAGCTTCTATTGATGTTCTTATTATTAATTTAACATTTCTCACTGAAGGATAAATTATATTTGAAGAGAAAAATTTTCGCCCGGACCGAGACTTGAACCCGGGACCTTTGGCTTTCCGGATCAATGCTCTACCAACTGAGCTACTGAGGTGAGTTGCGATCTAGATGCAAATTTTTCTCGAGCCAAATGCTATGAAACCTTTGCTTCTATCTTTGAAAATGGCGGCTTCTTTATTAAGATAGCATTTGGCATGAGGGAATTACAATGTATATAAAAGAAAAATTTGCGTCTAGATTGCAACTTGCCTTGGTAGCTCAGTTGGTAGAGCATTGGCCTGAAAGCTAAAGGTTGGGTTCAAGTCTCAATCTGGGCAAAAATTTTTCTCTTCAAATATAGAGAATACTGTGTTTGTACTTAGAGATTCACTAGTGTTTCTTAGCTTATCGTAATTTAATTTATGTTGTGGCATGTTCACATAGTTATCAGCAGAAGGTGTTATTGGAATTGCAGATTGACATGTTGAATTTGAGAAACTTGATAATTCCATGTTTTCACTGTCTTTTCTTCTTTCACTCTGCTTTTCTTTTTTCCTTTACATGAACCTTAAAAAAAGCACAAATGTGAGAATAAATACAATAACTGAAAATACCACCCTAAAAATAGTAGAAGTAATCAATGATCTGACAAATAGTATATTGCTTCCACTGCTGTGGTCTTGAGATAGTATGCTGCTTGGTCATGCAGCAGGCCTGTGCTCGATCCCAGTCGGTACATCCAGTTTCCTGGATGAGGATTTTTCCTCAATTGTAAGACAAATGTCAGGAAACTTTAAGACCCAAATGGTCCCAGAACAATATATGGCCATCATAATCATCATCATTCATATTAGCCTTAGATTAAGTTTTAAGGACTCTCCTGGCGCACCACTATTATCATCACCCATCATATCACCGGAGCAGCCATAACCCCATCTTCCAAGTGCCTCAACTTCAGAAGTGGATTATAATTATGCCAATGTCAGGAGAGAACACGAGAAATGTCAAAATGACAACCTGGGGCATTGGATAAAAAAAATTGTGATACGAGTGTGGTAAGTGGGTTTTATGGAAATGAAAAAGAATTAAAAAAGACGAGACTATTATATATCTGGCTTAACTTGGCAGAGAGAGGGATGGAGATATAATGGTAGATCCTTGACTGCTTTCACCCAGTTACAAAAAAAAGAACCCACCCTGTTATCAGTTTTCATCTTCCCCCTTATCCCTATTATCAACTGGTGAAGAAAAACCGACAACACTGGTGCGAGAGAAATGTTAATACAACTGTCTTTTTCTACAAATTTCTTGCCAAGTTAAACCAGACTAACAATAGTTTCATCTTTTGAATTTCAGAGTTTTTGTAAAAATACTTGATACAATAGTATTGTATACTATTTTTTGTATGACAAATATTGATATACACTTGATTATATTAGGACCATTTACATTTTAACTGAAATCCACGATTCTATCTTCAATGTTAGAGGTTGAAAGTTGAATCACGTATACTTGTTGTTATGGGAACTGTGAGCAAAGTAAGATATCTAAGTGAAATAGCATACTTGATAACCAATAAGCAAAGTAGCACTAGTATTAATCATTAATGACAACAATATTTGTAAGTACCAAAAATTGTTTATATCGTGCAAAAAATCAGTTTCCATCCTACTTTATCCAGATGGAATAACATTCAACGTATATAGAGAAAGATTTGCGTTTAGATCGGTACTTGCTCAGGTAGCTCAAATGGTAGAGCACTTGGACTAGAAAACCAAGGGTCCCGGGTTCAAGTCCCGGTCTGAGCGTATAATTTTTCTCTTTAAATATGATTTATCCATCATTGAGATGTATGAAATTAATAATAAAAACATCGAAAATAGCCATACTGGCATTTATAATGTAATGTATAATTCCCAAATATGTCTTCTTAATATAGGAGCCGCCATTTGCAAAGATAGAAGCAAAGGTTTCAAAGCATTTGGGGCGGGAATTTCAACGTATATAGAGAAAGATTTGCGTTTAGATCGGTACTTGCTCAGGTAGCTCAAATGGTAGAGCACTTGGACTAGAAAACCAAGGGTCCCGGGTTCAAGTCCCAGTCTGAGCGTATAATTTTTCTCTTTAAATATGATTTATCCATCATTGAGATGTATGAAATTAATAATAAAA
The DNA here is from genome assembly GCA_030220185.1 of Diploptera punctata. NCBI lineage: Eukaryota > Metazoa > Arthropoda > Insecta > Blattodea > Blaberidae > Diploptera > Diploptera punctata. The sequence goes on along the minus strand of JASPKZ010003860.1, from coordinate 1,007,653 downwards.
CATCGAAAATAGCCGTACTGGCATTTATAATGTAATGTATAATTCCCAAATATGTCTTCTTAATATAGGAGCCGCCATTTGCAAAGATAGAAGCAAAGGCTTCAAAGCATTTGGGGCGGGAATTTCAACGTATATAGAGAAAGATTTGCGTTTAGATCGGTACTTGCTCAGGTAGCTCAAATGGTAGAGCACTTGGACTAGAAAACCAAGGGTCCCGGGTTCAAGTCCCGGTCTGAGCGTATAATTTTTCTCTTTAAATATGATTTATCCATCATTGAGATGTATGAAATTAATAATAAAAACATGGAATAACATTACTAGAAAGTTTCAAGTTAAATACTATACTGAAATAACATATAGTCTATTTTTGTTAATATTTAATATAATATATATATTAGTCACAGACCAGGTTCCACAACAAATGATATTGTTACGTGTCGCATAGCGATGTTTGAATTGTGTATACTGGGCAAGAATAGCCAGTTAAAAGACCCGCACAAGCTGGCCAAAGTGTATGAAGAGTGTTGCCAGATGTTTTCACCACCATCTCCTTCCTCCTCTCAGGCTTTGAAATATCTCAAAGCTATTTCTGGAGGTTTCCTCATGCTTATAAAAGGGCGGAGGCAGGAGGCCGGCCAGTCAGTTTTGTGTTTGACGACTGCAACAGTCAGTCTCACATTGGACAATGTTAAGTGAATGAGAAATTGAGGCGAACTTATTCAGCAGTAACTGTGATAATAATTAAAAGAAGATTATTTGTGAGTTGTAATTGTGAACAAAAGTTTATTGATAATTGTGGAAAGAAATAAAGTGTTAAATTTTAAACAAATTCAGTATGTTTAAATTAATATTGGGAAGTATGCTTCATTTATGCCGTAATATTGTAAAGGAAAATCCTGCCATCCTTGTGACAATATTAAATACATATAACCTGCACAAATCTAATTTAATTGCAGTAAGAAGTGACAATAAACTATCACGACAATAAACTATCACAATGGCAGGAAATTCAAACAGGAGTGAGACAAGGATGCCCTCTATCACCACTTTTATTTATCATATATATGAATCAGATAGTTATAGAATGGAGAGAACAATGTCACATATACAATTGAATAGAAATATGACATTAAGATACATTAATTTTTGCAGATGATGTAGCATTAGTGGCACCCTAAGGACGAATTACAATATTCAGTATAAAATTATAACAAAATAGCCATAAAATATAACATGAAAATCAATACAGAAAAAACAAAAGTAATGGCTTTTCAAGGAAAATATCCTATATGTAGCAAAATTTGTACAGATTAAAAAATACTGGAAAGAGTAAATTCATTTACCTATCTTGGATATACATTAACATGATGTTTTTATTATTAATTTAACACTTCTCACTGAGGGATAAATTATATTCGAAGAGAAAATTGTTTGCCTAGATCGAGACTTGAACCCAGAACCTTTGGCTTTCTGGGCCAATTGCTCTACCAACTGAGCTACTGAGGCAAGTTGCGATCTAGATGCAAATTTTTCTCTTATATACATTGTAATTCCCTCACGCCAAATGCTTTGAAACCTTTGTTTCCATCTTTACAAATAGCGGCGGCTTCTTAGTTAAGAAGACAGTAGGCTACTGGCCAGTTGAAAAGTAATGTTGAATTCCCAATAAATGTCTTCTTAACTAAGAAACAGATGGAAACAAAGGTTTCAAAGCATTTGGTGCGAGGGAATTACAACGTATATAAGAGAAAAATTTTACATCTAGATTGCAAACTCGCCTCGGTAGCTCAGTTGGTAGAGCATTTGGCCCAGAAAGCCAAAGGTCCTGGGTTCGAGTCTCGGGCTAGGTGAAAATTTTTCTCTTCAAATATAATACATTAACATATTTGGATGAAGTAGACATAGCAAATAACATTATTAATTTAAAAAAAACCATGGGAATAATAAATTCAGTAAAGAAACCTTCACTAGTCCAGAAAGATTCCAGAGTATGGTTATACAAAACCTTAGCAAGACCTGCACTTTGTTACGGCAGTGAGGCATGGACTTTGAGGAAAGAAGAAGAAGAGAGCAGGATAACTTCTAGTAAAATGAGATTCATAAGATATACAGCAAGATATACCAAATGAGATCACAAACGCAATGATGATATCTTGAAGGAACTACATTTAGAACCGATCATTGAATACATACATAGATACCAGAACAACTGGATAAATAATTTGCGATGAATGAGTTCAGATAAGAGTTCCCAAGGCCATGCTTCGTTATTGTCCAACAGGGAAGAGATCCCTGGGCTGTCCAAGGAAACACTGGATACAAAATTCATCTGTGAGATCGTAACATGCCTAAGACTTGGTTGGATGAAGAAGAAGAAGAAGATTTTTGTTAATTTTATTTCTATATTTTTTTCCACTTTCCTGTAAGTAAAATGATTACTAATGACACGTTAAGTCGAAATTTTTTAAATTTAATGCAAGAAATGTTCATTTATATTCATATGGTACACAATCACTGTTTTCTCAAAAATAAAATTTAGTATGTCTTAGTGTTGCACATAGAGACTGTTTACTTATGACTTTATTCAAAGCTAAACTAACCTTTCTCCATTTCATCCAAATCAATATCTGATTCACTGCCTTTTCTTGTACTACTAAGCATGGGTTTGTGCTCAATTTTCTCAGCTCCTTCTACTTATGCATTCCTAAGTCTTCGCTGATTTTGTAAATGTGGAGAGAATCTGAAGATGTTTGTTTCCTTCTGCCTTGGACTGAAAATAACATCTTCAGGCACACACCCTGAACTTTCTTCTCCATCTGATGTTGCTTCTGCCAGCTGGGGACTAGAAAACACATTTATCTTTATATATTATCCCTTTAAAAAAAAAGGCAACCAACATACACCCAAAAATCATAGATATGATATGACATTATATGTTAAAATATCTAAAAATAAAATTTAACTAGAAAAAATACCAGGTACAACAAGTAACAGAGATACAGGTAAAATAGATAGTCAAGGGAATTAAATAAAAATAAAATGAATTGTGAAATTTTCTTACCTCATACATCTGTTTTTTAACATAGAACTGCAGTATCAGAAAACATCATTCCCATCGTCAGCTGTTGTCAAGACATCCTAGATAATAAAAAATCTGGAATTTATCAAATTAATTGCAAAGATTGCAATAAAGTATATATAGGAAAAACAAAAAGGAATTTTAGACACTCACAAAAAATAACACTTTAGAGATATAAAAAAAAATGGTGAAATTGAAAAATCAGCAATAACAGCACGTAGTTTATTAGAGAAGCATGGAATTGAAAAAAAAAGCTAAACTTTTATAACATCTATCTAAACCTTTGAAAATAACAGTTTGGGAAAAGATTTTGTAACATCTATCTAAACCTTTGGAAATAACAGTTTGGGAAAAGATATACATTAAAAAAAAACCATACTAGAACCATGAGTTTTGAGTTTCCGGACGAATCAAATTTGATTATGAATTTCTTCAAATCAACACCAGATAGCAGTTTAGAAAATGACCGGCATAATGAAGAATCGACAGTCGTGACAACAGCTGATAAAGGGAATGATGTTTCCCGATACTGCAGTTCTGTGTAAAAAACATAGATGTATGAGGTAAGAAGAATTCACAATTAATTTGATTGTTATTAAGAAAACCCCATAATGTAAAAATTCCCAACTTTATTATATGAAGGGAATTAAAACCAGATAAACGTTTGGAGATACTGGAATCAATAATTAATATTTAAATCAAAATAAAATAATTGGAATAATGAGGAAGATAATGAAGGATATACACATATCTAATGTTATTCTTAATTGAAGTCCTTGTATTACTTATTTTAAGAATTCACACTACGAGGTATATTCATTTAGGTAGAATTTTTTTATATCACTCACCTCACATTGTTCTTCTTTTGACTATAAACTAGTTTCGGAACATAGTTTCTGTCTATTTATTTATTAATAAAAGCACTCTTCTAAGAGTAAAAGAAGAAAATGTAAAATTCAGAAAATTCACATATCATCCCATTAAAACACCACAAGTTTCAAATTTTTTTTTAAAGATTTCAACATAAGATTAGCACCCAAAAATGACTACAGCATCAGTAGACTGATTAGACCTAATAAAAATGATAAAATAAAAGAAGAAAATAAATCAGGGATGTATCAGATTAAATGTGAAGAATGTGAGAAATTCTACATAGGAAAAACTAAGAGAAATTTGAAAACAAGAGTGAAAGAACATCTCAGGAATGTCAAGAAAGGGGAAGTAGAAAAATCTGCAGTGGCTGCCCATGAATGGTCTGAAAAACATCTTATTGAGAAAGAAGCTAAATTATTAAAACAAATAGAAAAACCAAAAGAACTTACTGTTTGGGAAAAGATCTACATTCAAAAGAGCAAAAAGAAGAAATTGATGAACTTTGAAATTGGTTTCGAGGTTTTCCAGTTGGCCAATGGCAGGAATGAAGGACGGCTCTTCAAGACGACAGAACAATGGTCGTGACGAGATGGAACAGAAACTATGTTCCGAAACTAGTTTATAGTCAAAAGAAGAACAAAATCCTTGTAATACAGGGTGGACCGCTCGAATGGACCTAATTTCAATTGCTTGTTACTGGCAAACGGGTGAAGATAGAAACTTAAAACAACGTTCATAGTACAGAAAAACTCACCAAGTTTCGAATCCTGTCGGTAGATGGCACAAAGATACGTTTCTCGTTCTTAGATTTAATTGTTTGTGAAAATGGCGACTCCGCAGATGAAAGCGCAAGCTGTTTTGTGGTATGCGGAGTTTAAATCAATCATTAGAGTTCAAAGGGAGTTCCGGCGTGTGTTTAACCGTGATGCTCCAACTGCTAGAAGCATAAAGAAGTGGCGTGATACATTATTAGCTACAGGATCTGTGTTGAAGAAGCATGGTGGTGGTCGCAGAGACTCCGATGAAATGGTAGCAAATGTTCAAGCCGCATTTGAGCGAAGCCCCCGGAAGTCATTAAGAAGAGCTTCGCGGGAACTTCAAATACCAAAATCGACATTACAACGGATTGTCCACAAACGCCTCAAACTGCACGCATATAAAGTGCAGTTAGTGCAACGTCTGGAGCCGAATGACATGCCGAAACGAGTGGAATTCGCCAATACGATGCTGGACCGTCTCGGCGCTGATCCTGACTTCATGACCAAGATTTCTTCTCGGACGAAGCCACTTTCCATTTGTCAGGCAAGGTAAACCGGCCATAATGTGCGGATCTGGGGATCGGAGAATCCTCACGCTATTCAAGAGCATGTTCGTGATAGTCCGAAGATGAATGTTTGGTGCAGTTTGTCACATAATAAGGTCATTGGACCGTTTTTCTTCGCCGAGAAAACTGTTCGTGGTACCACATATCTTGACATGCTGGAGCAGTTCTTCTTTCCACAAATTGAACAACTGCAGCCTAACATCGTTTTCCAGCAAGATGGTGCTCCTCCCCACTGGTCCAATGAAGTTCGTACGACTTTGGACAACATTTTCCCTGGCCGTTGGATTGGTAGGGGAGGACCAATCGCGTGGCCCCCGAGATCTCCCGATTTAACACCACTGGATTTCTTTCTCTGGGGCTATGTCAAAGATAAAGTTTACACCACCCCAGTCAAAGACCTTCGTGATCTTCGTGAGCGCATCATAGAGGCTATTGAGAACATTCCAGAAGACATACTCCAACGTACTTGGCAAGAAATTGTTCATCGCTTTGATATCGTCACAGTGACTGCTGGGGCTCATATAGAGATGTGGTGATCTGGATATCAAAACTTGGTGAGTTTTTCTGTACTATGAACGTTGTTTTAAGTTTCTATCTTCAACCGTTTGCCAGTAACAAGCAATTGAAATTAGGTCCATTCGAGCGGTCCACCCTGTATATCTGTATGAGATTTAGACATGAAATAAAAAGAGGATATAACTCATAGAGATATGTAGATATTCTACAAAACACTTTTACATTTCCTTTGTTTATAATCAGAAATATTTTCCGTATAGTCAATAGGCTTTTTACTGAATAAAGTAAGAAAGATGAGAGGGGGAAAGAAAAAGATAAATTAATTTAGATGATCAAAATATTTTGAAAACAGAAACTCAGGTGGCGTTAGAAATGTGGAAAATTATGATGGTGATTTGGAAAGTAGTTCCATCTCTTATCTATGGATGTGAAACCTGGACATTGACAAAGGCAGATAATAAACAAATAGAGGCTGCTGAAATGAAGATGTTGAGAGCAATAGCAGGATACCAAAGAACCGATAAAAAGAAAAACGAAGATATAACAACAGAACTTAATATATTTAATCTTTGTGAAAGAATAAAATATATCAAAATGTTTATCTTCAGCATGTATTACGAATGAATAAACAGCGCATACCAAGAAGAATGTATAATTATAAACCAAATGGGAGAAGAATGTTGGGAAGACCATTGAAGAGATGGAAGGACCAATTTGACCTATAATGAGATCGGAACAGGCCATTGGGCTTAATCCTTGCTGTTGTTGATGATTATGATGCACTAACATCCACGATGAAGAACAAAGCGGCCGACCATCTATTATCAATAATGAATTTGTTGCAATAGTGGATGAAGTGGTCAGACAGAATCGCTATTTCAAAATTCCTGAACTCTCAGAGAAATTTCTGCAAAACAGTCGGACTGTTCTGTACAAAGTGTAACACAAAGGCTACACTATCATATGATTTATGCTGGTTGGGTGCTGAAAATTTTGTCTGAAGCTCAAAAACCATCGTATGGGAGCAGCAAACCCTCTTCAAACAATTTCGATGGAAGGTGTTTGATCATCTATCGTATAGTGCTGACTTGGCTCCGAGCAACTTCCACCTTTTCCCAAATATGAGGAAATGGCTTGGATCGCAGCAGTTTCAAATGGATGAGCAGCTCTCAAGAAGCTTAAGGAGAGCATCAATGGGTGGCTACAGCACAGGCGCAGAAGTTATTTTGAAGTTTGTGAAGCATCATGACAAATGTTCGAATGTAAAAACAGAAATTATGTTGAAAAATAATTGAATGTGTATAAGTAATATCTTAGCTGACTACTAGATGTCTCTTTGGGTGGGCATTCTGATTAATACTCACTCATGACATCTGTAGGGAAATAAACATCATCATCATCATCATCATCATCTGCATTTATGGATTAGGTCTGTTGACCCGTTCCGACTTCAGCCCATCTCTTTCTATGTCTGCCCACATCTCAGGTTTGTATTTTGTTATTTGTTTGGATATCTATCTTCATTCATTCTGTCTATGTGTCGCTTCCATTTTTGTCTATATGTATCTACAGTATTTTACCAGTTATTGCAAATATTTGAAGTTCCTGTCTTATTTCTGTGTTCTTGATTCTGTCTTCCTTAGTGCACCCTTAACAGATCTCAAAAATTTCATTTCTGCCGCCGTTATCCTACTTAGATCTTGTTTTTTATGTATCCAGGCTTCTGAACCATAGAGCAGTACCGGCACTGCCAACATTTTATAAAATTTCAATTGGGTCTCCTTGTTGTTTTGTTATTTAGTGATCGGAAATAAACATAACTAAATTATATTAACCTACAAACTCATAACAAAGGGAAAGGCTATGGCTAAACTGAAAGGGCTGTAAAGGCAATAATTAAGTAAGTCTATAACACAAGATTAAATTAATGTTTTTATTACCTCATCTCATATCCTTTTTCTTCTGGACTGCAGTTTCGGAGTTTATCTCCATCAGTAGCCTCTGGTCAATTGGTGTTATGTCGTTTCTTGGTGGTTTTCTTCATCCTTCTATCGGTGGACCGATGACCTCTGGATCAGGTCAAAATTTGCAGGAGTTTTGAAATTCATGAGTTTATCTTTCTTGTTTTTTTGGATGTGGATTTTTCTCCAGACCATGAGTTCTTTCTGTTTATCTGTGTGTATCTATAATACAAGACCCACAGCTGTATGTTCCTTCCAAAGGAAGCCATACTCACTATTTTTAATCCATTAAAATCCAATGATGCTGGCCGGATCTGAACCAGTAAATCTTAGAATTAGAGGTAAGCATAGTAACCACAAGTCCAGTGGTGCTGATTTGCTTACATTCTATAAGTTATTCAAGCTTACAGATGTTCTCAGCACTTCAATTTTTTAACATTTCAATAGAGCAAGCAATTTACATACCCATTAACATATTCGTGATCATCACAAATAAGAGATGGAGAAACCATATTGCCATATGTTGGTGCGTTCAACATACTGAGATAATAATTCTCCACACTCTGCAGCCACTGAGCATTCATGTCCATGTATGGGTCACTGAGATCAATGTAATGCTGAAACATGACAAATAAAAAGTAAAGTGATCCCACAACAGGCCCGGAGGCCCTTGGGGTAGTGGGAGGTTAAGGTTCCCACTTTTTTCTAGACAATCGGCACTTTATGTCAGCCGGGTTGTCAGCCCTGCATGACGGCCGCCTTTACCCCAGAACAAGCGTCTGGTACTCATTTCCATTAGAGGCTGAGTCGACCCCAGGGCCATAGTGCGCCAGAGGGTTTGGGTCAGTTTAAAAATCCTGACCCCAAAGGGACTTGAACCCTCGACCCTCCGGCTTGTAGCTCAGTGCCTTAATCACTACGCTACGGCGTGCCCCGAAACATGACAAATATTTTATTAATTTGTTTTTTAACTCAAGGTATATCCACTTTTTATATAAATGAATCAGAAAATGTTTTTAATCTCACATTACAAATATCCACGATTTTCACATGACCAGTTTCTGAAGGCATCCCTCCTATCCTCAGTCAAAATTATGACTGAGTTTTTGGGTAGAGGATAGAAGGAATGCCTTCAGAAATCAGTCCTGTGGAAATCATGGAGTTTTTATGAGGTAAGATGTAAAATTCATATAATAAAGATGGGAATTTTTTACATTATGGGATTTCTCAATGAGAATCAAACGAATCGTGAATTCTTCTTAGCTCATACATCTATGTTTTTTAACACAGAACAGCAGTAGTATCGGGAAACATCATTCCCATCATCAGCTATTGTCACGACTGTCAATTTTTCATTATGCCGGTAATTTTCTAAACTGCCATCTGGTGTTGATTTGAAGAACTTAAAAAAATCAGCAATAGCAGCACATAGTTTATTAGAGAATCATAGAATTGAAAAAGAAGCAAAACTTTTGAAACATCTATCTAAATGTATGGTGAAATTAAATGTTTCTTACCTCTCCTCATATTAATTTACTAAGTTGATCGCGATTTCGAGACTATAACTGTCTCATCATCAGAACTTTGTTGGCGACTGGTGTTATGCCGATTGGAAGAAACTCTTCTTTTTCCCTCTGTTGGTGGACCGATGAACCTCTGGATCAGGTAAAAATTTGCAGGAATTTCGAAGTTCATAAATTTTCCTTTGTTTTTCCGAATGTGGATCTTTTCCCAAACCGTGAGTTCCTTTTGTTTGTCTATTTGTTTAATTAGACTGGCTTTTGATTGTTTTTCAGACCAAGCATGAGAAGCTACTGCTGACTTTTCCACTTCTCCATTTTTGATGTTTCTAAGATGTTCCTTCACCCTTGTTTTCAAATTCTTTTAGTTTTTCCTATAAAAGTTAAATTGAGTAGCTACTTAATACAAAGATAGCAAAATTCAGTTATAAAACAGTGAATATTGCATTCACATCAAATATGCTGTTCTTGAAAAGAGGTTGTTATTATTAGAGTCCGGTTGTTAGGCACTTAAAAAATTAAAAATAGGCAGGCAATAAGGCACTAAAAACCATTAATATAGGCACTAAAAATTCAAAATAGGATCTTACAAAAAATGGACAACATACATTTTTACAGTCTTACGTTAAGAATGTAAACATATGCTATCAATAGCATGTGAAGAGATCAGAGATGATTTTGGAATTTGTTTTGTCTTTTTACAAAGAGCAGAACTGTCACTTGAGAATATTTCCGCACCAAATTCTTTCATGAATTTGGTCAGTTTGCCTTTTACTGTTGTCCGCTCTTTATGTATCTTAAAAAAAATAGTTCTAAAGGTTAAAAAAATAAACACCACTTTGTCTTTGAAGCACCTGTCTGAATTCAGTGTTACCAACATAAAAATAATATTGCCAATCACCTATAAGTTTCAGCACCAGGTGTGAGATAGAGAAAGAAAGCTTAAGCCATCTACCCTCTTTGTCACTCAGCAATGTTTGTATTGAAAAGAAGCAAAGCTGTACTATAGAACTTTCTCCAAGCCTTAGAGCCGGGACATAGCATAAGGCTATTTCGCTTAATGGGAATGCATGAGGTGGAAAAAAAATACAATATTGTCTAACGGGAGTGCATTAAGGGGGAACCATCTACCTGCTAGGTTATTGGGTTATTGTCACCCTTATCCTAAAATATTCTAAGAAAATTTATAAAAAAGAACACTTGAAAATTTCTATGAAATGATTTGTAATATGAAGTTTGTCCATTTCAATAGATTTCACTGAAATACAGAGTTCATTTCTAGGAAAAATTGGCAAAAAGGTATTTATAGGTATTATAAACTGAAATAGGCATTTATAGGCAAAATAAACTTAATGGAAAGCAACTCTAGGGTCGTTGGTATGAACTTTATATGAAGTCACTTTTACTATATCTATAATAAACAACTATAGGCATTTTCCCTAACATCCGGTCTCTAGTTATTATACACTGATTTCAGACATTGTTGTTTGCTTACCTTGTGAACTTGAAGAATAGTTCCTTCCTTATGCCAGCATTTCTCATCTTGGAATTATTCAGCAATAAAAACTCTATTTCTTTACAGTCTTCTTGGCACTACCACACAGGCAGACAAAAAAAGAATAATTAGTTACAAATTACATAACATATAGATATAATTAACATTAATAGTGAGTGGAGAACATTTTTAATGACTCACCTCATATAATTTCAAATTTCTTTGATACCAGCGGTTTCAAAGAAATTAGAAATTATATGAGGTGAGTCGTTAAAATGTGTTCTCCTCACTATTAATGATATAACCTCATAATGTTTACTTCCCAATATTAATTTAAATATAATTATCATTACTAAAACAATGTAAAGCACTATTATTTTTAACTTATATGATATATCAGTCACATTAATCCATCTCCTCTAAACTGTGACATACAAATATAGGTGTATGTGTGCATGTACAGTAAAAGCTCCTTATTTGTGGGTTAAAAATTTGAGACATAGTTTCTGTATTTGCGGCTAAAAATTTCTTTAATCGCAGATCCAGTCGGTATATTAGAATGATTATTATCCTTTATTAATGCATTGGCAACTTTTTTACTGCAGGCACGTGCCAAGGCAGCTTTTACAAAGAGTGATTCAAACCAAATGGACAAATTAATATCAAAGTAAAACAAACTTTATTGTCACTAAGCCTAAAGTTCGTTGTTAAAAGCCTGCAGTATTTCACATGCCGTTGATAAATGCTGCCCTCGCCACGATCAGTGTTTTATTGTTTGAACTTGTCATTCATTGTAATAATTTTGATTGAATAACACGTGTCTCTTCTGCTTTGTTGCCAATTTATAATGTTGAGTAAGAGGAAAGAAAATTAGTTCCAAAGCAGAAAAAAGTAGTTTTGCCACTTAAAGTAAAAATATAAATGCTTGACTGTTTATGCGTTGGCGAGTCGTTTGTGTCTTTATATCATGCTGTTTCAATGTTATTGAATCAAGAAATCCAAAGACAAAATAAGGAAATCTATTGCACAATTCACAGCTGAATATCAATCTCAATTGAAAGATATTTTAAAAGCGGCAAAACAGGAAAAAATTACTACTAAGTTCTTTAAGCCCTTGACTAAACCTGACAGTAATATTTGATTGAAATTTTTCAAAATCTCTCATTAATTGATTTTATTTTGATAATTTTTATTCTATTTTGTAATCTTGGAACGTATCTGCTAATATACCCATACAAATTACCATTTCATATTCACAGTTTTTGTATTTGCGGCATATTTGCAGAACATATCCTCTGCGGATAAGGAGCTTTTACTGTATAAATAAATTCACTAGAACTTTCTGTGTTTTAATGTCACCTACTGCACTTTTTGTGCTTCTGTTCCATAATAGGTAGATAGATGGCATTAATGTGATATATATAGGGATTGGAAGTTGAGGACCTATAAAAGATTAAAATTCATCGGAGAACATATTGTTTAAACAACTCACCTCATAGGATTCATGCTTCCATGATATCGCGATTTCAAACATAGTCATGTTCATCGTCAGCCATAACTCCGACTGACAAAATTATGACTGATGATGAACATGACTATGTTTGAAATCGTGATATCATGGAAGCATGAATCCTATGAGGTGAGTTGTTTAAACAATATGTTCTCCGATGAATTTTAATGATTATACCTCATAATGTTTACTTCCCAACATTAATTAAATATACCTATAAAAGATGTTTAAAAAGACATAACAATATCCTACAAAAGACCTAAAAATTGGAAAAAGGGCATAAAAATGGTTGCAGTTGCTAAGGAGTGGATAAAGACAAGTTCGTGTCTTCACTCTCTCTCAAGCTAATTTTTACAAAGTGGTAATTTCTTAGAAAATTTCAAGTCAAAATACAATAGTTCAGGAGATGAGTAGGCTGGCGGTTAAAAATAACGGAGTATTTCATGAGGGTTCATTAGTTTCTTGTGTAACAAAAGTGTTAGGAATATGAAAAGTGTTTTAAGAGAAGTAGGAATTGAAACTGGAGTGCAGATTCTTAAAATATACACACGTATACAAAATAGGGTAAAGTTGAAAAAAAAAAAAATTAAGACCTTAAAAAAGGCTAAAAACAAAAAAAAAAAAAGTTGAAAAAGGACAAATAAAACCCACCCTTTTCTGGCCTAATGACTCAAAATGTAGATATATATTATGTTGCGCCTTGTCTTCAAACAGTTCCTCTACATCAAACATCTCACTATTCCTCATCCTTCCTAGTTAGCCAACCAACTCTGGAATTCCCTCCCCTTGTATATCAAGTACTGTCTGATTAAAAAAACAGTTTAAAAAGAAACTCACTTCATATTTCCTTAGACAATATAATATATAACCATGTTCCATGAATACTTTTTTTATTCCTTTATATTTTAAACTTTCTTTACCAAGGCATTTACTTAATCTAATTATATGTTATTATTATTATTATCAGTCCACCGCTGTGGTCTCGAGGTAGTGTGCTGCCTTGTCACACAGCGGGCCCGGGTTTGATCCCCGGTCGGGGCAGTTTTTCTGGGTGAGGTTTTTATCGGGTTTTTCCTCACTTGTAAGACAAATGTCAGGAAAACTTTAAGGCCAAATGGTCCCCGAAATCATCCGGCCATCATCATAATCCTTATCAGTATCATCATTCACCGGTGTGGAAAGCAACGGGAGCTACCACACCTACAATTCCCTAGTAAAGCTGCAAGCCTAGCATGAAAATGCTATGATTGCAGTGAAGGACCTGCCTTCGGGCAGAATATACTATGGATGGATTATTATTAGTACTATTTTTCTTTCTTACCCTTGTCAACTTTATATTGGGTAGTCTATATCTATTATGTGTCATTAATCACAATTCTTATTGTACGTATAATTTAACTCTGATGAAGTGGAAGAGTAGACCTTAACTCAAAATAAAAAAAATAAATAAAAAAAAAGATTTTTCCTCAACTTCCGAGCCCTAGTGCTATATTTTTAATTTTTAGATTTAGATTTATTTAGCCTGGTGGAGTTAAGGCCATGTGGCCTTCTCTTCCACACACCAGGATGAACATATATTGCATCAGAATATAACAATCTCAATTAACTCTAATATTAAATACTAAATAAAAATTTGATCAAAAAGATAATATCTATTATATTACGATATATAATGCAACCAGTTAATGTTAGTTAAAATTAAAACTAAAACCAATAATAAAATGTATACAAGCAAGGCATATTAAATTGTCCCTGTCTAATGTATATAAAAAACAAAGAAAAATGAGATATAGAAAACTAATTTTACGATAATACAATATTTAAAACAAAACAAATGAAAATATTTGTTAATCTTAATATTATTTTTGTAAATAATTAAATTTATTAATTATTTAAAAGAATACTATCAGTGAGGTGTATAAGTTAGTTTATTATTAAATAATTCTTTAGTTTTCACGTAGACTTTCACGGCCGGAGTTGCTATGATGATCTTGATGAAGATTTTTGGGCTGTAGGCTGTCGGGGAACAACAAGCCTCACGACCACGGCCTACAGCCCGAAAATCTTCATCAAGATCATCACAATTCTTTAGTTTGATTTTGAAGGATGTTATAGTTTTTACACCTCTTTGAAAGACTATGTTACATATGTGATGTGTAATTGTATTGTGTAAAACATGTGTTGTCGGCACGTAGTCTACTTCCTAGCAAAAAGCACTTAGAAGACCACTAGATTTAATGTACCCGTTCAACAGACAAATTGCTAACAACAATACCATGTGACTTCTTGATATGCGGAGGGGTTTGGAATTAATTCAAGCAATTTGTGTAGAATGTAGCAATTACAAATTGTATATCACCACCCTTCCTTGTGCTGAATTGAAAATTTTATAATTAAAATTTCCAATTGTGAAATTACAATAGGAACTAACATTATGACGTTCTTCTTAATAAAGAAGTTGAGTCACTGTCATCTTACCTCATATTAGTTTATTCCTTTAGGATGCGTTTCAAAACACCTCTGTTTTATCTTCAGCTTGTCCAGACTAACAATTCTTATGTTATGTAAAATTGTAAACTTTCACGGCAGGTGTTTGGTTTTATTAACACTCAACGTTTCGTCTACTACTGCAGTAGATATCCTCAGGAGATTCTGCGTGCTCTTGACCTCCTAACTCTTCAAATGTCAGCTGCAGACTGGCTGTGCGTGGGAAATCCAAAACACAACAATACTACACCATACTTCACAGAGAGGCTATTAAAATTTACAAACACAAAAGTTCCTTTTACAAGAAAAGAAAAAACTATGAAGATTAATAAAATTTGGATTCCAGCATTATATAACACGAGAATAAAACCTATCACTTACAACCAGTGACAACCCCTCACAACTAGCTCCAAAATTGAATTGACCGTCTAACCACAGCCATCACCACACAATACTCAACTATAAATAAGGACACAATTTCCAACGCACAGCCAGTCTGCAGCCGACATTTGAAGAGTTAGGAGGTCAAAGAGCATGCAGAATCTTCTGTGGATGTCTACCGAGTAGTAGACGAAACGTTGAGTGATAATAAAACCAGACCAGGGCCATTTAGCCCAAAAGACATAAAAATATGATTCTTATGTTGTTGGCCCTGGATGTCAACATTTACTCCCTCTTTTAGTGGTCCAAAGAACTTGCATATCAAATCTCTCTCCCCGGGAATTTCAAAATTCATGATTCTCTCTCTGTTCTTTGGAGTAGGAGTTGACATCCAGGACCGACAACGTAAGAATCGTCAGTCTGGACAAGCTCAAGATAAAATAGAGATGTTTTTAAAAGAATCTGAAAGTAATCAACTAATATGAAGTAAGATGACAATTACTCAACTTGTTTATTAAAATTTCCAATACCAATGGGGCCGATACCCAACCAGCATTGTGAGAGCTACAAAAAGTAGTGACTCCAGGTTGAGAATACCAGCTACAACGGCTGACCACATGTCACTCCTACACTGGCTAGATGATCTAACTCTGATTAACACATGTGGATGTGAGGCCAGCAGCCAGCAGGTCAGCCAAGGGCCTGTCGCGCTTGGAGTTTTTAATAGGTAATGAACCTGGACCCAATAGTCCAGAAGCAGGCATGGTATTACCTGAGCTAGTGTGGCAGATTATTTTAAATTATTTTGGAATTAAAATTTTCTCATGCCTCAGGATGAAAAGAATGGTATGGGGGGAATATACTACATTATTTGGGGACAGTCATGATTTAAAATTTTATATTTAGGACAGTTCAGAACACAAGGCATTCAGCATTGCGATATAGAGATGGCAAATGAAAGTAACTTTTGAAAAGTTCTCACTCTGTAATTTTAGACAAGAAAAAATGTGTTTTTTTAAAAATTGGAATACAAAAAATTAAAAAAAAATAGTATTCAATATCAGAGTTACAAAAAAAGTCAGTAACATAAAACTTATTTAAACAAAACTAAAAAAGAATAGATGAAGATAAAAAAAATTCTGGAATTTATCAGATAAAATATGGGGAATATTGGGAATTATTAATGAAGTTATGAAACCATCCCTTGTACAAAAAAACACCAGATTACGTTTATATAACACTTTGGCTAGACCAGTGTTGACCTATGGTAGTGAAGCATGGACACTAAAAAAACATGAAAGCAGAATAACGGCTTGTGAAATGAGGTTCATGCACAGAACAGCGGGTTACACCAGATGGGATCAGAAAAGGAACACTGATATCTTTAAAGAATTGAAGACTAAGCCAATTTTGGAATATATTAAACAGTACCAACTAAATTGGAAACACCATCTAGAAAGAATGAGTTCAAATCGGATCCCCAAAGCTGTTTATAATTATATACCAAGAGGACGAAGATCTCTGGGCCGTCCTATGAAACGCTGGAGGGAAAATTTTCTATAGGATCGTAACAGGCCTTGGCTTAATACTTGGAAGGAAGAAGAAATATGGGGAAAGTCTGAACATCAGAATGAAATAACTCCTTGAAATGTAAAATAATGAAAAATATAAATTGGTAATACCTGCTCACATGCAGATAAAAATCATATAATTGACAAAAGGTGAAATTGCTGAAACAACCAGAGAAACTAATAGAACTCACAATACGAAAAAAGAAATCTACATCCAGAAAGAGATAAATGAACAAATTCTGAAGTTCTTGGGGATAAGGATTTAAGCGTGAGGTTCATTTGCCCATCACCAGAGGGAAAGAACCTACAAGACTTCTGTCAACACGGCAATCAGATTCTAGTTGATAATGGCAAAGATGGTCTTCAAAACTTGCTCAGGTGAGGGGAAAAAAAAAAAAATAGGCGTGGAGTATATTTCAGATTCCAGTCCTTAATTACTCCGTATATCATTGTCCTAATATTACTAGGTTATCAAGTCAATGAGATTGATATGCATAGGTCGAATGTATACTTTCAAAATTTTATTGAGGAACTCTTGGTGAAAATATTAAAAGGAATGTCTAGGCATAGATGCATTTTAGGTAAATGGATAAACTATGATATAAAGGATTTCAGTTGGATGAGAATACAGATTAATGGAAGACTTAGTGAATGTAGTATTGATCCGATGAGTTTCTATATACCTATAGTTTAATTTAGTTGAACTCTCTTCCTATGTAATTAATCACAGAACTTGATGTTCAAATATTTTCTGTGACGACACATATAAGATGGACCGAAATCAATAAAACATGCCAACAGTAAATAAACATACGAAGATTTAATTACAAATTGAATCAAAACAATTCAAATCTAATATATAAAATAAATGGTCCACCGCTGTGGTCTCGAGGTAGCGTGCTGCCTTGTCATGCAGCAGGCCCGGGTTCGATCCGCGGTCGGGGCAGTTTTTCTGGGGTTTTCCTCACCTGTAAGACAAATGTCAGGAAAACTTTAAGGCCCAAACGGTCCCCGAAATCATATGGCCATCATCATCATCGTCCTTATCATCATCATCGTCCTTATCATTATCATCACCGGTGTGGAAAGCAACGGGAAGCTACCACACCTACAATTCCCTAGTAAAGCTGCAAGCTTAGCATGAAAATGCTATGATTGCAGTGAAAGACCTGCCTTTGGGCAGAATTACTATGGATGGATATAAAAATGAATGTTTGTTTGTTCGTACTTATGCGCAGCCATACCATTGATCCGAGAGTGATGAGGCTTTTTGCAAAATGTTCAGGAGATTCCCGGGATGAACATAGGCTATAATAGAGTTGTGATACTCAACTCCTACACCTTTAAAAATTGCCCTTTGCAGTGGAAAATGTGAAAGAAGTATCTTTTTGGACGCTTAAATGGCTTATGCTGCCTAAACCATAACAAATACATAAAATTAATGTACACAGAATTGAATATCTCAAAAAACTCTACAAAAATGTTCGTGACAGCATATGTTTCTCTTACGGATAACTCACAATAACCATTTTTGTCTTTCATTGATGCCAAGAAGATTGAGACAAGTACGTAGATTCCTGTGTTAGCATAGCAGCACATAGTGGGTATTCTTTTACGGATAACTCACAAAAATGAATTTTGTCCTTTAGCTCATTTATGCCAAGAAGATTGAGATAAGTAGATTCCCAGGCAACACCGGGTAATCAGCACGGAGAATCTTAAAATAATTACGATATACATTTATAATTATTTTTCATTTTACTTATTCAACTAATCATAAGAAGTACATTAATTTTTGTCTTTCACCCCATTTATGCCCAGAAGATCGGGATGAGTAGATTCCCGGACAACGGCGGATAAACAGCATGGGGTATCTAAAAATAATGATGATATAAATTTTTCCTATTACTTATTTAACAAAACATAAAACACAATTTTCATATTTCAGCTCATTTATATCAAGAAGATCGGGATAAGTAGATTCCCGGGCAATGCCGGGTAATCAGCATGGGGTGTCTAAAAATATAAATTTATAATTATTTTTCCTTTTACTTATTCAACTAAACATAAAAGCACATTAATTTTCAATTATTTAGGCATAGCAGCACACGCCGGGCATTAGCTAGTAACCTATAAATGCTTCTTATAATGTTTTGTCAATAACTAACTGCCTACCAGCCAGCTAATGGTCTCACATCCACATGTTAAAGAAATGGATGATCATCCAACCAAAGGTAACATGTAGTCAGCATATCGGGTCCCCCAGCCATTATAACTGGGTTTCTCAACTTGGAGTTGTTAGTTATTGTAGGTACCCAAACTCATGTGCTGGGTGGCCGTTATTGTAGGTACCCAAACTCATGTGCTGGGTGGGCACCAGTCCCATACTTGTCAAAATTCCAGGAGAAAATTTCTTCCATCTTGGGGATTTTTTTGAACTAGTGCATCCCATAGCTCTGAACCAAGATATCATGCCTTAAACAGCTTGGCTATGTTGCGGGACATTTTGTCAATAAATACATTGAAATTGTGAATATGCAAGGACAATTCACCTACAACACAGGCTAACATCGTAATGATCCACTCCTCCAATTAAATCACCCAATTCATAAATATCTTTTAAACATAAACATATGGTATGTGGTGGTCATATCCATTTCCTTTAATATATTGAGTAATTTAGAAACTCACTAAAATGATTTAACAAAAAATAAAAGGAATTCACACTGAAGTCTTTTATCAAATAAATTGTATTAGATCTTTACACCTCTATATTCATGACAGCCTAATGAATTTTAAATTCCTGGGGAAAAATAATTTAATCATGATGTTAGTCTGCCCAACAGTAGAGCAAAGATATGTGCAGAGCTTTCAATAGACATCTCAACAGTAGATTATTGGGTGAAGTTAAAAATTTTCTTTTGAAACCAGTCCAAGACAAATTGCTTATGTGAGATAAGGTATAAAGATCTATTATATTATTTTTAGTCCGATAATCTTACCTCAAATATTAATGTTGATTTGTTTTTGAACATGTTTCAAACAATTCTGTTTTATCGTAAGCTTATCCAAGCTGACGATAAAACAGCATTGTTTTGAAACATGTCCAAGAACAAATCAACATTAATATTGAGGTAAGATGATCAGACTAAAAATAATATAATTAAAATAACCTCAAAATATCACTTCCTAAAATTAAATATAAAGATCTATTAAATTAATATTGGGAAGCTAAAGCTATTACTATGATAGAAATAAGTAAATTAATAAACACAATTAAATTATTGTAAATCATGGTAAAGAGTAGAGTATTAAAGGTAAAGGAAGGATTCTTGCTTGGATGGGAATGAAGCCTGGATTAGCTCAGTGGTCTGAGCATTAGCACGGAAAGCTAAAGGTTCGGGGTTCGATTCCCGGTTCAGCAAACATTTTTCTCTTTACCATTGATTTATAAAGATCTATGTTTTTATTATTCATTTGAAACATCTCAATGATGAATATATTATATTTGAAGAGAAAAATTATATGCTCAGACCGGGGCTCGAACCCAGGACCTTTCACACTGTAGGCAAATACTCTACCGAGTGAGCTATCTGAGCAAGCTCCAATCTAAATGCAAATTTTTCTCTTACATATGCTGTTAATTCCTGCACACCAAATGCTACAAAACCTTTGCTTCTATCGGTAGAGCATTCACCTAGAGTGCAAAAGATCCTGAGTTCGAGTCCCAGTCTGAGCGTAGTTTTTTTCTTCAAAAATAATTTATCCATCATCGAGAAGTATGAAATGAATAATAAAAACATCGAAAGAAGGCGTACTGGCTTTATAATGTAATGTAAAATTCCCAATTAAATGTCTTCTTAATAAAGAAGCCACCATTTGCAAGATAGAAGCAAAGGTTTCATAGCATTTGGTGCACGGGAATTAGCAACGTATATAAGGGAAAAATTTGCATTTAGATTGGAGCTCGCTCAGATAGCTCACTCGGTACAGCATTCACCTAGAGTGCAAAAGTCCTGGGTTCGAGCCCCGGTCTGAGTTACATTTGCTTGCTTCTATAACGGAACAGACATTATAATGAACAAAAAAAACTTTTGAAACAAAATTTAACAACACAAATACTTTGCCTTCTGATCAACATCTGGAATAAAAAAAAAACCAAACAAACTGGCTGGCTAAAAATTAAGAATAGAAAAAAAAAATGTTTGAACACAGAATAACTGCCTAACTGTCCAGATGCTTCATAATCTGAGAACATGGCTCTGAAGCTCATGCATAACATCTACAAGACACAGTATAATGCTGGTACAGATATAATCAGATATTACACCAGCAGCCAAATCAAACTTAATATTGCCTTTGCTTTTTAGGAATTAACACTATGGGGTATTATTTATTTAAGTAAAACTGTATCATATTTAAATTAATATTGGAAAGTAAACATTATGAGGTTATATCATTAATAGTGAGTGGAGAACATATTTTTAAACGACTCATAATTTTCAAATTTCTTTGATAACCGGCGGTTTCAGACAATATCTTGTCCCTCTTCAGTCATGGCTTCCACTGATGAAATTCTATGGTCGTTGATTTCTCTAAGGCCATCACCTCTTGTGCTGCCATCTTTAGTTGGGATTATAAACATTGTAATTAAATTTTTATCAACCGGAATATCGAAGTTCATAGATCGATATTTATTGTTCTGAATGAATATCTTTTCCCAAATTGTCAATTCCAATGGTTTATCCAATTGTTAAAAAAATTTTGCATCTTTTTTCAATTTTATGATGTTCTAGCAAACTATGTGCAACAATTGCTGATTTTTCAATTTCATAATTTCACACTAAAGAACATTTTAGAAATATTAATAATGTTTACTTCCCAACATTAATTAAATATAAACCTCATAGTGTCATGTCCTTTAAATATTAATGTAACTTAATATAGCCTATTTCAGTTATAGGAGAAAAGCTGTACTGTATTAACTCACATAATTTATGCACTCTTTTGGTAAAAAAGAAGAAATCAAATTTAGAAAATGGAAATGGGTTGGTCATGTTTTAAGGAGAGAGAATGATAGCATCATAAACATGGCATTTGATTGGAACCCCCAAAGATTGAGAAGGCGAAGAGGAAGACCTAGGGCAACATGGAGTAATACCATCAGAAATGAAGCTGAACAGGCAGGGATGAGTTGGAATGAAATTAAGGCATTGGAAAGCTTTGAGGCCCTTGGGGTAGTAGGAGGTTAAGGCTCCCACTTTTTCTAGACAATCAGTACTTGATGTCAGCTGGGTTGTCAGCCCTGCATGCCACCTTTTACCCCCAGAACAAGTGTCTGGTACTCATTTCCATTAGAGGCTGAGTCGACCCAGGGCCACAGTGCCGTCAGAAGGTTTTGGTAAGTTTAAAAATCTTATGACAAAATTTAATTTTTAAAATAGGGATGCATAAATTATGCGAGAAATGAAAATGGTTTCTTTCAAATCATAACAGACTTGAAAATACCAATTCTTTTTCTGCCGTTCTATTGCAGTTTTCTTCAGCATACAGAATTGTCTTCAGTTTATATCAGCCATATTTCATCAGATATGCTCAATCATTATCACTACAGACAAATGAGGGATTCAGGTGTAAAATATGAACATTTTTTAACTTTTACAGGAATTAATCACTATGAGGTTTAATCTTTGGTAAAATTAAATGTTTCCTACCTCTCCTCATACAAATCTTCTAAGAAGATCGCGATTTCGAGACCATAACGGTCTCATCTTCAGTACTATTTTGGCAACTGATGTTTCTGTCGATCGGAAGAAACTCTTCTTCTTCCCTCTGTTGGTTGACCGATGAACCTCTGGATCAGGTCAGAATTTGCAGGAATTTTGAAGTTCAAGCACACTTAAAATTTTCAAAAAGTCTAATATAAGATTGGCACCGAAGAATGAATACAGCCTTAACAGGATGATCATCATAATCATCATCATCCAGGGATTAAGCCTGTTGGCTCGTTCCAGTTTCATTAAAGCCAGAATTGTTAAAATTAAATAATTAAAACCAATAAAAATGAAAGAACTGAAGAAGAAAACAAATCAGGAATTTATCAGATCAAATGCAGGGATTATAACAAAATTTATATTGCAAAAACAAGGGTGAAAGAACATCTTAGAAATGTCAAAAATGGAGAAGTTGAAAAGTCACAGTAACTGCTCATGCTTGATCCGAAAAACATTTAATTGAATGAAAAGCCAGTCTAATTAAACAAATAGATAAACAAACGGAACTCACGGTTTGGGAAAAAATCCACATTCAGAAACACTTATGAATTTGGAAATTCCTGCAAATTCTGAACTGATCCAGAGATTCATCGGTCCACCAACAACAGAGGGAAGAAGAAGAGTTTCTTCCGATCGAAATACACATCAGTCGCCAAAATAATACTGAAGATGAAAACGTTATGGTCTCACAGAATCGCGATCTACTTAGAAGATTTGTATGAGGAGAGGTAAGAAACATTTGATTTTACCAAATATGAACAACATTTTGGACAAATACGAGATATATGTAACATATAACATAGTACCTTGTATTAAGAGTGTAATGTAGTAATTATTATTTTGAATATGTCAACAGATGATGGAAGTGATTATATTTTCTATCCTCATAACTATAGTACTGAATGTATAAGCAGTTATGTTTTACTCCTGAGCCTCTCAAATTCAATTGGTAATCAAGAAAAGAAAAACAATATTCATCTATACAATCAGTGCAAACCGAAGCCATCCAAGACCTCCAAGCAGAAAAGAAATTTTAACCATTGTTACTTTGCATTTTTTTATTCTGTTCATTTAAATTAAATGTACAGAATCTACTATGAAGTAATACTTCCTTCAGTCTATTAAAAAAAAGAAAGATTTTTTTTGCTTAAAAATTGAGCTGTGTTAAAATGGTATATTTTATTTAAAAATACAATAGGAAATAACATTAAGAGGTTTGTATAATAATTAAAACATTTTGTCTGTTCATTCTTACCTCTAAGAGTTGTTTTTGTCGAACATATGTTTCAGATTATATTATTTTTAGTCTGGACATCTTACCTCAATATTAATGTTGATTTGTTCTTGAACATGTTTCAAAACAATTCTGTTTTATCGTCAGCTTTCCCAGACTGGTTTCATTTATGTTGCACATAACCACAGGATGGAGCTGACATCGACATCCAGGTTGTGCAACATAATGCAACATAAATAAAACCAGTCTGGGAAAGCTGACGATAAAACAGAATTGTTTTGAAACATTTTCAAGAACAAATCAACATTAATATTGAGGTAAGATGTCCAGACTAAAAATAATATAATTAAAATAACCTCAAAATATAACTTCCTAAAATTAAATATTATATGTTTCAGAGCTTCTTAGCCCCATCGTCAGCGATGTTTGACAAAAACAACTCTAAGAGGTAAGAATGAACAGACAAAATGTTTTAATTATGGTATATTTTAATCAAGTTTTTGTGAGAATGGGAACATCTTACCTCAAATTAATGTCGAGTTCTGTTTGAACATGTTTTGATATAATACTTCACAAAAACTTGATAAAAAGAACCTAAAAATGTTGCTTCCTAAAATAAACCATGGTATATTTTGGTATAGCACACGATGAAAATGTCTTAAGTGAATGCAGTTTTGATGATACATCTGGTCTTTTATAATTGAAACATCAAATAGTTTTTAACTGACAATTCAACCAATGATCCACTTACATTTTGCATTTTTTAGCAGTAGTTCCAGTGAACCATTTTTTATTGAATTATGTTTATATTTACTTTGTCATCATTGGTATATCTCATCTTCTATTTACATAACTATGAATCCTTACTATGAGATACACAATAAAATAACATCACTATTGATGATACATTATATAGTTCTGTCCTATAATACCAATATTTTCTTTCTTTGTAGCACAGAAAAAATTGGATTTTTTTTTAGCTATATAACTATTTTTCACAATTTTGGAAATACCACTCTTTACACATTCATCTTCGATATGTTAAGTAGAATTCCAATATATTAAAATTAATGTTGGAAGTAAACATTATGAAGTAATAATCATTTAAATTCACCGGAGAAAATATTTTGAAAAATTTTCGAAGAGAAGCAAAACTTTTAAAACAATTAGATAAACCTTTAGAATTGAGACAGTTTGGGAGATGATATACATTCACAAAAGTAAATATAGATCAATGAACTTTCATATTCCTAGCAAACAAAATTTATAAATTCAATCATAGATGACAGCACAGAAGATGTTGCCAACAGAATAGTCAACGGCCGAAGAATTTCATCAGTTGGAGTTGTGACTGATGATGGACGAGATGTCGTCTGAAACGGCAATCTCGTGAAAAGCATGAAATTTATGAGGGAAGTTTAAAAAAAAAATTCTCCGATGAACTTAAAAGAATTCCAATAGTTCAATTTAGTTATTACTAAATTTAATTTCAGAACTACTTTGAATATCTTTCTATATAACTGATATTCTTTTTATAATTCTTTACCACTTAAAATAAGAAATTTACAAGTCTCTGTTTTTAAGAGATAGCTTAGATCAATTTTGTTGGCAAACCCAATTTATAGCATAAAATAATTTTTTAATTTAACTTTTAAGTCATTCTTTTGCAATTTATCTACGTTTCAATTTGGCATATCAACCTGTACTTATAAAGAGGTAAATAAATGACATTATTAACTATTTGTATTCTATACATCTTCCAAGCTAAGTTCTAATTGTAATGTAAAGAAACCAGATATACGACCGCATTTTCATTGGTCAAATAATGATTTTACCTTTGAGTGTGTAAGAAATTACAGTTCCCTCTCTAACACTCAAAAAATAGAAAATAAAAATAATAAAAAGATGTATTATCTAGTACATGCCTATGAAAGTTATATAGGAAAATCTTAAAATATACAATTACAATTTTAATAGATTAAATAAGCATTGTTTTATTCTTATGCAGAATACATTGGAATTTCAATTGTTTCAAATTGGCTGCTTGGATATAATATTATAATACAATGGAATGGAAAGTATTTGAAAAGCAGAGAGAAACAAATTATTTTTAATGTTTTCATGAAAAATATCCTACATTAGCCATTGATGATTTTGTGAAAACAACAGCAGAATTTACAGGGGAGTCAGAATGGAGCATAAATTCTGCTTGTAATTAAATTGTAAATAAAGAATATCTATTGACATCATGGAAAAAGCATAAACGTCTGATTACGTAGGCCCATATAAAATTTGTCTTAAATAAATAAAAAGTGGAAGTTCCTAATTATTAGTACCATCTTACCTTGTATTGTCTTATTTTCCATAAAATGTGATGTTGCCTAAGAACAATGTTTCTATCGATGACAGTTCTGTATACAATTCAGACATATGGCAGGTGAAAGTAACACCAGCTCTAACAGAAACAGATATACAGTATTCTATACACAATTTTAATATAATTGCAAAAAGGTACAATATGGAAATCAATACAAAGAAAACTAAAGTGATGGCCTTTTGTGAGAAATATCCTATACCTAGCAAAATTGTTTTGGACGATGAAATTTTAGAATGAGTAAATGAATTTAATTATTTATTTAGGTTATAATTTAACATTTCAAGATGAAGCTGATATATAAAAAAATCACAAATTTCACAAAAACAATGGGGATAATTAACAGTATAATGAAAACAACTTTAATACAAAAAAACACAAGATTACAATTTTATTTTTAAAATATGCTAAGAAGCTCTGAAACATATGTTCGACAAAAACAACTCTAAGAGGTAAGAATGAACAGACCAAATGTTTTAATTACAAGATTACGACTTTATAAGGTTCTTGCAAGACCAGTATTATGATATGGTAGTGAAGCATGGATGATACGAAGAAGAGATGAAAACTGAATAACAGCAAATGAGATGTGATTTTGCACTGTATAGCAGGCTCAAAGTGGGACCATAAAAGAAATGGGGAAATTATGAAAGAGTTGGATGTATAACCCATTCTCCACCATACTAAAAACTAGCAGAACAACTGGAAAGCCCATCTTCAACGAATGCCATCTCACAGAATTCCAAAAGTCATGTTTCGTTACTGCCCCCAAGGCAAAAGATTGCTCGGAGTCCAAAAAAAGTGCTGGATGGAAAATTCCACTTTGAGACCATAACAGGCCTAATACTTGCATGGATGATGATGAAAAGTAACACCACGGTTTCCCCAATAGATGTGTTGAAGTAATAACTTATGCAAGTTTGTTTACATTACAACTGGAACTTAACACGGAATTAGTATTAGTATTATATTTGCTCACATGAACCACAATTTTCTTACAATTTTGATGCACTTTGTGCTATGTTTCTTATAAGAACAGTATCTTTGTTAGAATTTCCTCTCATGTGACTAATATTACATAAAAATGCTCATCTCAGCTCATTTTCCAATATTTTCTTTTTAAATTTCATTACTGACAATCAATGTATTGCTTTTCCACAATGTCATTTCCAGTTGTAAGAGGTCTGCGACAATATTCTAGTTAGTTCAGCTAAGGAATTAGATCTTAATTTATCTTGTTCAAAATTTTAATAATCACATGATTTAACGAATAAATCAGAATAAAGGAAATTAAGCAATAGCTTTTTATTTTAACTGAATAAACTTTTGAGATTGGCACACAAAGTAGTTATTGCTCATTTTTTATAATAATTTTTGTTCTGATAAACATTAAATAATAGTGATCAATTAAGCAAATTTATATTAGGTAACAAGCTATTACTATGATTGAAATAAATAAATTAATGTACAGCTAAGCTATCGTAATCAATGGTTAAGAGAAAGTTTTCTACTTGCGTTGGGAATCAAACAATGAACCTTTTGTTTTACGCGCTGATGTTCTACCACTGAGCTAATTCAGGCTTCCTTCCAATTCAATGGAAAGGAAACCTGAATTAGCACAGTGGTAGAGCATCAGCACGTAAAGCTGAGAACAGGAAGGAAGTAAAAAATAGCACAGTGGTAGAGCATCAGCACGTAAAACTAAAGATTTGGGGTTTGATTCCTGGTTCAGGAACAAATATTTCTTTCTACCAATAAATAATAAATTACAATAATGACTCAATATAATTCTATAATAAAAAGATTAGAATGTAGTGTGATTAGACTCACTTGGAAGTCTAGCAGAAATTTTATGTATTGTGTAATATAATCTATAAACAGATTTTTTTTTAAATTTCATAATCAGTATACAATCCTTGAAGATAGCTCATACTTTGAACTTTTATAGGAAAACATCACAATGAGGTTTAATTTAAGATTAAATTAAAATGCTTCATACCTCACCTCATATCCAGTCATCTAAACACACGTTAAAAAAATAAAAATTCAAAAAGTTTAATATAAGATTGGCACCGAAGAACGAACACAGCCTAAATAGGATAATTAAACCCAATAAAAATTCAAGAAAACAAATCAGGAATTTATCACATCAAATGCAGGGATTTTGAAAAAAATTACATAGGGAAAACAAAAAGAAATTTGAAAACAAGGGTGAAAGAACATCTTAAAAATGTAAAAAATTGTGAAGTGGAAAAGCCAGCAGTAGCTGCTCATGCTTGGTCTGAAAAACATCTAATTGAATCAAAAGCTAGTCTAATCAAACAAATAGAAACAAGTAAAAGAACTCACGGTTTAGGAAAAAATCCATATTAAAAAAAAACTTATGAGTATTTAATTTTAGGAAGTGATATTTTGAGGTTATTTTATTATTTTATATTTTATTATTTTTAGTCTGATCATCTTACCTCAATATTAATGTTGATTTGTTCTTGGGCATGTTTCAAAACAATTCTGTTTTATCGTCAGCTTGTCCAGACAGAATTGTTTTGAAACATGTCCAAGAAGAAATCAACATTAATATTGAGGTAAGATGATCAGACCAAAAATAATATAAACTTATGAACTTCGAAATTCCTGTGGATTCTGACTGGATACAGAGGTTTATCAGTCCACCAACAGAGGGAAGAAGAAGAAGAAATTCTTCTATCGACATAACATCAGTCAACGAGAAAGTACTGAAGATGAAGCTGCCAAGGCTTTGAAACCACGGTCTACTTAGAAGACTGGTATGAGATGAGGTATGAAGCATTTTAATTTAATCTTAGTTCATACTTATTCTTTTAGCATTTAGGAAGAAATAATAAGAAAGGAAAGGAAGCTTTTAGGGAAGAAACAATAATAAGTAAGGAAAATTCAAGGTATAAACAGCATTACTAAAAGTTTTCATTTGACTTTTTAATGGAATCATGAATATTTCTACTAAAGAGAAGGGCCGATTTTAACAAATACACTTAGAAAACAACATTTTAAGGTATTTTTAAGAAAGTGACACTATAAGGTTACGTTATACTCGCAAATGAAACATGGATATTTTGTATAACCTAACTGTTGACCCAAGAAGAGTGAGATAACTTTGAAATCTCCACACAGTTGCCATTCATATTTTGTCTTGGTCAACAGTAGTTTCAGATTTTCTTTAGACTCTTTATGAATCACCGAGTAACCAACTGGAAATAAAGCATATAAATTCCTATTATGTAGGAGGACACCCTTCAAACTGTGTTTTGACGAGTCAATAAAAAGTCTCCATTCAGTAGGGTCATAACTATAATTTCTGAGGAAATGTGATAGGATTTTTCTGAGTTGAAATCTGGATATTGTAAGTAAGTTTCACCCTAGAAACAAAATTAGACTTAAACATAAAT
The DNA here is from genome assembly GCA_030220185.1 of Diploptera punctata. Taxonomy (NCBI): domain Eukaryota; kingdom Metazoa; phylum Arthropoda; class Insecta; order Blattodea; family Blaberidae; genus Diploptera; species Diploptera punctata. The sequence goes on along the minus strand of JASPKZ010003860.1, from coordinate 978,129 downwards.
TTGCAGGGATTGTGAAACAAGGTTTTTCAGAAAATTACACATAATTCGTAAACTATAATTTCTGAGAAAATGTGACATGATAGAATTTTTCAGAGTTCAAATATGGATTCTAGAATGAAATCATTGTTGCCCAGTGTGATTAGTACAAGTGTCCATATAATAAAAGACAGAATGGTCTGCAGGTTATAGCCTTCTAGACCACCGAAGAAATTCAACAATAGCCAGAGAGTTAAACATCGTACCTATATCTGAATACCCCCAAGAATATAGAAACAATTGGCTAGCCCATATTCAGTGCATGGATCGTCACAGAATACCAAAACAAATCCTTCACTACATTCCTCAAGGCAGAAGACCTGTGGGTCGACCTTTTCGGAGATGGCAGGAGACCGTAACGGGCCACTGGGGCCTAATACTTGAAAGGCAGATGATGATGATGAATGCTCTATTCTACACTAAATCTCCAATAAGGGGTCCTGGTTGGTTTAATTCTGCTCGAATCAATATTCTTAATGAAGAACCAACCATCCCGATAAAGCCCCAAATATGAAGTATGTTTCAACATATGGTGTGATTTGTGAGCAAGATGAGAAATCTGTTTCAGTTTCTGCTCCTGTTAATTACATCATGCTATGGTCTTCTATTTTGAATTGTTTCTAATATTTACTAGTTTAGTCCTCAACAAGTTCCCTCCATGGTATCTTTACCTTGTCATGGTGGAGTGGCTTGTGTGCTTAAATGATCCCGAGAGCTACGCCGGCAGTAGCATTGCTGCCGATAGGGTACCCATGCCGGACTGGTCGAAGGTGATAAGCCAGACAAACAAAGTACCTTGGTCAAAAGAGTGACAATCTTTCACCGTAAAAATATAACTGTCAAGAAATATGGACATGGGTTCAACTGGAGTAAAATTTTCTGGAGGGCAAATAGTCCCCCATTCGGTACTACTTCAGGGAATCCATACCAAAGGCTCAAACATAGACTCTTGACTTCCCAACTCCTTTCAAAAAACATTAAACCGAAAATATATAAAACTATTATTCTACCAGTTATATTATATGGGTGCGAAACATGGACTCACTTTAAGGGAGGAAAGGAGATTACGGGTATTTGAGAATAAAGTTCTTAGGAAAATTTTTGGACCTAAAAGAGATGAACAGACAGGTAAATGGAGATGACTGCATAACAATGAATTACATGGTCTTTACAGAACGCCAGATATAATGAGAACAGTTTAGTCTTGTAGACTGTGATGGGTAGGACATGTGACATGAATGGGGAATGAAAGACGTGCATGGAAGCTTCTTGTAGGAAAACCAGAGGGGAAAACTCCCAGTTGGTAGACCAAGAATGAGGTAGGAGAATAACATTAACCATGATTTAGGGAAGTAGATTATAAGGGAATAATTGGAAAACATTGGCTCAGGATAGGGGTGTATGGAGAGTTTATGTCTGTGCGGCCATGAACCTACGGGTTCAATAGTGCCAGTGAGTTAGTTAGTTAGTATTCAACAAGTGCAGGCCTATTTTTCAATATAGTAATCAAGTTAATATAACTTAAGAGCAGTCAAATGAAAATTTTTACGGCAATGTTATAAAAGGAACATAACAAAAAATATAATACAAACTCACACAAAAATGGTTTCTAGGTACATGTAAAATTCAATATAACAAAACACAGTATACAAGCATTGCATTTATTAGATATTATTCCATTAGTACCTTATCTATAAGTACAATAGTAAACACAATAATGCAACATATCAATTCAAATTAGGATTAAAGTTTTCATTACCACATTCCAACCTGAAAAGTGATTTTAAGATGTCATCATGCCTGACACCTTCAGAATAAAAGGTTATAGACATGCATAAAGTGGAGGTTATGAGGTTTGAACTCTCTAACAAATCCACGTCAGCAAAAACAATCATAAAGCCTCACACGGAGCAATAACTTCTCAACACATATAATCAGTAAGTTAAGAATTTTCCCCCTTCTTTCTAAAATAAAGTTACGGAATGTCGATTTGCAAACATAAATTAATCCCATATCTAGCCTATGATGTAGTGTATGACATCACTCAAACAATTGGGAGATTATATCTAATTCACCAATCAGGAAACTGAGACCTTACCCAAATTAGAGATTTAAGAAATTCATTGGGGTTGATGTGTCTTTAATTTTTTCTTTGAGTAAAATTATCTCAGTTAAGCGATGTCTGTTAGACTGGGCAACAACTCCTCCTGAATGTATTCCTGACAACTATAATTTCATTTTGTCCATCACTGTGGTCTTGAGGTAGCACTGCCTTGTCACGCAGCGGGTCCGGGTTCGATTCCCGGTCGGGACAGGCTCCTGGGTGAGGTTTTTCCTCACCTGTAAGACAAATGTCAGGAAGCTTATGGCCCAACGGTCCCTGAAAATCATCTGGCCATCATTATCATCCTTACAATATTATCATCATCTTTCACCGGAGTGGAAAGCAACGGGAGGCTACCACACATATAATTCCCTAGTAAAGCTGCAAAGCAAACATGAAAATGCTATGATTGCAGTGAAAGACCTGCCCTCGGGCAGAATTACTATTGATGGATGGATTTAATACATAATTCTGACTTATATTTATCTGTAAGAAACAGCCAGACAAAGTTCAAACCTCAAACTAACTAATTAGTTAGGGGGCTAAATAAACCATATCAAATTTGTTTGTTAGAATATTATATTTAAGTAAATAACATGTAAAATACCTCAGATTTATTGGCATTATTCATTGAAGTATATTTTTTTCCAAGAATGGTCAATTTTGAAGGTGTTAATAAAAAGGTAGTTCAGGAAACTAGGTCTAAACCTCCCATGTCCAGGTGAGTTACCATCCCTCAAAGGCACCACAACATATTAGATTTTATAACTAAGTTTAAAAAAGAAGGAATTACGTTCTCTCTTTTCAATTTACATTAAAAAAATATGATGTGGTCCATTTGTAAAGATCACATTTAACCCTTAACCAGAGTTGTGGGGTCTTTTAATATACCAATGAAACTGGACATCTCTGATATTCTTTAAAATCCATTTTTTAAAAAATCCTTTTGTGTAGCTTTCCCTTTGTTTAATATTAACCCTTAGCCATGGTCTGTAACCTGTAAGTATTGTTACTTTCTCTGTGCATAAGTAAAATAAAGAGTGGTACCCTTTACGACCCCACAACTCCAGTAGTGTTCCAGTATTTTTGTTGAACGTTAGTTTATGTAACAATGGTATAGTTGGTGTTAATATGGCCTATCATGCTCGTAAACGTATATCAGTGCTTGATACTGATTTCCTGGTCTTTGAAAAGATTCTGACTATAATTATTCTGAACATGAAACAGATTCAGAACTAGAATGCGACTGAAATTTTTTGGATATCCTTCCAAACAAAACAGGACACCTATAATAGACATCACACAGTACATGTTTAGAGATGATCAAACAATTATTTCGCATTTACCTAAAAAAGAAAAAGCTGCCATTATGCTAACATGCACCATTAGGAATGTACTGATCCTGAGACATGCAAACCACAAATTATATTAGTATTTTTATAATAGTACGAAAGGGGGAGTAGATACCTTTGAACAAAATATTTTACATATAGCACAAGCAGGCGAAGACGGAGATCCTGTCTGCTATGCTATTCTGAACAAAACTGATGTCAATTGTTAGGTACTGCAATCATCTTTCAAGGATTACAAGCCCATTTCTTACTTTGAATTCCTGAAAACTTTAGGATGACAATTTACAGAGCCATACCTGAACGAAAGACTTGTAAATGATTGACTACCAAAACAACTCAAAATTATTGTTTCCAGGATTTTGAAGAAACCATTTCCATAGAATGGAAGACCAATCGAGGATGTAAAAGAAAACAGTGTGCATTGTGTCTTCGTTCAAACGAAAAGAAAAGAACCAATATTTTGTTAGATGTGATAGACCAATATGCCAGAACATGCTGATCAGTTATGTGGAGAATTGGGAACATTCTATTATGAAAGAAAGTTTTTGTAAATTACATGGGGTTTTTATTCAGTGTATTTTGAAATTTCAATGAAAAAATGTGTGTGAAAGACAAAATCTGACAAATTCATTGTATAGATGTTCGTAGTAATTATTGTTCTATTTATCACTACACTTGTGCTATATCCTGTAATTTAGTGAATTTTCCTTCCCCAAATGATCCTTATTATTCCACAATCAGTTAGTTAAATAAACAAACTATTTTATAATTCTATTTTTCACAATAAATACAAATACAACTGCACGTACTATCACATTTTCTGTTGGTACCTTTTTTGACCCCACAACTCCACTAACGGCATACAAAACGCACAACTTTGGTTAAGGGTTAAGATAGGATAGAATGTAACTTCATATAGCACTAAATACTGTCTAATATTTAGCACTATAATTGCAATTAACTCCATATTTTAAAAGAAGCTATGTAGTGCTAAAGAAAGAAATAAAAGAAGTAACAAAGACAGAACAAATGAAAACATTTAGGGTCGTATGCAAACACATTAGTCTCTACTCAAATTACTTCCATTCACTGGTGAGCTGATTCACCGTGAGCAATTGCTGAGATCGAATTAATGGCCGACTTACTGGTCGTGCATGAAAGTTGATGTTTTCGTAATATTGGCAACGAATTACCCAGAATTCTCAGCAATAAAACCACATCCGTTATTTTCGTCTGCTATAGAGGAATGCATTTACGCTTGCATCCCGCAAATACCATATACAACGACGTCTGCATCGTGCAATATTACGCCGATTCTCCTGTTCTTCCAGTTGAATTCTTTGGTAGACTCTATCAAATTCCTCTTCTCCGCATATACCGAAAACATGATCGACGTCTTCAAGGTCCGACATCTTGGATAAAGCTGCAAAGGTTTCAAACTACATCGGTTCCCTTCGGGATTTTCACGATAAGTTTCTATCTTGAGCTATGATCTTAAGGTACCTCGTCAGGTAGCTTACAATTATTATCGCATGAATAGATTTCTGAGTAAGCAAAATTTATTTGGATAAAACTTTCTCAGCAGAGAATGCCTTTTACTGTCTAATGCGTTCAAACATTCGACCCTTAGACCAAAAACCCAATTTGAAAAAAAGTAATAGAAGAATAATAGCTAATAAATGAGAATTAAGTTCTTAGACACACCACATCACAGAATACAGACCAGAAAAAAAAAGTGATGGGTAGTTGTTGGGTAATATGAAAGAAAATTATTAAGGAATCTGTTTTCTAACAGTACTATAGCATTGATAAGAGATTCCATTAAGGTTTAGTCACAATATAAAATTATAGATTTATGAAACTTGTAATTTTATAATTTTTATATTGTTGGTTTTAGTTATTAATTTACTTATGTTGGTTGGAATACTGCAATGAAAACAAAGATAACTTAATAATATACATGTAATTTCAAGAAAGCAAATCAAACAGACATTCCACTTGCTATGCTCCACTCAAATGCTAACATAAAATGTGCCATAGGTATGAAAACATTTATACCATAATAATTTTAAATGAGAAAATTATTTTAAAACTCACTTAACCATGCAAGAAAGTACTACTATGAAAATTATATTAAACTGAAAGAGACTTGATTTTTTGCAAATGAAATACAATATACATGAAAATGTTACTAGAGATTTTAAAACTTATATGTACTGGCATACAGAATTTCTCTGTGGAATCATTGCTTTCTGGTCTTGAAAGATATTACAGATATATATCTGGATGTGACTAGGGTAAAATTGCAGTATTTCAGGTAATAAATCCTACTTTTACTAAAATATACTTTTGTAAAGGAAAAGTAAGGTAAGTTAGTGATTTATTTTTTTATTGGTTCAAATCTAGATTAGGCATATACTTTTCTCGTAAATTAACGAGACATTTTATACATATTACCTCATATTTTATGTTTTTTTTAAAACATGGGAACTAGTTTTCAAGTTAGTGATGGTTTTTCTTTTAGGAATATGTATATTTTTTTGTTGATGTATTAAACTTTCAACACGGAGGGTGCATTTAGATTACGGCAGTACAGGGAAATCCTAACAACAAAAAGTTTGAAAATTCCCATGTTCAGAAGCTAACAAATTCTATGTAAACACTAAAAAAAACTATTATTGGGAGTCAAAAATTATACATTGATTTTCAGTCAATGGAGGAGGATTTAGGATACCTGGCTCTATATTTTGGCAATCAAAAGAACAGAAATATTGATTACTAAAAAATAGCATGATTTTTCAACTATAAAAATTCTAGTATATTCTTACATAGATTATATAAATCTTACCACATTAACTCCCAGGTATATTCCCATTACTAACATTAAGGAAGGATGTGTAAGCTACAGGAGAAATTGCTTGTTCCTGGAATTCCCTCCCTCAAGATATCAGGGGTTGCCGCAACTTGATGCTTTTAAGTAACACTTTCATAATTATTTATTGTTAAATAATTTTTCAAAAGAACTAAATTTATTCTATATCATTAATAGTTTTTTTTTCTATCTTGTACATTTCATATTTCATTCACTAAATCTAGATTAAATAAAAATATAATCGTGAATAATAAATATATTGTACATATACTTATATAACATGTAATAATTTTCTTTATTGTAATTTAGAAGTAAGAATAATTTTTGTATTTTTTTTTCTATCCTGGTTGAGTGGTAGACAAGACCTTAACTCTCCCAGGTAAAATAGAGCTATTATTATTATTATTTGACCAAGAACGAGTAAAGAAAAAATGTCCACTCCTACAGTTCCAGGATAAAACCTGAGCTATCTAGCTCATATTCATATGCTTTGCCACCCACTACTTGGCCCATAAAACTTGTCCTAAATACTATACTATTGAGTGATTACCCCTTTAAAGACCATTTTCAATTGGTATTACGACTAATCAAATCAAGAATAGTTGTATAAATAATTATCAAATATTTGTAAACTATGGCAATAAGCCCACATCAATATAACAAAATAATTTCATAAATTAATTATGGGAATAAATTAACAATAAATAACAAAGAATATTATAGCAGCAAAACAAACACATTGTAAGAAATTAAAATTTTTATAGAGTTGGTTAAATATATTGAAGTATATATTAATCCTTGCCTCTGGCCCCGAGTTGAAACCTGGCAGGGGTCGATGGATTTTTTAGGATGGAAAAAATACAAGGAGCAAGTCCTCCGGGAGGGTCTTTAAGCCGTGGGGTCCTGAGTCTGAAGATTTTCAGGCTCGTAAAAGATCCTTAAGCCTGAATGAAAAGGCCTCTAAGAAAATTTACCGAATTTTCCCGTCCTAGTACTACCTTGGTTTCCTAGATGTCAGTATGAGGCGGAACACTGACCATGGACCACTCAAATGACATCTATGCAAAAACAAGTGTAACTAAATTAGTATGGTTCAAATTCTTCTATGTAGGGGGAGAGCGCCTAAAATCTCTGTTAAGGGAAACATGGGCTTACAGGATAAAAGAAAATAAAATATTAATAAGATATTTAAATTTTTGATAGAGTTAGTTAAATATATTAAAGTATATATTAAAATAAAATATACTTTAATATATTTAATTAACTCTACAAAAATTTAAATTTCTTACAATGGGTGTTTTCCTGCTATAGTATTCCTTTGTTATTTATTGTTAATTTTTCCCATAAAATAAAATGACCAGCCTCATGGGCATTTCTGACTACAGTTCATGAGGTCCTGGGGTTCAATTCCCAGTCAAACCATAGGAATTTTTCCTTAAAGGAAATTATTCTTGTGGTTGCCCATGGTCTGGAATTTAGTTAAGAACTTTCCTGGCGCTTCATTATCATTTATCACCCATCATATCATTGGGATAGCGTAACTCCACGAAATGGATTACAATTCTGTCAATGCCAGGGGAGAAAACCAGAAATGCCATGAAAGACAACCTGGTGGCATTAGGGAGAAAAAAAAATTATTATTACCAAAAATTGGAGGACCTCATCTCCAAAAGACTAATGGAGTGAATCCTCCTGTCTCGCTGTCAGAAGACATATTTATAAATATGTTTCATGACTACAATAAGTGTATTTTTTTGCCATGACACGAAAAAGAATGTTGGATGGTACTAATGGATGTAACTTTATCATACCGGTATCTAATTTATTTTTATGGAAACAATCATATGTACTTTATAACGGTAAATATACTTCATTATTATTTCTGTGGTGAGATTTGTGCATTTTGGATTTTTTACTTATTTTGACAGATATTGAAACTTTGGAATTAACTCTTCCCTCTGTCAAAAGATGATACAAGCAGCTTTAACAGTGAAGAGAGGATAATTTATATCTGTTTCTGGCAACCCGATTTTTAATAACCAGACAAGCTTCAAAACCCTCTTGGAAAGTTGTAAGTCGGCTTGTCTTCTCACCAAAGATTTGTTTTTCAAATGTCACGGATTGACTAGCACACAATATTTTGGGATGTCATTGCTTAAAAGTGCAAAACTTATCTGTAACTACTCCTTTCTAAGACCAAGTACGAGTAATTTACTTTTATGGAACCAATCATATTTACTTTATAACGGATTAATATACTTCACTTAATTATTTATGTGGTGAGATTTGTGGCCAATTTTGGATGTTTTTAACTTATTTTGACAGGTATTTGAAACTTTGGAATTAACTCTTCCCTCTGTCAAAAAGATGATACAAGGCCAGCTTTAACAGTGAAGAGAGGATAATCTTTATATCTGTTGTATCCTGGCAACCCGATTTTAAACACGCAGACACGCTTCAAAACCCGCTTGGAAACTTGTAAAAATGCACACATCGGCTTGATTTCTGCACCAAAGATTTGTTTCTCAAATGTTTACAGGATTTGACTATCACCCAATCTTTTGGGATGCCAGTTGCTTAAAAGTGCAAAACTTATCTGTAACACTCTTTCTAAGACCAAGTACGAGGGCGGATCGGAAAGTAATGCACAATAATTTTTTTCTGCCTTGGTATTGCAGCTAGAATGTTGAAATTTCACAGAGATATAGTTTGAAGTTTTCACTACAGATGGTATTTTTTTCTCAGGTACACCTCTTGCGAGAGAAGCTTGAACTATGCAACAAAGATGGCGCGCATGCTACAGTCGTCCACCTGTGAGGAACAGAAAAGTGTTGTTCGATTTTTGTGGGCCAAACATTTCCTATGGTGCGGTGTACGATATTGATCATGAAAATTTGAAATTCCGTAAAGTTAGTTCTCGCTGGGTTCCTAAGAACCTGACAGACGACCACAAGGGCCAGCGAATGATGGCAAGCTTGGACCACTTAACGCGGTACACCGCACAAGGACATGACTTTCTGGAAGGAATCGTCACAGGTGATGAGTCGTGGGCATACCACTACACACCCGAAACAAAGCAGGCATCAGCAGTGCGCAGATGGCTACACTCCAACCAAACGGACTTCTACGAACAGGGCATATTGAAACTGGTAACACGATGGGAAAAATGTGTTGAGAAAGTTGGTGACTATGTCGAAAAGTAGGTAAAAGATGTAAGTTCATTTGTGATTTTTTCCTTTTTTTTTACTATTAAACTTTTAAAAAAAATAATTATTGTTCGTTACTTTCCGATCCGATCCGTCCCTCACAGGTGGACGACTGTAGCATGCACGCCATCTTTGTTGCATAGTTCAAGCTTCTCTCGCAAGAGGTGCACCTGAGAAAAAAATACCATCTGTAGTGAAAACTTCAAACTATATCTCTGTGAAATTTCAACATTCTAGCTGCAATACCAAGGCAGAAAAAATTATTGTGCATTACTTTCCGATCCGCCCTCGTAATTTATTTTTATGGAAACAATCATATGTACTTTATAACGGTAAATATACTTCATTATTATTTCTGTGGTGAGATTTGTGCATTTTGGATTTTTTACTTATTTTGACAGATATTGAAACTTTGGAATTAACTCTTCCCTCTGTCAAAAGATGATACAAGCAGCTTTAACAGTGAAGAGAGGATAATTTATATCTGTTTCTGGCAACCCGATTTTTAATAACCAGACAAGCTTCAAAACCCTCTTGGAAAGTTGTAAGTCGGCTTGTCTTCTCACCAAAGTCACGGATTGACTATCACACAATATTTTGGGATGTCATTGCTTAACCCATCAGCATGGAATGACGTGCAGTGCCCGCATAAAATAAACACTACTTATTCAAAGTTAAAATTGGGAAACACATTATGAGGTTCTTAATTATAAATTAATGAGTCATTTTTTACATCTTACCTCATATTTCATGTTTTATCAAACACGGTAACTATAGTTTTCAAATGATCTTGTCATTCATTTGAAAACTATAGTTACCATGTTTGATAAAACATGAAATATGAGGTAAGATGTAAAAAATGACTCATTAATTTATAAACACTACTTCTCTGCGGAGTGCTGAACGAGCACGTTCGACATGCACCACGTTTGTTTTATTATGAAAATATACCAAGAAAACAGGCTTTATGAACTGCCATCTCAGAGAGGAGATATTAAAATTTCCTTTAACATAGAATATATATTTAAATGCTCCCATGCTGAGGGGTTAAAAGTGCAAAACTTATCTGTAACACTCTTTCTAAGACCATGTACAATCACTCACAGACTGGAAATTACCTTAACTATATTTTTGTGCATGGGTATGACACTTTTAAAAATGGTTCAATAGCCAACACATTCATATAAAGAAGATAATTAATGAAAAATTGTACAGTTTTTGCAATAAACTCCTCAACAAAACATTCACATACACTTTTAAGGCAGCATAAACTCTTCTGATGCACTGTAACTGTTTACTTGTACTGTGATAAAATACAATATTCCTTATAATCTAAAACACTAACTCTAAATTATATATGAATCCTTAAAACAATCCATTCTTCAATTACAATCTTCTCTTGATTCATTCAGTGATGAATTCCTCTTGCTTAACAGTCTTCCCTGGAACTCTTCATAGTTGAAATACACTGTCAAGAAGTGCTGTGGCATGATTAATCAGGTTTGTTGACAAAGTGAAGAGCATTTATATATCAATAATGAAAAGTATTTTTATTATTGTTTTCAATGCCAATGTTTAAATGAATTTTATAATTTTATATTTGAAAATAATGGACAAGTTGTAAGAGAAATAGATGACAAAAACAAACTAAAATAAAGGACAAAACTTAAGGAATGAATTCAGAGAAATCATTATTTATCAAAACATTTAATTATCTTATTAACTTATGAGCTCTTGTAGCTACCAATACTTCTAAAATTTATTGTAATCACAATTGAGGTTATGTTGTAAATTTTAAAAAAATATTAATGTAAGTACCTGACATATCGATTGTACTCGATTAAAATTAATTTCTGTTTTTAAAAAAATCTGTCAATTAGTTAAAACCATGTAGGACTTTTAGAATATCATATTCGAAGAGAAAAATTATACGTTCAGACTGGGACTTGAACCCAGGACCTTTGGCTTTCTAGGCCAATGCTCTACTGACTGAGCCACCTAGGTGAGTTCTAATCTAAATAAAAATTTGTTTCTCATATACGTTAATTCCTGTGCACCAAATGCTATGAAACCTTTGCTCCGATCTTGCAAATGGCGGCTTCTTTATTAAGACATCTATTTGGGAATTTTACATTACACTATAAAGCTGGTACGGCTTTTTTCGATGTTTTTATTATTCATTTCATGTATGAAATTAATAATAAAAACATCTTTTAGAACATGTTCCATTTTCGGCATATTATTTGGTATCTTTTTTTTCTGAGCTGTTTGTAGTATGTGTTTTACAAAACTTTATTTTTCTTTGTGATTAATGAAATGTTTAAAATGTTTATTATATCATGTGTTAAACTTCCTTGTTGTTCTTTCGATGTAAAATTTGGTACAATTATTACATTTGAGTTTATTAACGCCTTTATTTTGATATTTATTAGTTTCTTCTTTTTTGTTTCCTTACCAATCTCTCAATCATTGTTTTAAAAAGGACTTTTATGTTTTTCTCGTGTTTTTGATTGAATTAGCTAATTTAACTGTTTTGTTCTCTGTATAATTGAGTATAATCCAATTGTTTGTATTTATATAATCTTTTTCAAATTTTTTTATATTTCTTTAATTATTTCTTCTTTTTTTTGTTTCCTTACCAATCTCTCAATCATTTGTTTTTTGTAACAATTTTTTACTGTCAAATGACATGCCAAAGATGGAACATGTTTTGAAAGGCCTACATGGTTTTAACTAATTGATTAAGTTTTTTAAACAGAAATCCATTTTAACTGAGGACAACTGATATATCAGGTACTTATATTAATAGTATGATAATACAAAAATGAAGTACTTCTAAATTCATATTTCTTATTTGTCTCTATATAAGGAATATATTCACTCACCAATAAAAATTACTGTAGTTCCAAAACTTCAGAAGAATCGGGGAATGGGGGGGGGGAGAGAATGCAAACGAACAAAGTTATTAATAAGAATCAAATGAATCGTGAATTCTTCTTACTCTTACATCTATTATATGAAAGTTATTAATGATACCTGTCACACCCTCTTGAAATATCATAAAGAACTGATGTCACAGTGTTGCTACATCTACAGGCCTAACTTTTTTTACATAATTTTTACGAGGGCGGATCGGAAAGTAACGCACAATAATTTTTTTCTGCCTTGGTATTGCAGCTAGAATGTTGAAATTTCACAGAGATATAGCTTGACGTTTTCACTACAGATGGTATTTTTTTCTCAGGTGCACCTCTTGCGAGAGAAGCTTGAACTATACAACAAAGATGGCGCGCATGCTACAGTCGTCCACCTGTGAGGAACAGAGAAGTGTTGTTCGATTTTTGTGGGCCAAAGAGCATAAACCCAGTGAAATTCACAGGGACATGCGTGGTGTGCATGGGGATGATTGTATGGACCATAGGAATGTCTTCCGTAAAGTTAGTGCTCGCTGGGTGCCTAAGAACCTGACAGACGACCACAAGGGCCAGCGAATGATGGCAAGCTTGGACCACTTAACGCGGTACACCGCACAAGGACATGACTTTCTGGAAGGAATCGTCACAGGTGATGAGTCGTGGGCGTACCCCTACACGCCCGAAACAAAGCAGGCATCAGCAGTGCGCAGATGGCTACACTCCAATCAAATGGACTTCTACGAACAGGGCATATTGAAACTGGTAACACGATGGGAAAAATGTGTTGAGAAAGTTGGTAACTATGTCGAAAAGTAGGTAAAAGATGTAAGTTCATTTGTGATTTTTTTCCTTTTTTTTACTATTAAACTTTTTTAAAAAAATTATTGTGCGTTACTTTCCGATCCGATCCGTCCCTCACAGGTGGACGACTGTAGCATGCGCGCCATCTTTGTTGTATAGTTCAAGCTTCCCTCGCAAGAGGTGCACCTGAGAAAAAAATACCATCTGTAGTGAAAACTTCAAACTATATCTCTGTGAAATTTCAACATTCTAGCTGCAATACCAAGGCAGAAAAAAATTATTGTGCGTTACTTTCCGATCCGCCCTCGTATATATGACAGTATAATTTTTTTATTTTAAATGCTTGGATAGGTAATAGTTTTTTTTGTTAGCAATAGAGCTAAAAATTATAAATAATTCTAGTTGTGATAGTTATTTGTGCAAAAGTCTATAGCACATAGCGATGAAAGAATCTGATTTTGCAAGTTTTTAAAATGTGCAAACTGGAGAAATGTGAGAGTTGGAGAATTTTCCCCAAGATCAGGCTTTCGAGAGCAAAGTCTAAATCATTTACAGAGAAATTAAAACAAAAGAGAGCAGGAAAACAAGATGAAAAACTTCCTACTCTAAGCAAAGACAAGAAAGACATTATGTAAGTACTTCATTTGTAAACTACTTGAAAAATGAAAACTGCATGCCCACTCCTAGATGTGGCAACACAGAATTCAGTACCATGAGTTTTTACTCTTTTTTAGTTACAACTTGTTTACATATAGTTCCCCTTCAACTATAACGAATATAGTGGTTCTGCTCAAAGCCAGCACTATAGAAATTGTGGTCTATCAGCATTTCTCTAAATGTGATTTTACTTTTAAATGTGCTAGTTTTATTAAATATACTATTTAATTCTGTGAAGTATGCAACCTGACATTAGAGATGATCTGGTAAAATGCACGGTAAGGTTACAAATTCTAGTTATGTAGTCATTTGGAGAATATTCAATTTTGTGATGGATTTTTTAAAAATATTTTACTACTGAAAATTATTCAGTCATAGATATCAGTCTATAAACAAATTTTGAATGTCTGTGTTTGTAAAATTGATACCAGGAATATATTCCTACAATTAAGACAAAGGCTAAAATAGGGAACCTAAGCAGAAACCATTTTCCGATAGAGTTTCAAAATTTTATTTTAATTGCAGAAAAAATTTAAGCCAAATAATTAATTAAACTAATTTAGTTCCACTGGAGTAAAATTCTCCAGAAAGGAAATAGTCCCCCATTCAGATCTAATTCTCTAGAAAGGAAATAGTTCCCCATTCAGATCTACAGGAATCCACGACAAATTAAAACAGAACTTTGAACCTCTATATATGAAAAGTCTCTGGTTATGTTTTCTTTTTCCAGTTCAGCCTCAATTATGAGTATTCAATAAATATTTTTCAGGAAGTACTTTTTACTCTAGTAATGGTGGTCAATACTTTGAATATTCACAGTTTTCAAATTTACTCATTAGTCCACTATGTTACTTTAAATGAGAATAAAGTTCCTGTGATTTCATAGAGCACAATAAAGTATTTATATATTGTTGCAAGGACAGTGAAGAGTATTTTTACATCCTACCTCATTTTTCTGTGCTGCAAGACTTTTTAACCAATAGGGCAGCAGCTTCACAATTGAATTAATTGTTGATACTCTTTCTTTTAAATAAATTCTACATACGTTCAAGTCTCCAAAAACAAACATTTACAAATACTATTTGTAAATTGTCCATCATCTGCAAATAACATAAATTCCAACTGCAATTTTTTTCTAAATACAATCACCAATTTATGTATAAAGTGGTTTTATAAGATCAGCTTTTTCATTAATTAAATCCTGAACATATTTATATTAAATATATGTTTTGAAATCAAAGATTACACAGCATTTAAAAATAGCCATCAAAATGTTAAAGCTGATGACACAAATTAAATGTTACCTCATTATCAATTAATATGCTATCATAATGACCAATAAAGAAAATTATTTTAAAATATCCAAATTTACTAAATAATCTACTAACACATAAGAAGGAATTATTATAATTTCCCTACAGAAAATGTCAACTATTCTGAACATACATTGCATTAAGAAATGCTTGATAAGATAAAATATGAAATTTGACAGAGTACAGATGCTTGGTATATTTCTACTAAGCTTTGCATTATGTAAGATTTAAAAGAATATACTGAATCAAATTATTCTGAATGTTCACTTTATTGAAAAAAGAGTGATGCAAAAAAAAAAAAAAAAATCTTAATATCCACTAGTATATAAGCAAGGAATGATAGATCCTATGCAAACAAAGACATCAAATTTAAATATTGTATACACTGACTTAATCACTTTAACCTCATTCTTTCAATCAAAGTGGGCCTAATGCCGAGAACTGCGATGTGAAGATTCCCTTTCCTCTCTGCGTTCTCTTTCACGTTCTCTGTCACGCTCCCTTTCAGGATCTCTCCTGCTGGTTTCACGTTCTCTGTCTCTTTCACGTTCCCGTTCACGGTATCTATCATCATAATACCTGTAATAAACATTTGTAATTAAATAAGACCATTTCTGGTCTTGCAGAGTGTTTTATAACTCCATTTAAAAGCATGAGAAGTTGATTTTCATTTAACCCTTTTTTTTACACACTCTGAGATTTTTATCTATTTTACAAATATTTCTTTTAGACAAGTCATCTGTTGATAATAGTATATACACTTCAGCTGTAATGGAAGTACAAATTTTCAACTCTATCCCTGAGATCTTTAGCTTGAAATCTATGTTTCAAATTTGGTACATGTACATTTTTTTCCTCAAGATATATCTGATCAGTAAACTTTGCAAGTTTTAGTTAAGATTAAAAGTTTGTTTATTTTTTCTATTTACATATTTCATTTTATAAAATTTTTTGTCTCATGTAATGCTGAGAATTTTCTTTTATTAAATGCTTCTAGGTGTACAAAAAACTGCATAAAACAGTTTCAATGAGATTTGAATTAAATACATTACACATTTTATAATACTGTGGACGTTAAATTAAAATGAATTTGAATATATATTTTTTTAAATATCACAATTTTAGTTTTAAATAACTTAACTGTGCCCTAAGTATGTAGCCTATCACATATGAGAACTGTGTAACTATTTGTTTCATTTTCAAGGAAAATCTAAGCTGATCAAGTGATCCACAAAATAGAAAAATTATATAACAATGTTAATTGGCAACATACAAGTAATATGTATTATTTGAAGCAAATATTTTAAGATCTCAATGTTTTTATTATTCATTTCATACATCTAAATGATCGATAAATCATATTTGAAGAGAGAAATTATACGCTCAGACTGGGGCTTGAACCCAGGACCTGTCACACTCTAGGTGAATGCTCTGAGTGAGCTACATGAGCAAATTCCAATCTAAACGCATTTAGATTTGAACTTGCTCAGGTAGCTTACTCGATTAGAGCATTTGCCTAGAGTGTGAAAGTCTTGGGTTCAAGCCCCAGTCTGAGCATATAATTTTTCTCTTCAAATATGATTTTAAAATCTGTTAAAGGAATGTCAACTAAAAGTTTATCTTATACATTATTTCACATGTAATAAATAACATTTATTTACAAAAAACTATAGTTTAAGCCTTTCAATAAATTTTTCTACGTTCTATAGAATGTACTGCACATGCATAAACTCTTACGAAGTTCACAATCGATGGAAGCATATATATGGGAAACTGATATGACCAATCTTTGCAATAAATTTCCAAATATGTTTTAAGAAATGGATGTAAACTAACTTGCCCCATCATAATCTAACTAAACAATAAAAGTAGCAGATTAATTTCATTTTTTATACATAGCATTATGGCAACACTCTAAGGATAGGGAAGATCACAGCAAAAGGACATTTTGTGTAAACTGATAAATATTTATGAACTGTAAAAAAATGTTTTAAGAATCACTATAAAACATTGAAAATAGTAGGAAATGTTAGAAACAGTGTCATATAAATGATGTATAGTGTGGCATACAGAGGCTTAAACTATAATAAATAAGTTTGGCCTCTTTTCATTATACTTCATAATTCAAATTGTGAGTTAAGATGAAGACAGACTAGACTTTATATTTGAAAAGAAAAATATACCCTAGACTGGTGTATATTTTTCTTTTCAAATATAATCTGTCCATCATTAAGATGTTTAAAAACGAATAATATTAACACAGACTAGACTTATAAGTAGACCCTCATAATGTTACTTCCTATTATATTTTTATAAGCTTAAACTATAGTTTAGCCAAAAATCAGTACACAAAAAAAGAGATATAAATCATTCTATATAAAGTTACAAATTTAGAAGTGAAATATATCTTTTCAGTATCTGTTTATAGTCAGGAAATAAAGAAGAAAGTTGCATATAGAAAAAGAAAAAAAATATTTCACAACACACTACCATAAACAGTACACTATAGTATTGTAAGAAAAAAAAACTTAATTTTCTACTTTGTATCTGTTTCTATCAATTCCTTGAAAATAAACTCTTTCCCATTTTGGAATTATCTGAGTTTTTTTTTTATAATTTGACTTACTTTAAACTATTTTAATGTTCATAAACTGATCAAAAATGTTTATACAAAATATGAAACATGCAAATGACTAACATTTTTATGTTGACATATGATTAAGATACTGTACTTAATCGATAAGACAATCTACAGATATAAGAATATGATAGAATTACTGTAGATATTATTGATACAATTGCATGGTACAATAAACCATGAAAGGCCTACCAGCTAGCACCTGGCCTCAATGTGTCTATCATAAAGGTGGACCATTAACCAGCTGATATCACAGTTAACCCAAATTCCTCACTAGCTACATGGGTACCAGTCCATGAGAAAATTTCTCCCTTCATGGGGATTCAAACCATCCAAAGGCATGATGCCTTAAGACTGACCACTGTATGGATATTTATTGGAATCAGTATTTAGTAATCAGTTTGCCCCAATTAGGAAACAAATGACATCTTGTAACCAGTTAACTTCTGGATCCAATTTCAGTGGAACTTCACTTTATTTTTACTTCCCAACCTTGCATTTTGACAATCATTTTTCAAAGACCCTGCATTGTATACTATATATTTATTTTTTAATTTAATACACACAAATATTGATAAGGGTTTACCAACTCAAACCATGCTGCTGTAGATTATTATAGTAACACTCCATCCAGAAAATTAATTTATAAATATGAAAAAGCAGTAGTAATTAATGTTTAATTTTAGGAAGTGATATTTTGAGGTTATTTTAATTATATAATTTTTAGTCTTATCATCTTACCTCAATATTAATGTTGATTTGTCCTTGAACATGTTTCAAAACAATTCTGTTTTATCGGCAGCTTATCCAGACCATAGAGAACGAACATGTTTCAAAACAATTCTGTTTTATCATCAGTTTCTCTATGGTCTGGACAAGCTGACGATAAAACAGAATTGTTTTGAAACATGTTCAAGAACAAATCAACATTAATATTGAGGTAAGATGATCAGACTAAAAATTATATAATGAAAAACCAGGTCTCAAGAATAGAAATTATAAATATATGTTGATGGATTATTTTAATAAAAAAAAAAAATAAATAAATAAAATATTAATTTTAGCAAGCAGAATTTGTATTAACATTTGACCACATTACAGTTTATGAGCTTTTATTTATTGTTGCACATACTTTTCCTCGAAAAATCTTTAAATAAATAGTAAAATAGCATTCCCTTTACCAAGTACTAGAAAGAATAACACTGCATTAGTTATGCAGGTATATCTTCTATCCTGTACACCTTAAGTTACTTTAGCACTAAAAATATTTTAGGAAGTGTTTTATAATAAGAATGGAGATTTGATTCATGTAATTGCATTTTTTGCAAATGATACAAACAACATATTTTTAAATCACCACATAATTTTTAATTATTGTTTAGTGAATTACATTCTTTAAGACAAATTAAAAAAATTAAGCTTTATGTATTAAGAAATAATGTGGTAATTATAAATGATCAGAAGTCTTGTACACGGCATATTATACTGGAAATTGGCAATAATAAATTATATCAAATGTTTTAGCAACATGAGGAGTATCACAATGAACTTCCATTTCTCTTTAATCAATCCAGGCCATGAAAAGAAACTGTACCTACAATATCTGTATGTCTCCCAAGCCAACTCTGTGGCAGCATATTCACTTTCTGACTAGCAGGTCTCGGTTTGATACCTGGTGGGGTTGAAAATTTTAATTCATCACCACTCATATAACACTATGTTAACATCTATTTGGCTAACATTGAAGCCAAAGTACAAAAAAGCAGTAAGTCATATTGGAACACAAATGGACACACATCCAAATAAGAGATTTGGGATGACAATATGCCTACTTTTAGAGTCTCAGAAGACATATGAACTGGTGACAGTTTATAAACACAAAATCAAAGACGATCTCGGAAACATCTGGGAAAAAATCTATATACAGAAGAACAAGGAGAAAATTATGAACTTTGAAATTCCCGGAGAAAGGAGCCTCATTACCAAGTTCTTTGGAACACAGATCCAGGGCCAACAACTTGAAGAAAAGAAAAAATCAGTTTGTGAAATGCTGATGCTGGAATAAAAGCTTTGAAACATATGTCCAACAAAACAATCATATGAGGTAAGAATGATACAAAATACAAACTCAAATATCAAATTAAACCTCATAATGTTACTTCTTAATGATTTTAAAATAAAATCCTGCCTGAATTGTTGCCAACTGAATGAAAGCAGAAGCCTGTACTGTGTGTTATGGGGATGTTCTCACTACAAAATGTCCTTTAGAGTCCTCCCACCCCAAAAAAGTTGAGCTGCAAAAGGTCTTGAAAATGTTCAAGGTCATCGTTCCAATATAAAACAATCAATTCCCAATTAGAGGACATAGAGATCATCCACTAAACTAGAATTGTGTGTTTGAACAGCTGAACTGTTGATAATACATTGACAGATTACCATAGATGGTGAACTATGCTTTCTATCTGTGTTTTGCATCCCACTTGTCAAAACCATCAGGGTTTCTCTAGAATCTAATTATGCATGTTTGTGATGTTCAAACCTCCATAATTTATAAACTCTCACTTCATCAGTAAACAGGACATTTGAGAAAAACATTTTTGATTTCTTACAAATGTTACAGAATTATACATGGTCCTGAAAATCATTACCACACAATTCTTGATGAAGAGACATCCGCGGATGAAATTTGTGGTGTTGGAAGTGATTTTGATATCCTCATTTTTCCCCCACTCTTACATATGGGTCAATTGCAAACAGCATAAATTTGACATTTTAACTAGAGTCTGTTAAAAAAATAGTATCTGTTTCACAGAGATTCAAGACATATATACATCTTTTGGGATAGACAGGTTCTCTGAGGGTGACTACTATTAAGTTTCTCTGCTCTCACACCATATCTTCGACATTTTCCGTAAATGAGTCCCCATCAATAGACAACATTATGGAATGCAATACGACTTAGCCAACATAAACCTTTGAAATCGACTGAATGAATAAATCTGGATATTGGCTTAAATTGCCTTTTTTGTTTTGTTTACATTTTATGTAGTAATACAGAACATACAAATATAAGAAGTGTACTGTAGATGGGACCACAATAGAAACAAACATGCTGACAAGATCCATCATTCTCAAGTTATGTTATCAAATCTCCATACTTAATGTTAGCACCTCCCTCCCCAATTGTAAAACCTTAAAAAAAACACCAGTTCAAACATTTGATGTGAATAATATGAACCAGACAATATAATATAAGTATTTTAAATAATACTGGTAATTAAGTTATGTAGGTAGGAAATAACACTATGAGGTTTATTTTAATTTTGTTGAGTTGTTTCTTGACTCACCTCATACTTCTTAACTCCCTCGCAGATCCGGATTTCTTCACTGTATTTGTGACATTCTCAATGCTGTATCACGTTCACAACTGACGTCCAATGGTCTCCTCTCCTGCAGACTGACCTCCGCGCCATGTGATGGCTGACCGACGAACTTCCAAATCAGATCAATCAATCTGATTTGGAAGTTCATCGGTCAGCCATCACATGGCATGGAGGTCAGTCTGCAGGAGAGGAGACCATTGGACGTCAGTTGTGAACGTGATGCAGCATTGAGAATGTCACAAATACAGTGAAGAAATCCGGATCTGCGAGGGAGTTAAGAAGTATGAGGTGAGTCAAGAAACAACTCAACAAAATTAAAATACTGGTAACATTTTTTCCTACCCAAAAAAAATAAAAAATAAAAAAAGTACCATCAAATTAAATTGCCTCTAATGATAATAACTATTTTGTATTGTAACGAGAAATAAAAAAAAAAAAAAGGTTTGATTGTAACACTATAAACTATTTTGATAGTCTCTTCATTGCACACTGATATTTCATAATTATTTAAGTTTCTACACAATCTTAAGAAAATATATGCTCTAGGAACTTGTTATGAAATAGTACAATGAAAATATATAAAAATATATAAAAAATAATTTCTAATTTAAAATAATAATTATCGAAAATTATTTGAAATCCTGTTACATGCACACTGTTTTAGCATAGTGTAATTGTTTATATAATTAGAATAATTATTTACATTATAACATTTACAAACAGATTTTTCTAATAAATGATTATGTTTTAAATGTAGAGGAGTGCAAAATCTCATTTTTCACACTAAGGTTTGAAATATAATAATATAAACTATTATGACTAGAGCGAGGAATTTTATGAAACATTTTAAACTATTAGTCAGAGAGCGTTGAGACTAAGTACCTTTACACCTTATGATATGTAGAACCAAATAAGACCAAAACTTTTTTCATGATTCCTAATATTTTGGCAAAACGTTCATAAAAACACAAAAATGTTTATACATGTTTCTGTAATAGCCAAATGTCAACATGTTTATTCAGATTAGGTTAAACAGATTAGATCAGATAGGTACTCAGCAAGTTTATTTTTATTAGTATGTTTTTCATAATAATTAATAAAAATTAATGAGACATATCCCACTCATATTTTGTGTTCTTCAAATACGAAAACTGCATTTTCCGTGCTTGAAGAACACAAAGTATGAGGTGAGATTCAACTCATTTTATTAATTATTTATTGAGACCTCATAATTTTATTTCCCATATTTAATTTAGGAATGTTTTTCATAAGTTGGTTTTTCTGTTCAATGATTGATATATTAAATTGTTAATATGACATATTTTGGGTTATACTATATTAAATGCAACTTCTCATTCAATTTTAACACTTTTCACATTTCTTAAAAAAATATACACATATATATTCTTCAGGCAATTATTCACAAATTGCTACAATACTTCTTTGTTTTGTTTTTTATTTTAATATACGTACACTGATACACTGCATGGAATCCCCATTATTTTTGCTATGGTAAATCTGAATTAAAATTTCATTGAAATAAGAAATATATATGAAAGGTCAAAAGTGCACTGATACACATGCATGGACTATTAATTTTTAATGCAAATTTATATCTGTGATTTAAGAAGCAGAGCCAATTATGGAAATTTTCCTTATGATTAAATGAATTAATATTAATGTTTTATTTTAATCTAATATTGCTATCAAAGCAAGACAAGAAGAATATTGCTATCCCAAGTAGAATTTAATCAACATTCTCCAACATTTTGCTCATTACCATCATTTACCAAAGTCCCATAAATACCAATTGTTTTTATAACAATACTGAATCAGTGCTACACTTCAAAACATTCATGTCTTTATTTTTTTTATTTTAAATAAATTAATTCTTCCCGTATCTTAATCTTACAGTTGAAGCAACCTGCTGAAAAAAGGGAACATAAGCAGAAACCATGTTTTGAACTATAGAATTTAAAAGTTTTAACTGTAGGAAAAAAAAAAACCTTAATAAACAAATAAATAAACAATGATTTTTATTAATTAATTAAAAATAAAACATAGTTTTATTTGATTTTCATATTTATTATATAATTCAGTGACAGCTGTTTCGGTACACTGTACGATTTTTATGATGAATTAAACCTCATAGTGATTTATTCTTATAAAAGTTCAATGATTTTTATTCTTTTGCAGATAAAAACTTGAATTCCATTTATCAAAACATAGTTTCTATCGTATGTTTCTTTTTTTTCCAGTCAATACTTCAACTGTTTTATGGTTCAATTTATATGATTAATATATGAAAAAAAAACAGCACACATATACATTTTAGCTAGATGAATCAACAAAACTAGACCATTTTTAAGCTAGGTCAATTCAATAATACTTAAGATAATTTTTGAGTCAGATATAAACACCTGACTTTAATTTGTTGAATCCTTGAGAACATGTTTCAGAATAATTAAGACAATTTGTCTGTACATTCTTACCTCTTACGGTTGTTTTTGTCGAATGTACAGACAAAATGTCTTAATTATTAAACAAACCTCTTAATTATATTATTTTTAGTCTGGATATCTTACCTCAATATTAATGTTGATTTGTTCTTGAACATGTTTCAAAACAATCCTGTTTTATCGTCAGCATTCTGAGAAAGCTGACGATAAAACAATTGTTTTGAAACATGTTCAAGAACAAATCAACATTAATATTGAGGTAAGATGTCCAGACTAAAAATAATATAATTAAAATAACCTCAAAATATAACTTCCTAAAATTAAATATTAAACCTCTTAATTATTAATAGTGAGTGGAGAACATATTTTTAACAACTCACCTCATACAATTTCAAATTTCTTTGATACCGATGGTTTCAGACAACATCTTGTCCCTCTTCAGTCATGACTTCCACTGATGAAATTCTCTGGCTGTTGATTTCTCTATGGACATTACCTTTAGTGCTGCCATCTTTGGTTGGGATTATAAATTTTGAAATTAAATTTTTATCAACTGGAATATCAAAGTTCATAGATCGATATTTATTCTTCTGAATGAATATCTTCTTCCAAACTGTCAATTTCAACGGTTTATCTAATTGTTTCCCCAAAGCTGTTTATAATTATATACCAAGAGGACGAAGATCTCTGGGCCGTCCTACGAAATGCTGGAGGGAAAATTTTCTATAGGATCGTAATTTTCTATAGGATCATAACAGGCCTTGTTTCAAAAATGTTTCCTCTTTTCCAATGGTTTATCCAATTGTTTCAAAAGTTTTGTCTCTTTTCCAATTGAAAAAGAGGCAAAACTTTTGAAACAATTAGATACATTGTTGGAATTGTAAGTTTGGGAGAAGATATTCATTCAAAAGAATAAATATCGATCTATGAACTTCGATATTCCAGTGGATAAAAATTTAATTTCAAAATTTATAATCCCACTCAAAGATGGCAGCACTAGAGGTGAAGTTCATAGAGAAATCAATAACCAGAGAATTTCATCAGTCGAAGTCATGACTGAAGAGGGACAAGATGTTGTCTGAAACCGTCGGCATCAAAGAAATTGAAACTGTATGAGGTGAGTCGTTAAAAATATGTTCTTCACTCACTATCAATGATACAACATCATAATGTTTACTTTCCAGCATTAATTTAAATATAAACCTCTTAATGTTACTTCCTATTGTATTTTAAAATGTTTCAGATTGTTTGCATTCTTAGATAAGATGCAAGCATTCTGAAACATGCTCTCAAGAATCCAGCAAATTATGGGGTAAGGTGTTTATATCTGACCCAAAAATTACATTTAACCTCATAGTGTTAAGTGTCTATTAAAATATTAATTACCTAAGATGTTAAGGCATCTATATGAAAACTATGCCTAAGAAGTATATTAGCAAATACAATTATAGCTAGAGACCACAGATTTTCACAGTCGCGATAAACTGTTTTTTGCAAAGAAAATGCAGTTTCTTTGCGAATAGGATGGTTACAGTATCTAAAATGGCATATATGTTTTATAGCAAAATAAACAATTCTGGCAAAAAAAAATTAATTTATTGGCATTTTGTGTTCAA
Source organism: Diploptera punctata (assembly GCA_030220185.1). NCBI lineage: Eukaryota > Metazoa > Arthropoda > Insecta > Blattodea > Blaberidae > Diploptera > Diploptera punctata. The sequence goes on along the minus strand of JASPKZ010003860.1, from coordinate 952,777 downwards.
TGCTTTTTTTAAACATTTCATGAACCTTATAATTACAAAGAAATAAACGTTATCTCAGTCAAAACATAAATTTATTGTGTCGACATTTCAATCTCCATGATCTCACATATGGAGATTGAAACGTCGAAACAATAAATTTATGTTTTGACTGAGATAATGTTTATTTCTTTGTAATTATAATATTAATTACTCTCAGTGAAAAATAATTTAAAAAAAGTATTCCATGAACCTCTTAAACATTTGAATTTCTGAACATGACAGACCCTCTTTTTCCAAGCCAGAGCTGGAAGAGAAAAAACACACATTCCACACAGCGATTGAAATGAACATCTGGCAGAGGGAGAGGGTAAAACCTAGGCTCTATTATCCATCTAAAAAGGGTCCTGTGGCTGCTGGTGTTAACTTCAAGGCCACCAATAATCTGCAAGTCGCTATTTTACAAACATTTCCTAAGTCGCAGTTGAAAATTTGAGATGGGTCGAACATCAACAGTGACTATTCATTCCAGAGCCAAAGAATTTTCCAGTGAAGGTCTTTATGTATCCAATTTAAACATTCTAATGTGTAAATTTTGTAATGTGTGGGTAGATTGGGAGAAACGAGACACATTGTCTAAACATTGTTTTAAAAGTAAAGAGCATTTGCGGCTTAAAGAAAAAAGTGCAGCTCCTAAAAGACAGGCGTCTATCGATGGTTCATTCGATCGTCAAAAGAGAGCAAAACAAGAAAAAACGGAGTTTGTAATGGATACTACAAAAATGTTCTAGGGTGCAAATATTTCAATTGAAAAGGTGGATTACCCAGCAGTTAAGAGTTTGGCTTCAGAAGTATGTTCCAGGTGAGTGTTAATGGTATTAATATATAAAAATGTTTTGAACATATATTCATTTTGATAATTATTCCACGCACATTATTAAAGCAAATTAATAATTGTATATTATATTACATTCACCATAGTTTTAATAAAGCAAAATACATATTTTCAAATATTGTATTTTAATATATTTTTTAATAATTTGCATAGGATCGGGAGACCTCCCCACGGCTAATCAACTCAGACAGGAATATGTCCCTTGCTGTGGGGAAGAAATGGTTGCAAAAATAATGGAATCTTTAGATGGCAAGCAAGATTTAGCCATAATTTGTGATGGAACAGATTCTGCAGGTCGTTGTGGTATTTGCTATCTTAATCAAAACACAGGATGCTTCATTTCATCAAGAAATCTATCTTTAAGTCTGTGCATTTATTGACTCTGCAAATAGTAGGATCTGTTCTCAGACTGCCCTGAAAATGTTAGAAGTATTTTCAATTGATTATGAAAATGTAAAATGCTTCATAAAATATTCAGCACCGTATATGATAAAATGTTTTGAATTATCGAAAGGAATCATGGAGGATCATCTGGTGCATGTTACTTGTTGGGCTCACAAATTCAGTATTTTTGGCAATATTTTACAAAAGAATTTAAATGAGCTTAATTCAATAGTAGCTAAAACCAAAAACTGTTTTCACTTGTCCAGGAAAATAAAACACTTGTACCACTCATATCTAAATGAAAATCATGATGAAGAATCAATTCTATTGTATTCAGAACCAGTTCTAACTAGATGGGGCAGTTGGTTTAAATCAGTAAATTACTTACACAAATATTTTGATGTTTTGAAAAAAATTTTTCAGTCAATTGAGTTTCAAAAGTGCCCCTGTAGCAAATTGGTTGGAAGAGGTAGAATCTGTACGATTTTGCAGCTTAGTAAATGCACAGGCTGCTTTTTTCTTGTTGAGTTGTTTCTTGACTCACCTCATACTTCTAAACTCCCTTGCAGACTCGAGTTTCTTCACTATATTTGTGACATTCTCAATGCTATATCACATTCACAACTGACGTCCAATGGTGCAGGAGAGGAGACCATTGGACGTCAGTTGTGAATGTGATATAGCATTGAGAATGTCACAAATGTAGTGAAGAAACTCGAGTCTGCAAGGGAGTTAAGAAGTATGAGGTGAGTCAAGAAACAACTCAACAAAATTAAAATAAACCTCATAGTGTTATTTCCTACCTACATAACTTAACAGGCTGCTTATATTCATAAAAATTGTGAATTTATTGCAAATGTAGATTTAGATTTAGAAGGGAGTGAATATCCTTACAGTCATGTTCTTGTATCTAAAGTAAATGATCTGAAGTGTAGAATGAATATTGTAATTTCTGGTAATGTAGGAGAATCAGCAGGCGAAATAATTAACAACTTCAGTTTGGATTTGAAGACTGAAATACAGGAATTATTTACACATATCAGTTGTTCAGAAAATAGAGAAATACGAGTTACACAATTCTTATTCATTGTTTGTAAATTTCAATGAATTATTCAACCCAGCAAATATTGTACAGATAAATGTTGACAATGTTAATGCAATCACAGAAAGGGCTAAAACATTAAGTTACTTCAAGGGCATAAAAAGTTCTGATGATGCAGAAAGATTTTTCTCTAAATATCCATCCATAGTAATTCTGCCTGAAGGCAGGTCCTTCACTGCAATCATAGAATTTTCATGCTATGCTTGCAGCTTTACTAGGGAATTATGGGTGTGGTAGCTTCCCGTTGCTTTCCATACCGGTGAAGGATGATGATGATGATGGCCAATGATTTCGGGGATTGTTTGGGCCTTAAAGTTTTCCTGACATTTGTCTTACAGGTGAGGAAAAACCCTGATAAAAACCTCACCCAGAAAAACTGCCCCGACCGGGGATCAAACCCGGGCCCGCTGCGTGACAAGGCAACACGCTACCTTGAGACCTCAGCGGTGGTTAGTGACCATAGACGCAAAATGAAAGAAAATGATATAGTGACTTCTGCTATGCTTTCATTCCATAAATAAAAAAGCAGACCTTGAATTACTGTTTCCTCTCAGTCTGTCCGTGGCCGCGGCGCAGTCGGTAGACTCTTCAACTCCGGCGACCTGGTTATGAATTCTGGTAGGGTAGGGGATTTTAAAAATCCCCTCCTTGGGTCTGGGTGAGAATTAAAGAAAGTTAACAAACAGGTAAAACAAAAGAAGAAAAGGTAAAACAAGAAGAAAAATCAGTATAAACGAAAAAAAAAAGTATTGTAAAAGTGTGTATAATTTTTTATTGATAATAAACTGATGCATAAAAATATTTTTGTCAATCTGCACGCCTAATACCATCGATTCGATATAATAGCATTATTCTTTTTACCTAAAATCCCTTTAGAATTTACACAAAATTATTGCGATAATCTTACAAGTATTTAGCGATAAAACACGAAAACCGATATACACATCGCAATTTTTTGAAATTAATGCGAATTTCTGTGGCCTCTAATTATAGCAGATACACAAGAATTTTGCCAATTATTGACTAAAGTGAATAGATTACCAAAGATCCTAATTTTGAATTCTTTAATAAAGAAACATTGTACCATACCTTGTTGCCTATTAGTCTCATAACCCTACATTTCATACTTAATTGTCATGCCTTATATTTTTGGTTTAGTAACATTGTCTGAAACCATACAGAATTGCTCCACAATCACCGATTAAAAGACAAAAAAATTACAAATAATTCAGATTATAGCTTAAGTGAAATTAGATTTAATACATATATTTGAAACAAAAGAGCATATTTGTATAACAAATTCCAAATTATAAATTTTCACATATTAACCTTCATTTTATTAATTAAATATAATTAATGACAGATAATTAATTTACTATATACACCTAAAATTAAACATGCAAATATTCTTTAAACATAATCACGGTATCTACTTATCAAATAATTATTTTATCTATATCATTAATTACAACATAGCAAAATCAATGCAGATAATGTCAGAGATATTCAACACTTTTTGCATTATCCACTTTAAACCACAAAACATAATGTGCTATCAATTGTATATTAATACTGGGTTGTACAATGCCAATATCTGCCATTAAAAATAAATAATACCATTACAAGGTAACAGGCCATATTTAGGAAAAATTGTATCACTAACCTCATATTTTTCTCCTTTTTTAAATTAGTTTCGGAACTTTACACTTCATGGTTTTATTATTAATTTAACACTTCTCACCGAAGGATAAATTATATGCTTAGACTGGGGTTTGAACCCAGGATCTTTGGCTTTCTAGGCCAATGCTCTACACCATTGAGCTACCTGAGAAACTCCAATCTAAACGTAAATTTTTCTCTTATACATTTGCAAGATCAAGCAAATGCTCGTAGCATTCGGCGATCGGGAATTAATAGTAAATAAGAGAAAAATCTGCGTTTAGATTGGAGTTTCTCTGGTAGCTCAGTGGTAGAGTATGGGCCTAGAAAGCCAAAGGGTCTGGGTTCAAACCCCAGTCTGAGCATATAATTTTTCTCTTCAAATATACTTACTTTACACTTCAGTTCCATCTTCAGTATTTTCGTGACCGTTGTTCTGAAGGGGCGGCTCTTTAATATGACAAAACAGTCTCGAAAATACTGGAGAAGGAACTGAAGTATAAAGTTCCAAAACTAATTTCATACATCTCAAAGATGGATAAATCATATTTGAAGAGAAAAATTATATGCTCAGACCGGGACTTGAACCCAGAACCTTTGGTTCTCTAGACCAAGTGCTCTACCACCTAGAGAACCAAGGGTCCCGGGTTCAAGTCCCAGTCTGAGCGTATAATTTTTTCTCTTCAAATATGATTTATCCATCATTGAGATGTATGAAATTAATAATAAAAACATTGAAGAAAGCCATACTGGCATTTATAATGTAATGTATAATTCCCAAATATGTCTTCTTAATAAAGAAGCCGCCATTTGCAAAGATAGAAGCAAAGGCTTCATAGCATTTGGTGGGCGGGAATTATATAGAGAAAAATTTGCATTTAGATCGGTACTTGCTCAGGTAGTAGAGCACTTGGTCTAGAGAATCAAGGGTCCCGGGTTCAAGTTCCGGTCTGAGCGTATAATATTTGTCTTCAAATATGATTTTTCCAAAACTAGTTTAATAAAGAAGAAACATTTGAGCTGAGTGATAAAACTGTACCTAAATGAACATACCTCTTAGTGTGAATTCCTATTATAAGTAAGGCCACATCTGCTTTAGTTTAAGCGCAATTTCTCATTATGATGCCTTACAAGAAACAAGATTAATACATAAGGAGGTGTTCTAAAAGTGTGTCACATAGGACAAAATTTACTTGCTGCAAATTATTTTGATTTCTTCAAATTTATCATAAAATACCAGACTTTTACGATATTTTGTATTTAATAAAAACAGTGTAACTTGTAGAACATGTCTTTATTATTTGTTTTTGAACATCTTAATGATGGACAAATTATATTTCAAAAGAAAAATATATGCCTAGCATGGGGTTTGAACCCAGGACCTTTGACTCTTTATGTCAATGTGCTTCCTAGTGAGCTACCCATGCCTCCAATCTAAATGCTTATTTCTCCCTTATACATAGTTCATTCCCTAACCCCAAATGCTACGAGCCGTTGTTATGATTTTTGCAAATGGTGGCTTCTTTATTAAGAATTTAAAAATTACTTATGAAGCTAGTAGTGCTTCTTTCAATGTATTTATTATTCATTTTTAAACATCTTAATGATGGACAAATCATATCTGAAAAGAAAAATATATGTCTAGACTGGAGTATGAAGCCAGGTCCTTAGACTCTCTATTTTAATGCTTTTTATTTCAAATATAATTTGTCCATCATTAAGATGTTTAAAGACGAATAATAAAGACAGTGAAAGAAGGACTACTGGTTTTATAAGTCATCATCATCATCTGCATTCATGGATTAGGTCTGTTGACCCGTTCCGACTTCAGCCCATCTCTTTCTAGGTCTGCCCAACATCTCGGGTGTCTTTAGGTTTGTATTTTGTTATTTGTTTTGGATATCTATCTTCATTCATTCTGTCTATGTGTTGCTTCCATTTTTGTCTATATGTATCTATTTTATCAGTTATTGCAAATATTTCAAGTTGCTGTCTTATTTCTGTGTTCTTGATTCTGTCTTCCTTAGTGCACCCTTTAACAGATCTCAAAAATTTCATTTCTGCCGCCGTTATCCTACTTAGATCTTGTTTTTTATGTATCCAGGCTTCTGATCCATAGAGCAGTACCGGTACTGCCAATGTTTTATAAAATTTCAATTGGGTCTCTCTTGTTGTTTTATTATTTAGTGATCGTTTTATCGTACCACAAATTCCCTGGAATTTTGCTATTTTATTAGTTATATCATTATCATAAATAAATGAAATGTCACATCCTAGATAATTGAGATGGTTCACCTGTTCCATGATTTTGTTTCTTATTACTATTTTGGATCTGATTTGATTTTTCCCTTGGAATGCCATTACCTTAGTTTTTTTCTATGGATATTTTGAGATTATATTGTTCACATATATATTATGTAATTTAAAAATATTCCTTTGAAGCTCGTCTTCCATATTTGCTATTATTACCTGGTCATCAGCATATAATAATGTTTTCAAGTAGTATGTTTTATCTAATTTTATTCCTTTGTTTTTTCTTCTTCGTTCCTTTTTTTTTATTATATCATTGATGTATAGGATAAACAAAACTGGAGAGATACTGCTTTATAAGTAATGTTTAAATTCCCAATAAAAAGTCTTCTTAATAAAGAAGCAGCCATTTGCAAAAATCGTAGCAACGGCTTGTAGCATTTGGGGTTAGTGAATTAACTATATACAAGAGAAAAATATGCATTTAGATTGGAGGCCTAGGTAGCTCACTTGGAAGAACATTGACATACAGAGTCAAAGGTCCTGTGTTCAAACCCCAGTCTAGGTGTATATTTTTCTTTTCAAATATAATAATTTGTCCATCAATAAAATGTTTAAAAATGAATAATAAAAACATTGAAAGAAGCACTACTGGCTTTATAAGTAATGTTAAATTCCCAATAAAAAGTCTTCTTAATAAAGAAGCCACCATTTGCAAAAACCGTAGCAATGGCTTGTAGCATTTGGGGTTAGAGAATTAACGATGTATAAGAGAAAAATACGCGTTTAGATTGGAGGCCTAGGTAGCTCACTTTGAAGAGCATTGACATAGAAAGTCAAAGATTCTGGGTTCAAACCTCAGTCTAGGCGTATATTTTTATTTTCAAATATAAATTGTAGAACATTTCTCATCATAAATTTAAAGTATACTGCATATTCGAGTTTGCAATAGTGAGAAGTTATATTGCAGCTTATATTTACAACTATGGAGTTTCTCATATTTGTTCATACTGTATGTTTCTCATTTTTAATTACTGGAAATGCAACACTTGTAAATGAAACTGGTAATATATTACAACAACGCAAAGCCTGAGTTTAGTGTTTTTTTTATTATATGAACTTTATTAATATAAAATTATGGAATATTCACCTGAAAGGTCCGTCTCCTCAACTTAATTAATTATTTAACTGTAGCGTTTTCGGGACTTGTCCCATCATCGGCAGGATTCAAAACTGGTGTTTCACTGCCGATGATGGGACAAGTCCCGAAAGCGCTATTGTTAAATAATTAATTAAGTTGAGGAGACGGACCTTTCAGGTGAATATTCCATAATTTTATATTAATTTTGAATAATCTCAACGGAACACATCATGAATCTTATAAAAGTTTATATAAACTTTCCTCATTAGAGGATTGTCACAAGGACAAAGTGATACAGATAATTAATTTTCGAAATTGATGATATAGGCCTACAATTGTAAATACATTAAAAAATTTCAAATTGTAATTGAAGTATATTCTATAAAGTAAACATTTTGTAAAGATGGTTTCTTAAAATTGAAATTGATCCTCTAATGGCAGTGATGGAAATTTTAGAAAGATACACTCTGTCCAAATCAAAGAAATTCCAAAATTTAGCTAAGAATCCTGGTATATTACCATTAGCCCCGATCATCAATCCTTTGACAGTTATACTATCTAATTGGTATCTATCTTTGTAATAGTCAATTGGCTCATATATGGCTTTCTTTTCAGAGTTAACTTCCTCAGATTAGCCACTGAGTCTCAAAATTAATGTGGGATCTATTATCATACCAATTTTAGAAGATGCTCTAAATGCAATAATATCTATTCGTCTATTACTTCCATTAGTGGCCACACCATGAACTTCCTCATAAACTGTATATCCATAATCTCGCAAGGCTTCTGCCATCATGTTTTGAACAGTGTGGTGCCGAATGTTTCTCAGTGATTCCCCAAACGGACAAGCCCCCCAAGGATGCGTGCAAGGATTTTGTGCTGTTTGCGATAACGTTAACAGAGGGTATTGTCCCTAGACCTGCTCGACAAAGAACACACCGCCGATACATTGGTTGTTTACTGTCTCATAAGCTCAAATTCAGTAAGTAAAAAGTTTTATACTGTTCTTAACAAAGGCTTGTTTTTGTTGATATAAATTATCATTTAGAGTGATATTTGGTTCAGTCATGATGCAAGTTTCAATATCAATAAACAGAGAGGCTGGAAGAAAATATGGATTGGATGAATTGAATGTTCAACATTGGCCTCTTAAAATAAGTTTCAAGGAGAGACTATTATTAACTAGTTCAAAATATGAGACATTGTGATATAGTAAAAGAATTTGAATACATACCTGCTTTTTGAGCTCATGACAGCTGCTGTGTCAGGAGGTTCTGGTGACTTTGCCCTTGGACGAACAGCCTGTCGAGTTGAGCTGAAATAAATATATAAACTAAATAAAGAGGACGACAGGAACTACTTTTATAAATATTGAAAAAATCTCTTAAATATTCCATAAAAAAAATAACAAGTGTTACTACAATATATGCAGCAATAATTATGAGTTGGTTTTTCCTGACTCACCTCAAATTTATGTTTTCTTGCAAACCCTTTCTTAATTAAAATATAAAATTATGAAATATTTACTAAAAGGTCCGTCTCCTTAACTTTATTGGTTATTTATTGTAGCACTTTTGAGGCTAGTCCCATCATCAGCAGGGTTCAAAACTGGTGTTTCACTAAAAATCTGGTAGAGGGGGTTACATGTACTGGGTGTGTTTTCATTTATCAAATGTCATCGTTGTTAACTGCCTTCAAAATTTCCATCTCAAGTACATTTATCTTAGCTGGATTATTTTATCTGTGCATATTATATCTAACATATGATGTCCTTCAAAAGATGTCCCTTTCTTGCAAGTTATGATGTGATACTTAGTGCAATATGGGAAGAAATTCTGAATATCTGCTTTTACTTCTTTATTAGAAGTGAAGTAATAAATATATTTTGTTTCCTATTAATTTTATGTTATATAATAATAATAATAATAATAATAATAATAATAACAACAACAACACTGGTCCTCCACTTTATTATCATCATTCGATCTTTATTATTATCAGTTGACATGATATTACTGAAGATGAAACCACCTAGGTTTTGAAACCAGTATAATTAGAAGAGTGGCCGAGCGGTTAAGGTAGGAAGCCTTGGTGCAGAGCTACGGGACTTGCGCTGGTTCGAGTCTCCATGGGGGAAGAAATTTTCTCATGGTATTTCGGCCAGTATGGGACCGGTGCCCACCCAGCATCGTGAGGCAATTGGGTAGCTACAATAAGTAGCGGCTCCAGGTTGAGGAACCAGCTATAACGGCTGGGGGACTCGACATGCTAACCACATGTCACCCCTACACTGGCTGTTGATCATCTACCTCTGTGATTGACACATGTGGATGTGAAGGGCCAGCAGCCGGCTGGTAAAAGGGCAACCGCTGAAAAAGTGGAAAGACCCTCAATCGGAATCGGATATGAGGTGAGGAGTAAAGAATTTAAATTTAAACAATGTGTGGCATACATGGAGCCTCTGTATAGCAGGACGGCATGCAACTTTTAGGACTAAAAAACTACCCTGGTTGTGCTGTGTGTCAATAATGAGCTAGCAGAGAGATGCATCATCATCTTAAGGCACGACAACTTCAAAAGTGAAAGTTTTGGCCTTCTCAACAATCCTTCTCCATGCCAATCTGTCTGTTGCCATATTCAAATTAGTCACTTTCATTTTCCTTAGATTGTTCATTGTGTCATCCTCCCATCTGATCTTCGGTCTTCCTACAGCTCTGCCTCCTATAGGTTTCCATTTGTAGTCTTTTGACCAGTCTCTGATCATCCATTCTTATTAAATGTCCAAGCCAACCAATTCTGAGAGATCTTATATGGTTTACTATGTTCTGATTTTTGATTAATTTGTTTAGTTCGTTATTTGTTTTGATTCTCCAACAGTTATCAGTTCCTCTATTTGGTCCAAATATTCTTCTTAAAATTTTCCTTTCAAAAATTAGTAATTTCTGTTTTATTGTTTCTTTTAGGACCCAAGTTTCACAAGCATATGTAACTACTGGTCTAATGAGCGTTTTGTATAACCTTATTTTTGCAGTTTTGATATTTAATTTGCTTTTAAATAAGGTTCTATTTGCAAAATAAGCTTTATTCCCATTTACCAATCTTTCTTTAATTTCCTCTTCTAATCTATTATGTCCATTTACTTTGATACCAAGCATTTAAATGATTCTGTGTTAATTTGTATATCATCAATTTGTAGATTTTCAGATTTTCTATTGTGATTACTACTTTTTAAATATTTTGTTTTCTCTTGATTTATTATTAGACCAAATTTTTTTAGATTCCTCTTTGAATTTTGTGAAGGTTTCACACAACGCTTGTCTGGTTCTTGCTGTAATCAGTATATCATCTGCATAAGCTATACATTGTTTAAGTTTTGTTGTAACATTTCCCCTTAATTTCATTTTCTTAAATATGGTTGGTATCTAATGTCGAGCACTTGATAATGAAATCATTCGCTCTCTTGCACTCCAATATTTAGCAGAAAGGCTGGTCTCTTCTACAAAAGCTGGACAACGGAGGAGATGGTTTCTTTCCATATCTTCATTTAAATTGCAAAAAGGGCATTTAGGTGAATCTGTTATGCCAATTCTGTGTAGGTGTTTATTCAAGCAGTCATGTCCCATTAGCAGTCTGAATGTTGCTACTGCAGATTTTCTTTGTAATGTAGTAATGTCATAAGCTTGTAGATTTTCCTATTCCTTTCCAGATGTTTTGGTGGTGTATTCTTCTCTAAGTTTATTGATGTATTTATTTGAGATAATTCTTTTGATAGAGTGAAAGGAAACTGGAGTAGAAGTTGGGTTTGAAACAATTTTGCTACCCTTCTTGGCCAGAAAATCGGCTATTTCATTGCCTGTCACTCCACAATGGGCCGGAATCCATTGAAGTACAACTTTTTTTATGTAGACGGGATAACTTTTATCATTTTGTGACATTCAATAATTTTGATGTTTTTGGGTGTTGTGTCTCGTTTTCTTAAATATATATTCAACGATTAAGCCGAATACGGTAGCTGAGAGGGGTCTCCTTGTTTCACTCCTGTTTTAATATTGAAACTTTCTCTTAGTTTATTGTTGATTTTTACTTTAGCAGTTGTATCTATTAAAGTTAAGGATATCAACTGAATTAATTTGTGTGGTACTTGATAATATTTAAGGCATTCAATTATTTGTTTTCTATTGACAGAATCAAAAGCCTGTGTGTAATCTATAAAATATTATGTAGATCTACTTTGTGTTCATAACACTTTTCAAAAATTTGCTGTACAATGAATATATTGCCTTTCGTTGATCTTTTTTCTCTGAAGCCCATTTGATAGCCTTCAAGTTTGCTATGTATTTTTTCAATCAATCTTTTATTGAGTAATATGGCAAAAATTTTATAAGCTATGTTCAGAAGAGTTATTGGTCTGTAGTTGGCACATGTCATTCTATCACCTTTCTTGTGTATATGGTAAGATTAAACCCTTTTTCCATTCTTCAGGCAACTTACATTCATTCCAAATTTCTTGAATTATAATTGAATAGTCTTTACTTATTTTAGGAATTCTCAATGAGGTATATGCATTAAGGTAGAATTTTTTATCACTCACCTCATATTGATAATATGAGGTGAGTGATAAAAAATTCTACCTTAATGAATAGTCTTTGTTTTAATGTCCTTCCACCAAATTTTATTAGTTCTGGCAGGATATTATCTGGGCCCGGTGCTTTCATATTTTTAAATTTATTTATTATATGACAGATTTCATTAAAGTTTGGTGACTATTTCTTCGGAGATTGTAAAGGCACTCTCATTTGAAGCTCGTGTTGTCAAGACTCCATCCTCATCAGACAGCAGGCGTATACAGGATACCATGCAGTTGTGGAAAAGTGTATATAGGCACCACTAAACGCAGCATCGCAATCAGACTTAAGGAGCATGAAACAAATGGATAAGTCGGCAGTAGCAGAACACTCTTTACTTGATGGCCACAGAGTACAATACCAGAATAGACATATTATCTAACTGCACACAATATTTTACCCGTCTACAACGAGAAGCCACTGAAATATTCAAACATAAAAACAGTTTCAATAGAAAAGAAGAATCATTAAAAGTCAACAAAGTATGGATACTGGTTCTAAAAAACGCAAAATGTAAACATCTACAAGTACAGTCGACTAGACTATCAAACAGCAATCTCATTGGAACAATGAAGTCCCTACTGCTGACCAATCAGAAGGCAGATATTACGTACAGTCGACTAGACCATCAAACAGAAATCTCATTGGAGCAATGGAAGTCCCTAACGCTGACCAATCAGAAGGCAGATATAACTTACGAACACATCGTGGTGAACGTATAAATAGGACAGACAGTGGACAGAATTGCCAGTCTCAAGACAACCCTTGAGGATGCCAGATGCAGTCTCTGGTGAAACATTGGGGAATTACAAGCCTCACGACCATGGTCTACAGCCCGAAAATCTTAATCAAGATCATAGCAACTCCAGCAGTGAAAGTCTACGTGAATACATTAAGAGGCTTGTTTTAATTATAAAATGACTAATTAGAAGTCCTTGGCGTTTCACATCCAAATAATATAACTGTTATTCTCCAAGTTATATTATATGGTTGCGAAACATGGACTCTTATTTTTCTTCTTCTTCTTTCAAAGTATTAGGCCAAGGCCTTTTACGATCCTATAGAAAATTTTCCCTCCAGCATTTCATAGGTCGGCCCAGTAATCTTCGTCCTCTTGGTATACAATTATAAACAGCTTTGGGGATCCGATTTGAACTCATTCTTTCTAGATGGTGTTTCCAATTTAGTTGGTACTATTAAATTAATATTGAGAAGCTAAAGCTATTACTATGATAGAAATAAGTAAATTAATGAACACAATTAGATTATTGTAAATCAATGGTAAAGAGAAAATTTTTTTCCTGAACCAGGAATCGAACCCCGAACCTTTAGCTTTCCGTGCTAATGCTCTGACCACTGAGCTAATCCAGGCTTCATTCCCATCCAAGCAGAAATCCTTCCTTTACCTTACTCTACTGGTCCCACATTCAATTGCAATGAATCATCATTCACGAATACATAATGAATGGCTTCTACCTGAAGAAGAATGAAGAGACTTTTTCTCTTTACCATTGATTTACAATAATTTAATTGTGTTCATTAATTTACTTATTTCTATCATAGTAATAGCTTTAGCTTCTCGATATTAATTTAATAAATAATGCTATAGCTGTGTGGAGTCCCTTCATGTCTTCTTCAGCTAGAAGTCATTCATTGTGTATTTGTGAATGATGATTCATTGTAATTGAATGTGGGACCAGTAGAGGAAGGTAAAGGAAGGATTTCTGCTTGGATGGGAATGAAGCCTGGATTAGCTCAGTGGTCAGAGCATTAGCACAGAAAACTAAAGGTTCGAGGTTCGATTCCCGGTTCTGGCAAAAATTTTTCTCTTTACCATTGATTTACAATAATTTAGTTCCAAAATTGGCATAGTCTTCAATTCTTTTAAGATATCGGTGTTCCTTTTCCGACTCCACCTGGTGTAACCCACTGTTCTGCGCATGAATCTCATTTCACAAGCCGTTATTCTGCTTTCATGTTGTCTTTTCAGTGTCTGTGCTTCACTACCATAGGTCAACATTGGTCTAGCCAGTGTTACATAAACGTAATCTGGTGTTTTTTTGTACAAGGGATAGTTTTATAACTTGATTAATAATTCCCAAACTTTTATTATAACTAGTAATTTTTTCAGGGATATCCTTTTCATCCCAGATAGAGAGATAATATCCAAGATATTTAAATTGATTAGATCTCTCTAAAATTTTATTGTGGAGACAGATTTTACTTTGTATGGGGTCTTTCCCATTAAATGCCATAATTTTTGTTTTGTTAATTGATATTTCCATACTAAATTTGGCACCTATTTTTTGTAAATCATTTTCGAAAAGTGCCAGAAGAGCTAAATCATCTGCAAAAAGAATAGCATCGAGTTTAAGGATCCTATTGATGGGTATATATCCTCGTTGTGTTTTCCTCCATTCGTTTATTAATTTATTCATATATATAATGAAAAGCACCGGTGAAAGTCCACATCCCTGTCTTACTCCAGTGTTAATCTTTTCCCAAGAAGATAATCTGCCATCTTCTTTAACAGAGATTAACATCTTTATAGGTGTTGAAGATATTAGTAACATATTGTTGTGGAACGTTATCATCAGCTAAAATTTGTAGTAATATGTTCCTGTCTACTTTGTCAAAAGCCTTATGAAGTCAACGAAGGCGATATGAGTTTCTATATTGAATTCCTTGTGCTTTTCTAATAGTAGTTTTAGAGTGAAGAATCCATCTGTACAAGATCTACCCTTTTTGAATCCATTCTGCTCTTCTCCAATTATATTTTCATAATTTTTTTAAATTTATTCTTAATTGTATTAACATAAATTTTATATCCAGAGTTCAACAAGCTAATTCCACAATAGTCATCTTTGATTTGGTGACTTCCTTTTTTGAAGATTGGTATTACAATGGATTTGTTCCAGTTTTATGATGGTTCTTGTCCTTCCCATATCATATTAAGGAGAATAAGAAATCTGTCTAAAATTTTTTTAGTTAAAATTTAAATAATTCTTGATTAATGTGGTCTTCTCCGGGGTCTTTGTTACTTTTTAATGATTTAACAACATTAGTTAATTCATCTATAGAAATTTGTTCTAAAGCAGTGTTATTAGAGATTGGTATTTGTAATAAATCATTCTTTTGTGTCCATAAATGATGAAAGTAGTTAAGCCAAGATTCTTTAGATATACAATTTAAATGTGCATTTTCTTTTGAATCATTATTTAAATTTTTTAAAACTTTATATATTTTTGGTTGAGGCCTAGTGATATTTCCAAAACTGATACAAATTATTCCCAGCTTTGTCTATGTTTTTTGCAAACTTCATTTTTAGCTATGGCTCTCTTCCTATGATACTCTACTTTATCTTCATTTTTTTTTGTAGACAAGAATTTTTTGTATGCTTCACACTTTTTTTTTATGTTTTCATCCCATATCCATAGTCCTTTTTTTCGATTCCATTTAGTATTGATACCCAGGCTTTCATTTGCTGCTTGTGTCAAAATAATTTGTAGAGCAAGCCATTCTTCTTCAATATTTTCGCCAACTGGTATTTCTTGAACTAGACGATCTAATCTGCATTTGTATAGCCAAGTAATAGTGAGATCTCGGAAAAGACTTACTTTATAAGTATGGTCCACATTTTCAAATTTTATATTATTAATTTTATTTTTCCACCTCGGCGGCATACGAATTGGGAGGAAAGGAGATAAGAAGTATTTGAGAATAAAATTCTTAGGAAAATTTGTGGACCGAAGAGAGACGAACTTACAGGTAAATGGAGAAGACTACATAACTGTGAACTACAGTCTTTATAGGAAGCCAGATATGACAAGAACGGTTAAGTCTCATAGACTGTGATGAGCAGGACACGTGGCACGAACGGGGAATGAAAGATGTGCATGGAAGCTTCTTGTAGAAAAACGCCCAGTTGGTAGACCAAGAATGAGGTGGGAGAATAACATTAACCATGATTGAGGGAAGTAGATTACACAGGGAATGAATGGAAAACATTAGCTCAGGATAGGGATGTATGGAGAACTTATGTCCGCATGGCCATAAACCTACGGATTCGATAGTGCCAGTAAGTTAGAGTTAGTTAGGTGGCAGAACTGCCAGTTGAGCTTGTATTTTTGTATCATAATTAATCTCATATTTACATAGAAACTTTAGCATTAATGTGATCATATAAATGTATGACATGAATACAAGATTCACATATCCTTTTCCAATAGCAACAGAACATTAATATACATTTTTTACACAAGAAAGAAAACTAAATAATTTATAACCTGTAAGTTCTCAGAACATATAAAGATAATATAGTAATAATACAATTAGAACTTTCTTTCACATTTCAGTTAATTTACTATTTGTATCCAAATATTTTCTTTAATCAAATTGTCTTTACATAACTGATGGTTTTTGTTATATAGGCATCAATTATTTTGGAACAATCAAATGACTCCATTTCTCTTTTTTTTGTCTTGCTGTGCAAAGTGATAGTGTTTATTCCTCTGGAATCCCACTACACGAACATGAAATGAAAGAAAAAATAAACAACATGAAATCCTAGAATTTGCTAGCTTTGGTGTTGGTTTGAACTTTTATAGGAAAAATCACTATGAGGTTTAATTTAGGATTTAAATTAAAATTCTATCTTTGCAAATGGTGGCTTCTTTAGTTAACACATTCAGTACAGTAAACCAGTTAAGGCGTTTAAAGAGACTATAGTGTATGCGGCCATCGGTCAGTTAACTCGTTTTAGAGCGGGCGCGAACAAACCGTGTTTATATTCAGCGCCCAAATATTGTGTTGGCGTAGTATGTCTTGGAGATCATAGATGGCATGTAAATGTACATTTTCTATTCCCGTTTGACATGTTTAACCTTGGTGAATCCCCTTTTATTTTTAAAACAAACAACACATGGAATTCGTTCACCCAAACTTGCTCCAATGCAGTCGTATATGTTTCTCATTATCGCACTGTTGTTTGTGCGTGAGTGAAACCATGGCAAAAGAAAAATCTCTCACTGAAGAAGAATTAGTGAATATTTTGTATAATGATTCAGGTGATGGACTGATTCCTGAATTAGAAGATTCACAAAGTGAAAGTGAAGATGAACTTCCACTTCCTGAAATTGATATGCTGATACCATGTGATGTCAATCACCCAAGTTATTTCACCATCAAATCCTACTAGGATATCTCCTTTAGGTATGTACAAAATTTGAATTTTCTAGAACTAATAGTTTGTGAATAATGGTCTATTTTCTGAAGTGCCACGAAAAGGGTAGCTGGGGTATTTAAATGGCTGGCCTGTGGGTTTAAATGCCCTGCTCAGTGCCTGGTACTGAATGTGACACATAAGACATTTATTGGGAATTTAACACTACTTTATAAAGCGAGTAGGGCTTCTACTGACATTTTTATTATTAATTTAACACTTCTCACTGAAAGATAAATTATATTTGAAGAGTTGGTAGAGCACTTGGCCCGGAAAGCCAAGGGTCCCGGGTTCGAGTCTCGGTCTAGGCGACGATTTTTCTCTTCAAATATAATTTATCCTTCAGTGAGAAGTGTTAAATTAATAATAAAAAGTCAATAGAAGCCCTACTGGCTTTATAACGTAGTGTTAAATTCCCAATAAAATGTCTTCTTAACTAAGAAGCCGCCATTTGCAAAGATAGAAGCAAAGGTTTCAAGTATTTGGCACGAGGGAATGCAACGTATATAAGAGAAAAATTTGAATCGTGTTATATTGTTCAAGTGAACTGCTTCTTGCTCTCTCTGTTATCGGTATACCAATAGAGGGAGCAAGAAACAGTTCTCCTGAACGACATGACAGTCTATGTAATATTACTAGGGCAAGGCATTTAATGACCTATAAATTGGTAAAAATTTATGACCTAAAAAATGACCAATAAAATTAAAAAAATGAATAAGAAGTTAAGAATTACCAATAAAAATACTATTTATTAGATAGAGTACTCACTTGATTACTGACTTATATAAAATTTAACTTAACATCAAAATATTAAAAAAAAAAAAAGTATTAAAAATACATATTAGAGTACCTTTTATGGAAGAAAATCCATTTCAATTACACAATTCACTTTTACAACAATTTTCAATTGCAGTTAACAATCAAAATAGGGGTAGAAGCTAGCATAAGCTCTAAGAAATTGAATAAAATTCCTAGAAGTGGGAAAGTTCATTAAACCACATACCTTGAAATATAAGGCAGTAGTTAGCAAAATGTCTACTTAATTCCAAAAAATTGTATTGACAAGGAAAAATACTGAATTATAATAAAAAAAATATCAAATCAAATACAAATAATGCCACAGCCTTCCGGAAAAGTGTAAAAAATGCTCAAAATGGCCTAAAAATTGCCAAAAAATTATCTATCCCTAGAAAAGTTAAGAAAATGCAAAAAATGCCCTAATGAATTGCTTTTATTTAAGAATTAAATTAATGTTTTTATTACCTCATCTCATATCCTTTTTCTTCTATACTGCAGTTTCGGAGCTTATCTCCATCGTCAGTAGCCTCTGGTTGGCCGGTGTTATGTCGTTTCTTGGCGGTTTTCTTCTTACTTTTATCGGTGGACTGATGAACCTCTGGATCAGGTCAAAATTTGCGGGAGTTTCAAAATTCATGAGTTTGACCAGATCCAGAGGTTCATCAGTCCACCGATAGAAGTAAGAAGAAAACCGTCAAGAAACGACATAACACCGGTCGACTGACGATGGAGATAAGCTCTGAAACTGCAGTATAGAAGAAAAAGGATATGAGGTGAGGTAATAAAAACATTAATTTAATTCTTAAATTAAACCTCATAGTGTTCTTTCCCTGTGAAAGTTAAATGCTTTTATATAATCTGTTTTTTAATGTCATACATTTTCATATATGCAAGCAATGTTTCAACCATAAGAAAAAGATGCAAAATCATTAATTGCCTTGCCCTAGATATTACTGAAGATGAAACCAGTATAATTAGAAGACTGGATATGAGGTGAGGTGTAAAGAATTTAAATTTAAATCTTTGGTGTTTAGTGTTCATGTTATTTTTAACAAAAACCATTGTCATTAGCTCAATTAAATAAGGTGTTTGCAAGCTTTTGCATTAATGTTAATGGGCCTTTAAGCCCATAAACAACATAAATTATTATTATTTAATTTTAGGAAGTTATATTTTGAGGTTATTTTAATTATATTATTTTTAGTCTGGACATCTTACCTCAATATTAATGTTGATTTGTGAATGAACATTAATATTGAGGTAAGATGTCCAGACTAAAAATAATATAATTATAACATAAATTATGATGCACTGCCAAGTTACATTTGAATTTTGTGGGTGGCAGCAAGACTCATGATTTAATAGAAGTTAGAATCAGGTTGCATGTAGACAGCAAACGACCTCTCTAGATGTGCTTTTGGGAAAAGTTATTTTCCTGATGCATTGATTCTAGAATAATCCGAGTCTCATGGCTTCCAATTCCAATCAAAAAAAATCTAGACTGGTATCAAAATTATTCCAACCCTCGATGAGATGCGAAGATTGGACTGGCCAGTTGTATTCTGGTGGTGGAACAGTGAAAGTGTGGTAGAGCGACGAATAAGTAAATGTGTTAAATGAAACCATCAGCAAGTGTGAAGAACTGGAATATAAAGTAACTTTGTTTTTTTTTTTTATTTCACTCACCTCATACTTCATAACTCCTCGCAAACCCAGGGCTTCGTCACATCATTTGTGACATTCTCAATGCTGTGTCACGTTCACAACTGACGTCCGACTGCCTTCTATCCTGCAGACTGACCTCCGCGCCATCTGATGGCTGACCGATGAACTTCCAAATCAGTCCTCTCTCCTTATAACCGGGTATTTCAAAATTCATAGTTGTATTTTCATTCTTGCATATGGAAATTTTTTCCCAAATTGTGAGTTCCTTCGGTTTTTCCAATTGTTTAAGTAATTTTGTTTTGGTTTCTATTCTATATTTTTCTGACCAGGCATGTGCAGCTATTGCAGATTTTTCCGTTTCTCCATTTTTTCTGAGGTGTTCCTTTAATCTTGTATTTAGATTCCTTTTTGTTTTTCGTATGTATATCTTTTCATAATCTTTACAATTAATTTGATAAATTCCCGATTTTTTGCAGTCTTCAATCTTTTCATTTTCATTGGTTTTTATTAAATTACCTAAGCTGTAATCATTTTTCGGTGCTAATTTAATGTTGAATTTGTTGAAGGCAGTCGGACGTCAGTTGTGAACGTGATACATCATTGAGAATGTCACAAATGATGTGATGAAACCCTGGGTTTGCGAGGAGTTATGAAGTATGAGGTGAGTGAAATAAAAAATAAACAATATTAAAAAATTAAAATTCATCGGAGAACATATTGTTTAAACAACTCATCTCATAGAATTCATGCTTCCATGATATCGCGATTTCAAACATAGTCATGTTTGTCAGCCATAACTCCGACTCGGAGTTATGGCTGACGATGAACATGACT
Organism: Diploptera punctata; assembly: GCA_030220185.1. Classification (NCBI taxonomy): domain Eukaryota; kingdom Metazoa; phylum Arthropoda; class Insecta; order Blattodea; family Blaberidae; genus Diploptera; species Diploptera punctata. The sequence goes on along the minus strand of JASPKZ010003860.1, from coordinate 932,227 downwards.
ATGTTTGAAATCGCGATATCATGGAAGCATGAATTCTGAGGTGAGTTGTTTAAACAATATGTTCTCCGATGAATTTTAATGATTATACCTCATAATGTTTACTTCCCAACATTAATTAAATATAATATTAAAAAACCTCATAGTGTTACTTCCTATCTACATAACTTATAAAGTAACTGTTTGTAATAGACTCTCTTATTAACTTATTTAAGTTATGTTGATAGGAAATAAAGAGAAAAACACATCATAAAAATTGCGAAGGATAATGGTTTTCAAGAGAAGATGATACACAAGAAAATAAATAAATTTAAGAACAAAAATCATTAATGAAAGTACTCTTCAGACAGATAAAAATATTGGTAAAAAATTCAAGAAGTTCACATAGCATCCTTTAGTATTTGACAAATTAAAAAAATCTTCCAACAAATTCAACATCAAATTAGCACCGAAAAATGATTACAGCTTAGATAATTTAATAAAAACCAACAAAAATGAAAAGATTGAAGACTGCAAAAAATCGGGAATTTATCAAATCAATTGTAAAGATTGTGAAAAGATATACATAGGAAAAACAAAAAGGAATCTAAATATAAGATTAAAGGAATACCTCAGAAATGTTAAAAATGGAGAAACGGAAAAATCTACAATAGCTGCACATGCCTGGTCAGAAAAACATAGAATAGAAACTAAAACAAAATTACTTAAACAATTGGAAAAACCGAAGGAACTCACAATTTGGGAAAAAATTTACATATGCAAGAATGAAAACACAATTATGAATTTTGAGATACCCAGTTATAAGGAGAGGGGATTGATTTGGAAGTTCGTCGGTCAGTCATCAGATGGCATGGACGTCAGTCTACAGGATAAAAGGCCATTGGAGTCAGTTGTGAACATGACACAGCACTGAGAATGTCGCAAATGATGTGTCGAAACCCCGAGTCTGAGAGAAGTTATGAAGTATGAGGTGAGTGAAAGAAAAAATGAACAATATCTCTTATTAAGTGTTTGTAATAGACTCTCTTATCAGAAAATTATTTGTGTATATAAAATCAAGTAGTGAGAAATCAATAAAGAAAATTTTGTGTGAAGTTCTGTGAAATTAATTTCAAGAAACTTGGCCTATACTTAAATATTACTATGCATGGGACAATACATTTAATAAAATTATTATAGTATGAAGTAAATCAATCAATCAGTGAAACTTCAGTCCATGGCCTCTCCAACTGCTTTCGTCCAAATGTAGTGAATGTGTATTAGAATACATAGTAACTAACATATTTCCATGGAACTCAAGAAATTGATAATCAAATTAACTAATGAGTGATTTATGTATAAAGAAATACAACTTACCTATCTTCACGACTTCTCTCCCGGTAATCACGTTCCCTCTCTCTGCTACGTGACCTGTCCCTTGGATAACTGTCTGCATAATAACGATCTCTGTCTCGCTCCCTTTCTCTTTCCCTGCTGCGTTCCCTATATTCTCGATCTCGGCTACGAGAACGCTCTCTGCGTCTTCGCCGATGCTCTCTTTCACGAGGCGAACGAGATCTTTCTGCATTAAGAAGCATATTAACAGTAAATTATGCCAAGAAATTTAATATTAATACATGACATACAGAAATAAACAATTAACATTAACATTTAATTTTAGGAAGTGATATTTTGAGGTTATTTTAATTATATTATTTTTAGTCTCATCATCTTACCTCAATATTAATGTTGATTTGTTCTTGGATATGTTTCAAAACAATTCTGTTTTATCGTCCAATTCAGGTAGAATTGTTTTGAAACATGTCCAAGAACAAATCAACATTAATATTGAGGTAAGATGAGACTAAAAATAATATAATTAAAATTAACACCACAATTTTAGTATATAAAATATGAAAAACTTACCTCTTCGTGCTGATCCATAACTTTTTGTCTCGACCCCATGTAATGTATCCTGAAGGGAACTAATCAATATCTTGCAGCGGTCATCATTTGCAACTTTGGATTGTTTTATCAGAGATATTGCAGTCACTAATGTTTCAATAGCACTTGCATATTCACCTGTAAACAAATATAACTTTAATTATGATAGGCCTATTTGTTTTTGCTTCAATTGCAAGTGAAACATATGTAAAAAGATTTTTTTTAGATTGTCTTAAGACGTTTAATGAAATTTCCTCTACATTTCATTAAAATAAATCCTTATGTAGCCACGAAGGTGGATTTAATAGTAATATTATATAGATTATTAATTTGATTTTGGCTCTAAGATGTGCACACATCGCCCATCCACACTTTGAATACTGTGACTAAATATATGTAATGATCTAACCCAATGGTCAGCAACTGGCAGACTGCGGTCCAAGTCTGGACTGCGGAAGGAAAGGACCGGACTGCAGAAGATAAAAACTGTTAAAGCTGATATTATTCAACAATTCAAATGTTTAGAACAGATCTAAAATTGTTCAATATTTCAAATGTCTATCAGTGGATTCGTCTAATGTAAAATATACTGGTTTTCACCTTCTACTTGACTGATCTGTTTTAATTTTTCTTCATACAGAGGTTGAAGGTATGATTTTCATCTGGGACAGACTTCCCAGTATATTTCTCCAAATATGCTTTCATATTAGGGTTGTTAAGTTTGGAAAGAGGAATACCACATGCCACAAATGTCTCTGCTGTATCATTAAAAAACAATTTATTAAACTTGAAGGCAGTGCCTCGCCAATAAACTGTTGTCACAATACACATTTACTGCTTTGTAGTTCCTTATTTTTTGTGTTTTGCACTACCTATATGCTGCAGAACACGATTCTGTTGGTGTCTTTCATCAATTGTTAATGAAATATCACAAAGAATGCACCTCATAACAGATCTGTTACTCTGAATTCCATCTGCACTAAACTGTTTTACAAAATCATATAGTATGTAGGAGTTCACATTCGGTTTTGGCAAACTGTATATTGGTCACTCAGGAAAATAGCAGACCACAGAAGTCAAATATTATTTAGAAATGAAACATTTGTTTATGCACTCAACAATTTCCCTTGCTTAAACAATAGCTTTCGCATAACTGTGGTGCAAGAAGGTGCGAACTAATTTAAAAGGAATAGCCTAACGGGACAACACTAAAGTGGATGTAATATGATGTGACTGATACCACACATCGTTACCAACCCTTGAAGAAATGTAAAGAAAAAATAAATATACACATTATTTTGGGAATACAATGCTGCTAAGAGACCAAAAAAAAAAAAAAAAAAAAGTTTAAAAAGTGCAAAATGTGCTTGCATTGATAAAATGGTGAAAAAAAGTGATAGAATTGAAAAAAGGTGCAACTAAAACATGTTTAGGGGCATTTATTTAATGTTTTCTTTGCAAGTCAAGCTAATTTGAGCACTATGGTAACAAAATAACATTAAGGTGCAGCACCTAAAATTCCTAGCTCTACTCATAATCCTTTCCTTCCTTAAAGTAAGAGTCCGTGTTTCGCATCCATTAGAAAAATAGTTTTATATATTTTCAGTTTAACGTTTTTTTGAAAGGAGAAATTTGTGATTATTGTTCCTAGGACTTTAGCCACTTCCTCAAAATTTCCCTCATTTGTCATTAGCTGTCCATTTCGATTATATAATATATTTCTATGTGTGGCAATCTATTTAGTTTTATTAATATTTACTTCCAATCCCAATTTCTTAGTGTTACTCATCATCAGCATAAACTAACAGCTTATTAATACCATTGAGTTGTAGGCCGTCTCCATCCTCTAAAGATTTGATGGCATGCTCTAGTACAAAATTAAATAGTAGAGGGGATAGTGCATCTCCTTGTTTCAACTCATTGTGAATTTCAAAAGTATCCGAAAACTGTTTTTTCTACACGCAGAATATGAGGTGAGTCAAAATAACCAGCTCATTAATAATTAATGTAAATTAATATACACCTGTAAGCAATGGACAATACAACTAAAGAGAAAAAAATTCTGCCTGAATTGGGATTTGAATACAAGAAAAAAAATTGTTTCTAGGGTTGAGTAATCCAACAATAGAGATCTGACACATGAAGGAGGTCTTGAGTTCAAATCCCAGTTCAAGCAGAAAATTTTCTCTTTAATACTGCCTGTAAATAAATATAATTTAATTCTTCTTCTTCTTCTTCCTTCCAAGTATTAGGCCAAGGCCTGTTACGATCCTATAGAAAATTTTCCCTCCAGCGTTCTCGTATAAGACTTGAAAGCATAATAATAGTCCCTTCGATTGGTTGCTGGTCAAAGGAAGGCAAGACCAGTGTTGGGGCTGCCATCTTATAGCCTCTGGTCAGGCTTTTCTGGAGAAGAAAAGAAAATAAAGGAAAGAAGAAATGGAAGAAAGGAAAAACTCCCTAGCCGTCGGATGCCCTAATAGCATCGGGGTCGAAAAAACAGGAGTTAACCAAGAGAGGTTAGATAGTAAAGTTAAAAGAGTGCAAAACACAAGTAAGTGGAAGAAATGTTTTGCTCAGCTTGGGCACCTTGTGGTCGCCATCCACATTAAATTTAAAATCTGTCAATTTTTGTCAAAAATGTTACCTGCAGCAGCATCAGAAACTGCCCGTGCAATGGCTGAACTAGAAACTGTGCGGTTACGTCCCATTATTTCTTCAAATTCTGCTTCACTTAATGGTGGAGGGCCTTCAGTTCTGTGTTCAGGTGGTGGTGCTCCATACTGTGGCTGAAACCCACAACATAAACATCAATTATTCAAGTTTGCAATTGTATTGACTTAGTTTACTTAGGAAAAAGTTTCCTGCAAAGAACTCAACTTAAGAATCTAAGCTAAGATGATGGTTTGATCGGAGTAAAAAATCAGTATCTTATTTCCCGAGAAATAAGTAGCATTTTTAATAATGAGTGGAGAACATATTTTAATCGACTCACCTCATACATTTTCAAACTTCTTTGATACCGATGGTTTCAGACAATATCATGTCCATCATCGGTCATGGCGTCCACTGATGAAATTCCGTGATTGTTGATTTCTTTAGTGACATCACCTCTTGTGCTGCCATCTTTCGTTGGGATTATAAACTTTGTAATTAAATTTTTATCCACCAGAATATCGAAATTCATAGATCGATATTTATTCTTCTGAATAAATATCATTTCCCAAATTGTCAATTCCAACGGTTTATCCAACTGTTTTAAAAGTTTTGCTTCTTTTTCAATTTTATGATGTTCTAGTAAACTATGTGCAGCTATTGCTGATTTTTCAATTTCACAATTTTTAATATTTCTAAAATGTTCTTTAGTGCATGTTTCTAAATTTAGTAAATTTAAGTTGAGTTCTTTGCAGAAAACTTTTTCCTAAGTAAATTTCTAAATTTAGAAACATGCACTAAAGAACATTTTAGAAATATTAAAAATTGTGAAATTGAAAAATCAGCAATAGCTGCACATAGTTTACTAGAACATCATAAAATTGAAAAAGAAGCAAAACTTTTAAAACAGTTGGATAAACCGTTGGAATTGACAATTTGGGAAATGATATTCATTCAGAAGAATAAATATCGATCTATGAATTTCGATCTTCAGGTGGATAAAAATTTAATTACAAAGTTTATAATCCCAACGAAAGATGGCAGCACAAGAGGTGATGTCACTAAAGAAATCAACAATCACGGAATTTCATCAGTGGACGCTATGACCGATGATGGACATGATATTGTCTGAAACCATCGGTATCAAAGAAGTTTGAAAATGTATGAGGTGAGTCGATTAAAATATGTTCTCCACTCACTATTAATGATATAACCTCATAATGTTTACTTCCCGATATTAATTTAAATATAAGTAGCATTTTATTTTAACATTACTCTTTAACACAAAAGGTCATTAGCATTGGAATTCAAATCTGGGCATTGGAAAGGCCAATAAATTTTGTTGAAGTGAATAGTCATAAGATCTTGTATCTTGTAAGCCCATGTTTCCCTTAACAGAGATTTAGGCGCTCTCCCCTTAAAAGGAAGAATTTGAACCATATTAATTTAGTTACACTTGTTTTCATACAGATATCATTTGAGTGGTCCGTGGTCAGCGTTTCGCCTCACACTGACATCTAGGAAACCAAGGTTTCTCCTGCTTCTCCCTGTCAAAACTTCATTCCACCACTTCTCCATACTCATGCCATCCATTTCATTTCATCTGCTCCTATAATGGTGTGCAGGCCTGGTCAGTGGAATCCACATGTATATTATAGACCTTCAATAATAAGGGTTTCATTTCATCCTTAGACCTGGCATTATGCCAGAAACAAGAAGTGGTTTTACTTTACTAGTAACTTTATATTTTTGTGTCATAATTTTCATATTTTGGAACAATATTCTACATGCAATTCTTCACTGTTTAAGATATATCAGTGGCAGTGATTTCCTGCTTCTGTGCTAAATGGGTTATTGCCAGTCTAATCTATATATTAATACATGAAGGAAAAACTTTGTACCCCCTTTAAGCACACTGCATGCATGGAGGAATGTGATATTTGGCATAATTAAAGTTCATATAGAGAAGGAGTGCAGAAAAATAAAATTTATGTATAGTGGTCAAGGCAGGAAGCCTTGGCACTTGCGTTGGTTCGAGTCTCCATGGGGGAAGAAATGTTCTCACGGTATTTCTCAGCCGGTATGGGACCGGTGCCCACCCAGCATCGTGAGGCATTTGGGTAGCTACAATAAGTAGCGGTTCCAGGTTGAAAAAAGCTATAACGATTGGGAGACTTGACATGCTGACCACGTGTCACCCCTACACTGGCTTGATGATCGTCTACCTATGTGATTGACACGTGGATGTGAGGCCAGCAACCAGCAGGTAGGCTAAGGGCCTTCTAGGCCTGTTGCGCCAGGAGAAAAAGGTGTTACAAATAAATTAAATTAAAAAAAATAAATATAAAATAAAATAAATTGTCTCTAAGGAATTTGTGTGTATTACCCATTCATTTACTACATTCATACTGAAAGTGCATTGTTGCAAAAAAGAAAATTGTCAGTAGCAACATGAATTGACTTATTCTCGGGTTTTTTTTATTAGTGGTTTAAAAAAAAGAGTACATTTTATTATTTAAATTTAAATTAAACCCTGTCTAATCTTCAGTAATTTCATTACATTTTTTATACTTACATATTCGCACCTACTTCAATTATTCCTCGACATAGAACATTGACGGGTCGCAGTGAGAGACAAAGAGGAAGGGATATATATTCCCGTATACATAATAATAGGCCAAATGCAAATTTAAATAGTATACAAATGTCAAATGACACATTATTGTTTTTAAATATGGCTTAGCCAAGCTATACCACATATTTCCTATAGATTGTATTTTTAAAATAAATAGAAAATTAATGCGTAATGATGTATTTGTGACAAACTAAAAAAATTAATGAACTGAGGTCGAATTTTGACCGCTGGGCGACCATTAGTAACTAATAAATCTATTAGTGAAATCTCTCTATTTATTAGTTATTAACTTGAAAACCTCATAATGTTATTTCTCATAATTAATTTATGAAATATTGCCAGTTTCTCTATTAGAGTTATAAAAGAAGATGAATTCTCACCTGAGAAGCAGGTGGTGGGCCATAACCATGTGGTGGACCATGTGGAGGAGGAGGCCCTTGATGAGGTGGACCCTGATGTGGTGGACCACCACCTTGTTGGAAAAGGCAGGATTAACATGTGGTGCTGGTGGACCTTGAGGTGGGCCACCATGTACCGGAGGACCTCCATGACCAGGTGGTGGACCGCCAGGCCCTGAAATAAAATCAAAAACATCACATTAAACTATATAACATTTATCAACATCTTAAAAGGCTATGGTGTATAATGTATTTTTTTATAGTTACATTTGGAAATTTTATAATTATTCGGCTGGAATTAATGTTGGAAACTTTCAAATGAATTCTCAGGTGGGTGTGTAAAGAGATCCCAAAATTGTGAAAAATGAGTTGTCTAGAGCTCATCTCAGCTATCTGTGAAGTAACAGATTAAAGTTAAATTCTGGACAATTCTTGTTGGTCCAGTGAATGTATACCAGGTGAGGAGCTTGATTGACGGACGTGAAGGAGAGGATCATTTGTGTTCAGACTATGATATTTTTAACAAGTCGAGTTACTATTTATACATGTGAAAGCAAGCAGAACTGTACAGCAGGACATGTTCATCTCATGGAGAATAGACGTATCCCAAAGAAAATTCTCTATACAACTAATGGGTGCAGAAGAAGGGTGGGAAGACTGAAGAACAGATGGATTGATGCTGTGGGTGAGGATGCAACGACAATATCATAAATTTGGGAATTTTTAACATTATGAGGTTTTATTAATAAGAATAAAATTAATTGTGAATTCTTCTTACTTCATACTTCTATGTTTTTTAAACACAGCACCGCAGTATCAGCGACCATCGTCACCATCATCAGCTGTTTTCACGAGTGTCAATTTATTTCTTTTGCCGGTAATTATCCAAACTGCCATCTGGTGTTCTTTTGAAGAATCATTTTCTAAACAGCCATCTGGTGTTCTTTTGAAGAAATAATTTTCCAAACTGCTATCTGTTGTATTTTTGAAGAACTTTGTAATCAAGCTTGGCTCGTCTGGAATCCTGAAGTTCATGGTTCTAGTATGGTTTTTTTTAATATATATCTTTTCCCAAACTGTTAAATCTAAAGGTTTGGATAGATGCTTCAAAAGTTTTACTTCTTTTTCAATTCTATGATTCTCTAATAAACTATGTGCTGATATAGCTGATTTTTCAATTTCTCCATTCTTTATGTTTCTGAAGTGTTCTTTTTTACGAAGGAACTTGGAAACTTCGAAATTCCAGACAAACCAAGCTTGATTACAAAGTTCTTCAAAATATACAACAGATGGCAGTTTAGAAAATTATTTCTTCAAAAGAACACCAGATGGCAGTTTAGAAAATGATTCCTTCAAAAGAACACCAGATGGCAGTTTGGATAATTACTGGCAAAAGATCAAAAATTGACAGTCGTGAAAACAGCTGATAATGGTGACAATGGTTGCCGATACTGCGGTGCTGTGTTTAAAAAACATAGAAGTATGAGGTAAGAAGAATTCATGATTCATTTTATTCTTATGCAAAGAAGATTCTGGGAGTGAGGAACTGGAAGACAATGGATAGGCAGATTTGGAGGATATTCTTATTATTAATTTCATACATCTCAATGATGGATAATCATATTTGAAGAGAAAAATTATACGCTCAGACCGGGACCCTTGGTTTTCTAGTCCAAGTGCTCAAATGGTAGAGCACTTGTATATAGAGAGGAATTTGCATTTAGATCGGTACTTGCTCAGGTAGCTCAAATGGTAGAGCACTTGGACTAGAAAACCAAGGGTCCCGGGTTCAAGTACCGGTCTGAGCGTATAATTTTTCTCATCAAATAAGATTTGGAGGAGCTTATTACAGCAGGCCAAAGCCCGACATCGGACTGTAGCGCCATAGAACAAGGAGTCTGTATTACTGACTAAACATAGCTTCACCCATAGCTGACATGGACTATAACTAGGTACACTGATAATTTTTTTCTGTACCGGAGGATAGAGTAATATCATGTTTAATGGTGATGAGTAGAGCTCAGATTTCCATGCAAATGGATGTTTTTATATAAATTTGTTATGATGACTAGATCTAATGCCCAATGTTATATCTATTGCATACCAAGATTATATAGATTGTTACTAAATCCTTTTTTGTTTTCTCTTTTTATACCTAGATTATAAAGGTTAATGACCTTAATGAATGAAATAAGTAGTAAATTATTACACATTACTAAGCTATTACATACATATACTTCACTACACATGCAAATACACATATATATGAAGGGGTATATGGCATAGTGATGTCATTTTTCTTCATTTTGTGAAAATGTGTTTTATTAGTCAGTATACAAAGAATCAAGTTAGCTTAATATTGACTATTTAACTCATGCCCCAAATGGGACTCAATGGCCAAACACGTTTCAATGATTTCTGTTTTACAACCAATCAGAGTCGTGTTTCACGAAATATTTATCAGTGTTATAATTACCATATTAAAGAAAACTCCTCCTTTTTAATATTCTGAACAGGTCTGACCATTATTTTGCAGTGACTGAGCCCCCAAGAAATACGGCTATCAGATTGTATATATCGTGCATGAATGTCAACACATACCGCATGTGGGAGTTAATATAAAAACATTTGTAGCAATTGATTATACCACCAAAAAAAGAAACCACTGTTTGCACTTTCTTAAATGTATTTTTTCCCAGATAATAACATTCCAGAAAAATATAATTGTCATATTTACATCATACGACATCGGAAATGAATTAATATACAGTTTGATGTGTTTCATTTTTTCTCCACTAGAGAGCATTCTTATAATATTGCGTTCCTTTGGCAATAAATAGTATGATCTGGTTGCAGTGATAAACAAAAGAAGCAGATGAAGCCTGCCTATCGCTTCTCATTTGTTTTCAAACATCGCCGTTTACATTAAATATATAAATATTTTAAAATAACTATAGTTAAATAATGATTTGTGAGTAAACAGCTTAATTTTATTCGTTAAATAGTCCTAACAAATGCAACTCTTGATTTCCAAATTCTCTAGATAAATTCACTCCTCACTTCGTGAGTCATGAATTTATCGATAATTTGGAAATCACTCGTGGCATTACTTATGATAATCATGGAGATATTTGTTCTAAGTGATGGTATTAAGTGTGATCTTTACAATTTTTTTAAAAGCTAACTTACACCACTATGCCATGTATCCCTTCATATATTACTGAAACCAGTCACCAAATAATGTAAATTCATGAATGGACACACAAACTTATAAATTGGTTACATTTATCTAACTATGCAAACACTTACTTTTTTTTAACTCGTCAATTTAAAATAAACAACTTTCTGTACATGTTTTGGGCTTTTTGTAAATATTGTAACTTCATGTATTAAGAATACTTCGAACATTTTACATAACTTCAATCTTTTCAATTACCTCCCCCATAAAAGACAACTGGAATTTCCAATCCCCTAGCTTGAATTTGTCACTAAAAATGCCAAATATTGATAGAAAGGACAGAAGCAGTAGTGTCAGTATACATTTTCAATTTGTCAGATTTTTTGACGTACCATGACTCTGGTAAAAATATCAATTTTGCTAATGCATATTTTAAATGCTTTTTTATCCTTTTCATTGCACATATCTGATCAAATAAAAATGCATGCATGATTTAAGTTTGATAGTGCATATAAATCTGTTATCCAGTGTTGATATATGTTAGTTGAGTGATAGACACAAACATAGAGTATTAAATTTGAATTTGAAGAGAAAAATTTTCGCCTAGACCGGGACTCGAACCCGGGACCCTTGGCTTTCACTCAGCCAAGTGAAATAAAGGCATTAATTGTAATTTTATTTTAAAATGTATTTCATGGCAACTCATAATTTTGGGATTCTTGGTGTGTACAGACATTTAACTCTGATAAAAATATTTCTCTACTCATTTCATAATTATCAGTTACGAACTATACAGTAAAATCATTAAAAATATCATTTGATAATTCTGAGAGAGAAAAATACTAGTTGATAAATAAGATGAGTCTTTCATCATCTTACCTCATATTTGTCGATTTCTTTTAGGACACATTTCAGAACATCTCTGTATTATCTTCAGCTTGTCCAGACTGAAGATTCTTACATTGTCAGCCCTGGATGTCAACCCATACTCCCTTTTTTTGTAGTCCAAAGAACTTGCATATCAAATATCTCACCCGAGAATTTCAATATTCATGATTCTCTTCCTGTTCTTCTGGTATGGATTTTTTCCCAAATGGTGAGTTAAGTTGTATTTTCTTTCGATGTTTTTATTATTAATTTCATACATCTCAATGATGGATAAATCATATTTAAAGAGAAAAATTATATGCCCAGACCGGGACTTGAACCCGGGACCCTTGGTTTTCTAGTCCAAGTGCTCTACCATTTGAGCTACCTGAGCAAGTACCGATCTAAACGCAAATCTTTCTCTATATACATTGTAATTCCCGCCCACCAAATGCTTTGAAGCCTTTGCTTCTATCTTTGCAAATGGCGGCTCCTATATTAAGAAGACATATTTGGGAATTATACATTACATTATAAATGCCAGTACGGCTATTTTCGATGTTTTTATTATTAATTTCATACATCTCAATGATGGATAAATCATATTTAAATATGTATTTTCTTTCTTTATAATATCATGTTTACATCAATTTTATGTAAAAAAAACAAAATTAATGTAAACACCAAATTATTAAAACAGAAAACACAAATGAACTCACCATTTGGGAGAAAATCTACATCCAAAAGAACAAGGAGAGAATAATGAATTTTGAAATTCCTAGGGAGAGATTTGATATGTAAATTCTTTGGACCAGGGTTGATAATGTAAGAATCGTCAATCTGGAGGAGCTGATGATAAAATAGAGATGTTTCAAAACGCATCCTAAAAGAAATCAACGAATATGAGATAGTAAGATGAAAAAATTCAACTTATCTATTACGAAGAACCTCATAATGTTACTTCCTAATGTAATTTCACAATACTAGTTGAGTTAATAAAATAACTGAACATGAATATTTAATTTTAGGAAGTTATATTTTGAGGTTATTTTAATTATATTATTTTTGGTCTGGACATCTTACCTCAATATTATAATATTGAGGTAAGATGTCCAGACCAAAAATAAAATAACTGAACATGCTCTATAGGCAGCTTCCCTCCCACATCCATCTGGTGTGTTGCCCTGTTCATAACAATGCCCTGGCACATCGGTTACTCTTGGTGAACGAATTCCTCGCAAAACACAAAAAAAATCTGTTTTTCCACAGTAACCATATTCTCCAAATCTATCTATTTCCAAAGGTCAAATCTCTACTAAAGAGGCGGCAGTATGTATCAGTGACCAAAGATGGACTGCAGGAATGTTTCAATAATTAGTACGGACACTGGCAGAAGTGTGTTATTGCCTAGGGGACGTACTTTGAAGGTGGTGTGTAAATGGTTACATTTCATCTGCAATAAAGTATCTACACAAGTTCGGATACTTTTTGACTACCAGAATGCTGTACTGTATAAATTTTGAGTTTTACCACAACTAAATATTTTAAATGATTCTCTAACAGAAATTCCACCTTCACATTTATGAATTTTCTACCTTCACATTTGTGAATTCTTATTCCTTCGGGTCCAAAACTATTCTTTTCTTACTCAACATTTTTACCTTTTAACTCGTAGAGAAGTACATTCAATTGACAGATATAATGATAATTCTCTTTTAAGCTTATTGGGAAGCAACACTACATTAAAAATGTATCACCTCACCTCACACTTGTCTTCTTTCTAGATAGTTTTGGAGTAATTAATTCTCCAACCTAAATATTTACTCTTCTTCTTCCTTCCAAGTATTAGGCCAAGGCCTGTTACGATCCTATAGAAAATTTTCCCTCCAGCGTTTCATAGGACGGCCCAGTGATCTTCGTCCTCTTGGTATATAATTATAAACAGCTTTGGGGATCCGATTTGAACTCATTCTTTCAAGATGGTGTTTCCAATTTAGTTGGTACTGTTTAATATATTCCAAAATTGGCGTAGTCTTCAATTCTTTTAAGATATCGGTGTTCCTTTTCCGATCCCATCTGGTGTAACCCGCTGTTCTGCGCATGAATCTCATTTCACAAGCCGTTATTCTGCTTTCATGTTGTTTTCTTAGTGTCCATGCTTCACTACCATAGGTCAACACTGGTCTAGCCAAAGTGTTATATAAACGTAATCTGGTGTTTTTTTGTACAAGGGATGGTTTCATAACTTGATTAATAATTCCTAAACTTTTATTATAACTAGTAACTTTTTCAGGGATATCCTTTCATCCCAATTAGAGAGATAATATCCAAGATATTTAAATTGATTAGATCTCTCTAAAATTTTATTCTGGAGACAGATTTTACTTTGTATGGGGTCCTTCCCATGAAATGCCATAATTTTAGTTTTGTTAATTGATATTTCTATATTAAATTTAATTATTTTAATATTTACTCAAAGCAGAGAATCACCATGTCAGAACAAAGGTCAATTAAATACTGATTTTGGAGAATTGATTACGCCAAAACAGGTCTAAAAGAAGAAAAATGTGAGGTGAGGTGATACATTTTTAATATTTAAATTGATAATTCTCTAAGATGAATTAAAATGATTCATACCTCTCCTCATATTAATCTTCTAAGTAGATTGCGATTTCAGGGTCTTGGCAACCCCATCCTCAGTACACTTATGCCGACTGATGTTATGTCGATCGGAAGATAACTTCTCCTTCCCTCTGTTGGTGGACCGATGAACCTCCAGATCAGGTCAAAATCCGTGGGAATTTCAAAGTTCATAAGTTTTTCTTTCTTGTTTTTTTGAATGTGGATTTTTTTTCCCAAACTGTGAGTTCCTTTTTTTTATCAGTTTGTTTAATTAGATTAGCTTTTGATTCAATTATATGTTTTTCGGACCAAGCATGAGCAGCTACTGCTGACTTTTCCACTTCTCCATTTTTGACATTTCTAAGATGTTCTGTCACCCTTGTTTTCAAATTTCTTTTATGTTTTTCCTATGTAAATTTTGTCACAATCCCTGCATTTGATCTGATAAATTCCTGATTTGTTTTCTTCTTCAATTTTTTCCGTTTTTATTGGTTTTAATTATCTTATTTAAGCTGTATTCATTATTCGGTGCCAGTCTTATACTAATATAAGATTAATCTTGTATACTAATATAAGATTAATAAAGATTGGCACTGAAGAATGAATACAGCTTAAATAGGGTAATTAAAATCATCAAAAATGGAAAAATTGAAGAAGAAAACAAATCAGGAATTTATCAGATCAAATGCACGGATTGTGACAAAATTTATATAAGAAAACAAAATGAAATTTGAAAATACGGGTGAAAGAGCATCTTAGAAATGTTATGAAACCATCCCTTGTACAAAAAAACCCAGATTACGTTTATATAACACTTTGGCTAGACCAGTGTTGACCTATGGTAGTGAAGCATGGACACTAAAAAAACAACATGAAGGCAGAATAACGGCTTGTGAAATGAGATTCATGCGCAGAACAGCGGGTTACACCAGATGGGATCGGAAAAGGAACACCGATATCTTAAAAGAATTGAAGACTACGCCAATTTTGGAATATATTAAACAGTACCAACTAAATTGGAAACACCATCTTGAAAGAATGAGTTCAAATCAGATCCCCAAAGCTGTTTATAATTATATACCAAGAGGACGAAGATCACTGGGCCGTCCTATGAAACGCTGGAGGGAAAATTTTCTATAGGATCGTAACAGGCCTTGGCCTAATACTTGGAAGGAAGAAGAAGAATAAATGTCAAAAATGGAGAAGTGGAAAAGTCAGCAGTAGCTGCTCATGCTTGGTCTATGATAAACAAAAGAAACTCGGTAGTTTGGAAAAAATCCACATTCAGAAAAACAAGAAAGAAACACTTATGAACTTCAAAATTCCCGCGGATTTTGACCTAATCTGGAGGTTCATTTGTCCACCAACAGAGGGAAGGAGAAGTTGTTCTTCCGATCGACATAATATCAGTCGGCATAAGTGTACTGAGGATGGGATTGCCAAGACCCTGAAATCGCAATCTACTTAGAAGATTAATTATGAGGCATGAAACATTTTAATTTATCTTAAAATTAAACCTCAAAGTGATTTATTCCTATAAAAGTTCAATGATAATTCTGTTTAAGAAGCTGTCTCCCTCTTTCTTGTCCAATTTCAAGAAAGATTTATTACTATTTGAAAACAAGAATTTGCATTAGGAGTACATTTTCAAAACTTGTGGATTAGTTACATACTTTACAAAGTAGTACAGTGAACTTCTGTAAAATTGTCTATGAGCTATGTGAATATTAAAGGTGACTATTTAACTCATGTCGCAAATGGTAGTCAATGACCAATCACGTTTCAATGAATTCTGTTTTACACCAATGACAGTAGTGTTTCACCTCGCTCTTTATCAGCTCCCGCTTTTGTGATAAAGAAAGCGCCTCCTTTTTTAATATTCTAAACAGGTTAGACCATTATTTTTCTCCAACAAATACATTGAATATAGCAAATAATGAATAGATTCAGTGATTTTACTGAGTTGTTTATTCAAAATATAAATGATTAACCTATAATGTTGATTATAACAGTTTGATGTGTTTCATTATTTCTCCACTAGAGTGCATTCTTAGAATATTGCGATCCTATTTGGCAATAAATAATATGACCCGAGTTGCAGTGAATATACATAACCTCACATTTCTAATTTGTTTTCAAACACCGACGTTTACATTAACTATATAAATATTTAAAACACCGGTAACTGTATTCAAATAATTATTTTTTAGTAAAGAGCTTAATTTTATTCGTTAAGCTAACAAATGCCACTCTGGATTTGCAAATTATCTAGATAAATTTGGAAATCACTCGTGGCATTACTTATGACTAATGAATCAATGTCTCGCTCTCACTTGCTTCTTAAGCTTATGATCTACAAACCATAAATATACATATTAATGATTCATTAATATTTATTATTCTTATTAATGTATGTATGTTTTAAACAATAATATAGTTTTTATTATATAAAACAATACTGCCTACAAATAATACAGTTAAAATGACTATTCAGTTTATTATTATATGCCTCCTGCATTGCAAGAGCATAATTTTGTTTAATTATACCATATTAAAAAATTAAACAATTGATATAAATAGAATTTGTAACAAAATTGCTTATAAGGTTAATATTGTATAATCTTTGTTTAAATTACTTAAACTGTAATTCATATGGAATAGAATTCAATTGACCATCTAATTTTATCATTTTTACTATAAATCTTATAACACAGTATGTATTAGAATCAGGTATTCATGATAGATTTTGTTTATTTATCATCTAACTCTAAAGAGTTGTTAGTAATAGTGTAGAATGAATAAATTAAATTTGAAAGAAAAATATATGCCTAGGCTGGGGTTTGAACCCAGGACCTTTGACTCTCTATGCCAATGCTCTTCCATCTGAGCTACCTAGGCCTCCAATCTAAACGCGTATTTTTCTCTTATACATAGTTAATTCCCTAACCCCAAATGCTACGAGCCGTTGCTAGGTAGCTCAGATGGAAGAGCATTGACATAGAGAGTCAAAGGTCCTGAGTTCAAACCCCAGTCTAGGCATATATTTTTCTTTTCAAATATAATTTGTCCAACATTAAGATGTTTAAAAATGAATAATATTAACATTGAAGAAATGTATTATTTTATTTTGAATTAGGAATGAGAATTCTAAAAATTCAAGCCCAGAAAATTAGTAATTTATAAATGCTACTAGTTAAACAGAAAGAACATGTCATCTAAGACAGGATTACCGTACTCCTCTTTACTCCAGGTTTTGGCTGAAGATTGAAGTGAAGGCTTCAGAAACTAGTCTTGTGTGAATAACGGAGTTTTATGAGGTGAGATGTAAAAAGTTATTTTCGACTCACTTATATATATAATAAAATTGATTTAACGTTTAAATGTCACTTATCTTATTACTCTGTGTTACTTTGAAACTAGTTTCATTGTTCCTTGGTGTAATAAACACATTCCTTAAGTTATACGAACAATTACTATTGCTTTATTTAAATGAGGATTCAAATCATATTTCCATTTCTAACACTAACAAATTGGAGGATATTCCAAAATGCTACCAATTCTTTTATCATAATTTTGCATAATCCCTCATATTAAATATTTGTGGTGACCAATTTCAAATTTTTACTCAGATTTATATTCCAGGAAAGAATACCAGGTACGTAGTAAGACAACTATTGGTGACTTGAACACACACACAAATTCAAATTGTGACTTACATAAAGAGACACACGATTGATACAATTTAGTACTTGTACTCTCATATTCTTTTTTTAAAACATCAAGAACTATCAGCTTTGGGTCAGCTCTTGAATAGATGATGAAAGAAGACTATAACAGACTACTAAACCTAGTCCTCACTTGTAACCATTTAATTATAAAATAATTGTTATATCAAATATCTAAAAAAAAATCACAGTTTCATAATGGTGTTTTTATTATTAATTTAACACTTCTCACTAAAGGATTAATTATATTAGAAGAGAAAAATTATACGCTCAGACTGGGGTTTAAACCCAGAACCTTTGGATTTCTAGGCCAATGCTCTACCACTGAGCTATCTGAGAAACTCCAATCTAAACTGCAAATTTTTCTCTTATATGTTGTTAATTCCCGATCGCCGAATGCTATGAGCATTTGCTCGATCACACAAATGACGGCTTCTTTTTTAAGAAGACATTTATTGGGAATTTAAATACTACTTTATAAAGCCAATACAGCTTCTTTTGGTGTTTTTATTATTAATTTAATACTTCTTACTGAAGGATAAAGTGTTAAATTTACAATAAAAATGCCAAAAGAAGTCCTACTGGCTTTATAAAATAGTGTTTAAATCCCCAATAAATGTCTTCTTAAACAAGAAACTGCCATTTGAGGCATCGAGCAACTGCTCTTAGCATTTGGCAATCGAGAATTAACATATAAGAGAAAAATTTGCGTTTAGATTGTAGTTTCTCAGGTAGCTCAGTGGTAGAGAATTGGCTAGAAAGCCAAAGGTCCTGGGTTCAAACCCCAGTCTGAACGTATAATTTTTCTCTTCTAATACACTTCCATAATATTTAAATGTATCATATTTCTGTAAAATTCAGGATCAGTTTTAAAAGCAAATTTCTTTCATTAACAATTGGCATCTGACCATTGAATTGACAGTCAAATGTATGTATTTTACATAAATCATAAATATGAGGCAAGATGTAAAATCTGATTTAGTTAATATTGATTAAAACCTCATAGTGTTACTTCTAAATATATTAAACACAGCATATATCATGCTATCCTTATTTAAAAAATAATTATTCGAGTTTCTTCCTCCATCTCAATGACAACTCACTATTTTACCACCTTCTACTTGTCCGTAAGTCCTTAGACCAAGTTCATGACATTATGACTTTAGATGGTTGAATGTACAAGTAATTTTGAATGAGGTCTCATTTTGTAAAAATGTTGAATACAAAACCCATTAAAACATATTTAATATATACAATTTTTACTATTCTTTTTCATAAATGGATGATGTTATGCATCAACTGGCTAAGCACCATTTTTATAAAAATTTGATTTTGATATCATCTATTGCACTGGCTCATGAAATAAGTGTATGCACACTTTTAGCACCAAATCTTTAAATATAGCCTTATTATTAATGAAAAATGTAAATGCCATCAGTCCTATCAGAGGTTGTGTGTTTTAAAACGGCTATGAAACTAGATCTTCATAAATGCTAATCTAAATTTTGCATCATGCTGTTAAGCGCCAAATGTTCCCGTTCTTAGATTGTTGATGTATAACTGAGTATTGAGAGTTCGGCGCTAAGGGCTGCATGCAAATACATTAGTCTCTACTCAAATTACTCCCAATCACTGGCGAGCTGACTCACCGAATTAGCTACCCACAAACTGGCCATGCATGAAAGTCGTCATTTTTGTAATATTAGCAAGAAATTACCCAA
This sequence comes from Diploptera punctata, assembly GCA_030220185.1. Taxonomy (NCBI): domain Eukaryota; kingdom Metazoa; phylum Arthropoda; class Insecta; order Blattodea; family Blaberidae; genus Diploptera; species Diploptera punctata. The sequence goes on along the minus strand of JASPKZ010003860.1, from coordinate 912,506 downwards.
AATTCTCAGCGATAAAACCACTTCCGTTATTTTCGTCTGCTATAGAGGAATGCATTTATACTTGCGTCCCGCAAATAATACCATATACAATGACGTCTGCATTGCGCAATATTACGCCGATTCTCCTGTTCTTCCAGTTGAATTCTTTGGTAGACTCTATCAAATTCCTCTTTTCTGCATATACCGAAAACATGATTGAAGTCTTCAAGGTCCGACATCTTGGATAAAGCAGCAAGGTTTCAAACTACATCGGTTCCCTTCGGAATTCTCACGATAAGTTTCTATCTTAAGTTACCTCGTCAGCTAGCTTACGAATTTCAACAATTATTATCGCATGAATAGATTTCTGAGTAAGCAAAATCGTATTAAGATAAAACTTTCTCAGCAGAGAACACCTTTTATGGTCTAATGCGTTCAAAAATTCGACCCTAAGAGTTCAAAATGTAAAAAAAAAAAAAAACTTTAAACACATTTTTCTCAAAACTTACAACATGATGCATAATTCTGTCCAATTCATAATGAAAAAATTCACTACCCTATGTTTATAATAATAAGAATGGCAATGACTATAGATATTACATGGCACAGTATTATTTTTTAAACATAAACATTATATATATATATTTACATTTAATTGTCTTGTTTAAAACAATTGCACTTAACCCACCTCTGCTTAAATATCAAAAGGAATATGTACGGAATTCAACTTAGTGGCAGTTGTTTACCATTTTATAAAAAAATGTTAAATCTAAGTTTGAGGGTTGTCAACTATCACTATTTATCATGAGTCTTTTTTAATTATGTAAAATTCAATTTTATTTTCTTTTGTTTCCAACTGTTTCTGCAAATATATAAAATGTGTTTTTTTTCCCCCTTTTCCTTTTTAATAGAGTAAGGCAGTTGGATCAACACTATACAAACATCAACAATTTATAACTTTACATACTTCTATGAAGATATTAATGTACAAAAACATGTGCACTTTATAACAAAAAAAAAATTGAAATCTTAATCAGCTTTTTCGTTAATTTTTTAAGGGAAAAGGGTCAAAGCTTCTCTCCCGGTAATGTCCCTGATTACCATTATATTGAATAAATCACTCCTCCCTTTCAGATTTTTATACATTTTGTTCTGTAACAGTAGTTAAACATATTTATCATTACAATTCTTAATAAGGACAAACATGTGGCTACCATTTTTCTTTTTACATTTTGTTAGTAGTGGTTCAAACCAGGGGGAAATTAAATCATTTGACCAAAACAGAAGATACATTTAAAAAACAAATTACCAAAGATTTTTTTACCTTTTTTCTTCTTCTTTTTTTGGAATATTTTTTAGATATTCACATATAGTCAAGGCAAAGACAAAAATTTAACATACTCAGGCAATAGTATACAAATATTGTTCTATGATGATCTTGTAGATGATTTCCGCACTGTTGGCCATGGTCTTGAGGCTTGTAGTTCCTCAACGTTTCGCCAGAGACTGCATCCGGCATCCTCAAGGGTTGTCTTGAGGATGCCGGACGCAGTCTCTGGTGAAACGTTGGGGAACTACAAATCTCAAGACCACGGCCAACAGCCCAGAAATCATCTACAAGATCATCATAGTAACTCCGGCCGTGAAAGCCTAAGTCAAAATATTGTTCTGTTAAATTATCTTCAGTCTGATCATCTTACCTCAATATTAATGTTGATTTGTTCTTGGACATGTTTCAAAACAATTCTGTTTTATCGTCAGCTTGTCCAGACTTGTTAGATTCATGTTGCACACCCTGGACGTAGATGTCAGCTCCATCCTGTTGTTGGCCAAAGAGCTGACATCCAGGGTGTGCAACATAAATCTAACTAGTCTGGACAAGCTGACGATAAAACAGAATTGTTTTGAAACATGTCCAAGAACAAATCAACATTAATATTGATGTAAGATGATCAGACTGAAAATAATTTAATTAAAATAACCTCAAAATATCACTTCCTAAAATTAAATATTGTTCTGTTATTTGAAGAAAAAAAAAAGGATAAAGAAAGCAGAGTATGTGAATAACACTACGTTTCTTAATGTGTTCATTTTCCATGGCAAACTTGTCACATATCTATCATAAATATTTTATTACAAGAAACGAATGATTTCATTATCAAGTGCTCAACATTAGATACCAACCAACCAACAAATGACAGACTATATCATTTATTTCTCATGTCTTAATAAATTAGATAAATTTGCTTAATATCTTAGAAACTAAAAAATAATTAATTTGCTTTCATAAAAGTATTGTTGACTTACACTCTTCTGCTCAGATTTGTTCTTATATTAAATGGAATTATCTCCATCTAGAGTTTTGAATCAGAATAAACTAAAGCCAAAGAAAAGAGGAAGTCATTAACTGCGATAGAATATTTTAGTAAATATATAATATTAAGTACAATCAAAACAATGCGTTCCTAGAATTAACAAGTTACTCACCAGATTAATGTACCCCCTTTTTACTTAAACTGGTGCATTTTTGCAAAGTCAAGTCATACATCTCCATGTTTTTTTTTTTAAGATTTTAATTTCAAACTTCATGTACATGGATTTCATAGTAAAAATAATTTGAAGTAAAAATCTTTAAACTTTTTACAATTATATCTGATCACACAGGTTGATAAAATTTTGTCTTTGCAACAGACTTTAATAACAAGAATTCACAGATGTTCAATTAAGAAATTTTCTTATTGATAACACTCAACTCTACCAAATAAATTACCATTCCTCCTGTCAACCACCATGCTAGCAAATCCCAAAGTCAACTGCTATTGGTAGGCCACTTACATCATGCACTAATTGGGACATTTTTAATAAATGTGAAAGTACATATAGTACCGTATTTTACGGACTATAAGACACACTTTTTTCTTCGCAAAATTGCCTCCAAAATTCAGGTGCATCTTATACTCAAAACATAAAAATATCCAGTGTTAGACTTAAAATTCCCGCCAGTCTTAAAAATGGCTATATATATTCAATGCCACGAGAAACCTATCTGGCAACAGCAGTGCACTGATGCGACAAACATGAGTTGTGGGGATTCACAAGCTTGCTAACACACTCTCCCTCCCTACCTGCCACTACAAACCCAGAACATCGCCTAGGGACTACTTAAATGCAACAAACATACATAATATTGTTTATTTTTTATTATTTCACTCACCTCATACTTCATACGTAGAACTGTACTTTTTACATCTAAGATTAACCAACAGTTTAGGACAAATAATTTGGGATAACCTGGAAAAAAACTTCTACAACCAATTGAACCTCAAAATGAAGAAAAAAATTTGATGTACAAAAGAAAAAGATAATTAATTTAAAACCTGTTTTAAAAAAATTGAAGAAAAATATAAGTACAAAAAGTATGACCACTACATTAGGGAGGGATAAAGAAAATGAGAATAATATAATTAACCTATCATCTGAAAACTTTACAAAAGAAGAAATATCTATTTTGGACAATGGATTGAAAACATGCATTAGTTACTCTAACAATTTAGAAGATTAGATAGCTGATGTTGAAATTGCTATAGATGACATGAATTATGAAGAACAAACAGTAATCAGAAAAGAATGTGGGGAAGTTATTAAAAAATTAAAAACACAAAAATAGAAAACATATGCAAAACAAATATGAAGAAAGTAAGAAACATTAATAATAAAAATGTTGTTTTTTCAAAGTCAGACAAAGGGAATAATTTGGTAATTTTGGATAAAGAAGATAATAATGATAGGATGGAGAATTTATTAAAGGGGGAAGAATATGAAGAAATTAAAACAAATCCTCTCGCAAAAACAATTAAAGAAGTTGAAACCAGCCTAAAATCAATTAAAAAAATTATGACACAAAAGGAAAAGTTTAAATTAAAAATACCAAATCCCAGAAACCCCAACATTCATAGTCTTCCTAAAATCCACAAAGACGGAAAGAAAATGAGACCTATCATCAACAGTATCAACTCACCGACATATAACATATCCAAATGGCTTAAAAAAAAAAAAAAATGAAGTATGAGGTGAGTGAAATAATAAAAAATAAACAATATTAAAAAACCTCATAGTGTTATTTCCTATCTACATAACTTAAACATACATAAAATTATGTATTTAGCTCTGAAATGTAATTATATTTAACTCAAGATAAATTAAAATGTTTTATACCTCTCCTCATAATTGATCTTCTAAGTAGATCGCAATTTCAAGGTCTTTGGCAACCCCATCCTCAGTACACTTATGCCAACTGATGTTATGCCGGCATAACATCAGTTGGCATAGGTGTACTGAGAATGGGGTTGCCAAGACCCCGAAATCATGATCTATTTAAAAGATTAATTATGAGGAGAGGTATGAAACATTTTGATTTATCTTAAATTAAACCTCATAGTAATTTACTCCTATAAAAGTTCAATCTGACTCATTTTACTCATAAATATGAAAAAAAGTAGGACTGATTTCCTGTCATGACCACTCTAAAATCTCTGCAATTATATAACATGGAAGTCATATTAATTAATATGGTTACAACAGTTATTCCTTGAAAATTCAAAATGGCCATCATAACTATACTTATAACCAGAGATAACCCACTGCTAATAACTATCGTTATAAGCTATTCTATGAAAATTTAAAATGGCCGTTCACCGTGTTTATGTCAGTATTTAACCAGATTTTATAAACTATGATATTTTTTAATCTGGCTTTGCAATATAATAATAAAAATGGCAAAAAAGATATTTTTTAAAAAAATTGCTTAAAAATTAAGATGTGCCTTATATCCATAAAATACGGTAATCACTTTCATCAGTATGGGAGACATGCAAAAAAACATACCTCCCATCTGTCCGGGTGGCGGGCCTCTAGGTGGGGGTCCCTGGCCAGGTGGGGGGCCCTGCATAGGCGGTGGCTGATTGTGGGGTGGGAAGCCTGGGCCAGGATGGTGGTGTGGCATGCCTAGAGGTAACATAAAAAAACAAGGTAACATGAAACTGTAACAAAAACAATACACAACAGCACTTATACCTAATTTTTCACTCTCTATATTATTTTATTTCATAAAACATACTATTAAATTAACCCTGAAAAATGACCAAACAACATAAAAATTTCAGCCAGATATTGCCTGGCCATGTACACAAGTAAAATTGCTGCTAGCAAATTGACTCTCATGATAAAAACTCATTTTTATTTCTAAGTTATAGAATTTCCTTTCACACATTGGCAAAATAAACAAAAGAATGATAAATACATAAATGATCATACGATAACTATAATCCAGCAGCTTAGTCTCCGGCCCTAATGTTTTCACGACAGAGTTGCCGATATGGATATTCAGTGGGAGTGGCCGCTTTATGTACCACGCAGAATATTAAAATACAAAAATACAGCCGTTAACATAGCAGCATCAAGAGCAGTGATTGGTTGTGGCAGACGTCCACCCTCACTTCAACTATTTCCTTATTGACAGTAGAGGGCGAGTTTCTCCCTTTACCTCTCATAAAACCTAAACGTCAGGGTTGGAGACTCAGCGGCTGGACTTTAAGTGATAGTGCAACATCCATTGGTACGAAAATTCAAACACCTAAAGTGATTTTTAAATTTTTAATTTAATAAATAGGATCTTCATGATAAACTTGTATTACACAAAGTCAATAAAAACACAAATAACCAATTTAAAAAGTTAAAAGAGTCAACGCGTTTCAGTAGCGACACTACCGTTATCAAGACTTAATATCATTGATAACAGTTATGTCGCTACTGAAACGCGTTGACTCTTTTAACTTTTTAAATCGGTGATTTGAGTTTTTATTGACTTTGTGTAATACATGTTTTTAAAATAACTATTCTTTACCATAGATGTTTTTATTATTGATTTAACATTTCTCACTGAAAGATAAATTATATTTGAAGAGAAAAATTTCCGCATAGACCGAGACTCGAATCCGGGACCTTTGGCTTGTCGGGCCAAATGCTCTACCAACTGAGCTACCGAGGTGAGTTGCGATCTAGACGCAAATTTTTCTCTTCTATACGTTGTAATTCCCTCTCGCCAAATGATTTTGAAACCATTGCTTCTATCTTTGCAATATATAAGAGAAAAATTTGCGTCTAGATCACAACTCGCCTCGGTAGCTCAGTTGGTAGAGCATTTGGTCCGGCAAGCCAAAGGTCCCGGGTTCGTGTCTCGGTCTAGGCGAAAATTTTTCTCTTCAAATATAATTTATCTTTCAGTGAGAAATGTTAAATCAATAATAAAAACATCTTTAGAAGCCTTACTAGCTTTATAAAGTAATGTTAAATTCCCAATAAATGTCTTCTTAACTAAGAAGCCGCCATTTGCATGAGAAATGTTAAATCAATAATAAAAACATCTTTAGAAGCCTTACTAGCTTTATAAAGTAATGTTAAATTCCCAATAAATGTCTTAACTAAGAAGCCGCCATTTGCAAAGATAGAAGCAATGGTTTCAAAAGCATTTGGCGAGAGGGAATTACAACGTATATAAGAGAAAAATTTGCATCTAGATCGCAACTCGCCTCGGTAGCTCAGTTGGTAGAGCATTTGGCCCGGCAAGCCAAAGGTCCCAGGTTCGAGTCTCGGTCTAGGCAAAAATTTTTCTCTTTCAATATTCTTTACCATAGTTTAACATTCCCTCCCTATTACTTAGAAAACAAACATATTTAACAGTTCTATGATTGACTAATCAAAGTTGTATATTATTCCTCAGTTGTAGATTACATATAATCTAATTTTACGCTGAAACAAAATATTCCTATAGGTTGTATGAACGGTAATTTTATCCAAAAATGTCAGGAATGCCTGAATAAAGTTAGGAATTATTTAAACAGCTTGTAAAGATTATAACTTTTTATAAAAAGAAGAGAGAAAGTTGAAAGTCAGTCAGCCACTGCCATTTGCATGCTACTGAGTGTGAATTATACAGGGCAAGTCAAAATGTTGTGCAGGTTTTCAGAAATTTATTATGTGAAATGTAATGAACATATAATATTGTGAGACATATTGTATGAAAGGTAAACTCTCAAAGTTTTTTTTTAAATATTCACAGATGTTCTATGTGAGCGCCTTTTGTTACACGACAGATGTCAAGCCGATATTCAATCTCCTGCCAAACTTTCTGTAGCAGTCCGCGGTCGATATCAGCAATGGCTGCTGTGATGCGGGCACGCAGTTCATGCAGTGTTGTTGGAAGTGGTGGTACGTAAACATGATCCTTTACAAGACCCCACATGAAGAAATCACACGGGGTTAGATCTGGTGAACGAGGTGGCCAATGATCACCCTGAGATGCACGGCCTATCCAGCGTTGTGGTAAAGCCGTTCAAATGGTCTCGAACACTGCCATGGTAATGTGGAGGGGCACCATCCAACTGCAGAATGAAATCTGGACTATCCGCTTCAAGCTGCGGAAGGAGCCATTGTTGTAGCATATCAAGGAAAACATGTCCATTCACAGTACGTTCATGAAAGAAAAAGGGCCCATAAACCTTTGCATGGGAAATGGCACAAAAGACATTCACTTTCGGAGAATCGCGTTGATGTTCCAGAGTTGCATGGGGGTTACCAGTTCCCCAAATCCTTACATTGTGTCTATTCACTTTCCTGAAAGGTGGAAAGTCGCTTCATCACTGTAAACTACCCTCTCATGGAACTCATTCTCTTCCATTAATGCGAGAAAATCAACACAGAAGGACGCTCGCAAAGCATAATCGGCGGGTTTTAAGGCTTGAACCAGTTGCAAGTGGTAGGGTTTCATCTGTAAACGTTTCCGGAGAATCCGTCATACAGTTTTTTGTGGTAGTTGAAGTTCTGTCGCTCCCCGGTAGGTGGATTTCTGTGGACTCCGCACGAAGCATGTGCGAACGCGTTCGACTGTCTCTTCACTCGTCGACGGACGGCCAGTCGATTTTCGTTTACAGATACAGCCTGAATCCCTAAACTGTGTGTACCACTTACGAATGGATCTCCCATCCGGCGGGTCTTTATCGTATCTGGTACGGAAATGTCGTTGAACACTAGTCACAGAGTTGTTTACATGGTAATCAAGCACACAGAAAGACTTCTGATCCCCAGTCAACGCCATTTTCCTTTACTGCTCTGCTGTTGACATCTTGCGGGTGAACGCGGAACTTTAGAAGTGGACAACTAAACTTTGAGAGTTTACCTTTCATACAATATGTCTCACGATATTATATGTTCATTACATTTCACATAATAAATTTCTGAAAACCTGCACAACATTTTGACTTGCCCTGTATTTTCATCATTACATTTTATGAAATAAATTATAAAGATCACCATTTTATTACCCATGAAAAATTAATCAAACATTAACTTTGTTTTTTCTAAAACTACACATAAAAAAATTGAAATTGGGTAGAAAAAAATAGATTGGAAATTTAATAGCATTATATCTACATCAGTTAGGAAAAACCGGATAACTCAACTTTTGGTCGAATATGAGTTATTAACATCTCCTGATAGCTTTTGGTCCAATGCACATTCAATAAAAACGGGTAAGTTATCAAGTGAATAGTGATAGTGTTATTAAGCATTGAATTTTCGATGTATGCACTCTTTGATGTAGGTCATTGAACTAGTTTTTGCTCTCCTGTAAAAATTACTTTGAAGACTTACCTGGTTTTTCCAAACTGATGTAGATATAAAATTGTCAATCCATTTGAATTCAGTGTGGATTTTAAGATACCTTATAGAGTAACACATCCTTTGAATGTAATGTTTGATTTAACAATTTGCCGAAACACAGTTTTCTCATTAATAAAATAAATTTTATGCATAAAATGTGCATCAACTGAAATTCTTTAGCATAATTTTATCTACAATTTCATGTATATTTATATTCAAAGTATAATACAAATAAACATAACTGATTTCTTCTTGTCTTGTATACTAAAAAATAATAACTAAATTATCTTTAATTCCTCATGATGAACAATACTTATTTTCAAAATTGTACAGAACAGTCTATGTCATTCTATATGGCACACGGTTGAAAGCAGTCTCGGCATCAATGCTTATGATGAATGGAGGTCAACTGCAGTTTGTGGCAAGAAGTAATAGACTCGTGAGTATTAAAACGTACCATTAATAGTAATAACTGGAAGGCGCACAAACGTGCACACAAGTCTATTACCAACATAGAAACCTAAACGAATGGTACCTACCCTTCTAAGCTATAATGAATAACATATACACTCGGAGAGGGGATGGCGACTTATGGGAGGAGTCATCGCCCTTATAAGGCAAGGACGCGTGTGAAAACACTCTCATGCTCCTACGTTCTGCAATAGTCTAGTTCTTCAGTAACCGTTCGCAAAAGTGATATTAAAACACGTGGGCGGAAGTAATTCATCAACTCCACTCCAAGTTATTAAAATATATACAATTGTACATACAAATTTACCCAATAAACTAAAATAATAAGTGTATAATTTAAAACATCCCTGAGTGATCATATTCTACCTTGAGCGAACCGGCACAAGTTTGATACTATAGTCAGCCTTTCTCTTTCTATTCCTGTCTCCCCTTTCTTCGCCTGCTCCCAAAATTAATAAACAACATAAATTCTGTAATTTGAACAGCCCAATTCCATTCAACGGAAGAACAAACTTCCCACTGAATGCCATAGCAAATGTCATAGACCACTCTGTAGTAATTATGACTCATAAATATAACGGAATTAAAAAAACTGATATTGCTATGCTCTATTCATGATGGGAATAGATGCTAGCATGGATAATAATTAAATAAATCAGATGTTTTTATTAATCGTTTCATACATCGCAATGATGGATAAATCATATTTGAAGAGAAAAATTATATGCTCAGACTGGGGTTTGAACCCAGGACCTTTGGCTTTCTAGGCCAAACTCTGACATCAGATGCCAGTAGGCAATGAAAGAGAATTCTTTTGATAGAGGTCCCGAGTTTATATAAAACATACGAGGTAAAATGTTAAATCTGATTAATTTAATTATATTAAACAAAACCTTATAATTACTTATTTTAGTGTTTAATAAAAATTACGTGGAAAGTAACACTGTGTGGTAATAAAACCGAGTTGGAGTTTGACTGAAGATGAAGGCAAAATGGCCTTTGAAACTTGTATTGTGAAAACATGGAACTTTTTTCATAGTTAAATATGGGAAATAACATTATGAGGTTCTTAATTCGTAAATTAATGAGTAATTTTTTAACATCTTACCTCATATTTTATGTTTCTTCAAACACGTGAACTAGTTTTTCGAGAGAAGGATCTCTCTCATCTTTGGGTTCAACCGACTTGGGTAAAAATGAAGAGAGATCCTTTTCTCGAAAACTATTTCCCGTGTTTGAAGAAACATAAAATATGAGGTAAGATTTTTAAAAATTACTCAATTTACATAGATGGAACTTTATGAGGTGAGACATAAAAACATTTTATCCAACTCATTTATAAATTAAAAAATCTTGTTGTTATTTCCTAAATATATCAATTAGTAAGAATGTATGTACATATGAGGAATATCAAATAAGTATCACGTGTGTAAATTTGAACTTTGAAAAATGACCATATACAGCAAACTCCCCATTTAAATCCTTTACATGTATTATCTGTTTTTTTGATTAGTCAATGCATTACTTCTTTTTACACTCTGTATTTTTTTAAAAATAAGATACATACTATACTGTATTTTGTATTGTTATGAAAAATTCTTTATTTTTAAACGTGCTATTGTGAACTAAACTTAGAAACTGGCACAATAGAGTAACCTTCACTCACAACCCCCTCCCCTGATGCGTTTAACGGTACCAACCAACATTCTGAGAATATAGTACTATTTCCGTTATGCGATTCACTGAAAGCTTGTAGTTGAACTGTATTTGTATTATGTACTCCGTGAGAACAGTGTGCAGCAGTTTGTGAAGAAAAAATAAATGTCAGGGAACCCGGCTTCGAAACATTAAATTATGCAGCTATTGTCGACAAAGTGCATGGAGGAGGGGAAAGAGAAAGTGAAGACAAGAATTAAACTATTGAAAACAAAATTAGCCACAAAGAAGCATCAAAATGTATATACATCTTATTAAAATATCCATCCATAGTAATTCTGCCCAAAGGCAGGTCCTTCACTGCAATCATAGCATTTTCATGCTATGCTTGCAGCTTTACTAGGGAATTGTAGCTTTCCACACCGGTGAAGGATGATGATGATGATGGCCATATGATTTCAGGGACCGTTTGGGCCTTAAAGTTTTCCCAACATTTGTCTTACAGGTGAGGAAAAACCCCGATAAAATCCTCACCCAGAAAAACTGCCCTGACTGGGGATCGAACCCGGGCCTGCTGCGTGACAAGGCAGCACGCTACCTCGAGACCGCAGCGGTGGTTATTATATGGGACAAAATTAATTCAATTACATTGATGTCGTAAGTGTTAGGAAAATAAGAACTATAATCAGAAAGAGTGTAAAAGATAAATCGAAGCAGAGGAAAATATCGGACATCTTGGTGTAAAACACATTGTTTCAACACAGATTTGTGATTCCTAGACATAAATTTTGCTTAAATTAATTGTAAGTACAAGTTTTTGAATTACAGTACTGTAATAAATACTGTATTGCGTGTTTATTGTTAGAATAACTTAGTTGTATTATCCATGTTTTTCGATTTTCCATGCATATCTCGGTCCCAATTAACACGGATAATCGGGAGTTTGCTGTACAACACAAAATTAAAAATAAACAAATATGAATACATCAATAATAATCTGTATACCACATTTAACTTAAATATGATGTGATTTAATAACATTCAACTAACTTCTTTTAGTTCAATAGTTGTTTTTAGAATGAATTATTCCAAGTGTCTCTATAAAGCTGATAGAGCAATTATCTAAATATTCATTCTGTGAATATACTCAATAAATCTAAAAAGTTCTATAAATAGTCCATTAACTGAATGACAATATAGATCTTTTTAATTTTTTTCTGACAATTGTGAAAGATTTAGAAACATTTTCCGAAATGTATGGAAATTCATTTAAATGCTTATGAAGAGAGTTTCTGTTTTCTGAAATTACTAAACTTTTTAGATCTAATTCTCTTTGCAGAACAGCCATTACGACCATCACTTGCTATCAAAACCTTCAATGTAATAGCAAATACATACATAATTCAGCGATTTTATAAGTGAACTTCTGCATCCTACATCTTCCATAAATATTAAGATACTTACTTATTTTAGGAATTCTCACTATGAGGTATATTCATTAAGGTAGAATATGTTTATCACTCACCTCATATCTCAATATGAGGTGAGTGATAAACATATTCTACCTTAATTAAGATACTTATCTAATGAATGAGTCAAATTCTTATCTTACCTCATATTTCATGCCTTTAAACACGGGAACTGCAGTTTTCAAGAGGACATCCCTCCCATCCTCAGCTGATATTATGACAATTTTCGTTTGAATCATCGTCTATAACATTGTCATCTGGTATTGATTTGATGAATTTTGAGATCAAGTCCTGTTCATCGGGAATTTCAAAATTCATGGATCTAAATTTGTTCTTCTAAATATATATCTTCTCCCAAACTGTCAATTCCAAAGGTTTTCCAAATGTTTTAAAAGTTTAGCCTCCTCTTCAATTTTATGACTCTCCAACAAACTCTGTGCTGTAATAGCTGATTTTTCAATTTCACCATTTTTAATATTTCTAAAGTGTTCCTTTGTGCAAGTGTCGAAATTCCTTTTTTTGTTCTTCTTATGTATGCTTTATTGCAGTCTTTACAACTAATTTGATAAATTCCAGATTTTTTACTATCTGGGGTATTCAATTTCTTATTGGTTAATAGATTACGAAGACTAAATTTATTTATCGATGCCCATGTAATATTGAATTTCTTGAAAATTGTTATGTATTTCAGGATGAAAAGTAATATTCTTTTTTTTTTTTCCTTTCTTTGAATCAGATTGCAGGGTGGTGTATTCTTTTAATCTTTTTTTTGTCTGAATTTCTTTAATTTATTTATGATTATTTCCTTTCCAAAACCATTTAAATTAGCCATGTTCAAAATGTTTTTGTATTCTTTCTTGAAATCTTCTGCATTCAGTGGAACATTTAATAATCTATATATCAAACTGTTCAAAATTGCTAGTTATGCGTAATATGATTGAAACCTTAAGACTTTATATAACTGTATGTATGGGCATCCTTCCTGTAAATATTGAATACAGAAGAGGCAAAACTTCTAAAACATTTGGGAAAGGCACATAGTTTGTTGGACTTCCATTTGGAAAAACCTTTGGAATTGACAGTTTGGGGAAGATACATATTCAGAAGAACAAATTTAGATACATTAATTTTGAAACTCCCGATGAACTTGATCTCAAAGTTTATCTAAACAACACCAGTTGGCAACGTTGAAGATGAAGATTCAAACGAAAATCCAGTAGTCAAAATATCGGCTGAGGATTAGAGGGATGTCCTCTTGAAAACTGCAGTTCCCATGTTAAAAAAAAAACATGAAATATCAGGTAAGATAAGAATATTAATAAATTAATTAATATAAGTTGGTAGAGCACTTGGCCCGGAAAGCCAAGGGTCCCGGGTTCGAGTCTCAGTCTAGGCAAAAAATTTTCTCTTCAAATATAATTTATCTTTTAGTGAGAAATGTTAAATCAATAATAAAAACATCAAGATAAGAATATGACTGATTCATTAATTGAATTAAGAACCTCATAATGTTATTTCCCACATTTAACTATCATACTTATCTACCCTAAAACAAAAAAAAAGTTTTTTTTATTTCATACCATTAAAGAGAAAATTAATTTTATTTCACACATTTGTTTTAAAAACGGCCTCAACTAATGTAGCATAAACATTTTTGTACTTCCCATCAGCTGCATTTACTTTAATGAAAAATGTTAATAAAATTGCAAAATGCTGAAAAAGTGGTTAAGAAGATTTAATAATGTGTTTCCTTTTTTACACTTCATCCTTCCTACTTTTGTAAGACTGACAAACAGGTTGTTTGCTTCCTAGCAAGAGTTTTGATTCAAGTGCACTAGATAAGTACACAAGGGTGAACCAGTGATTATATCAGAATGCCAGTACACTTTTGAAGACAACATTATGACAGAACTCTGCCAGAAATTGAACTTGAGTTGCTAGGCAGTGAGATTCTATCTATACACCATGGTGGCAGACAAATGTGTTTCCAAAATGTAAATTCATTGATCACACACCATATGACAAAAGTATTACATATATGAAAACTATAAATTCAAAATTCCAGATGGTATAAAAATTAAAATTTTTAAACAATAATTTAATTTCAGAGTGGATGAGCATGTTAAGAGAAAATGCATATGCAAACATCAAATGTAAATTGAGGAATTTCAATGAGAAAAACTCTTTCATAAGAATAGAGAATAAATTTGTACATTTTTATAATTGTCTTGAACATTTCATAATTGATCAACTATTATTTCTTATTTTTATATATTACATTTGGGAATTTTTAACATTATGAGGTTCAATTCATAAGAATTGAATTAATCGTGATTATTTCTTACCTCATATTTCTATTTTTCTTTAAATACAGCACTGCAGTATCGGCAACATTTCAAGTTTTCTTTAGACCAACAGTTTCACATGACTTCTCGTCCCTCTTCAGTCATGACTCTGACTGTTGAAATTATTTGGCTTTTAATTACTCTATAGTCGTCAACTCTTGTGCTGTCATCTTTGGTTGGATTTATAAATTTCGAAATTAAACTTTTTTACTGGAATATCGAAGTTCATCGATCAATATTTATTCTTCTAAATGTATATCTTCTCCAATTGTTTCAAAAGTTTTGCCTCTCTTCTAATTTTATGATGTTCTAACAAACTATGTGCAGCAATTGCTGATTTTTCAATTTCACAGTTTTTAACCCTTTACATGCCATGAGCTGATTAGATCAGCTCTGATACTTACTGTCCATTAACTGCCGGACAATATACTAGTTGCGAAGCGGATCACATCGGCGGATGCGATTTAAATCTCTGACACAAAAGATTTTACCAGTGGCATGGAGGGGGTTAATATTTCTAAAATGTTCTTTAGTATGAGTTTTCAAATTCCTTTTTGTTTTTCTTATATATATATACCTTACTGCAGTCATTGCAATTTATTTGATAAATTCCAGATTTTTTACTGTCTGGGATGTTGATTGTTTTATTGGTACTTAGAAGTTTATATTTGAAGAGAAAAATTTTCGCCTAGACCGGGACTCGAACCCGGGACCCTTGGCTTTCCGGGCCAAGTGCTCTACCAACTGAGCTACCGAGGCGAGTTACGATCAAGACGCAAATTTTTCTATTATGTACGTTGTAATTCCCTCGCGCCAAATGCTTGAAACCATAGCTTCTATCTTTGCAAACGGCAGCTTCTTAGTTAAGAAGACATTTATTGGGAATTTAACACTACTTTATAGCCAGTAGG
The DNA here is from genome assembly GCA_030220185.1 of Diploptera punctata. NCBI lineage: Eukaryota > Metazoa > Arthropoda > Insecta > Blattodea > Blaberidae > Diploptera > Diploptera punctata. The sequence goes on along the minus strand of JASPKZ010003860.1, from coordinate 896,960 downwards.
GCTTCTATTGACGATTTTATTATTGATTTAACACTTCTCATTGAAGGATAAATTATATTTGAAGAGAAAAATTTTCGCCTAGACCGGGACTCGAACCCGGTACCCTTGGCTTTCCGGGCCAAGTGTTCTACCAACTGAGCTACCGAGGCAAGTTACGATCTAGATGCAAATTTTTCACTTATGTACGTTGTAATTCCCTCGCGCCAAATGCTTGAAACCATAGCTTCTATCTTTGAAAATGGTGGCTTCTTAGTTAAGAAGACATTTATTGGGAATTTAACACTACTTTATAGCCAGTAGGGCTTCTATTGACGATTTTATTATTAATTTAACACTTCTCACTGAAGGATAAATTATATTTGAAGAGAAAAATTTTCGCCTAGACCGGGACTCGAACCTGGGACCCTTGGCTTTCCGGGCCAAGTGCTCTACCAACTGAGCTACCGAGGCGAGTTACGATCTAGACGCAAATTTTTCTCTTATGTACGTTGTAATTCCCTCACGCCAAATGCTTGAAACCATAGCTTCTATCTTTGCAAATGGCGGCTTCTTAGTTAAGAAGACATTTATTGGGAATTTAACACTACTTTATAGCCAGTAGGGCTTCTATTGACGATTTTATTATTGATTTAACACTTCTCATTGAAGGATAAATTATATTTGAAGAGAAACATTTTCGCCTAGACCGGGACTCGAACCCGGGACCCTTGGCTTTCCGGGCCAAATGCTCTACCAACTGAGCTACCGAGGCGAGTTACGATCTAGACGCAAATTTTTCTCTTATGTACGTTGTAATTCCCTCGCGCCAAATGCTTGAAACCATAGCTTCTATCTTTGAAAATGGCGGCTTCTTAGTTAAAAAGACATTTATTGGGAATTTAACACTACTTTATAGCCAGTAGGGCTTCTATTGACGATTTTATTATTAATTTAACACTTCTCATTGAAGGATAAATTATATTTGAAGAGAAAAATTTTCGCCTAGACCGGGACTCGAACCCGGGACCCTTAGAAGTTTACCCAGATTAAATTTAATTATTGGTGCCAAAGTAACATTATATTTGTCACACTATTTTTTTAAATTTTCTATGTACTTCTGGATGGTAAGTAATTTTCTTGAATTTTTTTACCAATAAAAAAAACGGAGTTGTGATTGTGGTGTTGCAACGATGTCACAAATGCATGGGTCTGCATGGGAGTCAAGAAATATGAGGTGAGTCAAAAAACAACTCAAAATTAATTAAAATAAACCTCATAGTGTTATTTCCTACTACATAACTTATTTAATTCAATATATTTAACTTTCACAGGGAAAGAACACTATGAGGTTTAATTTAATAATTAAAATAATGTTTTATTACCTCACCTCATATCCTTTTTCTTCTTTCTACTGCAGTTTTGGAGCTTATCTCTATCATCAGTAGCCTCTGGTCGACCGGTGTTATGTCGTTTCTTGGCGCCAAGAAACGACATAACACCGGTCAACCAGAGGCTACTGACGATGGAGATAAGCTTCGAAACTGCAGTATAGAAGAAAAAGGATATGAGGTGAGGTAATAAAAACATTAATTTAATTATTAATTCAATATATTTCATTTTTAATATTATAAATCAACTACTTAAATATTTCACATAAATGTACAAAGTTTTAAAATCAAATATTGTATTTTAGATATGTTTTTGTAATTTTTCCAGACTAGCTACTTATAGAATAATTTACAGAAAAATGTACAACTTAATTTGGGATATAAATCATTGATGTTGAACTTTATACATATCTCTAATCAAGTGAGCTAGTCAAAATCTGATCAATTTTGTACCAGTAAACTTGAAAAAAATTATATGAGTTTATAATATTTTTGTCCACCGCTGTGGTCTTGAGGTAGCATGCTGCCTTGTCACACAGCGGGCCCGGGTTTGATCCCCGGTCGGGGCAGTTTTTCTGGGTGAGGTTTTTATCGGGGTTTTTCCTCACCTGTAAGACAAATGTCAGGAAAACTTTAAGGCCCAAACGGTCTCCAAAATCATATGGCAATCATCATCCTAATCATCATCATCCTTCACCGGTGGAAAGCAACGGGAAGCTACCACACCTACAATTCCCTAGTAAAACTGCAAGCATAGCATGAAAATGCTATGATTGCAGTGAAGGACCTGCCCTCGGGCAGAATTACTGTGGATGGATAATATTTTTAAATACAAATATCTAAGACGTTTCTAAGATCTTAACATGACTATTTAACTCATGCCACAAATGGGAGTCAAATGACCAATCACCTTTCAATGAATTTTGTTTTACAACCAATCATAGTCGTGTTTCACCTCGATATTTATCAATTAAGTTTATCATATTAAAGAAAGTTCTTCCTTTTTAATATTCTGAACAGGCTATAGCATTATTTTGCAGTGACTGACTCTCTAAGAAATACATTGAATATAGTAATTTATATATTAAGATGTAAGAATCACGGAATGCATGTAGCTCCCAGATTGTATATATAGTGTACGAATGTAACCAGATACCACTAGCAAGATATAATAGAAAAAAATTTGTAGCAAATGATTATACCACAATAAAAAGAAAGCACTGTTTGCACTTTCTTAAACGTAATATTTCTCAGGTATTTATGTTCCAGAAAAATATAATTGACATATTTACATCACAGTACATCAGATATTAATTAATAACCTATAATGTTGGTTATATACAGTTTGAAGTGTTTAATTTTTCTCCACTAGGGTGCATTCTTACAATATTGTGATCCTATTTGGCAATAAATAATATGATCTGGTTGCAGTAATGAACAAATGAAACATAACAAAAGTTTCTCATTTGTTTTCAAACATCACCATTTACATTAAATATATAAATATTTTAAAATAACTATATTTAAATAATGATTTGTGTGTAAACTGCTTAATTTTATTTGTTAAATAGTCCTAACAAATGCCACTCTTTATTTTCCAAATGCTCTAGATAAAAATTGGAAATCACTCCAGGCATTACTTATGATAAATATTTTATATTTTCAATACTTAGGCTTATTTTTTTTTCAAAGTTAAAAATGGGAAACACATTATGAGGTTCTTAATTAATAAATTAATGAGTCATTTTTACATCTTACCTCATATTTCATGTTTTATTAAACACGGTAACTATAGTTTAATTTAAATCCATGAATTTCGACATTCCGGATGAACGTGACCTCATCTCAAAGTTCATCAAATCAATACCAGATGGCAACGATATCTCGAAGTTCATCAAATCAATACCAGATGGCAACGTTATAGAGGGAGATTCCAACGAATATCCGGTAGTCATAATGGCGGTTGAAAATGAATGACAAGATCATTTGAAAACTATAGTTACCGTGTTTAATAAAACATGAAATATGAGGTAAGATGTAAAAAATGACTCATTAATTTATTACTTATTTTTTTTTGTTGAGTTGTCTTGACTCATCTCATACTTCTTAACTCCCTCGCAGATCCAGATTTCGTCACTGTATTTGTGACATTCTCAATGCAGTGACGAAATCCGGATCTGCGATGGAGTTAAGTATGAGGTGAGTCAAGAAACAACTCAACAAAATTGAAATAAACCTCATAGTATTATTTCCTACCTACATAACTTAACTTAGGCTTATCTCCAATCCAACTACACAAATTCCTATATGCAGTTACAAAGTATGTACTTAAAACTTTTCAAGAACACTTCCATAACCATGTTATTAAAATTCATACTGATAAATCTTGTCAAAGCACAATTTCATTAATACAATATTGTGATAATTCAATACTAATTAATAAATTACCAAAGTGCACAATACATATACACTCCTGATCACCTACAATAATTATAATGAAAATCAATAACCAAACATTAATAATTACAAATCTCACAACCGACAAGTAATTGTATTATATTTGAAGAGAAAAATTTTCGCCTAGACCGGGACTCGAACCCAGGACCCTTGGTTTTCCGGGCCAAGTGCTCTACCAACTGAGCTACCGAGGCGAGTTACGATCTAGACGCAAATTTTTCTCTTATGTACGTTGTAATTCCCTCGTGCCAAATGCTTGAAACCATAGCTTCTATCTTTGCAAATGGCGGCTTCTTAGTTAAGAAGACATTTATTGGGAATTTAACACTACTTTATAGCCAGTAGGGCTTCTATTGACGATTTTTATTATTAATTTAACACTTCTCATAGAAAAAAAATTTTTCTCTTCAAATATAATTTATCCTTCTATGAGAAGTGTTAAATTAATAATAAAAATCGTCAATAGAAGCCCTACTGGCTATAAAGTAGTGTTAAATTCCCAATAAATGTCTTCTTAACTAAGAAGCCGCCATTTGCAAAGATAGAAGCTATGGTTTCAAGCATTTGGCGCGAGGGAATTACAACGTACATAAGAGAAAAATTTGCGTCTAGATCGTAACTTGCCTCGGTAGCTCAGTTGGTAGAGCACTTGGCCAGAAAAGCCAAGGGTCCCGGGTTCGAGTCCCGGTCTAGGCGAAAAATTTTCTCTTCAAATATAATTTATCCTTCAATGAGAAGTGTTAAATTAATAATAAAAATCGTCAAGTAATTGTTTATTCAAGTAGGATTAAAAAACATTTTAAGCAATTTAATCCTACTTTTTAAATCTTTCGATCTTCGATAATAAATTTATCACTTCTTGCCGAAAGACATATTTCATTTGAAGAGAAAAATATACATTTGAATCGGGATTGACATCAGGTTGAATCCCAATTCAGGTGTATATTTTTTCTTCAAATAAAGCCATATCTTTCATTGGGAGTCATTTTTGCCAATGCAATATATCCCAGAATTCTTAAGGGGGGCGATGGGTGAAATTTTCGGTCAAATTTAGCATTTTTTGTATTAAAAAAATACTATGTACCTTAAAGTATAAGTTGGTGAAGTTTCAGTGTCCTATGGTTGTAGGAGGGCATGTATGCTACATTCTGATTTAACTGCATGCAAACTTTCAAATTGGCTTTTCCACACTTTTATTTTCACTGTATTTCAATACATTCAAATCAAAATAGCATTGACAAATTTAATGATAGAAGCATGAAATTTTAACTGCATGTCCCACACACTATGGCTAATAATTCTATGCATGGATTTTGAAACAACGTTGATAGTTTCTTAAATAAAAAATAAAATATGTGTAGTAATTAAAAAAACAAACATTTTCATATCCAGAGGATGTATATATTTTTTCTTCCTTTATTATAATGATATAGAAAAGTTAATGCATAGTGTTGTTGTAAATAAGTCAGTGGTCGTGTAGAAAATTTTTTTAAAAATTTACTAAAAAATTATGGGACAAATTTTTAAATGGATTTTCTTCAATAACTCTTCTTCTTCTTCTTCTTCCGAATGCAGTATTGGGTGATGATGCCCGTTCTGCGACTACAAAAACTGATCCTTCCATCGGTTGAAGGGTCTTCCGAGGTCTCTTTTGCCATTAGGGTTGAGGTGGTAAATCATCTTTGGTACACGGGAATTTGACATTCTCTGGACGTGTTGGAACCATTTAATCTGATAATTTTGTATATGTTCAACCATTTCCCTACTATTCCACTGCATCCTTATCTCATCACTTTTCATTCTATCCCTTAATGTTACTCCAGTTAGTGATCGGAGGAATCTCATTTGTGAACTATTAATGCGGGATTTATCTTTTGCTCGAAGTGTCCAGCATTCACTTCCGTATAGTAGAGCAGGTTTGGCTATGGCATTATGAAATCTCAATTGGATTTCTTTCCTCATTTGTTTTCCAAAATTTCTCCTAATTATACCATTTAATCTGTTATATTTTTCTATAACTCAAAAAACCTTTAAGCCTAGAAGGATGAAACTCCAATATAATATTACCTATTATGGCATGAATGTGTGTACAAAAAATCAAGTATGTAGCTTCAAAACTGTAGAAAATAGAAATTTCATTCATCACCCCCCCCCTTAAGTTCCCAATTAATAAAAAAATCATAAATTTTCCACAGCAAATAAAAAATTGCCAAAGGTAAAATTTTCCGATATATTACATAATACAAATAATACACTTAAAATTACAATGAAAGTTATGTATTTAAAAAAATACAATAAAATATAAAATTTAAAAAACCTTATTGTATATATTATCTCATTAATCTGACATTTCATTAGATGTAAAGTTGTATACCTACCTGGCCCTGGTGGTCTGTTCCAATCTGGTCTAGGTGGAGGACCTCTGGGATCTGGAGGCATTGCACCAGGGGGAGGACCTCTGGGAGGACCTTGACCAGGTGGTGGTCCTTGGAATGGCTGTTAAACAAAGCATTTATAAAGACAATACTAAATAATTCTATAAAAACACTAAAGGAAGAGATATTTTGGAAAATTAATGTAGAAATTACCATAAAAAATTAACTTAATTTGATTTTGACTGTTAACAAGACATGCATGGAAATAAATCTATTCTTATGTAAAGTGTTCTGAGATATTTAAATGTATCAAGGTGTGCAATCTTAAACAAAAATTTGAAATATTAATCCACTTTACAATTAGCAAACAATATTATTGTGTTGGAAAATATACTATAGGAGACTATTTTTAAGAATTAAACTTATACCATAGGAGCCAATTTTTAAGAATTAAACTTACCATTCCAGGAGGAGGTCTTTGCTGAGGTCCTTGAGGATGTGGACCTTGAGGTGGAGGAGGACCAGGTCGAGGAGGGCCTGTAACAAATTAATAATTATGTATAAACTTAATCAGCAAAAACTACTATTAAAAATTGCCTTGGAATTACTCAATAAGAATGTTCAATATCAAGGATTACATTAAGCATAAAAATTGAAATATACAACTTTTAAAAAAAAATTCTAAGTCTAAAAGAAGGCTGTTTTCAAATCACTTCTATATTTACACCATCATCATCATCATGTTTGGAGCTACAGCATATTACAGGCCTTGACTGACCCATCTATGCACTTCCATCCATCTTTGTCTTCTACTTTCCTTCTCCATCCCTGAACCCTTGTCCTTACATCATCATCATCTTAAGGCACAACAACTTCAAAAGTGGAAGTTTTGGCCTTCTCAACAATCCTTCTCCATGCCAATCTGTCTCTTGCCACATTCAAACTAGCCACTTTCATTTTCTTTAGATCGTTCATTGTGTCATCCTCCCATCTGATTTTCCAACAGCTCTGCCTCCTATAGGTTTCCATTTGTAGAGTTTTTTTTGACCAGTCTCTGATCATCCATTCTTAACAAATGTCCAAGCCAACCAATTCTGAGAGACGGCCTTACATAGTTGTCATAGTTGCTTAGTTTGGGAATTCTCAATGGTGTAAGTTTTTACAAGGTGAGGTCACCCACAACCTGGAGGACATGACCCTCAACTTGTCTGACTTGGGAGGCCCTACCAGTAGCTAAGCTACCACCAGCATAGCTCTTGGGATCATTTAACCACACAAGCCCCACCACCACGACAAAGTACGGATACCTTCGGGGGAGGGGGAGTGTATATTAACATATGTTCGGTATTTTTGATCACATGTTAAGCATAAAAAAACATTAATTGAAAGAATCATGAGTAATAAGTAGGGAATGGGTTTTTATGCATTAAAAGTTGAGATTGTAACATAGTTATTGAGTAGAAAGACTTGCTTCTTCAATCAATTGAAAATAACTCATTTACAGGTTTTTTAGATATAATTTTAAAAACTTCATTAATAGTTTCAGTATGATCTAACAGTATTGCTCACCTGGCCGGGGCCAATAGATTTTTCAGGGGTAAAAATCCTGGTTCCTTTAAAGGTAACTAAAGCTGCAGATCCCATGCTGTAAATTTACACCACATAAACCAAACTCAGCTTGAAATAAGAGGTCTCTTGAGCAAAATGTGTCAGCTCTTTCGTGCCCAGATTTGAACTGCAATGCTAATAACCTTAGCTGTTAAAGAGAGCCATTAAATAACATAACATAATCAGGATGGATTTATTTAAATCAAAATGATTTTAATCACTACTTATTTTAGGAATTCACACTAAGGGTCGTATCTATGAATGCATTAGACCATAAAAGTCATTCTCTGCTGAGAAAGTTGCATCCAAAGAAGGTTTTGCATACTCAAAAATCTGTTCATGTGATAATAATTCTCGAAATTCCTAAGCTACCTGGCGAGGTGACTTTGCAGAGAACGAATCGTGAGCAACCCGATGTACTTTGAAACCTTGCTGCTTTATCCAAGATGTCAGACCTTGAAGACTTCGATATTTTCGGTATATGTGGAGACGAGGAATTTGATAATCTACCAAAGAATTCAACTGGAAAAACAGGAGAATCGGCATAATATTGCACGACGCAGTCATCGTATACGGTTTTATTTGCAGGACGCAAGCTTAAATGCGTTCCTCTAGCAGAGGAAAATAACGGAAGTGGTTTTAGCACTGAGAATTCTGGGTAATTTCTTGCCAATATTACGAAAAAACTACTTTCATGCATGACCGGTCAGTGACTTGCTAATTCAAACTTTGCACATGCTCAACGGAAAACTCACGTCACCAGAGACTAATGTATTTGCATGCGGCCCTAAGAGATATATTCATTTAGGAACAATTTTTTATCACTCCTCATATTATTCACCAGATTTTTTAATGTATTTTTTATTTTTACATTTGTTTCTACTCTTCGCTGATGATTTAGCTTTGATTGCATGTAATGAAGATGAGCTTCGGTATTCTGAACATAATTTAAATAAAATCAGTGCAAAATATGATATGGACATCAACATTGACAAAACAAAAGTCATGGCATTTTGTGGAAAATACCTGGTTAAAAGCAAAATTTGCATAAACAATGAGTTAATAAAAAGGTCAATAAGTTTACATATCTCGGATATAATTTAATGTTTGTAGGTGAAACAGATATAACTTCTAAAATTTACAAATATAACAAAACAATAGGAATCTAATACATAGAAAAATGTTTGTTTGTTTGTATGTTCATACTTTATGCGTGGCCATACCATTGATCCGATTGTGATGGGGCTTTTTGCAAAATTTTCAGGAGATTCCCAGCATGAACACAGGCTATAAGAGAGTTGTGATACTCAACTCCTACATCCTTAAAAATCGGCCTTCATAGTGGAAAACGTGAAAAAAAGTAGCTCTTTGGACGCTTAAATGGCTTATGCTGCCTAAACCATAACAAATACACAAAATTAATGTACACAAAATTGAATATCTCAAAAAGCTCCACAAAAAAGTCCATGACAGCATATGTTTATCTCTTACAGATAACTTACAATAACCATTTTTGTCTTTCATTGATGCCAAGAAGATTGAGACAAGTACATAGATTCCTGCGCAAGCATAGCAGCACATGGCAGGTATTCTTTTACGGATAACTCACAATAACAAATTTCGCCTTTTAGCTCGAGATAAGTAGATTCCTGGGCAACACCGGGTAATCAGCACGGGAATCTTAAAATAATTATGATATATATTTATAATTATTTTTCATTTTACCTATTCAACTAATCATAAGTACATTAATTTTTGTCTTTCAGCTCATTTATGCCAAGAAGATTCGGATGAGTAAATTCCTGGACAACGCCGGGTAAACAGCATGGAGAATCTAAAAATAATTACGATATAAATTTATCCCTTCAGTTATTTAATTAAACATAAAACACATTAATTTTCGTATTTCAGCTCATTTATGTCAAGAAGATTGGGATAAGTAGATTCCCGGGCAACGCCGGGTAATCAGCACGGGGTATCTAAAAATATAAATTTATAATTATTTTTCCCTTTACTTATTCAACTAAACATAAAAGCACATTAATTTTTGTATTGACTTACGCTTTCATGGCCGGAGTTGCTATGATGATCTTGAAGAAGAATTCCGGACTGTAGGCCATGGTCTTGAAGTTTCCCGACGTTTCACCAGAGACTGCATCTGCCATCCTCAAGGGTTGAGACTGGCAATTTTGTCCACTGTCTGTCCTATTTACATCATTCACCGCGATGTGTTTTCTGCACAGTCCATTTCTTCGTAAGTTATATCTGCTTCTGATTGGTCAGCGGTAAGGACTTCCATTGCTCCAATTAGATTGCTGTTTGATGGTCTAGTAGGCTGTTTTTGTAGAGGTTTGCACTCTGCGTTTTTTTAGAACTGGTATCCATACTTTGTTGACTTTTAATGATTCTTCTTTTCTATTGAAACTGTTTTTATGTATGAATATTTCGATGGCTTCTTGTTGTAGACGGGTAAAATAGCATGTGCAGTTAGATAATATGTCTGTATTCTGGTATTGTACTAATGTGGCCATCAAGTAAAGAGTGTTCTGCTACTGCCGACTTATCCATTTGTTTAAGACGACTGTATCTTTCATGCTCCTAAAGTCTGGTAGTGAAGCTGCATTTGGTGGTGCCTATATACACTTTGCCATAACTGCATGGTATCCTGTATATGCCTGCTGTCTTGATGGGGATGGAATTGATCCTTTATAGGTCTGAGAAGGTTCTTGATTTTCTTGGTAGGCCTGTATATTGTCTTTCATGTCTTCTTTCCTTAGTAGTTTTCCAATGAGGTCCGTTACATTCTTAATGAACGATAAAAATGCCCTGGTTGAAGTTTTTTCTTCTGATTCCTTGCTACTGTTGATGTTGTATCATCTGGGATGATTGGCTCGGTTGATCTCTTTCCTGTTGTATCCACTGGCGTATCGTATGGAGGTGTTAAGTTCCGTTTTTAATAAATCAGGATGACAAAGTTAAACTTTCCTGTTGTAAACTTTGTCATCCTGATTTATTAAAAACGAAACTTCAACACCTGCATATGGTATTCACAGCCAATGGATACAACAGGAAAGAAATCAACTGAGCCAATCATCCCAGATGCTACAACAACAACAACAGTAGCAAGGAATCAGAAGAAAAAACTTCAACCAGGGCATTTTTACCGTTCATTAAGAATGTAACAGACCGCATTGGAAAACTACTAAGGAAAGAAGACAAAGACAATATACAGGCCTACCAAGAAAATCAAGAACCTTCTCAGACCTATAAAGGATCAACTCCACCCCCATCAGACAGCAGGCATATACAAGGATACCATGCAGTTGTGGAAAAGTGTATATAGGAACCACTAAACGCAGCATCGCAACCAGACTTAAGGAGCATGAAAGATACAGTCGTCTTAAACAAATGGATAAGTCGGCAGTAGTAGAACACACTTACTTGATGGCCACATGGTATAATACCAGAATACATATTATCTAGCTGCACACACTATTTCACCCGTCTACAACGAGAAGCCATCGAAATATTCAAACATAAAAACAGTTTCAATAGAAAAAAAGAATCATTAAAAGTCAACAAAGCATGGATACCGATTATAAAAAATGCAAACCTCTACAAAACAGTCTACTAGACTAGACTAGACTAGACCATTGGAAGTCCCTACCACTGACCAATCAGAAGCCAGAACTCATGAAGAAACGGACCGCGCAGGAAACATTGCGGTGAATGGTATAAATAGGACAGACAGTGGACAAAATTGCCAGTCTCAAGACAACCCTTTACGATGCCAGATGCAGTCTCGGTCAAAACATCGGGAAACTTCAAGCCTCAAGACCACGGCCTACAGCCCGGAAATCTTCTTCAAAGATCAACATTAATTTTCATTTATTTAGGTGTAGCAGTGCACATCGGTTAGCTAGTAATTAATAAAATCATGAAGTCTTATTTTAAAATACAATAGGAAGTAACATTAAGAGGTTTGTTTAATAATTAAAACATTTTGTCTGTTCATTCTTACCTCTTAAGAGTTATATTGTCGAACATATGTTTTAAGGCCTCTTAGTCCCATCGTCAGCGATTACAGACTGAATTTTCTCATGTTGTCAGCCCTGATTCTTGATTCCTGATCTCTCTGCCTCTAGTCTAATGAATTTACTACTGAGATTCCTTTTTCTGGGAATTTCAAAATTCACAATTCTTTCCTTGTTCTTCTGTATGTAGATTTTCCCCCATATGGCGAGTTCATTTTTGTTTTCTTACTGTTTTAATAATTTTGTTTACATCTATTTTGTGTTTTTCTGACCAAATATAAGCAGCCACTGCAGATTTTTCTACTTCCCCCTTTTTTTATATTTCCTATGTGTTCTTTAGTTCTAATAGTTAAATTTCTTTTTGTTTTCGCCATCTATATTTTGTTACAATCAGCACATTTTATTTGATAAATTCCTGATTTTTTACCATCATCAATCTTTTCATTTTTACTAGTTTTTATTAGTCTATTTAAACTATAATAATTCTTTGGTACTGAATTAATATTAAATTTTCCAAAAATCTTTTGAAATTTGTTGTGTGCACAAGGGTGATATGTGAATTTCTTTATTTCTTATCTTTTGGTTTTTCTATCTCAAGAGTACTTTTATTCCTCAATTTTTTTTTGTGTATCATTTTTTCACTAAAACCATTTTCTTTTGCAACCTTAATTATGTGTTTCCTCTCTTAACTCGTAATAATAGAAGCCAAAAATTGGATGTTGAAAAATCTAAACAGAAATGCTGTTCTACAATGGATTTCAGCGCATTGTGGCGTGGAAGGCAATGAGAAGGCTGATATGCTTGCAAAAAAAGGCACACTCATCCAACAGAGTAAGATCAATTACTATCTTACAAATCAGTACAACTCTACACCAAAATGAAAATAAAATCCCATAAAGCCAAACAAAACAAAATCCAATGTGAAACCAAGATATGGAAGACATTACTTGAACCAGATACAATACCAAACAGCCCCCGATCAATTGCAGTTGCATCATTTCGTCTTGAAACTGGTCATGATTGCTTGGCAGCACATCTACATAGAATTAAGCTACTAGATTCTCCACACTGCATAGTATGCAAATACACAAATACGATAATGAACAAGGATCACTTGATGTTCTGCGCTAATCTTCAGAAAATAGTTGGAACACCATTCCAAATTGCTGAATATTATTGGGAAGCCCGCAAGCGAATGATGACAAATCAAGAACTTCAGAACATTTGAATACTACAACTACTACATTCTGAGAGTACAGTAAAATTTTGGAAATTTCCGTTGTGTGAGTCACTGAAAGTTTGTTGTTACAGAACTGTATTTGTATTATGTAGGAGAGTGCAGTCCATGAGAACAGTGTGCAGTAGTTTGTGAATAAAAAAAGTTGGGAAAATGTAAACGAGTGGTTTTAAGCATATCGCAGAAGCTGGAAATGATTACTAAATTTTGAAAAAGAAGAATCTGCTGCAAAACTTGCTCAAGATTACAACATTGGCGTGCAAATTGTTTGCGATTTAAAGAAATATTGATTCAATTTGCATGCTCTGCCAATAGTGCACAACTATCGGTCCACCGATAGAAGTAAGAAGGAAACCGCCAAGAAACGACATAACACCAGTCGACCAGAGGCTACTGACGATGAAGATAAGCTCCGAAACTGCAGTATAGAAGAAAAAGGATATGAGGTGAGGTAATAAAAACATTAATTTAATTCTTAAACCACAATATAATGATTGTGGAATAAACTCATGCCGCCTAAGAATGAAGAAGACTTTGCAGGTTTTGGTTCTGAAAACTGTGACGATGCTACAAATATAGCTCACTTGTTGAAAGAAGTTACTGGCTGTGAAGAAAATGTGGCTGAATGGTTGCTGAGTGGCACATGTGAACCCGGGTTCGAAACACTGAATGACACAGCTATTGTCAACAAAGTGTGTGATGGAGGGGAAGGAGGAAGTGAAGACGAAAATGCATCCACGATTGAAAACAAAATTAGCCACATAGAAGCATCAAAATGTATAGACATCTTATTAGAATATATGGAACAAAATGAATAAATTAATATCATAAATTTGGGAATTTTTACAAGAGTTTTCTTAATAAGAATCAAATGAAACCTAAATTCTTTTTACTCATACATCTGTTTTTTTAACACAGAACTGCAGTATCAGAAAAAAACATTTCAGCTGTTTTCACGACTGTCAATTTTTTCTTTTGTCGGTAATTTTCTAAACTGCCATCTTGTGTACTTTTGAAGAGGTAATTTTCTAAACTGCCATCTGGTGTATTTTGAAAAACTTTGTAATCAAACTTGGTTCGTCTGGAACCTCAAAGTTCATGGTTCTAGTATGGTTTTTTTGAATGTATATCTTTTCCCAAACTGTTAATTCCAAAGGTTTAGATAAATGTTTCAAAAGTTTTGCTTCTTTTTTCAATTTTATGATTCTCTAATAAACTATGAGTCACTATAGCTGATTTTTCAATTTCACCATTTTTTTTATATAATTCTAAAGTATTTGCAAAAACGAATATAAGCATGATTCAGACTTTTCTTTTGTAATTAACAGCCGTACATTTTTAGTTTTTATGGTTGTTATAGAAAAATATTAAAAAATCGGAAAACCGGGGTTGTGGTTTAGACTTTGGTTGAGAAATCCACCCAAATTTTTTTTTAGAGAAGTTATTTAACATTGGCTCCGATTAACAAATTCAGCTTGGGTAATCTTCTGTTAACTAATAAAAAGTTAACACCCCTAACTAACTAACTCACTGGCACTATCGAACGCGAAGGTTCATGGCCGCGCGGACATAAGCTCTCCATACATCCCTATCCTGAGCTAATGCTTTCCAATCATTCCCTGTATAATCTACTTCCCTCAAATCATAGTTAATGTTGTTCTCCCACCTCATTCTTGGTCTACCAACTGGGCGTTTTCCCTCTGGCTTTCCTACAAGAAGCTTCCATGCACGTCTTTCATTCCCCATACGCGCAACATGTCCTGCCCATCGCAGTCTACGAGACTTAACTGTTCTTATTATATCTGGCTTCCTATAAAGACCATGTAGTTCATTGTTATGTAGTCTTCTCCATTCACCTGTCTGTTCATCTCTCTTTGGTCCAAAAATTTTCCTAAGAACTTTATTCTCAAATACTCGTAATCTCCTTTCCTCCCTTAAAGTAAGAGTCCAGGTTTCGCATCCATATAATATAACTGGTAGAATAATAGTTTTATATATTTTCAGCTTAACATTTTTTGAAAGGAGTTGGGACATCAAAAATCTCTGCAATGCATAATAGCATGCATTTCCAGAATTGAGCCTATGTTTAATTTCTTTTTGGATCTCATTCCTATTTGTGATTATTGTTCCTACGTATTTGAATTCAGCCACTTCCTCAAAATTTCCCTCATTTGTCATTAGCTGTCCATTTCCATTATATACTGAATTTCTACGTGTGACCAATATTTAGTTTTACTGATATTTATTTCCAGTCCTAATTTCTTAAGTTAACACCCCAGACAATAAAAAATCTGGAATTTATCAAATGAATTGCAAAGATTGCAATAAAGTATATATAGGAAAAACAAGAAGGAACTTAGAAACCCGCAAAAAAGAACACTTTAGAAACATAAAAATAGTGAAAATGGAAAAATCAGCTATAGCAGCACATAGTTTATTAGAGGATCATAGAATTAAAAAAGAAACAAAACTTTTGAAACATCTATCTAAACCTTTGGGAAAAAATATACATTCAAAAAAGCCATACCAGAACCATGAACTTTGAGTTCTGGACAAACCAACTTTGATTACAAAGTTCTTCAAAAGTACACCTGATGGCAGTTTAGAAAATTACTTCTTCAGAAGTACACCAGATGGCAGTTTGGAAAATTACCGGCAAAAGAAAAAATTGAGTCGTAAAAACAGCTGAGGATGGAAATGATGTTTTTTCCGATACTGCAGTTCTGTGTTTAAAAAACATAGATGTATGAGGTAAGAAGAATTAACGATTCATTTGATTCTTATATATCAATGCTTTGTCTGGTTTCAGTTCACAGGAACAAACCAGGGCAGTGTCGATGGATTTTTCAAACCATAAAAATCCTGAGTATGTGTTTTTTTTAAGGGAACTAAAGCCATGGATCCTATGTAATAGATCTATGACATGAATAAGAACTTCAAGTCTGAAATAAGATGCCTCTTTACAAAATTTGTCGACCCTTTCATGCACAGATTTGCTACTGGCTTAAGATGTAAAGATATCGTAAATAAAATAAAATAACATTTACATAAACATCATATTAATCTGTGTTGCAATCTAAACTTTTAGTGCATAAAAATTCTTTCACTATAGCAATAAGTCAATAATTCTCACATTTTACAAGTCTCATGTTTTTTTGTGTCATATATTTGAGTCAGGAATATTAGACATCATGTAATTTTCTTTAAATTAATTATAAAATATAATTTTCTGGTTAATTTAATGAAATTTCAAAGTAAAAATAGTTTCTTAATTTTATTAAATTAATATTGAGAAGCTAAAGCTATTACTATGATAGAAATAAGTAAATTAATAAACACAATTAAATTATTGTAAATCAATGGTAAAGAGAAAAATGTTTGCCTGAACTGGGAATCGAACCCCGAACCTTTAGCTTTCCGTGCTAATGCTCAGACCACCGAGCTAATCCAGGCTTCATTCCCATCCAAGCAAGGTTCGGGGTTCGATTCCCGGTTCAGGCAAAAATTTTTCTCTTTACCATTGATTTACAATAATTTGTCTTAATTTTATATTTAAATTAATACTGGGAAGTAAACATTATGAGGTTATATCATTAATAGTGAGTCGTTAAAAATATGTTCTCCACTCACTATTAATTCTCAATTTTAATTGAAACACATTTAAAACAAGATTTGTTCATTAAACTACAAATTAGCGTACTGAACACACATTGCCATATATTGTATCTTTATGAACATTCTTCTATAAAACCAAATAAGAATTAATGTATACCCAGTTGGATTTCTACTTCCTAAATAGTATGGTTTAAAATCATATGTGTCTTCCAATTGGCCCCTCAATTATTTTCTCAAATCATTATTTTTCATTATTTCCAAACTATTTGCGCAACTAAAACTTCAAAAATACAAGTTTTAAAAACTTGTATACATTTTAAACAATGAAATAAATGATAGGAAAATGCCAATTTTTTCAAATTATTGACTCAAATGCTCTTGAAAACTTGGAATGACAATATGAAGATCTCTCCCTCCTTTATTAATCAATTTATTCATTTCTTTAATTTTTTGTCAACACTTGATAGATGGTATGGCATTAAAAATTTTGAGAATTTCCAAGTTAATGAAATATGTAGTTTGAACTAACCATTTGCTCGAGGTCCATTCCAATTGCCATGTTGAAAGCCAGGAGGGGGATGACCTTGATTTGGAGGGCCAGGTGGATGACCATGACCTGGAGGTCCACCATGACCTATAGGTGGACCTGGCATTCGAGGTCCTGGACCTGGAGGTGGCATACCTGGGGGTGGCAGCCTGGGTCTCAGTCCTTGAGGTGGTCCCATCATCATTCTCGGAGGATGAGGATGTGGATTTCTGGGACCTGGATTTGGTGGAGGTACAGGTCTAGTTTTTGATTGTGCTTCGAACTGAAAAATAAAAATAAAGCATTAAAATAAATTCACACTGCATTGCAAATATAGTACAATTAATGCAACTTTGATCCTCAAAGAATATTAACATTTTTTTCCCATACTATCTGGTTTTTTGTTACATTTAGCAACTTTATAATGTATTAAACTCAAAATATTATAATGTTATATTTAAGTTAAAACTTACCAGACTTGGACAGAATTTAATTTTTCTTTCTAAAAATATGATTTTGTTAAAGTTAGGTTGACATTGATCCAGTGTTTAGAATTTTCTACTGAACTATAATATGTGAGAAGTACATGATTATCATTTCAGCACTTTATTACCTCTCACTTTCTTTTAACATCACTACAAAGTGTGACCACAAGAACAACATCAACAATCAGTGAAAGTCTCTGGGATCAGATAAAAGAGGCATTGTCATGGTGGAGCAGAATTCCCCGCAGTCCAGTCTTTGGCAACTTCTCCTGGATCATTGAGAAGATTTTGGGGAGACAGACTTCTGTATACCATTTAACAGTAACTGTCCTCTGATCCTCTAGCACAACTGTAGCCAGATGACCACTTGTTCAGATAAAAGTGGTCACCATTTTCTTTCCCACATTCCTAGGCCTTTTGACTTTGGTCAGAGCTGCTCATCTGGGAAGACCCATACCGATGATTGGTGCTTTGTTTCACGGTCATACTGGTAGATATAAGTTTTGTCACCTGTCACTATGTCTGACACCCGGCGGGAGTCCCCATTGTTCAAATCTCTTCAGAATTTCTCTACACAATTCCACCCTAGAGTGTTTATGTCCTTCTGACAAGTGGTGTGGCACCCATCGAGAAGAAATTTTCCTCACTCTTAAGTATTGGTGCAGGATGGTGGAAACACGTGGCAAACTAATCCCAAGGGCCCCCTCAATGTCCTTATAGATTAGTCGTGGATCTTCCTTAATCATAGTTTCCACGGCAGAGACGTATTTTTCTGTCACCACTGTTGCTGGCCTCCCTCTTCTCCCTTCATCTTTAAGGGATGATCTCTCCCTCTTAAATTCAGGAAATCAGCGGAAAACTGTTACACGTGAAGGAGCAAGGTCCCCAAATGCTTGTGTGAGTTGCTCAAGTGTTTGCAACTCATTTAAACTGCACTTAAAATTGTATAAAATCATAGCAAGAAAATACTCCCTCTCACGCTCCTAAGGACATGTTTGATTTCACCATGCACAGATTACTTCACAAGGGTGCTGCTCAGAGACAACTGAAAGTAATCGTTTCTACTTGCTATGGTTTTGACGTTCAGGGTTTGGGTTTTCAAATGGTATATTAGTTTATATTATTTTTAGTCTGGACATCTTACCTCAATATTAATGTTGATTTGTTCTTGAACATGTTTCAAAACAATTCTGTTTTATTGTCAGCTTTCCCAGACTGGTTTTATTTATGTTGCATTATGTTGCACAACCTGGATGTCGATGTCAGCTCCATCCTGTAGTTGGCCAAAGAACCTCAAAACAAGGTCACGCTCCATCGGTATATCAAAATTCATAACTCTGTTTCTGTCCTTCTGAATATAATTTTTTTTATATTTTCTAACTGTTTTAATAATTTAGTGTCTGAATTTATATATGTTTTTCAGAACAAACATGAGCAGCAACTGCAGATTTTTCAATTTCTCCATTATTAATATTTCTTATGTGTTCTTTGGTTCTAATTTTTAGGTTTCTTTTTGTTTTTCCTATATATATATCTTTTCACAACCCATGCATTCAATTTGATATATTCCTGACTTTTTATTTTTATCAGTTTTTTCATTATAAAAATAAAAAGTCAGGAATATATCAAATTGAATGCATGGGTTGTGAAAAGATATATATAGGAAAAACAAAAAGAAATCTAAAAATTAGAACCAAAGAACACATAAGAAATATTAAAAATGGAGAAATTGAAAAATCTGCAGTTGCTGCTCATGTTTGGTCTGAAAAACGTAATATAAATTCAGACACTAAATTATTAAAACAGTTAGAAAATACAAAAGAGCTGACTATTTGGGAAAAAATTTATATTCAGAAGAACAAAAACAGAGTTATGAATTTTGATATACCGATGGAGCGTGGCATTGTTTGGAGGTTCTTTGGCCAACAACAGATGGAGCTGACATCGACATCCAGGTTGTGCAACATAATGCAACATAAATAAAACCAGTCTGGGAAAGCTGACGATAAAACAGAATTGTTTTGAAACATGTTCAAGAACAAATCAACATTAATATTGAGGTAAGATGTCCAGACTAAAAATAATATAATTAAAATAACCTCAAAATATAACTTCCTAAAATTAAATATTAAGTATATTAGTTTATTTCATTTCTGTCGTCATATTGTCGTGTCTGAAAACTCATCTAGTGACCCTCGTATTTAGCCCTTATGGAATCAATTGATTTGTTTGTATTGTCTGACCAACAGATCTGTGCCCCCATAAGATATGCAAACTGAATTTTAATTCCTTTTCTGCCTCGGTAAATCATTTCCCTCCTTGCGTTCCTATTTATCTTTCTCCCCTCCCACTACTCACAGTTTTGAGCCTTTTTTGCAGGACAGATTTGCACTTGCAGTCCAGTGTTGTCAACTCAACATGAATACTGTACTGCAGAGCAGTAAAAGAAATATTATTAAGCAAGTAGTTAATCAGCGTCATTAGACCTACTTAAATTAAATATGAAGAAGTCATAATTAACTTTACATTATTCAATATTCAAGAGCCACGACACTGTTTGGGGGAAGTTGGCAACATCCCTATTTGGAAAGTTATTGTGACTGCTGTTTTACGTAGTGGGGGAGAAGTGCGTGGAATGGAGTGAGTACAGGCATTAACTTTTCTAAGAATGATGTCAGCACTGAAGGGGCATAGATTCGGTGGTCCAACAATACACTGATAAAATAAATAATTTGCAAGCATAATTTTTTTCCTCTTTACTATTGATTATAATAGCTTAGCTGTGTATTTTGATCATAGTTATAGCTTTAGCTGTATAATATTAATTTATAAGAGTTGTTCAATAATAATAATAATAATTATTATTAATATTTTTACAGCCACAGTTTAACACACAAAAAATTTGGTTTCACAATATTTGTTAGCTTAACCCATTCGCCTCAAAAGACGAGGTAGACTCGCAGGTAGTTAAATGGCCTTCAACTCAGAAGACATACACTCGCTTAACTCTGCTGTTATATATTTTGTACATCCCTTGTTGGCAGGCTAATCTTTCGTTAACATTTATGAATAGTAGAGGAATGTGTTTTGGCCTTCACCCTTATTGTGATCTCAAGTACCGTTATCTTTTGTTTTGAATATCTGAAAATATACAATATAATTTACTGTAACTTAAATCCGGTTTCCTAGGAAATGCATTGAACATTTAACCCTGAAGCGAATGGGTTAATGCGTCACATACACATGATACAAGTTAACCTCTTTAAACAATTTATATATATCGGCCGCGGTGGACTAGTGGTTATGCTCCTTGTCTCTGGTCCCGAGGGTCGCGGGTTCAAACCCAGCCGGGGTCGAAGGATTTTTTTAGGATGGAAAAATCCAAGGAGCAAGTCCTCCGGGAGGGACTTTAAGCCGTGGGTCCAGAGTCTGAAGATTTTCAGGCTCGTAAAAAATCCTTAAGCCTGAATGAAAAGGCCTCTAAGCGAAAATTTACTGAATTTTCATGTCCTAGTACTACCTTGGTTTCCTAGAAGTCAGTATAAGGCGGAACGCTGACCACGGACCACTCAAAACGACATCTATACGAAAACAAGTGTAACTAAATTAGTATGGTTCAAATTCTTCCCTGTAGGGTGAGAGCGCCTAAATCTCTGTAAAGGGAAACATAGGCTTACAATTACAATTTACAATATATATACTCTCACACACACACATATATATATATATATATCCATTAGTCAGCAGCTGTCTGTTATAATATGCCTCAGGCAAGTTGGAAATGCTTTGAATAGCATTGAAAACCAGTTTCTGC
Organism: Diploptera punctata; assembly: GCA_030220185.1. NCBI lineage: Eukaryota > Metazoa > Arthropoda > Insecta > Blattodea > Blaberidae > Diploptera > Diploptera punctata. Next base: position 875,442 of record JASPKZ010003860.1, on the reverse strand, counting down.
TGCCAACTTAGCGAGAAAAGAACAAATGAGTTGAGATTTACGCTTCATTGGTGAACATCTCACTAATTCGATAAATGAATATTTTCATGGAAAACTCAAGCTCATCAGTGACTGGAATAAATTGAGAAGAGACAAATATCTTTGTATGCGGCCCTTAGTTTTCACCTTCCAAGCACTCTATAAATGTAAATTTCAGAAACAACAGCTCTGGACAATAAACTGCACAAAAGAATAACTTACCTGATTTAAAGCTTGTTTTGTTGGAAATGTTACTACAGGACACTGACCATGCAGTTCTTTTTTTGGTAATCTTTCCATGCACATTCTCATACTAGGTTCAGAACCTAAAGTTATTACGCAAAATCCTTTTGACTGTCCATTTGCACGGTTTTCAAAAAATTTTACTTCCACGAAATCAGTCACTCCAATCCCAATAACAGCATCTGTGATATCCTGATCAGTTGTCCACTAAAAGAGACAAAAAAAAAATGTAAAGTAAATTACTTTCACAGATTTCAATTGTGGAAACAATCATTATTTTTAAATAACAAATACAGTATAATATTACCCCTCTCTTACAATTGAGTTGCCCAGTGGAATAGAGGCACATGCCACAAGACAACTATTTTACAGAAACAAGGAATTTCTGAAAGTTGTTTTATTTGTGGAATATGGACACTATGTTTTAATTTTTTATCCAGGATCTTGAATTAGATGATGCATTGAATATCTTATTAAATATTAGTTGAAATATTCCTAGCATTAAGTGTTTTTATGTAATAGGACAGGTAATTTGTGCAAATTAAGTAGTGGCATATGCCCCGCATAATGCCTCTTCTATCTTCAGTGGGTGTATGGACACAAATTTCTGATGTTGATCGACTCTCTTCATCATCAGAAACTTCCCTAACACATTCTTCACTTTTCCGAACAGTTCTTAAACATTTTATTGATATTCCGTGGACTGCTAGAAATGCACTTCTACAGACTTCAAGTTCGCTAGTATTAGTTACACGAACATAGTATCTGAATGAAACCTTCCTTTGACTTATGTTTGATCTTTTCTCTTCTTTGCATAACCTCTCTTATCTTCACTAATCATAAGTGGGGTGAAATCACATGATATTAGTTTGGAACACGTGTTCCACTATTTACAAACTCCTTTGCTGGCACAATCTTCTTATTGTTATGCACTACTTCTCAGACTTTTCTTTCATTATCCTCCCACTTATTTTCATGATGAATCCTTCTTTTACTATTAACTTGCCTTTTTTTCTTCAGAAAACGCATTAAACCTCAACATCTATGTAAGACATAATGGAAATGTTGTAGGTAATTTGAGAACTACCACTGCCCTCTGGATCTATAATATTATAGATCCAGAGGGCAGTGGAACTATATTCTGATTGGTTAGCTTCATTTCTGCCAACCTATCAGGAACATTGACTGTAACCACTTGAGATAAAAGAGAAAGAATGTGGCATGTGCCTTTTTTCCACTAGCTATTTCTATAATTCAGAATCTTCAAGTTTTATTATGCTCTTTGTTAAAGAATAGACACATACCACCATGCAAATAGTTATTTGAATTGATGCAAGATAGCAGGATCTACTTAACCATAACAAAAACTCACAATTGGCAGATTTGTGGCATGTGCCTCTTTTCCACTGAGCAACTCAATTTTCAGGGGACTGGAGGGAGAGGTGTAAATTAGGGGAAAATATAAATTATGGGGAACGAGGAGGAACTAATAAATATTGAACCCCAAATTCTGCAACCATTTTAGAACTTGCAAAAAAAAAAAATATTGAATAGGGTATTATATACAATTATATTATTTTTGGTCTGGACATCTTACCTCAATATTAATGTTGATTTGTTCTTGAACATGTTTCAAAACAATTCTGTTTTATCTTCAGCTTTCCCAGACTGGTTTTATTTATGTTGCATTATGTTGCACCACCTGGATGTCGATGTCAGCTCCATCCTGTGGTTGGCCAAAGAACCTCCAAACAAGGTCACCCTCCATCGGAATATCAAAATTCATAACTCTGTTTCTGTTCTTCTGAATATAAATTTTTTCCCAAATAGTCAGCTCGTTTGTATTTTCTAACTGTTTTAATAATTTAGTGTCTGAATTGATATTATGTTTTTCAGACCAAACATGAGCAGCAACTGCAGATTTTTCAATTTCTCCATTTTTAATATTTCTTATGTGTTCTTTGGTTCTAATTTTTAGGTTTCTTTTTGTTTTCCCTATATATATCTTTTCACAACCCATGCATTCAATTGATATATTCCTGACTTTTTATTTTTATCAGTTTTTTCATTTTTGTTGGTTTTTATTAGTTTATTTAAACTGTAGTTATTTTTTGGTGCTAATTTAATATTAAACTTCTCAAATATATTTTGAAATTTATTATGTACCCAGGGGTGATATGTGAATTTCCTATATTTTTTCATAGGTGGTTCTTCTTTTTCAAGATTACTTCTGTTATCATTTTTTGTTTTTTATACTTTTCTATCCTTTTATGTACCATTTTTTCATCAAACCCATTTTTCTCTTTCTACTTTGATTATGTGATAACGAAGAAGATGTTTTTCAAACATGAAACGATAACACATTAAGCGTTGTGAAAGTAGTCACAGAAAATGTGTTTGGATGAAAAATTGGTACATAAAAAGGGATAGAAAAGTATAAAAACCTGGTAAGAAAATGATAATCAGAAGTGATCTTTGAAAAGAGTGTGAAAATCCACCTATGAAAAAATATAGGAAATTCACATATCCCGCCTGGGGTCCATTCAAAATTTCAAAATATTATTTTAGTAATATTTAAAATTAAATTAGCACCAAAAAATAACTACAGTTTAAATAAACTAATAAAAACCAACAAAAATGAAAAAAACTGATAAAAATAAAAAGTCAGGAATATATCAAATTGAATGCATGGGTTGTGAAAAGAATATATATAGGGAAAACAAAAAGAAACCTAAAAATTAGAACCAAAGAAACACATAAGAAATATTAAAAATGGAGAAATTGAAAAATCTTGCAGTTGCTGCTCATGTTTGGTCTGAAAAACATAATATCAATTCAGACACTAAATATTTTAAAACAGTTAAAAAATACAAACGAGCTGACTATTTGGGAAAAAAATTTATATTCAGAAGAACAGAAACAGAGTTATGAATTTTGATATTCCGATGGAGGGTGACCTTGTTTGGAGGTTCTTTGGCCAACCACAGGATGGAGCTGACATCGACATCCAGGTGGTGCAACATAATGCAACATAAATAAAACCAGTCTGGGAAAGCTGAAGATAAAACAGAATTGTTTTGAAACATGTTCAAGAACAAATCAACATTAATATTGAGGTAAGATGTCCAGACCAAAAATAATATAATTAAAATAACCTCAAAATATAACTTCCTAAAATTAAATATTATATACAATATTGGCAAAATAATGTAACATTACTTTTTTAGGAATTCACATTATGAGGTATTATTTATTTTGGTAAACTTTTATCACTCACCTCTTACCTCATATTTCATGTTTCTTTAAACAAGGGAACTAGTTTTCAAGAGAAACATCTCTTTTACCACCTCTTTGATAAACCATACTTTCTGATTATCATACAGTCAAATGTTTCTTGTTCTCCAGGTTTTTGCATCATCTAGCTGATAGGTATCAGTACATTGGTATCGTCAATAAAGAAGTCTTTGTACTTTATTTCTTCTTCTTCATCTTCTTTCGTGTCCCCATTCCAGGAGTTGAGTTATTAACACGAAATAATTGTGAGTCGAGGGATACTTTTTGAAGAATAAGATGAAAATAAGAAAAAGTCTTGAAATATTTGATTAACAGTTTTATTTTCATGCAGATTGAATATAATTTATATTTTTATTTTGTCTAATATCATTCAGCCAGTGTAGGGATGACATGTGGTCAGAAAGTCGGGTCTCCCCCATCATTATTGGTTTTCTCAACCTGGAACTGATACTTATTGTAGCTACCCTAATTCTTCACGATGCTGGGTGGGACCAGTCCCATACTGGCTGAAAAAATCCCATGACGAAATTTCTTCCCCCATGGAGACTTGAATTAGTCAAGTCCCGCTGCTCGTGCCAAGGCATCTTACCTTAACCACTCGGCTACGGCTTGGGACCATGCATATTTGATTGTGCAGAGTATTTAAGAAAATACAAAAATCCACATAGAATTTCAACTCAAGGCTGTTATAAGAATAGATGAATTGACAACAGTGGAATAAACACATCTTCGAACTTCCGACAGCTTCAACTGCAGTCTAGAGGAGGAAGATTGGTGCAACAGAGTGATGGTGATGAAGAACATAGCTCACCAGAATTTGTAATTTGGACATGCTAACATATTGCAATGAATGGTAAAAATAGGGACAATCATTAACAATTGAATCGCCGAGTTGAAAAGGGAAGAAATTCCACTGCCTTTGTAGAGCTATAAAACACATATGCAACAGAGAAGTTATGAATTCTTGCTATATTTGCATTCTGTGTAAGCAGAAGATCAATACTGTAATTGATCAAAAATATATCAGAACAAGCTGTAAGAAATTATGTAGTTTTTTTAAGGTTTTCTCAAAAGTGGGTACTTGGAATTTCTTCCTTTTTCAACTCAGCGATTCAATAACAAGGCACAGGCACTCATTAATTACCAATATTTACAATAAAAATAAAAATCAAATGCAATTAACAAAATTTCAATCAAAACGTGTGGTTGGTTGTATTTTGGATAACTTCAATATTTCAAAATATTTTGTGGGAATATCTGAATTTGTTGGCTGGAGGATAAGAGGTGATAATGGAGTGATTGTTGAATTTTTATTCTTAAATGCTTCAATACTTTTAAAATTCATTACGAAACACTGTTGAGATCACTATGTAAAAATTAAAATACCAAATAGGTACCCGTGATCTCAGTACAAAGTTGAAGACAACTGAAATCTCAGGTACATATTTTAATTTTTCTTAAATGCTGCCAGTTTCTCAAATGCTGTCCGAAATCTAAAAATCTGTTAATTGCACTGTAAAATCAAGGATGTCAGGATATATAATAAACTAATGAATTAAACTCACCCACGTCAAATTTCCGATATAAAGTTGGTGTCGACGACCTACTTGATTAGGCTGAATATTATTGCCCAGCTGATGATATGGTGGATTTGCATTATTCGGAGAATGTCCATCAGCATTAGGAATTGGTGGACCACCAGGAGTGTGGGGGGGTTGAGAACCGTCATCTCCCCCTCCTGAACTTGGCGGTGCAGCAATAACATCATCGTACAGATCTACACCATCACCAGCAAATTCATCCTGAGAACAGAAAAGCCTCATTAATTTTACAATTACAATCAGCAAATAATTTAGGCCATGAAGTGAGTTTAGTTATCTGCTTTTATTCCTTAAAAGTAAAACTGCATTAACAGATATCTGTTAGAGGGGAAAAGAGAGAAGAGAGCATGTTAATAGTAACTCACAATAGGGAATAGCTCTAGTTAATCATGAGTTTTCGCCTCCTACATGAGGTCCTACCCTTCATGTGAAATGGCAGTTCATTTATGGTGAAATTAAATGTTTCTTATCTCTCCTCATATAAATCTTCTAAGTATCGCGATTTCCAGACCATAACGGTCTCATCTTCAGTACTTCTTTGGCGACTGATGTTATGTCGATCGGAAGAAACTCTTCTTCTTCCCTCTGTTGGTGGACCGATGAACCTCTGGATCAGGTCAAAATTTGCGGATTTCAAAGTTCATAAGTTTTCCTTTGTTTTTCTGAATGTGGATCTTTTCCCAAACCGTGAGTTCCTATTGTTTGTCTATTTGTTTAATTAGACTGGCTTTTGATTCAATTAAATGTTTTTCGGACCAAGCATGAGCCGCTACTGCTGACTTTTTCACTTCTCCATTTTTGATGTTTCTAAGATGTTCTTTCACCCTTGTTTTCAAATTTCTTTTCCAATATGAGGAGAGGTAAGAAACATTTAATTTCACCATAAATTAAACCTCATAGTGATTAATTCCCGTAAAAGTTAAAAATAAAGGCAGTTCATTTACTTATTTATTTGTCACTGCTGAATTGATAATGTAGAAAGGAAGCCCTCTTATCCAGCTGGCCCTGTTATTGTACAAATGGCGAATAATGTGCTGTGGTTCACAAACACGGCTCAACACAATAACTCACAATGGGGAAGAGCTCTAGTTAATCATGATTTTCCACCTCCTGCATGAGGTATTATCCTTCACATGAAATGGCAGTTCGTTTACTTATTCATTTGTCACTGCTGAATTGACAATGCACACCCTTAGATAAAAAAATGAGTCATCTGCAGATTCTAACAAATGATTGGGGAACTTTGTGAGCACTTGCAGAAACTGTATTCACATCAACATGTTTTTAGTATATTTAAATTAATATTGGGAAGTAAACATTATGAGGTTATATTTGAAGAGAAATATTTTCGCCTAGACCGGGACTCGAACCCGGGACCCACGGCTTTCCGGGCCAAGTGCTCTACCAACTGAGCTACCGAGGCGAGTTACGATCTAGATGCAAATTTTTCTCTTATGTACGTTGTAATTCCCTCGCGTCAAATGCTTGAAACCATAGCTTCTATCTTTGCAAATGGCGGCTTCTTAGTTAAGAAGACATTTTTGGGAATTTAACACTACTTTATAGCCAGTAGGGCTTCTATTGACGATTTTATTATTAATTTAACACTTCTCATTGAAGGATAAATTATATTTGAAGAGAAAAATTTTCGCCTAGACGGGGACTCGAACCCGGGACCCTTGGCTTTCCGGGCCAAGTGCTCTACCAACTGAGCTACCGAGGCGAGTTACGATCTAGGTGCAAATTTTTCTCTTATGTACGTTGTAATTCCCTCGCGCCAAATGCTTGAAACCATAGCTTCTATCTTTGCAAATGGCGGCTTCTTAGTTAAGAAGACATTTATTGGGAATTTAACACTACTTTATAGCCAGTAGGGCTTCTATTGACGATTTTATTATTAATTTAACACTTCTCATTGAAGGATAAATTATATTTGAAGAGAAAAATTTTTGCCTAGACCGGGACTCGAACCCGGGACCCTTGGCTTTCCGGGCCAAGTGCTCTACCAACTGAGCTATATCATTAATAGTGAGTGTAGAATATGAGGCGAGTTGTTAAAAATATATTCTACACTCACTATTAATGTTTTTAGTAATTGTACTGGGTTGTTTGCTAGTTAATGCAGTGCACACTCAAGCAACATGAAAGAGAGAGTTTGGCTTAGTGTGTTTCGTGGTCAAGAGGTTTAACACACATCATCTGGGTTCGTAACCTCACGGGTTTGATTCCCATTCTACTCTTTTTTTAAACTGAATGTTAGAATAGCACTTTGCTTGTAATATAGTCATCATCATCATTAGGAGCAGCAGCATAAAGGATTAGATCTGCTGGTCTGTTCCGATCTTGTCTTAAAATTGGTCTCTGTAATATAGTTTCATATTTAATTTTATATTTGAGTTTTATGGCTTTAATGCACACACAAAAACGTAAATTAAAAACCTTCTAATAAATAAATGAGGAAAGAAAATAATATCTTCTAAAATGAAAACTTTAACAAAAACAAAATCAATATCGGGTGTATGAACCTTCAGCATCTATTACCGCCCTCAATCTGCAGAGCATTGAGACTGCCTTGTGCCTATGTCCTTGTGTGTGCGCTGAGCCATGGTAAAACTCGATATGATTCATTATAAACAAACTTGTTAGCGGCTGTTGCTTTTGTGCAGACGTCTGCACATCACAGTCTATTGAATGCAATACATTGAAATTACCTAGAACAAACCATTACGTGGTAAATATAATTGTTACAATAACAACATTATCATTGATTTAATTCAAATGTCAAAATAAAATGTATTTAATTCATAAAGCATTTTAATACAAATATCACGAAAAAAACTGCATAATTGAGGATGCGAACCTGCGACCCTCATTAACAGAAACGGTGACTGCAATGCTTTACCACTGACCTAACAGGACACATAGGAGTGTCTTCAGTTCATGCCACATAACACAGTAGCTTAGGAACTGCACAATTATGACTAGTTTCCTAGTTTGAACCCAGCGCTATGCGAGTAGGACTTAGAAGAAATGTGTGTTCAAGAGACGACTCATATTTGTCTAAAGGTGTATAATGGAAGCCCTCTCATGCAGCCTTGGGTTAACCAGCCAGCCCTGTTATTGTACAAATGGTGAATAATAATGTACTGTAGCTCACAAACATGGCTCAACACAATAAAAATGTTTAAGGACCCTTCTTCAGATTCTTTTACATTCTATAAATCATGGCTTTATTTCTATTCTATAACAACCATAATCAAGATTTTATGGTCTGTAAAAATCTATTGTCCCTAAATAATTTGAATTCATGAACATCAGATCTAAAACAAGCATGGAAGTCACTAGATCACTGGGACTAGAAATCATATTATTAGTAGTATATGACTTAAGGTTCATCTTATCTTTTTGCAAATAGCTAACATAATCTGAGAAGATTTATGGATGTACATAAATTAAAATGGATTATTGATTATTTATCTAATCATGTAGGTAATATACGAAGGCCTAACATGAAGATTTAACATGTATTAAACATTAATTCTAGAAATATTAACCTTATTCAGGACAACTTTATTATAAGAAGTATAAAACAAATCTCAGTAATGTGAAATATAATTCAACAAAGCAGACCAACAAAAAAATTATAAATCTTTTGTTAGATCTATGAGTATTATTTTTAATATACTAAATTGAACCGATAATGTTTCCTCATTATTTTCAATAAATTTATCAACATCATCATCATCATCATCACTTCAGGGATTAGGCAATTGCCCGTTCCGACTTCATAATGCATCAGCTCCTGTCCAGGAGCTATCACCTTGACGTGGTGGTGGGGGGCCTTAGTACCAAATGAACCAGACGACCCTACTGGGGAAGATTGACTTAGGTTAATCTTGCTGGTGGGTAAGAGGCGAGGGGAACTAAGTATAGCTCACAACGAGGGAATGGCGTCTGTACCCATATTGGGTGGCCACATCTTCGTCAAGTCTTCAACGGTCAACAGGGCGACAATGAATAGCACAGCTAAACTTGTAGGGCTTGAAGATCGGAAGAAGCAGCCCTCTCTTGGGGGGTGGATACCCAGAGGAGCATGTTTGGAGGCTCAGAGGAAGCAGCCCTTCCACCATCCTTGTCCTGCGAAGCGCTCGTAACGCTTCCAGGAGACATTCATCTTACTGAGAAGCTTCATGGAAATCAGCCGGATTGTCATAAATTTATCAACAATATATGCAATTCTATCCTCATTATACAATAAGTATACTTTTATTTTTTGTTAGTTTCTTTTAATTTCTTCTCACTCAATTATAGCTGCCATTTCCATTTTATGTTCATTCAAAGTTTTAGCTAATACTATTCTCTCTCTCTCTCTCCTAAATACCTTATATTCCATATTGCACATTTCAGTATTTATTGTTTTTCCATTCTTGATTTGTCATGAGGTCTACCCAGTTTTCCTTTGTCAAGCTTTGTAAATATTTAATGTTTCCTGAATAGGCAAAAAAAACCTATTCATAAGATAAGTCCTGTGGTGAGACTATCACCTTTGTGCCTACGGTTGTGTTTACCTAAACAATGGGATCCAGTTTTAAGGCACTAGGTATTCACCTGTGCATTCTCCTATCTGCTGTTCCGGAAAAAACATTCCAATAACTTCAATTAATTTTTCGGCTGTGGTGTATAAACTGTCGCACACGATTTTCCAAGTAATATTCTTATGCCACTGATGCACTAAACACTTTTCAACCATTTATAACAACATTTGGTACTATTTTAAACATTTTGGAACCATTTTATAAACATTTCTTACCATTTTTAAATATTTCTAAATTATGCAAATATTGTCCACAGCTGTGGTCTCGAGGTAGCGTGCTGCCTTGTCACACAGCGGGCACGGGTTCGATTCCCGGCCGGGGCAGTTTTTCTGGATGAGGTTTTTATCGGGGTTTTTTCCTCACCTGTAAGACAAATGTCAGAAAAACTTTAAGGCCCAAACGGTCCCCGAAATCATATGGCCATCATCATCCTTATCATCTTCATCATCCTTCACCAGTGTGGAAAGCAACGGGAAGCTTCCACACCTATAACTCCCTAGTAAAGCTGCAAGCATAGCATGAAAATTCTATGATTGCAGTGAAAGACCTGCCTTCGGGCAGAATTACTATGGATGGATGCAAATATTGTACATCGAGTTCTACAGGCGCGGAAATGCTTCATGTAACATCCGCTAGGAGACTCTCATCACAGTTGCCAACATTTGAAAATAATTCAAAACCATATTAAGTGTTAGTGTACGTAAAATTAGTTTATAGTTTGTTAAATAATATGCATGTAAATTGTTTTGTTGGGTTAGGAAATGGGAAGTTAGTTTATGTCCATTTTTTGTTTGCATTTGGTAATAAATAATATGCATGTAAACTGTTTGTTAGGTTAGAAAATGGGAAGTTAGTTTACATACTTTTTTTTTAGCGTTTGGGAATTTATTCCCAAAGTTGGTAACGCCAACTTCAGAGCCATCTACCCAAAGCTACATTAACCATTACAGCAACTCCTTAAAACCGGATATTTATCCCCATATAATAATAATAAGGGTTTTTGTTTTGTTTATAATTATATTTATTTATATGAAGAATGGACATCAGATTGATTTATAGAATTCAAATTTTTTTATAAGTATATAAAAAAAAATAACTGGTCAATATAAACTGTTAATACAGTTAGATGTTTTTATAACTGATGCAGTATGTAAAATACTTCAAATATTCAAATTGATAATTTTTATAAAGAAATAAATGGGATTGGTGGAATTGGATAGAAGTTAACTTGAAAATACTCCTTCCTTTTCTGTTGGACCAATCAGACCATAGAGGTTATAACTAATAAAAAAGATGGCTACAATACTTGAAGATGGTCGGTCATGTTCAGCGACTGCTCCTTAAAGAATAAGGAAATAATTGTTTATTTTATTGATGTTGGTTGAAAGAAATAGTGTTAAAAGTATGAAAGATTATATAGTGATATAATAGTCATCCATCTTGGTGAAAAACAGTTTCTAAGTGAAAATAATGAATAATAATGACTGGATTGACCGTTAGCATTCGTCATCCATTAAATACATAAAATGGTAATCTTCTAGAAGTGAAAAATATCAACCTAAGCCGGAATCTTTTGGAACTTTTAAATTACAAGATTCATCTTAACCAAAGTGAGAGTTTTAAATAAACTAACTTATAGTTCAACTGTTAATAAAGTGTTGTTATTTGTGTAAGAAACTTTTCCTCATTCCCCTGAAGAGAGTTATTAGTGCCGTGGCAGATTTAAAGTGATTTAAGTTATATCACAAATCTTCAACTTCGGATATCTCACCGAGAAACCCAACTTTAAATGTCTCCACAACGAGGGGCATAAAATAAAACACAACTTCAAATGGCGCATCAACGAGGGCTCGAATGGGAATCGAACCAGGGACATGTAAACCTGAATCGAACCAAGGACCACGAGAATGAGGAAAGTAATAAAAAAATCTTCAAAAGTGAGTACAGTTAAAATTTATATGTGAAAAGTGAATTAGTGATAATAACAATTAATGCTTTTAAGAAATAAGAAAATATTAAAATACCCAACAATGGCCAATAACGAAAATATAACTTGTAAAACTGTTAATATTGAAAACGAACAAATTAGTGAAGGCCAAGAAAATTTAATTTTGTGTAACAATGAAAATAATCAAACTAATGATACACCTTCTTGGGTAACATTGTTAATAAATAACATTTCTGATATTAATAATAAACTGGAAAAGAATAGTGCAGAATTAAAGGAAATTAGGAATGACAATTCAAATCTCAGTAACAAATTAGAAAAGAACAGTGATGAATTAAAGGAAATTAGGAATGACAAATCTCAGTAGCAAATTAGAAAAGAACAGTGATGAATTAAAGGAAATTAGGAATGACAATTCAAATCTCAGTAATAAATTAGAAAAGAACAGTGATGAATTAAAAGAAATTAGGAATGACAATTCAATTCTCAGTAGTAAATTAGAAGCTAATGTAACTAACCTTAGCAATAAAATTGATGCAAATATTTCCAATCTCAGTAAAGATATAAAGAAAGAAATTAAAGAAAATAACTTGAAACTAGATGAAAAATTAGAAAGCATTAGGTTAGAATGCAAACAAAACAATTCTAAACTGGAAAAGAGAATAGTAAATATAGCTAAAGACTGTGAAAAGAAAATAGATATTTGTAAAAATGAGATAGAAAAATGTAATGAAAAGATTGATGAAACTCATAATCAAATAGAAACATCTTTGATTGAGGTAAGGCAAAGTTGCCAAGATAAAATCGAAGAATTAGGAACTAAAGTCGAAGATAGACTAAAAATTTCCGAAGAAAGTGTTATCTTAGGTAATGAAGAACTTCAATCAAAGATAACAAATGAAGTAATTATTATAAAAGAACAAGTTGAAGGATGGATAACTAAGATTGTTGAACTTGAAAACAAATATGTGTCAAAAACTAGTGAAAAGGAGATTGAGGTTATGTCAGGACATTCTAGTAATGTTAATAATGATCCTCCTTCTAGTAGTAGTAGTAACAATGTATGTAAAATTCCTGCTAATCTTTTAGGGGAAATTAACTTACCTAATTTTGGTGATACTGTAGGCCAAAGCCCTACTGATTTCATTAGGGAAATTGAAGAATACTTCGAAATCAAAGGAATAGAAGACAAGTTCAGAATGTTCTTCATAAGAAAAAGTTTAAAAGACAATGCAGAGTCTTGGTTTAAGATAGCTTGCCATGATTCAATGACTTATCAAACATTTAAAAATGCTTTCTTAGGTTATTACTGGGGACCAGAAAGACAAAACAAACTAAGGTTAGACCTAACTAGTGGAAAATTCTCCAACAATGGTAAACAAGGTTATCTTAATTATTTCTTGGAGAAGGCAAAAATGGCATCATTGTTACAGCCTCCAATAGATGAGAGAACTTTAATTTCTATGTTATCGCATCACTTCCCAGATGAGATTAGATATCATTTGATAGTAGCCAGACCACAAAATGTTTCTGAAATGTTAGAGTTGTTAGCTCTACTAGAGAATAAAAGAGAAGTAGATAAATGTAGTAAAAGAAATTTATTTGGGGAAGGGGCAGAGCCCTATAATAAGAAAGGTAATTTTGTAACTAAAAGAAATGATGAATATCATAATGAGAATAGAGAAAGAAGTTTCAAACAGGGCAACAATAATAATAGGTTTGTTCAAAATAGAAACAGCCCAAATAAAAATAGGATGACTAATAATTATAGTAACAATAACCAGAATGGATGGTTCAAACGTAATGAAAATAGGAATGACAGACAAATTAATTATATGGATGTTAACAGAGTAGGAGAAAATAGAAATAGGTATTGGACTTCTCCCTGTAGAGGTAAAAGAAGAAGGAATACCTATGGTAATGAAAATAAAGGGTATTTCCAACGACAACAAAATTGTCAAATTAATGAAACTAGTGATAGGACAGAGCAAAATAGAATAGACTCTGTAACTATTCACAACCAAAGTCAAGATATACCTAGTAATGAAAATGACCACGAAGTAAATCACAGGATACCTCGTGCTTTAAACGCATAGAAGGTACATTAAAGACTCCGCAATGTACCTCAATCGTTATGAACTTAGGGGTCCAAAATAGATGCTTTGATAGGTTTCAAAATTTAGAAATTGTACCAGCAAATATGAGAGGAGATAGTAAGTTATGTACCTCAAGACAGCGAGATAGCATAATATTGAATAATCATTTGAATGTTTCTAAGAATCAGGATACTATGCCTGTTACTAATAAAGAATTAAATGTCATAGGACGACCACCCAAAATTAAAGTAAATATTTTTAACAATGATGTTACTTGCATAGCGGATAGTGGCTGCTCAAACACAACTATAGATCAGAAATTTTATAATTTCTTAGTCAACAAAGGGAATAAGATAATGACTGTAAGAATATGTGGAGTGTATTGTACTCTTGCGATAGGCAAGAAGAAACTGCCAATTAAGCTTCAGTGCCTTCTAGATTTACATATCGGAGGATATTACTTCAGTGCAATATGTTTAATTTCTCCATACTTGTCTTGTGATATGTTAATAGGCTGCGACCTGTTGGAGCAATATAATGCCATAATAAATTTTGAGTGTAAGAATATTTCCTTGTATAATGAAGATAATGTGAGAGTCGTCATCCCATTTGATAATGAATATGAGGAGAATAAGAATCTAAGTAAGAAGGAGAGTGACATTGCTGAAGAACACATTTTTATAGAGAATATTGTTGTTCATGAGGAGAGGGAATTGGTGAATGGCCGTGGATGCCAAATGCAAGATAATATTGCAGTTAATTGTACTTCCGACAAAAGTGTCGAGGGCGAAGAAAGCCTTAATAATGAAAATGGTTGTGCTGACGATTATGTCGCATGTAAATGTTGTGATTTAGAATGTGTCTCTTGCAATACTGAGTATGATGAAATTCCTCTATTATATTGTGTGAGTGACGAACTTGAAAAAGACATCTGTGAAATGATAAAGGAAAAAGTTAAAGACACTCATGGCATAAACAATGAACAGAAAGGCATGTTGTATGACATCTTAATGAAAAATAAGAGTTCTTTTTCTTCGAAGCCGGGATTGTGCAACTGTTTTAAATATTCCTTTAAAGTGATGGAACATCCACCTATAAATATTAAAAGTAGACCCATCCCTATTGCCATCAGAGAGCAGGCAGATCAAATGATAGATGACATGTTAATGCAAGGAATAATACAGAAATCTGATTCTCCTTACGCCAACCATATTTGCTGGGTGTTAAAACCTAATGGCAAAATTCGCCTGTGTTTAGACAGTCGTAGGACTAATTCTTTCACTGTCCGGGATAATTATAGGCCCGAGACAATTGAAGCATCTATAGCAAATATGAAAACTGGTAGATTTATTAGTTCTATTGATTTAACTTCTTCATTTTGGCAGATAGAACTAGACCCCAAAGTTCGGCCCTATACAGCATTTTTACATAATAAAAAAAAAATATGAATTTATGTTTATAAAAACAAAGTTATTGTTCATAGTGACCACATTTCACTAAGTTTTATAAGTAAATGTAGATTATCCAATAATAAACTGAGTAGGATGATCATGGAAATAATTTCCTATGATATTGAAATAAAACACATAGAAGGAGAACAGAATGTGTTTGCTGACCTCCTGTCTAGATTGAAAAGTGTTGGGAAAATACCTGAAACTGTACATACTCCTAAACACGAAGTAGTAATGTTTAATGTAAAACTGTATAGAGACAAAGGATTTTCATTGTTGATGAAAAACATTGTTGAGCATCAAAAATCTGATATAGAGTTACAACGATTGAAGTATAGTGCGAGAGATATAAATAATGATGACAAAAATGGAATTGATTGTAATAAGAAAATCGGTATAAAGGATGACATTCTTTACAAATTACATGGGAGAAATGTGAAAAAATGGAAAGTTATAATTCCTAATAATATGGAAGTTCCACTATTTAGAACTTTTCATGTCGGCTTAAATCATGCAGGTTGTGAAAAATTAGCTCTCAACATAAGTGAATTTTTTTATGTTAAACATTTAGATAAAAAGTTGAGAAAGTTTACTTCTTCATGCATAACTTGTCAAAAAGCCAAATGTATGAACGTAAAATATGATATAGTTCCACAAAACATATTAAGGAACAAAGTAAATAGCTTAGTAGTAATGGATACTCATGGAGAAATGCCTACTACACAATTTGGTTACAAGCATATTCTTGTATTATCTGATGTATTCTCAAAATTTGTAAAAATATATCCATTAAGAAGTGTAAATAGCAGAGCTTGCCTAGGTAAAATTGTGAGAGATTATTTACCTAATTATGGACCTATTGATGCACTACTTAGTGATAATGCTTCAGTGTTCTCAAGTCCTAAGTTTAAAGATAAACTTACTGCGATAGGAATTAAATTGTACCATTGTAGTAAATATCACCCAAAAAGTAATCCCTGTGAGAGAGTTAATAGGGAAATTACTACAAGTTTAAGAGTTTTGACCCATCATAAACATTCTGACTGGTTTAAACATATCAGCGTCATAGAGAATGTTATGAATCATTCAATTAATGTCAATACTGGGGAAGCACCCATATTCCTAATGACAGGTAAACAACCTGACAGGTTAATTGCTAATTTACCATTACCTATCATTGATAAAAGTCAAATCCCGGAGACATCCGAGGAAATATGTAAAAGAGTTATTGAAAGGTTAGAATGTCGCGCAGAAAAGCGCAACAATAAGGTTAAAAGACATAAAAGGAAGTGGAATCCCAAAGTTGGAGACAAAGTTCTCATAAGGGATATTTCATTATCCAATGCTTTAAAGAAACAATATCATAGGATGAACCTATTGTATAAAGGTCCCTATGAAATATTTAAAAATTTTAATGATACCACATATGAGCTAAGAGAAATAGACACTAGAAAAGAAATTGGAAAATATTCCAAAGAACTTTTGAAACCATTTCAGACTCCTATTAATTAGTTGTAGCTGGTGACTTCAAATAGTTCAAAGTGTATTTAAAATATTGTATGTAAATTTTGTAAAATTAATACTTCTATTTCTTTATGTAACATGTATTTATTATAATTGTGATGTATTACATTGTATTGATTCTAATACAGATGAATCTTGTATAGAAAGAAACTTGATATTTGGGGAAAGTGATTTATTTTAATTTAGCCTCACACTTAGTTGTAGCTAAGATTAAAATAAATCAGGGGCAATTTAAAACCGGATATTTATCCCCATATAAAAATAATAAGGGTTTTTGTTTTGTTTATAATTATATTTATTTATATGAAGAATGGACATCAGATTGATTTATAGAATTCAAATTTTTTTATAAGTATATAAAAAAAAATAACTGGTCAATATAAACTGTTAATACAGTTAGATGTTTTTATAACTGATGCAGTATGTAAAATACTTCAAATATTCAAATTGATAATTTTTATAAAGAAATAAATGGGATTGGACGAAGAGGATAGAAGTTAACTTGAAAATACTCCTTCCTTTTCTGTTGGACCAATCAGAACCTAGAGGTTATAACTGAAATAAACAAGATGGCTACAATACTTGAAGATGGTCGGTCATGTTCGGCGACTGCTCCTTAAAGAATAAGGAAATAATTGTTTATTTTATTGATGTTGGTTGAAAGAAATAGTGTTAAAAGTATGAAAGATTATATAGTGATATAATAGTCATCCATCTTGGTGAAAAACAGTTTCTAAGTGAAAATAATGAATAATAATGACTGGATTGACCGTTAGCATTCGTCATCCATTAAATACATAAAATGGTAATCTTCTAGAAGTGAAAAATATCAACCTAAGCCGGAATCTTTTGGAACTTTTAAATTACAAGATTCATCTTGACCAAAGTGAGAGTTTTAAATAAACTAACTTATAGTTCAACTGTTAATAAAGTGTTGTTATTTGTGTAAGAAACTTTTCCTCATTCCCCTGAAGAGAGTTATTAGTGCCGTGGCAGATTTAAAGTGATTTAAGTTATATCACAAATCTTCAACTTCGGATATCTCACCGAGAAACCCAACTTTAAATGTCTCCACAACGAGGGGCATAAAATAAAACACAACTTCATCCGTCAGTAAAAAAATGGATAAAATATGTAGTGTAACAGTGTCATAAGAATGTATGGAAAAGCAAAGAGTAACCTATTCTAAAGTTGAGCCAAAAGTAGTGCAACTGTATCATAATAAAGTATGGAAATGCTTTGTTAATGGAATGTTGAGCTGCTCTTCCTACTCTACTGTACAGTCATCATTAAATCAATAGATTCCTCAAGAATAATAACACAAATCATGGAAAAACTTCAAAATATGCCACTCACTTACTCAATGAATTTTCCTGTTATACAGAATTGCAGTGCACACGCACTAATAATTTATGTGACTTCCACTAGATAGCAATGTGTATCTGTGAAATTGGTATAAATCTCAAATAAGCTCATAGAAATGGATGTACATCAACTTCCCCCTTTTCAACCCAAGAAAAATAAATTACAGGGATTTTATTTAATAAACTAATCTGGAGTACACTAACTTGTCCCTTCGGAAACTACCAAAATGAAGTATGTGTTTTGGAATTAATTGTGAATGCTGGTCACACTGATTTCACATATATGTACTGCCATTTGCTGGAAGTTACATAAAGCGTTCGCTCATGCGTATTGCGATTCTTTAAGAGATAAATACCACAATTTTCGTACATATATATTTAATTGTAAAATGTTTAAAATACTTCACGATGTTATTAAAAATGATAAAGTATGTAGTGGAACAGTGTTATAAGAATGTTGCATGGAAAATCATACAATGCCATATTTTAAAGTTGAACCAAATGTAATGAAATCATAGAGCGTCTTATTCTAAAGTTGATCCAAAAGATAAAAAATTAATATACAGAATATAATTCTTAAGAACTAAGTGTGTTTCAAATTATCATTAATATCATCGTATCGCGAAATAAAAATATCGTAAAAATGAATGCAACTTTAAGTATTAAACAGTAATACATAAAACTACTTGTTTACAAAATTCCTCGCCAACCCGGCAAAAACTTACTGGAAGTTTCTGTGCAAATGGAAAACTTATTTGTAACTCGTATTATATTTAAATATACGTTATAAATATTACTTTTAATATATAGATATACAATTAACTAATAATACACACCTGTGCAAAATCTTGTTCAATATCATCCGCGTACAAATCAATGTCCACGCCATCCGCCATTTTATCTTTTGGCGTCTACTCGCCTCGCAAGCAGAAAAGAACATGAAAGGAAGATATCACCAAACATAGAGTATCAAGTGTAATATCAAGAGCGATCAAAAGCGTATTATACTCTTTGAACGCAACACAGGGCAACTTTCTATTTAAACTAAACAAACTAGCCTAATTAATAAAATAACAATAATAAATTAACTAAACTTTAGAATAGCATTACTTAAAATAATGTAATATCATAGATAGATAGATCATCGGTTGATTAATGTCTTTGACATCATCCGATTCCTAATAGCCAATTTTGTCGGTCCATCCAATCTCCTATTGTAGATGTTTCTCCTTCATACATAAACATATTCCCTGACTCCAGGAGGTTTTAGGTCTTCCTCTGCTTCGTCTTCCCTCAGGTTTCCATTCCAAAACAGATTTTGGTAGTCGATCCTCTTCCATTCGCTGGACATGTCCTTACCATCTTAATTGCTGAGTTTTAATATAATCTAAAATTGTGTCTTCAATCTTCATTTTCTCCCTTATAACTGAGTTCCTAATTTTTTCTCTTCGTGAAATTCTTGCGGCCCTTCGTATAAAAATCCATTTCCGTTGCCAAAAGGTACTTATTTGTTTTTGTTGTTAATGGCCAAAGTTCTGCTCCATTAAGTAATGATGCTTTTAATAATTGTATGATATATATTCATTTTATTTTTTTACTTATATTTGTATCCCACAATATTCCATTGAGGCAAGCAATTGCAAATTTTTCCTTTATTATTTCTATTTCTTATTTCCTCTTCATAACTCCCATTTTTATTTATTTTAATTCCTAAATATGTGATCTCACTACAAGATTTTATTGATTCTCCAGTCTCCAAAATTAAATTAATGTAATATTATACATAACAATATTTAAATACATAAATCGCATAACTAATTTTAGAATATTAATTGATAATTTTACTATAAACTATGTAAATAGATAAAATAATACTAATAATAAACACACACATATATATCTAACTGACTATATCGAAACCATAAGTTCATGGCCGTGCGCACATAAGCTCTCCATACATCCCTATCCTGAGCTAATGTTTTCCAATCACCTCCTATATCATCTACTTCCCTCGAATCATTATTAATGTTATTCTCCCACCTCATTCTTGGTCTACCAACTGGATGTTTCCCTCTGGTTTTCCTACAAGAAGCTTCCATGCACCTCTTTCATTCCCCATTTGTGCCATGTGTCCTGCCTATTACAGTCTACGAGACTTAACTATTCTAATTATATCTGGCTTCCTATAAAGTCCATGTAGTTCACTATTAAGTAGTTTTCTCCATTTACCCGTGTATTCATTTAACACCATCTTCATCCCACCAAATAAAAAAAAAACACACGATTAAATGACATCCATAGCATCACAAAACAAAGCATTACTATTAGCAGACCTCAACTCACATCACTCACTACTAGGAGACTCTCCAACAAAACTAACCTTAGCAGAAGACAACTAATATGTTTCCTAAACACATATTCTTACCAGGACCAATAAGACTACCTTAAAAAGCAAAATAAACAATGCACATCTCCAGATAAAGTACTAGTAACCCATCATGACCAAATGAATATACAACAAACAAATGATACCATCCCCTAAGCTAATACAGACCACTATCCACTAATACTCACAGTCCACACCCCTAACTAGACACCAACAAACATGAGAAGGCAGACTGGAGTAAATTCATTGAATACATAACCAAAAAATCAGAAAAAACACAGCCGATGGACTCTCCCGATACTCTTGAAAAGCAGACACAGAATTTCACTCTCTCCTTATAAAAGCCCGCGACAACAGCATCTCCAAAATACAAATCCAATTTCACACTACCCAACACAACAGACGACTACCAGAACAAATAATACAATTAATTCAAAACAAAATAAATGCTCACAGATAATACATGAGAATACATTCAGATGACAATAGAAGAGCATACAAAAATTTAAAACAGGACTTCAGAGCAGCCATAGAAAATCATAAATCACAGAAATATCAACAACAGAAAACATACAAGAATTACACACAAATGGTGCATGTAAATTCTAGCAATGCATATCTAAAATAAGTAAACAAAAAATATACCAAGACTCACCTCTACAAACAAATTAATTGCTTTCTTCAGCAATGAGGAAAGGGACGGCATTCTAAAAAACATTCTAGAAATATATACAAATCCCCACACAATGCCATATTCAACAATCAATACTTTTAAGAAGAAGGAAACTACATCAACACCCATCCAACCAAATTACAACCTCTCCAATAAATCCCACAAATCACATACAAAAAACACCCTCACATCACACTTGAACACCTCTCCAAAGCCATAAAAACCAGCAAAAACATAGCTCCAGGTCCAGACACACTACCAAATACCATATACAAACATCTCCCACAAAATGCCCAAGAACTCCAGCCTCCTATTAGGTTATATCCCAACCAGGTGGAAACAAGCACACATACTCATGTTCCCAAAAACCAAAAAAGACTCTACAAATCCAAACTCTTACCACCCCATAAGCTTCACCAACACCATCTCCAAACTAATAAAAAAACATAATCCAAATCATCTAACCCAAAATGGAAGAAATCCTACCCACAAGCCAAGCACCCTTCCAACCAAAACATGAAATAACTGACCAACTCCGTAGAGTGCTAACACCCATTGAACACACTATACACAACTTCGAATTCGTAGCGATTATGACTGCTCTAGAGTCCAAAAAGCCTTCAATACAGTGTGGCACTATGGTCTAAAATACAAAATAATATCACTAAACTTCCCAGAAACAATAACAAGATGGATTTCAAACTTCCTACATAACAGAACAACACAAATCAAATTAAAAAAACCCTATCAGATCCTTTCCAAATGCAAGCGGGCACCCCACAGGGCTCTGCCATCAGCTCTACTCTATATAATATACAGGGTGGACCGCTCGAATGGACCTAATTTCAATTGCTTGTTACTGGCAAACGGTTGAAGATAGAAACTTAAAACAACGTTCATATTACAGAAAAACTCACCAAGTTTTGATATCCAGATCACCACATCTCTATATGAGCCCCAGCAGTCACTGTGACGATATCAAAGCGATGAACAATTTCTTGCCAAGTACGTTGGAGTATGTCTTCTGGAATGTTCTCAATAGCCTCTATGATGCGCTCACGAAGATCACGAAGGTATTTGACTGGGGTGGTGTAAACTTTATCTTTGACATAGCCCCAGAGAAAGAAATCCAGTGTGTGTTTAAATCGGGAGATCTCGGGGGCCACGCGATTGGTCCTCCCCTACCAATCCAACGGCCAGGGAAAATGTTGTCCAAAGTCGTACGAACTTCATTGGACCAGTGGGGAAGAGCACCATCTTGCTGGAAAACGATGTTAGGCTGCAGTTGTTCAATTTGTGGAAAGAAGAACTGCTCCAGCATGTCAAGATATGTGGTACCACGAACAGTTTTCTCGGCGAAGAAAAACGGTCCAATGACCTTATTATGTGACAAACTGCACCAAACATTCATCTTCGGACTATCACGAACATGCTCTTGAATAGCGTGAGGATTCTCCGATCCCCAGATCCGCACATTATGCCGGTTTACCTTGCCTGACAAATGGAAAGTGGCTTCGTCCGAGAAGAAAATCTTGGTCATGAAGTCAGGATCAGCGCCGAGACGGTCCAGCATCGTATTGGCGAATTCCACTCGTTTCGGCATGTCATTCGGCTCCAGATGTTGCACTAACTGCACTTTATATGCGTGCCGTTTGAGGCGTTTGTGGACAATCCGTTGTAATGTCGATTTTGGTATTTGAAGTTCCCGCGAAGCTCTTCTTAATGACTTCCGGGGGCTTCGCTCAAATGCGGCTTGAACATTTGCTACCATTTCATCGGATGCTCTGCGACCACCACCATGCTTCTTCAACACAGATCCTGTAGCTAATAATGTATCACGCCACTTCTTTATGCTTCTAGCAGTTGGAGAATCACGGTTAAACACACGCCGGAACTCCCTTTGAACTCTAATGATTGATTTAAACTCCGCATACCACAAAACAGCTTGCGCTTCATCTGCGGAGTCGCCATTTTCACAAACAATTAAATCTAAGAACGAGAAACGTATCTTTGTGCCATCTACCGACAGGATTCGAAACTTGGTGAGTTTTTCTGTACTATGAACGTTGTTTTAAGTTTCTATCTTCAACCGTTTGCCAGTAACAAGCAATTGAAATTAGGTCCATTCGAGCGGTCCACCCTGTACAGTATACATTCAAGGTATACCAAAAGCACTAAACAACAAACTTGGACTAGCTCAATTCGCGGATGATATGTTACTGGTGCTTGGCACCGTGAATTGACATGATCAGCAAATACCTCACAAACCAACTCACATAATACACACACTGGGTCAACAAATGGCACATCACCAATAACACTGAAAAAACACAAACAATAGTCCTAAAACAAAACACAAATCACAACACTACATCAATTCCCATCCAATATACTTTAACCAAGAACCCCTCTCATACAAACCCACTCTAAAATATCTAAAAATCACCATTGACAGACAACAAACTAAAATTTTCAAACCACACATGCCAAATCCAAAAGAAAATCAAACAACCTGTTTCCCTCTTATCCAAAAACAGCAAACTTCAATCAAAAACCAAATTACACCTCTACAAATCCATCATTTGACGAATAATAACTTTTGCAATACCAATCCTACAACATCTAAACAAAGCACACAGAGTCACACTGGAAAGAATGGAATGAAAAATCATCAGAAGAGCCATCAAATTTCAAAACTATGTCAGAAAGACAGACATATATCAAATAAGCTCCATAACAACCATATAAGAATACATTAAAGAAACCTGTTCCAAATACCTAGACTGAACACGACACAAACACTTTTTGCACACCCACCAAACCGTACCACCACATAACACAAAGTCACAACACTAAAAAACAAACACAAAACAACAAATACCAAAACACATAAAAACCAACTAAAATTATTAACTTCAGAAGAATAAACCATAAACAAACAATAAAAAATAAAAAAGAAAAACTTCAAGGAGAAAAAAAGCAAGCAAAATGAAAAACACCAACATGTGCAACTGACTAGCAAAGCCTCAGCACGCATATATGCTACCAGTAGAAAACAACCCAATTTGCATCTGAAGCAATGAGCCAACAAAATATCCCAACAAATAAAGGATAAAAACCCAACACAAAACTAGAAGCGCCGAATATCTCGCTTGGCCGGCTCTTGCCAGGGGCATTTGACTCCCCTCCCGCACAGACCACAGCTCAGCAGGCAAAATCACTCTGAAGCTAACCTAACCAAACCAATATAAACATAAACAAAATACGCATTCACGGACTGCAAAGGGCGATAAAAGTCCTTAAATCAGTCAGGAGGAGACAGGCCCTAGGTCCTCCAAAAGGTCTGATCTAGGGCAGTGTAGTGGACCGAGCACATAAATGAGCTGGGGGCCACCAAACGAGCCAGTATAGGACTGGGAGAATAGATAAAAGGGGGCTCTGCCCTTCCAAAATTTTGTTCATTTGAGACAACTTTGAATTTGCCATCTCTTTAGTGAGTTACCGCTAGCTTCAAATGTTTGGGCACATTCAGAGGTCTAAGCGCACTTTTGCAGCGTTTCATTCAGAGGCCTATAAAAACCCACTTGCAGCAAAAAATAAAAGTATGCTGCAGACAGATGAAATCCCTGCACCCTTTCTGATAAACTATCTCACTGGCACTATTTATGCCATAGATTCATTGCCACACCACATGGGCATAAGCTCTCCACACATCCCTATCCTGAGCCAATGCTCTCCAATCATCCCCTGTATAAACTACTTCCCTCAAATCATGGTTAATGTTATTCTCCAATCTTATTCTTGGTATACCAACTGGGCAATTACTCTCTGGTTTTCATACAAGAAGCTTTCATGCCCCTATTTCATTCCTCATTCATGCCACATGTCTTGCCCATAAAAGTCTATAATACTTAACTGTTCTTTTTATATTTGGTTTCCTATAACAATCATGTAGCTCACTGTTATGTAGTCTATTCTAGTTGCCAGTCTGTTCATCTCTCTTTAGTCCAAAAAGCTTCCTTTCTGAAATATTCATAATCTTTTCTCCTCCCTTAAAGTAAGAGTCCATGTTTTGCATCCATATAATATTACTGGAATAATAACAGTTTTACATATTTTCAATTCAATGTTTTTTAGAGAGAAGTTGGGATAACAAGAGTGTCTGTAATGCATAATAACACACATTTCCAGAATTGAGCCTATGTTTAATTTCTTTGTGCATCTCATTCCTATTTGTGATTATAATTATCATAAAAATCTTACAATGCACTTTTAACAGAACTAAAAATTAAATTTATTAACAAAATAAATAGAGAATGGTAGTTATTTTTTATTTTGAGTCTGTTTATCTTACCTCAATATTAATGATGCTTTGTTCTTGAACTTGTTTCCATTGGATCTCAATCATCTTCAGCATCTTGACATTAATGTTGATTTGTTCTTGAACATGTTTCGATTGGATCTCAATCATCTTCAGCATCTTCCCATATTTAGCATCTTGAAGATGCTGAAGATGATTGAGATCCAATCGAAACATGTTCAAGAACAGCATCTTCCCATATTTAGCATCTTGAAGATGCTGAAGATGATTGAGATCCAATCGAAACATGTTCAAGAACAAATCAACTGGTAGCTTTGTAATACAATTGGATGATGTTATGCATCAAATGGCTAAGCATCATTCTTTTAAAAAAATAAATTTTTGATGCCATCTGTTGCACTGGCTCATGAAGTAAGTGTACACACACTTTTATGGTCGAATTTATAAACGCATTAGACCGTAAAAGGCGTTCTCTGCTGAGAAAGTTTTATCCTAATACATTTTGGTTACTCAGAAATCTATTCATGCGATAATAATTGTAAGCTACCTTACGAGGTAACTTAAGATCATAGCTCAAGATAGAAACTTATCGTGAGAATCCCAAAGGGAACCGATGGTTACCGATGTAGTTTGAAATCTTGACGCTTTATCCAAGATGTCGGACCTTGAAGACTTCGATCATATTTTCGGTATACGCGGAGAAGAGGAATTTGATAGAGTCTACCAAAGAATTCAACTGGAAGAACAGGAGAATCGGCGTAATATTGCATGATGCAGACGTCGTTGTATACGGTATTATTTGCGGGACGCAAGTGTAAATGCGTTCCTCTATAGCAGACGAAAATAACGGAAGTGGTTTTATCACTGAGAATTCTGGGTAATTCGTTGCCAATATTACGAAAACATCGACTTTCATGCATGACCGATAAGTCGGCCGTTAATCCGATCTCAGCAATTGCTCACGGTGAGTCAGCTCACCAGTGATTGGAAGTAATTTGAGTAGAGACTAATGTATTTGCATGCGGCCCTTAGTGTCAAATTTTTAAATATAGCCTTATTATTAAAGAAAATGTAAATGCTGTCAGTCCTATCAGAGATTACGTATTTTGCAACAAAGGGGTATGAAACCAGATCTTCATAAATGGTAATCTAAATTTTGCATCATGCAGCTAAGCGCCAAATGTTTCTGCTCTTAGATTGTTGATACATAACTGTCAAACAAGGAAAATAACTTATAATATCCAGTATTGTTAGTTTAGCGCTACAATTACATAATGGTGCATAATGCTGTCCAATTAATACATATTACTTCAATTTAATATAATACATTTTGGAATTTTTAACATATTACTTCCTTGAGCAGTTGTAACTTGACTTACAGAGGTAAGATTAATATATTTTAATTCTATTAATTTTATGGCTTTAATTAGCACTGATTCCAAGTATACGTTAATAGAACTATTTTAATAATATTGGCCTTTACATAATTATTGAAGAATAATCTTAACTAGTCCACCACTCTGGTCTCGAGGCAGCGTGCTGCCTTGTCATGCAGCGGGCCCGGGTTTGATCCCCGGTCGGGGCAGTTTTTCTGGGTGAGGTTTTTATTGGGGTTTTTCCTCACCTGTAAGACAAATGCCAGGAAAACTTTAAGGCCCAAATGGTCCCCAAAATCATATGAACATCATCACCAACATCATCCTTATCATTATCATCATCATCCTTCACCGGTGTGGAAAACAATGGAAAGCTACCACACCTACAATTCCCTAATAAAGCTGCAAGCATAGCATGAAAATGCTATGATTGCAGTGAAGGACCTGCCTTTGGGCAGAATTTCTATGGAAGGATGGAATCTTAACACAGGCTCAGCTTGTGTCATCAGTCCACGATGCTCAGGTAGGAGCCAGAGTCCTCTGCCATTTAGGAAAGTCCGATGGTTGACTCCCTCCAAAGAAATTAGGTGGACTTTTAGGATATTTCACAGCCTTGTATCAATATCTTTATTCTCTGGGAAGTTCTGTGTTACTTTTTAACTTTTAAACTTTCCCTTTCAAAATTTTAGAAATATTATTGCTAGAAGTTTAGGAATTATTCTGGTCCTTCTGCAATCATGCCAGATCTATCATGGTTGTAATTATTTTACTAAATCATATTGATTAACCTTTTTAAATGGTATTTTTTAGGGTCAGACATTTTTCTTCTTCTTCTTCTACTACAAGGTTTAGGCTATGCAGCCTGTTCCGGCGAAGTTAAAAGTGGAGACCATCTTTTTCGTGGTCGGCCAACATCTCTTGTTCCTCTGGGATTATACAGGAAGTTCTTTTTGGTATTCTTTCGTTGTTCATTCTCATTAAGTGTTCTGTTCATTTCTTATTATTTTCGCTGATTTTGTCTTCAATTTTATATATATTTAATTCTTCTCGTATAGTTTCATTCCTTATTCTATCCGCTCTTGTGCATCCTTTCACATTACGTAAAAACAGCATTTCTGCAGTCTGTATCCTGCTTTTATCCCTTGATTTCATTATCCAATTTTCACTTCCATACAACAACAAAGGAACAGCCATTGTTTTATATAATTTAAGTTTCGTATCTTTCCTTATTTTCCGACCTAAGGTTCTTTTTATGGTTCCACAAATAGCCTGAAATTTATTTTCTTTATTTTCTATATCTTTATTTTCTCTATAAGTTATATCACATCCTAAATATTGGAAATATGATACTTGTTCTATTATTTTGTTATCCAGTACAATTTTTGATCTAATTCCATATTTACCAGGTGGTGGATAGGGAATGCCTCCTAAATATAGGTGGTACTGGGGAAATTATCCCTTGATTTCATTATCCAATTTTCACTTCCATACAACAACAAAGGAACAGCCATTGTTTTATATAATTTAAGTTTCGTATCTTTCCTTATTTTCCGACCTAAGGTTCTTTTTATGGTTCCACAAATAGCCTGAAATTTATTTTCTTTATTTTCTATATCTTTATTTTCTCTATAAGTTATATCACATCCTAAATATTGGAAATATGATACTTGTTCTATTATTTTGTTATCCAGTACAATTTTTGATCTAATTCCATATTTACCAGGTGGTGGATAGGGAATGCCTCCTAAATATAGGTGGTACTGGGGAAATGAAATTCCCGGGGTGAACCAAAATCAGCATAGCGTCTGTTCCAGATTGGACGGCTATAATGGGCAGGTAGAGCTCAGAGCCGAAGAGAAAGCAATCTACCTAAGGGAAGGCACCCTAAAAACAAAGCTGAAGCAAGTTGGGAGGCTGTAAGGTGGCAATCCCACCACCCAACTATATCTGTGCAGCCCTTGTAAGGCGGCCAGATGAATGTTCTATTACTAAAAAGCGAAGGAGAAAGCCGGACGGAAACAACATTTTTAATTCATAAATTAATGAGTCATTTTTTTACAACTTACCTCATATTTCATGTTTCTTTAAACACGGGAACTAGTTTTCAAGAGAACATCTCTCTCATTTTCAACCAACATTATGACTACAGGATTTTCATAATGTTATTTCCCATATTTAACTAAGACATTTTTAATGCCATAATTCCTGGGCCTTAACAGCTACAAATGGGATAACCCTTTAATAAATGTCTATACAGGAAGGAGAACTTAAAGGAACTGATCTGAATAATAACCTATGTTCAATCCTTCTTGTGGTACAGCTGTTATATTTTTTCTAATCAGACAATCAGTCTATGTAAATGTAAATTTACATATATATTATAATGTTTTCATATTGTTTATGGATTATCTTTTAGACCTCTGGCACTACCTTCAAGATACACGTCAGAGAAAGAGCAGCAGCAGTTCTAAGAGCCATGAATGAAGTAAAATCACCTGCCCTACTATCAATAGACACAGCTATGCAAACTCTTCAATGCAAAAATAATGCCAATAATCACATATGGGATAGAGATAGTTTGGGAACATCTGAAGATAAATGACTTAAAAATCTAGGAAAGTGTCAAGGCCTCCTATCTAAAGAAAATTCTAGCAGTCTCTAAATTCACTCCCTCGAGACTGGTCTATGTACTAGCAAGAGAACAGTTCTTCCTGGAAGACCTCAGAATGCACTACTACCTGTCATCCACTAATACTTACGAACCACAGATGTAAGAGAGAAGACAGAAGCGGGATACGCCTGCCATGATAGATAGGAGCTGGTGTGGACCAAACAAGGAAACTAAGGCACCAGATAAACCGCTATGCAGTCCATGGCTTCCATCACAAAGTGTGTGTGAATGTCACTTACCATCAAATTGAAATGTGCGGACTAAAGTGTACAAGATATCATCTGGAATTGTGTTCCAAAGTGACAATGTCATTAGCGCAATATGCCAATTAATTAATTTTGCACGATTGTGCATAATTATATTATTATTATATTGTTTATGGAACATAAACTATGGGATTAGCTCCTCATCAAATAGCACTGGTTAGCTTAATGAGATATTGAACAAGGCTTATTAATTTCTTTTCAGTATCAGCCTCCCTTTTCTTTAATCTTTCCTATTATCATCTCTCAGATGATCTTTATTATTTTTTTTTGACTCGATGTTAGAGCACTTGAGGCTAGGAGATCTTCATTACTTTTACTTCTCTGTATCTATTTTATTCTTTACAACCTTGTGGGTACTCAACTTGACAATATGAGAGAACGTATTACTGACATTTTAACCCATTTGTTGTTATGGATGGAGATTCTAAGTCAGGCAGAAATTCCTACCACAGGTTATGGGTGGAGAATCTCCGCTAAGTGTTGACATTCCACAAAGTGTTTATTCTTGATAGAATCTAATTTAAGAAAGAAAAATTAATGTTTGAACTGGGATTTGAACCTTGGATCTCTCATTCTCCGTACGAGTGTGCTGTTCATTACACACTTCAAACAATGATACAAACGTTAACATTTCTTTCAACTTATACAATTCTCGTTCATCCGAAGGTTGAAAGATGTTGCTACCATCACGCCAACTGATGTCTTCTATTTAGAAGTATTTTTATTGAGAATTTATACATTACTTTTTAGCAGTAAATCTTCATATTTTCGATGTTTTTATTTCAATTAACATTTTCCAATCCTGGATAGAATCTAATTTAAGAAAGAAAAGTTATATTATTTCCTTTTATTTCATAAATAAATTATATTTGAACTTGTTATTCATGAAACATGTCTGCCCCGGTGATTTAGCAGTTATGTTCCTTCCCTCTGGTTCCAAGGATCATGGGTTCAATTCGGCTGGGATCAATGGATTTTTTAGGATGGAAAAATCCAAGGAACAAATCCTCTGGGAGGGATTTTAAGCTGTGGGTCCCAAGTCTGGATATTTTCAGGCTCCTAAAAGAACAATAGAACAGTTGATGGCCGAAGAATTTCGTCAGTCAGAGTTATGGCTGAAGATGTGTTTGAAACCGCGGTATCATGGAAGCATGAATCCTATGAGGTGAGTTGTTTACACAGAATGATCTCCGATGAATTTTAATGATTATACCTCATAATGTTTACTTCCCAACATTAATTTAATATAATCCTAAAAGAACCTTAAGCTTGAATAAAAAGAGGGCTCTAAAAGAAATTTACCTATCTTCATCATCCATATAATACTTTAATTGCCAACCACATGCCTCATTGGGTTAGTATACTAACCAAATGCCATTCGTAACATATGTAGGGAAATGTGCATAACTAAATTGGTCTGGTTAAGAAACTTCCCACTAGGGATGCACCCCAAGTCCCCACAGTGAAACATGACATTAAAATATTTGAATCTTACCTCTGTATGTTGAGTCGGTGTGGTAGACCTGAAAGCAAGGGTTGAAACAAAGGGGAACATTTCCACACTGAACACAAATTGTATGCACTTCTTTTCATAGATTATTTTTTGTTTTACACTGCACACCTTGTCGACTCGCATATTTCTTTCTGTCCATTGCTAGTATTTTTTAAACAAAAATTGGCTTAATTTTCCCTCTGATATTAGATTATTATCTTTAACTATTTGCTGATTAAGATTTATTTCCCTAACTGTAAGTCTAATAAGATCTTGATCAAAGAAAATTTTTAAAATATTGGAGGGTATACTGTCAATGCTGAGTCTTGTTTGTGTACACCATTTAGACTGTCCGAATAATTATGGCTCTCTATTGAAGGTTTACATTTTGTTTTTTTCACAACCCTGAATCTTCTCTGGACTCAACAGTTTTTAATTATTATCACAGTTCTCTAATCTAAGTTTTCACTATCAATTTCTCTACCTAAGCCTACATTATCATTAATTATTTCCTCATTATTGCTGAAAAATGTAGTTCTCTGACACATCTTTGACAATCACAGTCATAATTTCTGATGCTTTTACTACAGTTTTATTTTGCAATATTTTCAACCCATCAGAAGACACTGTGAAAACTAGAAAGATCCTTCAAATTTATTTGTAATAAAACATACAAAGTACATGAATATGATTTGCATCGAGAATGTCACAAAAGCAGTGACGAAACCCTGGGTCTGCATGGAAGTCAAGAAATATGAGGTGAGTCAACAAACAACTCAGAATTAATACAAAGTAAGTTTTGTGCAAAGTTTAATTGCACAAATATTTCCAGAAAAAATTTTTTTTAAATGTTTTTCTTAAAAATTTTAGGAATAAAATATTTTCTTTTTGTACACACATCAAGAATTATTCCATCTTTTTAATGGTTGTCATCTAATATTGTGCATAATGATAATGAAATCATTCACTCTCTTGCACTCCAATATTTAGCAGGAAGGCTGGTCTCTTCTACAAAAGATGTACAACAGAGTGTTTGCTTTATTAAAATCTATGTACAAATAATAAAGTTATTAATGTTTCTCTTAAGTACTGCAATTTAAAGGTTCTTCGTGAATTTAAATCTCCATTGGGTGCAGCCAACTTTGGGAGATTTAAATGACTGACAGCAATTGAGTTAAGCAAACAAGGAAATAAGAGATACCCTTATAAGCTCCACGTACATAAATGCTCCCCATTGCAATGTATAAAATTATGGAGTTTTCTAAAGCAAAAATTACCAGTCAGCTCTTAGTGTTATCAGCTAAAGCTGGGTACATGTAATGAAGAATGAATAAATATGTAGGATCTAGTGTTTACATTGTGAAAAATGTTACTATTAGTACTATTAAATTATTTTTAGTCTGTTCATCTTACCTCAATATTAATGTTGATTTATTCTTGAACATGTTTCGATTATATCATAATCATCATCAGCATCTTGTCCAGACTGGTTGGATTTATGTTGCAACCTGGATGTCGATGTCAGCTCCATCCTGTGGTTGGCCAAAGAACCTCCAAACAAGGTTACGTTCCGTTGGTATTTCAAAATTCATAACTCTGTTTATGTTCTGAATATAGATTTTTTAGCCAACCACAGGATGGAGCTGACATCAACATCCAGGGTGTGCAACTTAATCCAACCAGTCTGGGCAAGATGCTGATGATGATTGTGATATAATCGAAACATGTTCAAGAACAAATCAACATTAATATTGAGGTAGGATGAGCAGATTAAAAATAATTTAATTAAAATAACCTCAAAATATCAATTCCTAAAATAAAGTATTGGTACTATTTTTATTCAATTTTTTATTTAATATTATTTATCTTACTTTTGTACAAAAAATTAATTACAATTTTATATCTATAACATAATGATAATTATTAAATACATAGTCAAAATTTATTAAATGTCCATTTATCTATCCAAAATTCTCGAAGTGATGTATAAAATATGGAAGTTTTCTGCCTTTGTTGACTTCTTCACATGCTGACATGATGCTTTTAGTTAGAGGACGAGGGCCACAACTAAATACTCCTATCTTGCTTACCTAGAATAAAACAAAAAAAAATAATTGTAAGCATCAAAAAAGTATAGATTATTGCATTAACACATTCAGTACCGTAAACCAGTTAAGGCGTTTAAAGAGACTATCGTGTATGCGGCCGTCGGTCAGTTAACTTGTTTTAAAGCAGGCACGAACAAACCGCGTTTATATTCAGCGCCTAAATATTGTGATGGCTTAGTATGGTTTGGAGATCATAGATGGCATGTAAATGTACATTTTCTATTCCTGTATGACACGTTTAACCTTGGTGAATCCCCTTTTATTTTTAAAACAAACAACACATGGAATTCGTTCACCCAAACTTGACTCCAGGCTCCAATGCAGTCATATATGTTTCTCATTATCATGCTGTTGTTTGTGCGTGAGTGAAACCATTGCGAAAGAAAAATATCTCACTGAAGAAGAATTAGTGAATATTTTGTATAATGATGATTCAGGTGATGAAATGATTCCTGAATTAGAAGATTCACAAAGTGAAAGTGAAGATGAACTTCCACTTCCTGAAATTGATACGCCGATAACATGTGATGTCAATCACCCAAGTTATTTCACCATCAAATCCTTCTAGGATATCTCCTTTAGGTATGTACAAAATTAGAATTCTCTAGGACTAATAGTTTGTGAATAATGGTCCATTTTCTGAAGTGCCACGAAAAGGGTAGCTGGGGTATTTAAATGGCTGGCCTGTGGGTTTAAATGCTCTGCTCAGTGCCTGGTACTGAATGTGACATACACAAAGAAAAAAAATTGTACCCCTTTTTAAGCACTGAAGGATAAATTATATTTGAAGAGAAAAATTTTCACCTAGACCAAGACTTCAAACCCGGGATCTTTGACTTTCCGGGCCAAATACTCTACCAACTAAGCTACTGAGGCGAGTTGCGATCTAGATGCAAATTTTTCTCTTATATACATTGTAATTCCCTCGCACCAAATGCTTAGAAACCTTTGCTTCTATCTTTGCAAATGGCGGCTTCTTAGTAAAGAAGCCCTACTGGCTTTATAAAGTAGTGTTAAATTCCCAATAAATGTCTTCTTAACTAAGAAGCTGCCATTTGCAAAGATAGAAGCAAAAGTTTCAAAGCATTTGGCGCGAGGGAATTACAATGTATATAAGAGAAAAATTTGCATCT
The DNA here is from genome assembly GCA_030220185.1 of Diploptera punctata. Taxonomy (NCBI): domain Eukaryota; kingdom Metazoa; phylum Arthropoda; class Insecta; order Blattodea; family Blaberidae; genus Diploptera; species Diploptera punctata. The sequence continues at coordinate 840,882 of JASPKZ010003860.1, read as the reverse complement.
AGATCGTGATTGCAACTTACCTCGATAGCTCATTTGGTAGAGTATTTGGCCCGGAAAGCCAAAGGTCCTGGGTTTGAGTCTTGGTCTAGGTGAAAATTTTTCTCTTCAAATATAATTTATCCTTCAGTGAGAAGTGTTAAATTAATAATAAAAACATTAATCAATTTTGATACTGCACATTTTTACTGTTTTTCATCTTCACTGTGCATATTTGATCATACAACTGTGCATAAATGCATGCATGTTTTAATATGTAACATGTGCAGGAGAGAGCAGCAGCAGCTATAAGAGCTATGTGCAGTATCAAAGACATCACATCGTTAAAATTAGTCACAGCCATGAAATTATTCGCATCAGTGATCATCCCGATCGTCACCTACGGGATAGAACTGATAAGGGAGAAACTATCGACCAGCGATTTGGAGAGGTTAGAAAAAGTAAAACCAAGATTCATCAAAAAAGGCATTAGGTGCAAGCAAATACACACCAAATAGAATGGCCTATATGCTAGCCAGAGAAACCTTCTTCCTAGAGGACCTGAGGCAAAGGATACTACTGCCAGCAATGGAGCCATATAAGAAAGTCATCGAAAAAGAGAAACAGAGAGAAAAAGAGATTGACGAGGATTTCTATGCCTCAGATGCCATGGTAAACAGAGAATGGACTGGAAGTAACCAACCACAAAGGCACAGAATCATAGGTTTAGCAACACACGGATATCATCACAAAATGTGCAAAAATACAAAATTCCACCAACCGAGTGATTCGTGTGAATGCAAGATATGCGACAAAAAGTGTGAGCGATACCATTACAAACAATGCAGAATATGGACAGGATCACTGAACGAACTCATAAAAGACAAATCATAAACTTATAACTTAATGCTCTTCGAGTGCCTCTTACCAATTTATTATTATATTAATATGTAATAATGCTTGGAAATACTTACATAACTATGTTTTTTCTGAACAAATTTGAGGAAGGAAGACATGTCAGGTCGACCAAAATGATTTACTGCTTTTAAGCCAGTAAACATGCTCATCTTGGAGAGTCGTTGGAAGTGATTTTCACATATGTACTGTAAAACAAATCAATTAATTAGAACAGTTTAACATACAATTGAGAGGAATTCACACAGTGAGGAACTTTATCATAAGTAATGCCATGAGTGAGGAGTGAATTTATCTAGAGAATTTGGAAATCAAGAGTGGCATTTGTTAGGACTATTTAACGAATAAAATTAAGCTGTTTACTCACAAATCATTATTTAACTATAGTTATTTAAAAATATTTATATATTTAATGTAAACGGCGATGTTTCAAAACAAATGAGAAGCGGTAGGTATGCTTCATCTGCTTCTTTTGTTTATCACTGCAACCAGATCATACTATTTTTATTGCCAAAGGAACGCAATATTGTAAGAATGCTCTCTAGAGGAGAAAAAAATTAAACACATCAAACTGTATATTAATTCATTTCGGATGTCGTATAATGTAAATATGACAATTATATTTTTCTGGATTGTTACTTGGAAAAAAATACATTTAAGAAAATGCAAACAGTGGTTTCTTTTTTTGGTGGTATAATCAATTGCTACAAATGTTTTTATATTAACTCCTACATTTGTCATGTGTTGACATTCATGCACTATATATACAATCTGGTAGCCATATTTCCAACGGACTCAGTCACTGCAAAATAATGGTCAGACCTGTTCAGAATATTAAAAAGGAGGAGCTTTCTTTAATATGGTAAATATAACACTGATAAATATTTCGTGAAACACGACTCTGATTAGTTGTAAAACAGAAATCATTGAAACGTGGCCATTGCCATTGAGTCCCATTTGGGGTATGAGTTAAATAGTCAAATAAATTAATTCAGTCATTTACACCCTTCCTCATATTCCAATTCACTGGTATTATTGAACTCTTAGGTTCAATGCAACACATACATAAGCTTTCCATACACCCATATCCTGAGCTAACCTTTTCCAATCATCCCCTGTATAATTTGCCTCCTAAAATTGTGGTTAATGTTATTCTCCTGCCTCATTTTTGGCCTACCTTCTGGGTACTTTACGTCTAGTTTTCCTAATAGTAGTTTCCATGCTCTTCTTTTATTTCTCATTATTGCTACATGTCCTGCCAATCGCAGTCTACAAGACTTAATTATTTTTAATACATCTGGTTTCCCCGCTATTGTATAAAGTCCTAACATTCCATGTTCCTAGGAACATGCACTATATATACAATCTGTGTTTGAGCCTTTGGCATGGGTTCCCTGAAGTAGTCCCCACCCGGAGAACTGAATGGGGGACTATTTGACCTCCGGAAAATTTTACCACAGTTGAACCCATTTCTTGACGGTTGTATTTTTATGGTGAAAGATTGTCACTCTTTCGACCAAGGTACTTTTTTCGTCTGGCTTATCACCTTCGACCAGTCTGGCATGGGTAACCCTATCGGCAGCAATGCTACCGCCGGCATAGCTCTCAGGATCATTTAAGCATGCAAGCCACTCCACCACAACAAGGTAAAGTACTTAGGGAAATTTTTGGATCAAAGAGAGATGAACAGATGGGTGAATGGAGAAGACTACATAACAATGAACTACAAGATCTTTATAGGAAGCCAGATATAATAAGAACAGTTAAGTCTTGTAGGCTGCGATGGGCAGGACATGTTGCACATATGGGGAATAAAAGACTTGCATGGAAGCTTCTTGTAGGAAAGCCAGAGAGAAAACACCCAGTTGGTAGACCAAGAATGAGGTGGGAGAATAACATTAACCATGATTTGAGGGAAGTAGATTATACAGGGAATGATTGGAAAGCATTAGCTCAGGATAGGGATGTATGGAGAGCTTATGTCCGTGCGGCCATGAGCCTACGGGTTCGATAGTGCCAGTGAGTAAGTAAGAGTAAGTAACATCTGGTTTCCCTTAGAGATTATGAAGCTCACTGTTATGTAGAATTCTCCATTCATCTGTCTGTTTGTCTCTCTTTGGTCTGAAAATTTTCTTTAGTACTTTATTAAAATCTTTATATATAAAATGAGTGTGAGTTTGTCTGCCCTTTATGGACTCAAAAACTACTTGACTGATTTGAATGGAGTTTTCACCATTATTTACAGAATTTTTCTGGGGCAATTAATGTAGGCCTATATAACATATTACCGTATGTACTATAGGGCCGGAGTTGAAAAAAAGTGCATCAGTGCACTAAGGGTCGAATCTTTGAATGCATTAGACTGTAAAAGGCGTTCTCTGCTGAGAAAGTTTTATCCTAATACGATTTTGCTTACTCAAAAATCTATTCATGCGATAATAATTGTTGAAATTCGTAAGCTACCTGACGAGGTAACTTAAGATCATAGCTTAAGATAGAAACTTATCGTGAGAATCCCAAAGGGAACCGATGTAGTTTGAAACCTTGCTGCTTTATCTAAGATGTCGGAACTTGAAGACTTCGATCATGTTTTCGGTATACGCGGAGAAGAGGAATTTGATAGAGTCTACCAAAGAATTCAACTGGAAGAACAGGAGAATCAGCGTAATATTGCGCGATGCAGACGTCGTTGTATACGGTATTATTTGCGGGACGCAAGCGTAAATGCGTTCCTCTATAGCAGATGAAAATAACGGAAGTGGTTTTATCGCTGAGAATTCTGGGTAATTTCTTGCCAATATTACGAAAACGACGACTTTCATGCATGACCAGTTTGTGGGTAGCTAATTCGATCTTTGCACTTGCTCACGGTGAGTCAGCTCACCAGTGATTGGAAGTAATTTGAGTAGAGACTAATGTATTTGCATACGACCCTTTGTAGCTTTTTGGATGCTTAAATGGCTTAAGCTGCCTAAACCATAACAAATACACAAAATTAATGTACACATAATTGATTATCTCAAAAAATTCTACAAAAAGTCTGCAACAGTATATATCTATCTTTTATGGAAAACTAACAATAACTATTTTTTAATTTCAGGTCATTGATGCCAAATAGATTGGGATAAGTAGATTTCCGGGCAATGCCAAATAATCAAATTATAAAGACATTTGTAATAATACAATGTTCATTCTTATCAAATTAAATATATTAATTTATATATAACCTAAGATAAATTAAAATGTTTCATATCTTTCCTCATAAATAATCTTCTAAGTAGATCGCGATTTTAAGATGGTACTGAGGATGGGGCTGCAATGGTCTTGAAATCGCGATCTACTTAGAAGATTGTTTATGGAGAGAGGTATGTAACATTTTAATTTATCTTAAATTTAATCTGAAAGTGATTTATTCCTATGAAAGTTCATTATATATAACCTGTTTGAATTATTTTGTCCATGCGAACAATATCATAGGTACTTACTTATTTTAGGAATTCTCATTATGAGGTATATTCATTAAGGTAGAATTTTTTTATCACTCACCCCATATTGATCTTCTTATTTGACTATAAACTAGTTTTGGAACACAGTTTCTGTTCCATCCTCAATATCGTCACGACCGTTGTTCTATCGTCTTGAAGAGCTGTCCTTCGCTCCTTCCATTGGCTGACTGAAAAACCTCGAAACCAGGTCATTCTCACCAGGAGCGAAGGACAGCTCTTCAAGACGACAGAACAACGGTTGTGATGATACTGAGGATGGAACAGAAACTATGTTCCGAAACTAGTTTATAGTCAAATAACAAGAACAATATGAGGTGAGTGATAAAAAAATTCTGGGGGCATGCCATAGTGTAGTGGTTAAGGCATTGCACTACAAGCCGGAAGATCAAGGGTTCAAGTCCCGGTGGGGTCAGGATTTTTAAACTGACCCAAACCTTCTGCCAGCACTATGGCCCTGGGGTTGACTCAGCGTCTAACGGAAATGAGTACCAGGCACTTGTTCTGGGGGTAAAGGCGGCCGTCACGCAGGGCTGATAACCCAGCTGACATCAAGTGCCGATTGTCCAGAAAAAGTGGGAGCCTTAACTTCCTACTACCCCAAGGGCCTCCTGAGGCCTGTAGTGGGATTACTTTACTTTACTATAAAAAAATTCTACCTTAACACATTCAGTACCGTAAACCAGTTAAGGCGTTTAAAGAGACTATCGTGTATGCGGCCGTCGGTCAGTTAACTCGCTTTAGAGTGGGCGTGAAAAAACTGCGTTTATATTCAGCGCCTAAATATTGTGTTGGTTTAGTATGTCTTGGAGATCATAGATGGCATGTAAATGTACATTTTCTATTGCCGTTTGACACGTTTAACCTTGGTGAATCCCCTTTTATTTTTAAAACAAACAACACATGGAATTCGTTTGCCCAAACTTGCTCCAATGCAGTCGTATATGTTTCTCGTTATCACGCTGTTGTTTGTACGTGAGTGAAACCATGACGAAAGAAAAATATTCCACTGAAGAAGAATTAGTGAATATTTTGTATAATGATGACTCAGGTGATGAACTGATTCCTGAATTAGAAGATTCACAAAGTGAAAGTGAAGATGAACTTCCACTTCCTGAAATTGATACACCGATACCATGTGATGTCAATCACCCAAGTTATTTCACCATCAAATCCTACTAGGATATCTCCTTTAGTTATGTACAAAATTTGAATTTTCTAGGACTAATAGTTTGTGAATAACAGTCCATTTTCTGAAGTGCCACAAATAGGGTAGCTGGGGTATTTAAATGGCTGGCCTGTGGGTTTCAATGCCCTGCTCAGTGCCTGGTACTGAATGTGTTAATATCATGGGTCTTGGTAGTTACTTATAAAATCAAGTAAATTAATTAAGATATATTAAATACTCTTACCAGCATTGTAGTTCGGAGATCAAACTTATGAAAGAACTGGGTTATGAAAATATGGATTTCAAGAACATTAGTAACATCTTTCTTCTCAACATCCCTGAGAACTTCTATAAACCATTCAAAGTGCCTGTGTGAAGGACAAATCCACAAGAAGTACACCTGTGAAATTCATAGAGCATTATTATTATTATTATTGAAGTTTATATTTTTAACATAAGTGCCTGTGTGAAGGACAAATCCACAAGAAGTACACCTGTGAAATTCATAGAGCATTATTATTATTATTATTGAAGTTTATATTTTTAACATAAGTGCCTGTGTGAAGGACAAATCCACAAGAAGTACACCTGTGAAATTCATAGAGCATTATTATTATTATTATTGAACTTTACTATCTAACCTCTCTTGTTTGATTCTTGTTTTTTCGACCCCGACGCTATTAGGGCATCCGAGGACTAGGGAGTCTTTCCTTTCTTCCATTTCTTCTTTTCTTTATTTTCTTTTCTTCTCCAGAAAAGCCTGACCAGAGGCTAAAGATGGCAGCCCCATCACTGGTCTTGCCTTCCTTTGGCCAGCAACCAATCGAAGGGACTATTATTATGCTTTCAAGTCTTATACGAGAATTTCCCGGAGAAGGGAAAATTTTCTATAGGATCGTAACAGGCCTTGGCCTAATACTTGGAAGGAAGAAGAAGAAGAAGAAGAAGAAGTTTATATTTTTAACATTGTGCTATATCTTATATTAAATTTTTTATTTTTTATTTTACTGCACCAAAAAATTCTACTATTTCAATTATTTATTTCCATCCCTTCTTCTGCATTAACTTGTATGATATAATTTTAAAAAAGAAAAATTAACATTTGAACCGAGATTTAAGCCCTGGACCTTTAATTTTCCTTAAGAGTGTGCTGTCCATTACACCATTCAAATGATGATACAAACGTTAACATTTCTTTCAACTTATATAATTCTCATTCATCTGAAAGCTAATAGCTGTCACTACCATCGCACCAATTGATTGTATGATATAATTAAGTTTATAAAATGTAATTTCACACAATCATAGAATCCTTTTAGTACAATATTACAATAACTGAAAAAAAGTAATTATGAAAATACACAATTTTAATCAGTAAATCTAAAAAAAATTTGAATTGATTCTTCATACCTCAACTCATACTATGGAAAATATGAGGCTTGAATAACCTTTTCAGTTTTTAATTTATGAATGAGTTCGAGAACGTGTTTTTTTTATATCTCACCTCATAAAGTTGCATGTTTTCACAACTCATTTGACTGAAGATGAAAAAATTTACTTTTGAAACAGGTAATCGTGAAAACACACAACTTTATGATGTTTAAAAAATCATAAAGTATGAGGTAAGATAAGAAGTGAATCAATCATTCATTGAACATCATATTTTATGGGAAATAAGACTGAATATATCATAAGATGGTTCCAATAATTAGGAACTTCCTCCATTTCTTATGTTTTTATGACAAAAAATTATATATGGGCCACCTAATTAGATGTTTATGCTTTTTCCATGATATCAATAGATAACTTTTATTTACCGGTACAATTTCATTATGAGCAGAATTTATGTTCCATGCAGACTCACCTGTAAATTATACTGTTATATTCACCATATCCTCAATGGTTAATGTGGGATATTTTCACTGAACTCTTTGAAAATATTCAAAATAATTTGTTTTTCTCCACTTTTCAAATGCTTTGCTTTCCAGTGTTTAAGAAATTCTACAGGATTTTTGCCATTTTGAAACAATTGAAATTTCAACATATTCTGCATTGTGCTTGCATAAGAATAAAACAGTGCTTATTTAATGTATTAAAATTGTAATTATATATATTATATTATTTTTAGTCTGGACATCTTACCTCAATATTAATGTTGATTTGTTCTTGGACATGTTTCAAAACAATTCTGTTTTATCATCAGCTTTCCCCAGACTAAAAATAATATAATTAAAATACCCTCAAAATATAACTTCCTAAAATTAAATATTAATTATATATATTTTAAGATTCTCTCAAATATATATATATATATATATATATATATATATAGATATGTGCTAGGTAATATATATTTTTATTTTCTTTATTTCATATGTTAGAAAGGGAAGAACATTTTCCTACATGCTCAAAGTTGAAACCATTTCAACCAATGAAAATGCAGTCATATATCTGGTTTGTTTACATTACAACTGGAACTTAGCTCAGAAGAGATATACACAAAAATGAGAGATAAGGAAGGCTCTGACATATTGAGTTCCTCAATAAAGAAACTATTTAAAAGTTTGAAAACAATTTTTATGTAAAAGTTAATAAGCAAATGACTTAACAATTAACAATGACTAGTTTGTTACAAACCTTTTTACATGCTACTCCAGAATATCTATTAGTTGATGTTCCAAATACCAAGTCATTTAGTATTGAAGCATATGGGGTGACTCCAATTCCGCCTCCTACCATAACTGCCACTTCAAATTTATACCAGTCCTGATTCCCACCACCAAATGGTCCTTCTAACCGGATCTAGAGAAAACAGTAAATAATGTAAGCATGATAACAAATTAATGGTCATTCATATAGATATTAGAATCTGCAACAACATTCCTTCAAATCACTGGATATGATTTTAAACCACAAACAATAAAATAGTCAATATTTTATCAAATATTTGAAGAGAAAAAAATTATACACTCAGACTGGGGTTTGAACCAAAGACTTTTGGCTTTCTAGGTCAATGATCTACCGACTGAGCAACAGAAACTACCATATGAGAATATACAGACCAAACTTAATTCTTGATTCTAATTGAGCTTTCAGAAATTATGTTAATTTTTGCTTGAAAGAGGCTATTGATCAGTAGTTCCTGATTTCTACCAGCGAATTTCAATATGGGAAAATAAGATTGTAAAAGAAGAAGAATAATAAGATGTTCTATGATATTGTATATTTAATATTTCATTGACCTGAGATCTAGAGTTACAGTTACGATTAAAGGATAAAAGTCAAAGTGAGTTGACATTTTTTTTTTGTTTAATGCCACCAGGTTGTCTTTTATGACATTTCTGGTTTTCTCCCCTGGCATTGGCAGAATTGTAATTCATTTCTTAGGTTGGAGCACCTGCAAGGCAGAGTTATGTTACCCCTATGATATGATGGGTGATAAATGATAATGAAACACCAGGAGAGTTCTTAACCTAAATTCCAGACCATGGACAATCACAGGAATAATTCCCTTTTAAGAAAAATTCCAATGGTCTGATTGGGAATCGAACCCAGGACCTCATGAACAGTAGTCAGTAATGCTGACCACTAACCTATGAGGCTGGACTGATATATACATCCTGTATTTTTTTTTGGGTTGCACACTGACATATAGAGTCAGGGGTTCAATTCCCATTTCACACAATTATTTTTCTTTTATAAAAATCCTGTAATATTAATGAGGATAATGGCAACCGTTCCCATTAAAAGTCTTTTAAATAAGAAGCTGCCATTTGCATACCGAGCAATGGTTCATAGCCTTTGATGCTCTTGGGTATTAAATTTATAAGAGAAAAATTTGCATTTAGGTTGGAGGCAAGAGCATTAGCATGTAAAGCTAAAGGTTCTGGCTTTGAACCTCAGTATAGGTGTATATTTTTCTCTTCAAATATAATTTGTCATTCAGTGAGAAATGTTAAATTTATAATAAAAACATCTTTACTTTTAAATTTATATATTAAATTTGGGAATTTTTAACATTATGAGGTTCAATTAATAATAATTAAATGAATCGTGATTTTTTCTTACCTCATACATCTATGTTTCTTTAAACACAGCACTGCAGTATCGGCGACAGTCGTGAAAACAGCTGACGATGACGACAAAGTGTCGCCGATACTGCAGTGCTGTGTTTAAAGAAACATAGATGTATGAGGTAAGAAAAAATCACGATTCATTTAATTATTATTTACTTTTAAATACTGAAATGCGAGAGGTAAATGGAATCATTGTCACCTGCTCAAGTGTTTAAATACCAACCATATTTCCTTTACATTCTGTTGGCCTAAAATTGTGCTAGTAAATTAAATAATATGGTAAATTTGTGATGTTTTCTTAATTTTTATAACATTATTAGAATTATTAATGAGTTGGTTATTTTGACTCACCTCATATTTCTTGATTTTTATGCAAACTTGGTTTTGTCACTTTTGCGCGACATTTTCGATGCTTCCAACTGTTGTTTTGCGGTTCTCCATCCTGTATATGTTGATTTCTACTTCCTCTGCTGGCTGACCGATGAACTTCCAAATAATTTTTTTTTCTTTTTCACAGGGAATTTCAAAATTTGTGGTTTTCTTTTTATTCTTGCAAATGTAAATTTTCTCCCAAATTGTGAGTTCCTTAGATTTTTCTAACCATTTTAGTAATTTGGCCTTAGTTTAAATTCTGTGTTTCTTTGACCATGCATGTGCAGCTATTGCAGATTTTTCTATTTCTCCATTTTTAACATTTCTAAGGTGTTATTTCAATCTTGTATTTAAGTTCCTTTTTGTTTTTCCTATGTATATTTTTTCACAATCTTTATAATCAATTTGATAAATCCCTGATTTGTTGCCGTCTTCAATCTTTTAATTTTTGTTGGTTTTGATTAATTTATTCAAACTGTAATCATTTTCCAGTGCTAATTTAATGTTAAATTTGCTGAAATTTTTTTGAAACTTATTAAATACTAAAGGATAGTATGTAAATTTCTTGAAAATACACCGTGTCCCATTCAAACCTCCCACATTTTAATTAATCATAACTCTCAAAGTATGCAGAATTATGAAATGAGGTTGGTATTAAAAGAAAGAGAAACTCAAAGAATTTTTGTTTTCATTGTTGTAGTTAATTCATCTGTTGCATGTTGGACAATAATGACATAAAACAAAATGGCGAGCAGAAACAGTTTTCTGGTATGCAGAGACGAAGTCAATAATTACAGTGCAAAGAAATTACCGGAGAGAATATGGAGGGAATGCACCTGATGGGAAAACCATTAAGATATGGCTTCAGAACTTTCTGGTGAATGGAAGCTTAAAAAAGATTCAGGAGGTGCTTCTACATGTTTTTCAGAAGAAAAGATTGAAGAAATGGTGCACATATAGAGGTGTTTCAATGTGTGGCAATGAAAATTCTTTGAGTTTCTGTTTAGTTTAATACCGGCCTCATTTCATAATTCTGCATACTTTGTTAGTTATGATTTAATTAAAATGTGGAAGGCTTGAATGGGACACCCTGTATTCTCAAAATTGAGAAAACATTTCTCAAAATAACCAACTCATTAATAATTAAAAGAAATCTCATAATGATCCATATTTGGTTCGTCTTCCGGGCTTATAGGCCATGGTCTGGTTATCTTCTTACTCGACGTTTCGTCTACTGCTGCGGTAGACATCATCAGGAGATACTGCGTGCTCTATGTGAAGTCCTTAACAGTCTGCTGCAGACTGGCTGGTCGTTGGAAACTGTCTCTCTATTTATAGCTAAACCCCGGGTGGTGGGGGGGTTTTCTGCACGGACCGAGTTTTGTGCTGTAGTGCCGTTTGCAGAAGTCATAGGCTTCATTGTCGTGTTATGCAGTGCTGGGATCCAAATTTTGTTTATCTTCATGGTTTCTTCTTTTTTGTTGAAGGAATTTTTATGTTTATATATTTCAATGGCTTCTCTGTATAGTCTGGTGTAGTAATGTGATGTTTGTGATAATACCTGAGTATCTTCGAATCTTATAATATGATGTTGGTTGTTCATCAAGTGTTCCGCTACGGCCGATTTTTCATTTTGTTTTAGTCTGATTACAAGAACACATGAGACACTGCAGACTAAAACAAAATGAAAAATCGGCCGTAGCGGAACACTTGATGAACAACCAACGTCATATTCTAAGATTCGAAGATACTCAGGTATTATCACAAACATCACATTACTACACCAGCCTATACAGAGAAGCCATTGAAATATATAAACATAAAAATTCCTTCAACAAAAAAGAAGAAACCATGAAGATAAACAAAATTTGGATCCCAGCACTGCATAACACGACAACGAAGCCTATGACTTCTGCAAACGGCACTACAGCACAAAACTCGGTCCGTGCAGAAAACCTCCCCACCACCCGGGGTTTAGCTATAAATAGAGAGACAGTTTCCAATGACCAGCCAGTCTGCAGCCGACTGTTGAGGAGTTCACAGAGAGCACGCAGTATCTCCTGATGATGTCTACCGCAGCAGTAGACGAAACGTCGAGTAAGAAGACAACCAGACCACGGCCTATAAGCCCAGAAGATGAACCAAAAGCCTACAATTATAGAAAATCTCATAATGTTATTTCCTACATATATTAAGTTATTAGGATTATAAAACAATATGTTTAACTTACTTTTGGATTGTCATCTTCTGGATTGTAGTTACAAGGATCAAAATAATTACGAAGTTTCCATGTCCAAGGACCTTGTGCTTTGATGTGACATGACAAAAAGTTTTCATGAGGTGCAGATGTGAGTGTGAATGAATGAAACTCTTCCGTTCTAAAGGCTGTGCAAGACAGACGAACCCATTGTCCAGATAGATATTTGAAGTTAGGAGGACGATAGAATTTTATCTTTATCACATCTGATGGTAAAAGTTCTGTCTCTATAACATCTAATGCCATGTATTTTGTACGAAGACTCACCACCTGAATAAATAAATAAAATCTTTTGTGTGAACATGTATTCATTTAATCTTTTACAAATAAAGTTTTTGTTGTATTTGCTATAAAATTTTAATCTTTGTAGACTGATCTCAATAAATTAGAAAAAAGTATATATTTTTTAAATTTATTAGAAAAATCTTAATGGTTGATTTCATATTTTGAATTTTTTCTTATATCAATACATAAACCAAAGTAAAATAACTTCATGTAATCTGCTGTAATTTCTATAATCTGCTTAACAGCTTATACAGTGTGTACATAAAAGAATATAGTAGTTTCAAGTAATAATATTATCACTAAGATGAGGAGTTGAAAGTTGTGTATAGACTGAAATGAAACAGGAAAGAAGATAGTTTCAGTTGTGTGAGTGAGCAGATAGCTTTCTTTTGTTTTGTTTCTATGGCATCAATAATAACAAAGATGGCAATTCCTCAACAGAAAGCGTTTTGATCTTGTAGAAGATTTCTGAGCTGTTGGCCGTGGTCTTGAGGCTTGTAGTTCCCCGATGTTTCGCCAGAGACTACATCCGGCATCCTGAAGGGTTGTCTTGAGGATGCCGGACGCAGTCTCTGGTGAAACGTCGGGAAACTACAAGCCTCAACACCATGGCCAACAGCCCGGAAACCTTCTACAAGATCATCATAGTAACTCTGGCCGTGAAAGCCTAAGTCAATATATTAGTTTTGCATTTTGAGAGTTGTAAATCAGTTGTGACAGTTCAACGTGCATTTTGTTGGCAGTTTAATCGTGACCCCCCCATCAATGACATAATCAGTTCGCAAGGACTGGTTGTCTGTGTAAAGGCAAAAATGTGGGACGACCAAGAGTGTCTGAGGAGAATATTGCTGCTGCAACATTTCAAGTGCAAAGTCAGCAAGCATAATCAGTAGGCTTTAGAGCCTGTAACAATTGTAAATGGTAGAGACATGTATGTAAGCGTTTTTTGTAAGACCTTCCACACTGTCATTACTGGATTGGTCGTCATGGTCCAGATGACATGGCTTATCTGCAGTGACCTCCTAGATCACCGGATCTCACCCCATGTGATTTTTTCCTTTGGAGTTTTGTAAAGGACAGAGTCTGTGTGCCTGCTAACCTGTTCGAGTTGAGAGACAGAATTCGAGAAGCTGTTGCTGCCATCAATCCAGATGCATGCTTATTAATGTATGGGAAGAATTATCCTACAGGTTGGATGTGTGTCATGTAACAAATAGGGCTCACATTGAACACCTATGAACTTATGATGTAAGCTAGAGATGTTAATCTTTCATTTAACGTGAGTTTTGTTTTTGTCATAGTTAATTAAAGTATAATTTGACACCTTTAAAATTGCTATATTTGTTTATGTACATCCAGTATTATAAAGTAGGAGATTTAGAATGGTATAGAAATATTTTTTGAAAAATCCAAGGAGCAAGTCCTCCGGGAGGGACTTTAAGCCATGGGTCCAGAGTCTGAAGATTTTCAGGCTTGTAAAAGATTCTTAAGCCTGAATAAAAAGGCCTCTAATCAAAATTTACCGAATTTTCCCATCCTAGTGCTACCTTGGTTTCCTAGATGTCAGTATGAGATGGAAAGCTGACCACGTGCCACTCCAATGACATCTATATGAAAACTAAATTAGTATGGTTCAATTTCTTCCCTGTAGGGGGAGAGCACCTAAAATTTCGTTGAGGGAAACAAGGGCTTACAAGATAAATATATTTATTTATAAAGAGGTTTACAATGTAGTAAAACATCTTCCTGTGCCCTAAGCTTTTTAAATTTTTATCTTTATTCTCCATTCTTCTCTATCTTCCCATTCCAATTCTTCCAGACCTAGCTCGCTCATACCTCTTCTCATGTCATCCATCCATTTAAATCTAGGTCGACCTCTCTTTCCTTTCCCAGGTGGGATCCATTCCAAAACTTGTCTGGGTAATCTTTTCTCTGGCATTCTACGTATATGACCATACCATTCTAGTTGTTTGTATCTCACAAAATCTAATATTGAATTTTGGACTTTCATTTGTTGTCTGATAATTTATAAATATATTAGAAGTAAATATTTTTATTTGATAAAATATTTAATTTAAATTTAGGTTTATTAAAGAATGTAAAAGATTTTTTATTCATTAAAAGATTGTCAAAATGATTAAACTCTATTTATTATTTCTTGTTGAATACTTACTTTATCAAGTGTATAAATAATACCAGGTCCTATGAAAAAGAGCCAGAATCTTGGTGCTCCAGTAAGCCTAGCTAGACCATGTATGAGACATAGAATGTAAAGCACAACATATAGGCTGTGGGCTGACCAGAAGAATTTGTAAGCTTTCTTACGAATTGTGGGATGAGCAAATACAAAAATTATTGTCATCACTACAAATAATAGAACTCCTGTCAACCCTGCAATTAAAGAAAAAAAATCATAATAAACTGCAAAGATATAATTAATTTTAGTTTTTAGATTTTGCTATTTAACCCTTAAATTGACAAAACACTAATTTCTCATACCAGTTATTTAAATGTGGTGGTCTGCACTGAAAACAAAATCATGCATTACTGTTATTATTAAGTTTATTGTGAACATTAATAAAATTCATGATAAAGTTCCGTTGAGGTATTATTCAAAATTAAAATATTTATCTAAAAGGTCTGTTTACTCAACTTAAAGATTATTAATTATTTGAAGCGCTTTCGGGACTTTTGAAACATCTATCTAAACCTTTGGAATTAACAGTTTGTGAAAATATATACATTAAAAAAAACTGTACCAGTCCCGCGCCGTAGCCGAGTGGTTAAGGCAGGAAGCCTTAGCGCAGAGCTACGGGACTTGCGCTGGTTCGAGTCTCCATGGGGAAGAGTTTTCTCATGGTATTTCGGCCAGTATGGGACCGGTGCCCACCCAGCATTGTGAGGAATTTGGGTAGCTACAATAAGTAGCGGCTCCAGGTTGAGAAAACCAGATATAATGGCTGGGGGACTCGACATGCTTACCACATGTCACCCCTACACTGGCTGATGATCATCTACCTCTGTGATTGACACATGTGGATGTGAGGCCAACAGCTGGATGGTAGGCTAAGGACCTTCTAGGCCTGTTGCGCCAGCAGTTAGAACCATGGACTTTGAGTTTCCAGACAAACCAAATTTTATTACAAAGTTCTTCAAAAGTACACCAGCTGGCAGTTTAGAAAATTACCAGCATAATGAAAAATTGGCAGTTGCGAAAACAGGTGAAGGGGAATGGTTTTCCGATACTGCAGTTCTGTGTTAAAAAACATAGATGTATGAGGTAACAAGAATTCATGATTCATTTGATTCTTATAATGTTGAATACTGACCTGTTATGGTTTGGAAGAGCCAGAAAGTAATGCCAGGTTTGTAGTCTGAAGGAAAGTGAACTTCACTTGTGAGACACCTCAGATGCTCGATTGGCTGAGTTGATACATGATAGAAGTTGACAATGTGACCAACTGTGTGAAGTAGAGAGAAGAACAGAGCTGTACATGCAGCTATCTTGTGGAACTGAAATATCAAATAATATACTGTTATTAAATAACTTATTTGTAGAAAATAGTCCATTGAAATTAAAACAACTTACTAAAAAGTACAATTGGCATATTAACACAATATTAATTTAATACGACTAATTCATGCCCCAAATGGTAGTCTATGACCAATCATGTTTCAATGAATTTTGTTTTATAACCAATGAATACAGTCTTGTTTCACCTAGTTATTATTGATTTCTCTTTATCAGCTCCTGCTTTTGTGATAAAGAAAGCTCCTCCTTTTTAATATTCTGAATAGCTCAGAGCATTATTTTTCTTCAACAAATATATTGAATATAGCAAGTAATGAACAAATTCCTTGATTTTACTGAGTTGTTTACTAAAAAATAAATTAATAATCTATAATGTTAATTATAATATACAGTTATATTATTTTTGGTCTGGACATCTTACCTCAATATTAATGTTGATTTGTTCTTGGACATGTTTCAAAACAATTCTCTGTTTTATCTTCAGCTTTCCCAGACTGGGAAAGTCTGGGAAAGCTGAAGATAAAACAGAGAATTGTTTTGAAACATGTCCAAGAACAAATCAACATTAATATTGAGGTAAGATGTCCAGACCAAAAATAATATAATTAAAATAACCTCAAAATATAACTTCCTAAAATTAAATATTATATAATATACAGTTTGAAGTGTTTAATTATTTCTCCACTAGGGTGCATTCTTACAATATTGTGATCCTATTTGACAATAAATAATATGAACAAGTTGCAGTGAATATACATAACCTCACATTTCTGATTTGTTTTCAAACATCACCATTTACATTAAATATATAAATATTTTAAAATACCGGTAACTATATTTAAATAATGACTTTTGAGTAAACAGCTTAATTTTATCTGTTAAATAATCCTAACATATGACACTCTTGATTTCCAAATTCTCTAGATAAAGTGGAAATCACTCGTGGCATTGCTTATGAAAAAGATTCCATATTGTTAAAAAAACTAATTGGAACACTTGAAAATATTGTGACACATCACTGATAAATTGCTCAAATTACTGCCTCCTGAATTTTATATGTGGTAGCAAAGACTCAAATCTCACTTGTAAGGCATGGAGGCTTAGGATTCGCAAATCATGAGTCATGTATATAACTCGCAACAATCTCTCCACATGTGCTTTTTTGAAACATCACTTTCGCGACTATTCAAGAAGCGGCTGGTGGCATACTCTTTTAGCTTCTCTGAAAAATTTTGAACATCTCTCCAAATTATACTAGGGCATTTGAAAAGTAATGCCAACACTGCTATAACATCACAAACAAATTATTTAGGTTACTTTTGACATAACAGGGGGCATGCCGTAGCATAATGGTTAAGGTAATATGCTACAAGCCGGAAGGTCGAGGGTTCGAGTCCAGGTGGGGTAAGGAGTTTTAAACTGACTCAAAACCTTCTGGTGGTGCTATAGCCCTGGGGTCAACTCAGTCTCTAACAGAAATGAGTACCATATGCTTAATTATATTATTTTTAGTCTGAACATCTTACCTCAATATTAATGTTGATTTGTTCTTGAACATGTTTAAAAAAAATTCTGTTTTATCGTCAGCTTTTCCAGACTGGTTTTATTTATGTTGCATTATGTTGCATAACCTGGATGTCAATGTCAGCTCCATCCTGTGGTTGGCCAAAGAACCTCCAAACAAGGTCACGCTTGGAGGTTCTTTGGCCAACCACAAGATGGAGCTGACATCGACATCCAGGTTGTGCAACATAATGCAACATAAATAAAACCAGTCTGGAAAAGCTGACGATAAAACAGAATTTTTTTGAAACATGTTCAAGAACAAATCAACATTAATATTGAGGTAAGATGTTCATACTAAAAATAATATAATTAAAATAACCTCAAAATATAACTTCCTAAAATTAAATACCATTAGCTTGTTCTGTGGGTAAAGAGGCCATCATGCACGGCTGACAACCTGGCTGACATCAAGTGCTAATTGTCCAGAAAAAGTGGGAGCCTTAACCTCCTATTATCCCAGGCCTATAGTGGGATCACTTTACTTTTACTTTTGACATTAAAAACTTCATTTATAGTCTCTTGCCAAGTCAACTAAGATAGCACACTCATCTGCAGCACCATTTCTGGTATAAAGTAAAGTAAAGTGATCCCACAACAGACCCGGAGGTCCTTGGGGTAGTAGGAGGTTAAGGCTCCCACTTTTTCTAGACAATCGGCACTTTATGTCAGCCGGGTTGTCAGCCCTGCGTAACGGCCGCCTTTACCCCAGAACAAGCGTCTGGTACTCATTTCCGTTAGAGGCTGAGTCGACCCCAGGGCCATAGTGCCGCCAGAGGGTTTGGGTCAGTTTAAAAATCCTGACCCCAACGGGACTTGAACCCTCGACCCTCCGGCTTGTAGCTCAGTGCCTTAACCACTACGCTACGGCGTGCCCCCACCATTTCTGGTATATTAACATAAATAGAAAAATAATAAAACAAATTGATTGGATATCTCTTTAACTGATCAATCTAGAGCTTTCTGGATATCAACTATTGATTGTAATTGAATGCCTCGTAGAGGTTCTTTAATATCTGAGAATACATTATAGTCACAAGGGCTACTGTCTGGTGAATTTGGTGGATGTTCAAGTACTTCCCAATTTCACCTTCTAAACAAATTCTATTTAATACCTTTTTAGGGCAGAATTCTTTCTTTTTCTTCTTTCTTTAGTAGGCGACTACAACCTCATTGAAGTTTTGGCCTCTTCAACAATTTTTCTCCGCCTAGATCTATTCTGGATACAGATTGGCCAATTTCCAATTTTCATTTTTAATATATCTTTTATAACATCATCCCGCCATCTGTTTTTTTGGGGCATCCAGCTGTTCTGGTGCATATTGGTTTCCATTTGTATATTCTTCTTACAAGCCTGTCTTGCTGCATTCTATTTACATGTCCAAACCAGCACAGAATTTTTGTGCTTTAATGTGGTTTATTATATTTTTATTTCATATTAGATTATTTAATTTAGAATTCATTTGTATATGCTATGTGCCATTGCTTTCTCTAATTGGTCCAAAAATTCTCCATAAGATCTTCCTTTCAAAGATTAATAGTTTTTTGTTTATTAGACTCCTTCAGTACCCATGTTTCACAGACATAAGTTACAATCGGTCTTATTACTGTATTATACAGTTTAACTTTAGTTAATCTGGAGACAAGTTTACTTTTGAATAGTATTCTCTTTGCATAGTAAGTTTTATTGCCCTAAGATGTTCTTTCACCAATTTCTTCCTCTATATAGTTTTTTCCATTTACAGTTGAACCAAGATACTTATATGATATTTATATGATTGTTCTATATTTGTATCATTGATGTTCAGATTACTTATTTTCTCATTTCTTGTTGTACATTTTAAGTATTTTGTTTTGGAATTATTTATTATTAATCCATATTTAGAACAGTATTACTTTATTAAATCGGCCGCGGTGGACTAGTGGTTATGCTCCTTGCCTCTGGTCCCGAGGGTCGCGGGTTCAAACCCGGCCAGGGTCGATGGATTTTTTAGGACGGAAAAATCCAAGGAGCAAGTACTCCAGGAGGGACTTTAAGCTGTGGGTCCCGAGTCTGAAGATTTTCAGGCTCATAAAAAATCCTTGAGCCTGAATGGAAAGGCCTCTAAGCAAAATTTACCGAATTTTCCCATCCTAGTACTACCTTGGTTTCCTAGATGTCAGTATGAGGCAGAACGCTGACCATGGACCACTCAAAATGACATCTATACGAAAACAAGTGTAACTAAATTAATATGGTTCAAATTCTTCCCTGTAGGGGGAGAGCACCTAAATCTCTATAAAGGGAAAACATGGGCTTACAATACAATACAAAAATTACTTTATTAAATGTGAGAAACAGTATGTAATCACAAAATATTACTATTTAGAGACTTTCTATATTACGGATTTATACAACAAAGACTGCTCAACAACATACTACAAGATTACAATTGTTACCACTTGGATCGCTAATTTACAATAGTGTTGACTTTATTTTTACATGCTTTATATTAGCTTGACCTGTATCTATCTATCTATCTATCTATGTAACGGAATCTTTCAACGCGATTTTCACCCACTTAAAATCAATGGATCGACTTGAAACTTTGTATACTTGTAGAGGACCCATGACAATACAATAATTTCATATTTATTTTCTAAAATCCTGGCCATAATCATCAGAAAATCAAAAAAAGTGTTTTTGTATCAATGTAACGGAATCTTTCAACGCGATTTTCACCCACTTAGAAACATTGGATCGACTTGAAACTTTGTATACGTGTAGAGGACCCGTGACAATACAATAATTTCATATTTTGTTTCTAAAATCCTGGCCAGAATCATCCGAAAATCAAAAAAATGAAAACTGGTATAATAGGTTGCGGACTTGTCGACTTTTTAGTCAATCGTTGTAAGAGCTCAGTTGGTAGAGCAGTGAACTCTTAGTGGTATATAATTTCAGTAATCCATACGTCGCTGGTTCAAATCCGCTGGGAGGGTTTTTTTATAGAAGAGTATTACTTTTAGCTCATACTACAATAGTATCGAATTTAAAGATATTTACATTTTTATCTTATTCTCTAAAATATTAAAACTAAAAAATAAAAAATAAATAATAGTTTTAAAAAACTAAAAGAACACGCTTTATTAGAAAACTAAAAAATTAAAAATAATTTTAATTTCCAATACGCTTGGGATAAAATTAAAGTGGTCAACAAAAAAATAATCTCCATCACATGTAGAATAAAATTAGAGTTATCAACAAAAAGAAAATAATTTTACCATCAAAAGCGTGGGGTGCTTTTTATGATTTTTACATTTTCTTCTTAGAGAGCTTACTTTTACCAATATCTGTTTATTATCAAATGTATTAATTGATATAGAGCACCCCACGCTTTTGATGGTAAAATTATTTTCTTTTTGTTGATAACTCTAATTTTATTCTTTATGTGTTGGAGATGATTTTTTGTTCACCACTTTATTTTATCCCAAGCGTATTGGAAATTAAAATTATTTTTCATTTTTTAGTTTTCTAAAAGCGTGTTCTTTTAGTTTTTTAAAACTATTATTTATTTGTATATAGTTTGTAACTATACCTGTATGTGAGCATCTAGTGGTATGTATTGTTGAATGGAGAATTCCTTGAGTTTTGTTAATAAATTCCGTGACATTGTAAGCAGAAGCAAGCAGTAGCAGAATGAGAGAGATGCAGCCGAGCCTCTGGTTATTGCAATACCAACTCCCATTATATGTCTCAAGTCAGTGTGCTCAGCCAAAAAGGAATAATCTGTCGAAGAACAAAATAAAATCAATAGATTTACATCAACTGTTTACCATAAAATGAACTGAAGGTGTTTGTTGCTAATTTTACTTACGTATGAATCTCTCAACAAATAGTGCAATTGTTATAACATAAAAAACAAAGAGATAGAATATGTTTTGACGATTTTCCTCAAGAAATGTCGTAATGCAGTCCCATTTCTTCAAAAGCCAATGTCGAGCTCCATCATGGACTGGTTCTATGTGAAAACTTGTCATTCTGTAAATAAAGCAGTAAAGAAAATACATTTTTCTGTTACTTTAAAGAAAATGTTATTGTAACATTAATATATTACAGTTTCTGATGGATGCAGTCTGAGAGAAATAATTCTGCCAAATCAGGATTTGAACCCAAGATCTCTAGCTTTATGTGCTATTACACTAACCCTTGTGCTACTTAGACAATTTAGGTGGGGACACAAATTTTTCTCTATTTCAAATCTCCATTTACTCTTATTAGTGAACTTCTATTCATATTACAACAGAGTCACTTCTACTAGAAATACTTTATATGATGGGATTTATTCCGTGCCATATCAGCTAATTATGAAATATTAAAATTAATTCTGTGGCATATCAGGTAATTATAAATGTTTAGGTAAAATTTTTTATCACTCACCTCATATTGTTCTTCTTATTTGACTATAAACTAGTTTTGGAACATAGTTTCTGTTCCATCCTCAGTATTGTCACGACCGTTGTTCTGTCCTAGTTTATAGTCAAATAAGAAGAACAATATGAGGTGAGTGATAAAAAATTCTACCTAAATGAATATACCTCATAGTGTGAATTCCTAAAATAAGTAATTATAAATGTATTAAAATTAATGTTCAGAAGTAAACATTATGAGGTTATATCATTAATATTGAGTTATTAAAAATATATTCTCCACTTAGTATTAATTATAAATGTCTTTGTCTTCTTTCTTTCCAGGATTAGATCACTGCGACCTGTTCCAAATTTTTAAATTCCTGGGGAATATGATTTGATTCAGAGGTTCATTGGTCCATCAACAGATGGAGTAAGAATCAATTCTCCTGGATGGCAGAATATTGGTTATGAAATTACTGATGATGATATTGCCTAGGTTTTGAAATTGGTTTAATTAGAAGACTGGATATGAGGTGAGATGTAAAGAATTTTAAATTAAATCTTAAATTAAACCTCATAGTGATATTTTCTATAATAGTTCAATTTTTATTCATGCTTATTTATAGATGCTAGTTAGACTTAACAGTTGTACTACAGAGTTGTAAGTGGGAATTTTGTATCATTTACCTGGCAACATTGGTGGATGTATCGAGAAAATTCTGTTTAGCTCCTTTACAATCCAAACCAATAGCAACAAAATCTCCCTTATATTCTTTCATCATGAGTTTGAAATCACTGTATGTGAGGAAATCCTTATGTTCAAGTCCTGCATCTTGAAACATTCCATCTATTAACTCAGTCACATGTTCATCAGAAAGACTTGTGGTCCTCGCAATCTCTACAAGAGAGCGTAACATTTCAGACAATTCTCCTTTGTCAATAACTCCATTACGATCATTATCACACATGTCAAATATTATTCTCAATTTATCTTCTGTTTTTCCTCGTGAGAACAGAACTACTGTATCCAAGAATTCCTGAAATAAATACAATACATAACACATTTTAACAATGTACAGAGTGTTAGTGGGGGGGTGATGGTAGTGAATTGTCCAAAGAGATGAAAAAATGTGTGGTATATTAAAAGATATTTAATAATAGGAAAAGCGCGCACAAAAGTAAATTAGTTTATGTCTCTGCTGTATACCAGCAACGATTGTGTTCTCTTTAAACAGACACTGAAATTATATTTTTCACACGGTTTATCACAGAGCTTGCACATGCATTTAGTGAATGAGATTAAAAGACTATTTGGGGAATGAATTTTTTCAGTAAAGAATATTAATGAAATGGAAATAAGTTACATATTTTAATATATTTCTTCTTCTTCTTCCTTTCAAGTATTAGGCCAAGGCCTGTTACGATCCTATAGAAAATTTTCCCTTATGGGAAATTCTCATATAAGACTTGAAAGCATAATAATAGTCCCTTCGATTGGTTGCTGGCCAAAGGAAGGTAAGACCAGTGATGGGGCTGCCATCTTATAGCCTCTGGTCAGGCTTTTCTGGAGAAGAAAAGAAAATAAAGGAAAGAAGAAATGGAAGAAAGGAAGGACTCCCTAGCCCTCGGATGCCCTAATAGCGTCGGGGTCGAAAAAACAAGAGTTAACCAAGAGAGGTTAGATAGTAAAGTTAAAAGAGTGCAAAACACAAGTAAGTGGAAGAAATGTTTTGCACAGCTTGGGCACCTTGTGGTCGCCATCCACATATCCCCTAGATGAGGACCCCTGAGGGCTTTAATATATTTGAAGAGAAAAATATACTTTAAAATCATTAAGAAACATATGTCCAACAAAACAATCATATGAGGTAAGAATGTTAAAAACATACAAACTCAAAGTTAGAAAAATATACGCTCAGATTGGGGTTTAAGCCCAGGACCTTTGGCTTTCTATGCCAATGCTCTACCAACTGAGCTACCAGAGCACTCCAATCATGCAAATTCTTCTCTTATATAATGTTAATTCCCAAGTGCCAAATGCTAGGAACCTTAGCTAGATCATGTAAATGGCAGCTTTCTTGTTAAGAAGACTTTTGTTGGGAATTTTAACATTACATTATAAAGCCAGTAGGGCTTCTATTCTATAACAATGCTCTACCAACTGAGCTACCTGAGCACTCCAATCTAAACACAAATTTATTATTATTATTATTGAATTTAGATTGGTGTGCTCAGGTAACTCAGTTGGTATGCATTGGCACAGAAAGCCAAAGGTTCTGGATTCAAACCCAGTCTGAGCATATATTTTTCTTTTCAAATACAATTTCTCCTTCATTGCAATGTATTAAATCAATAATAAAACATCATACATATTTTATATTACTAGGGCATTCGATAAGTAATGGCAACACTGCTATAACATCACAAAAATTTATTTAGGTTATTTTTGACGTTATGAACTTCATTTATAGTCTCCTGCCAAGTCAATTATAGTTTCAAATCCTTGGAATATGGAAAACTTCATCTGCAGCACCATATCTGGATATCTCTCTCATATGATTGATCTAGAGATTTCTGAATATCAACTCTTGATTGAAATTGTATGCCTCGTAGAGATTCTTTGATCTTTGTGAATAAGTTACAGTCACAAAGGCTCCTGTCTGGTGAATTTGGTGGTTGTTCCAGTACTTCCCAATTCCACCTTCTAAACAAATTCTATTGATCATCTTTTTAGGTGGTATTACTTACTACATATGAGAAACAGTGAATGTATTAATAAAATATTGATTTTTAAAGACTTCAATATTACAGATTTATACAATAAGGACTGCTCAAACATACTAGAAGATTACAATGGTCATCACTAGGATAACTGATTTACAACAATGTTGCCACTACTTATGAAAAAGTCCTAGTATTTTATTTCTAAATTTAATTTATTTTGTAACAATGTTTTGATGGAAGGTCTTCTGTGTTTTATAGTTTACAAATCAGAAATAACTGCATAAAAATTTCTGAACAATAACACATCAGATCTGACAATTTAATTTTGACAATATTTCATTGATAGTTGATTGTGATTGATTCAAACTGATTTCTTCTTTTTTAGAAAGATTTATTCTTCTTCATCTAGTCTCGTGCTGCAATTCCAGGGGGTTCGAGAATTGGTCAAAAGCCTCTACCTGATTACAATAAGTAAGAAAAGTTAATTTTAAAATAAATATTAGAATTAAATTATATTATTTTTAGTCTGACTCAGTCTGGAAAATCTGACGATAAAACAGAATTGTTTTGAAACATGTTCAAGAACAAATCAACATTAATATTGAGGTAAGATGTTCAGACTAAAAATAATATAATTAAAATAACCTCAAAATATAACTTCCTAAAATTAAATGTTAGAATTAAACATTATGAAAATTACCTGAAAAGAGATGCGACCATCACCATCTTTGTCTACAATATTAAACATTTTACGGACAAACACAGCATCTGGTTTCATGCCGAGAGCACTTGCAAATTCACTCTTAGACAAAGACGTTCTCATTACTGTCATCACTTCTCCATCATCTTCATTATCCATGTGTGTATGCCTTCGCTTTTCTCCTGGCTTCAGTCCAAAAGTCAAAGCATATGCCTCACGAAAGAAATGCTCTAATCTCTTCTGTCTCCTTTCTCTAGTTTCTGCATTAGCAAGCATCATTTCACAAGAAGAATGAACACTAAGTAATCTCTTCTTATGTGAATTTAGGAAAGATTCCAGTTTGGCAACAAATTTGCGACGTGATGCAAGTGAATCAAATTCCAAAACAAGGTCATGATCTCTAGGAACTCTTATTAAGATTAGTGGTCGTTTCTTGTTTCCGTTGCTGTCCTGAAATAATAATTATCAACCATTAGTCTTCAAAAGGAAAATATTGTCAGAAGGATATGAGGCACAGTACGTAATATTGAAATTAATGTACTCATGCAAGCTATTTGCATGCAAAAATAATTATAATTAATGTAACTAAAGAGAAAAATTTCTTAAATTAATGAGTAATTTTTACATCTTACCTCATATTTCATGTTTCTTTAAACACGGAAACCATCTCTCTCATTTTCAACCGACATTATGACATATGAAATATGAGGTAAGATGTAAAAATGACTCATTAAGAAAACCTCATAATGTTATTTCCCATATTTAATTATGAAGAAAAATTTCTGCCTGGACCAGGATTTGAACTTAACTCTATAATAATTATATTTAAATTAATATTGGGAAGTAAACATTATGAGGTTATATCATTAATAGTGAGTGGAGAACATATTTTTAACGACTCACCTCATATAATTTCAAATTTCTTTGATACCGGCGGTTTCAGACAATATCTTGTCCCTCATCAGTCATGGCTTCCACTGATGAAATTCTGTGGTTGTTGATTTCTCTAAGGACATCACCTCTTGTGCTGCCATCTTTCGTTGGGATTATAAACTTTGTAATTACATTTTTATCCACCGAATAATAAATATCGATCTATGAACTTCGATATTCCGGTGGATAAAAATTTAATTACAAAGTTTATAATCCCAACGAAAGATGGCAGCACAAGAGGTGATGTCCTTAGAGAAATCAACAACCACAGAATTTCATCAGTGGAAGCCATGACTGAAGAGGGACAAGATATTGTCTGAAACTGCTGGTATCAAAGAAATTTGAAATTATATGAGGTGAGTCATTAAAAATATGTTCTCCACTCACTATTAAATCTATAATAATTAATAATAACTAGCATTTACTGCTACGCCTAAATAAATAAAAAATTAATGTGTTTTATGTTTCATTGAATAATTAAAAGGAAAATAATTATAAAATTATATTGTAATTATTTTTAGATATCCCATGCTAATTATCCAGCATTGCCCGGGAATCTATTTATCCTGATCTTCTTGGTATATATGAGCTGAAAGACAAAATTCTTTATTGAGTTATCTGTAGAAGAATACCAGCCATGCTTACCTGGGAATCTACTTATCCCGATCTTCTTAGCATTAATGAAAGACAAAAACGATTATTGTGAGTTATCCGTAAAAGATAAACATATACTGTCTTGGACTTTTATGTACAGTTTTTTTATATACTCTATTCTGTGTACATTAATTTGGTGTATTTGTTATGGTTTAGGCAGCATAAGCCATTTAAGCATCAAATAAATAATAGTTTTAAAAAACTAAAACAGCACGCTTTATTAGAAAACCGAACTCAAAAATGAAAAATAATTTTAATTTCCAACACGCTTGGGATAAATTTAAAGTGGTCAACAAAAAAATCATCTCCCACACATATAGAATAAAACTAGAGTTATCAACAAAAAGAAAATAATTTTACCATCAAAAGCGTGGGGTGCTCTATATCAATTAATATATTTGATAATAAACAGATATTGGTAAAAGTAAAGTCTCTAAGAAGAAAATGTAAAAATCATAAAAAGCACCCCACGCTTTTGATGGTAAAATTATTTTCTTTTTGTTGATAACTCTAGTTTTATTCTATATGTGTTGGAGATGATTTTTTTGTTGACCACTTTAAATTTATCCCAAGCGTGTTGGAAATTAAAATTATTTTTCATTTTTGAGTTCGGTTTTCTAATAAAGCGTGCTGTTTTAGTTTTTTAAAACTATTATTTATTTTTTAGTTTTAATATTTTACAGAATAAGATAAAAATGTAAATATCTTTAAATTCGATACTATTGTAGTATGAGCTAAAAGTATTACTCTTCTAAAAAAAATCCTCCCCAGCCGGATTTGAACCAGCGACCTATGGATTACTGAAATTATATACCACTAGCTCACCACTCTACCAACTGAGCTCTTACAACGATTGACTAAAAAGTCGACAAGTCCGCAACCTATTATACCAGTTGTAATTTTTTTTGATTTTCTGATGATTCTGGCCAGGATTTTAGAAACAAAATATGAAATTATTGTAGTGTCACGGGTCCTTTACAAGTATACAAAGTTTCAAGTCGATCCAATGTTTCTAAGTGGGTGAAAATCGTGTTCAAAGATTCCGTTACATAAATACAAAGACACTTTTTTTTGATTTTCTGATGATTCTGGCCAGGATTTTAGAAAATAAATATGAAATTATTGTATTGTCACGGGTCCTATACAAGTATACAAAGTTTCAAGACTATCCTATGTTTCTAAGTGGGTGAAAATCGTGTTCAAAGATTCCGTTACATAAATACAAAGACACTTTTTTTGATTTTCTGATGATTCTGGCCAGGATTTCAGAAAATAAATATGAAATTATTGTATTGTCACGGGTCCTTTACAAGTATACAAAATTTCAAGTCGATCCAATTATTTTAAGTGGGTGAAAATCACATTGAAAGATTCAGTTACATAGATAGATACAGGGCAAGCTAATATAAAGCGTGTAAAAAGCTACTACTTTCACTACAAAGGGTGATTTTTTAGGGTTGAAGGGGTTGAGTATTACAACTCTCTTATAACCTAAAACCTTCCCGAGAAACTCCTGAATATTTTGCAAAGCCCCATCACAATCAGATGAACGGTATGCATAAAGGACAAACAGACAGACAGACAGACGTACATTTGTTTTTATATACATACATACATACATACATAGATTTATTATTTATTATAAACAAACCTGTGATTCTTCTACTGTAAGAGACTCAGTTGATCCAAAATTCACTGTACGTAACTTTTCTCCTTTCCTATTGACAGTATGAATTGCAGCTTCAGGTCCAAATTTCACTTTGACCAAACGACGATGATTAGCATGAAGCCATTCTCGAACAGCCATTTTATCAACAGAAGTCTTTCCTCCACCACTGTTTTTTATTTCTTCTTGTCTCATACGTAGTCGTCTTCGTCGACGATTCTGCAGTTTTACCACTCCGTATCCTGCTCCAGCACATACAATTGGCACAAACCCCAAAAAGACACATGCATAAATATATGCCAACTCACTTCCCTGAAAAAGGGAATTATAATTAATTAAAAGTGTATGTAAATAGAAATTAATAAAGACATCTTAATATTTAAAGGACACTATGAGGTTTATTTTAATTAAAAGAGAGTTAGAATTTTAATGACTCACCTCATATTTGAAGATTTCTTGAAGACTAGTTTCAATATATTATGTATCATTATCAATTCCTTCTAACTGTTGAATTGACAGTTGGTGATCCTGTAGTTTGAATTCTGCTTTCTCTGTTGGTTGACTGATGAACTTCAAATCTCTTTCCCCAGGAATTTCAAAATTCATGATTTTATTTTTTTTTTGTACATGTGAATTTTCTCCCAGATTTTGAAAAGACCTTAAAACTCGTGGATGCAAGGAATAAGAACTGGAATAAGAACAAGAGGACTGGAGGACATGGAGTGGATGGATAGAGATGAGTGGAGAAGAAAAATAAAACTTTAGGCACAGAAAGATGTGTAAACATTAAAAATCTATATAAAATAAATTTTGAAAATTTGGGAGAAAATTTACATTCACAAAAATTAAAAGAAAACATTAATTTTGAAATTCTATATATATGTTTTCGGGTTTTTACAGCTGCTGCCATCTTCCCATGCCAAACCTCCAAAGCCTTCGATCTTGGGCATCTTCAATGCTTAGTCCTCTTGCTTGCATTATTATCCTCATGCTTTCCTTCCATGGTAATTTTGGTTTCCCTTTCTCTTCTTTCTGGTCAGTTGCGTTTGGTTTAGTTGTTTTGGTCATCGCTCATCTCTCATCTTCCATTTTTAAAATATTTCAAAATTAAAAAATTTGGGAGAAAATTCACATCTACAAAAATAAAAATAAAATCGTGAATTTTGAAATTCCCGGGGTGAAGAAATTTGATTTGGAAGTTATTCGGTCAGCCAACAGAGGGAGTAGAAATCAACCACAGAATCACTAACTGCCAATTTAATAGTTAGAATGAATTTATAATGATAGATAACATATCGAAACTAGTCTTCAAGAAATCTACAAATATGAGGTGAGTCGTTAAAATTCTAACTCTCTATTAATTAATAAAGACATCTTGAAGTTAAGTCAAAAGGACATTTATTTAATGATCTATGTAGGTAGAAGGAAATAGGTTCTAAGGAAGGATAGCAGACTACTAATCAGTGATAAAGTTTACTAATATCCACTGTTATGAGTTTAAAAATATTAAAAAAAAAATTGCTTATATTCATTTTTTTTTTCTTTGCCACAGATTTACTGAGGACACTATATTGTAGTAACATTATTCCCATCATAACTTCTGTCAAAGGCTGTTTCCAATCTCGGGTGGTGCATAGGAGTGCATTCCCTTTAAACAGGTGATGATTTATGTGCAGTCGTCTTCCTGTCCTCCCCCTGTGGGAGAAGTGTGCTTTATCTTCTTCTTTCTTCCAAGTATTAGGTCAAGGCCTGTTACGATCCTATAGAAAATTTTCCCTCCAGCGCTTCTGGGAAATTCTCGTATAAGACTTGAAAGCATAATAATAATCCCTTCGATTGGTTGCTGGCCAAAGGAAGGCAAGACCAGTGATGGGGCTGCCATCTTATAGTCTCTGGTCAGGCTTTTCTGGAGAAGAAAAGGAAATAAAAGAAAGAAGAAATGGAAGAAAGGAAAGACTCCCTAGCCCTCAGATGCCCTAATAGTGTCAGGGTCGAAAAAACAAGAGTTAACCAAGAGAGGTTAGGTAGTAAAGTTAAAAGAGTCTGGTATAAGTAAGTGGAAGAAAGGAAGAAATACCAGATCGGTTAAAGATAAAAGTAAGGAGCAAAACACAAGTAAGTGGAAGCAATGTTCAGCTCAACTTGGGCACCTTGTGGTCGCCATCCACATATCCCCTAGATGGGGATCTCTGAGGGGCGTGCTTTATTCATCCATTATGTTACTATTTGCTAGAATACAATTCAGTTCTGGCTTCTGTAGCCCCATTTGAAGAGTCTATGTTGTAAGGTGCGGTAAGAGGGGAGGGCAAGTTGCAGGTACTGCCAGTAACTACACTCAGTTTTGAAACATAATAGTTTCTACACGTTGAATTTTTTTATCTACTAGTTCAGTGTTAGTGAATATTTACGTTTTCTCATATGTTTGGAGTGTTTATTATAGAATAGTGTTGTGTTTATAACAATTTATTTTATTAATATTATTATAATAATAAGAAAATGCTTTTTGCATGGCTACTACTTCCCTCCTCCACTTGACAATGTTCCCTCCTGCCACATGCCTTAGGATTCACCAAGACGGCTACAGTTACCAGAACTGAACTATAGAAATAAGAGTTTTTAAAGTTGATTCATTCTTTCTGTCATGCTAATAATACATTGCTATAATTTGCATTAATTTTATTGTATTCTGTTATAATATGAAGTAAAGTTAAGTACAAGTTCATGATTTAACATAAACGTGAGAAAAGAAAGTACTTTGAAACTGTATAGAACTTTATATTATACCTACCGAAATTAATAGGGGCATAAGACAAGGATGTAGCCTCTCACCCTTACTCTTTATCATATACATGGATAGAATACTCCAAGATTGGTGACAGATGAGACACGATTTTATCCAAATTAATAGAAACCATAAAATAGACTCTTTGCTTTTTGTAGATGATTTGGTATTAATAGCTCCAACAGAAACAGATTTACAGTATTCTATACACAATTTTAACATAATTGCAAAAAGGTATAAGATGGAAATCAATACAAAGAAAACTAAAGTGATGGCCATTTGTAGGAATTACCCTATACCAACCAAAATTGTTTTGGATGATGAAATTTTAGAGCGAGTAAACAAATTTAATTATTTGGGTTATAATTTAACATTTCAAGATGAAGCTGTTATATCAAAGAAAATCACAAATTTTACAAAAACAACGGGGATAATTAACAGTATAATGAAACCATCTTTAGTACAGAAGAACACAAGATTACGGCTTTATAAGGTTCTCGCAAGACCAGTATTAAGATATGGTAGTGAAGCATGGACAATACAAAGAAGAGATGAAAGCCGAATAACAGCAAATGAGATGCGATTTATGCACCATACAGCAGGCTACACAATGTGGGGCCATAAAAGTAATGAGGAAATTATGGAAGAGTTGGATGTAGAACCCATTCTTCATCATATACAAAACTACCAGAACAACTGGAAAGCCCATCTTTAATGAATGCCATCTCATAGAATTCCAAAAGCCATACTTCGCTACTGCCCCCAAGGCAAAAGATCGCTGGTACGTCTAAAAAAGCGCTGGATGGAAAATTCCTCTTTGATACCGTAACATGCCACACTGCCTAATACTTGCATGGATGATGATGATGATACTATACCTACATATTTATATGGGTACAAAATTAGATTCTAACTAAATCACTCCCAACTGTACTTAGATATGTCAGTCCCAAAGGTGAAATTCAAAAGAAATTTTCAGATTCAAAGATATAAGTGGGGAAAATTCTGTGTTTCTCACTCTAAATATCTATTTTATGTGTTGCAAGATTTTCAGTGGGTTGAAAAATTAGAGGCTCAGATATTTTATAGCATACATATTTTGATTAAATATAGCTCTATATATAGTATAAAGAATAATTTTAAATCTGCCAAAATTATTAATTCTTCTTCTTCTTCTTCTTCCTTCCAAGTATTAGGCCAAGGCCTGTTATGATCCTATAGAAAATTTTCCCTCCAGCGTCTTCCAGAAAATTCTCGTATAAGACTTGAAAGCATAATAATAGTCCCTTCGATTGGTTGCTAGCCAAAGGAACCATCTTATAGCCTCTGGTCAGGATTTTCTGGAGAAGAAAAGAAAATAAAGGAAAGAAGAAATGGAAGAAAGGAAAGACTCCCTAGCCCTCGGATGCCCTAATAGTGTCGGGGTCGAAAAAACAAGAGTTAACCAAGAGAGGTTAGATAGTAAAGTTAAAAGAGTGCAAAACACAAGTAAGTGGAAGAAATGTTTTGCTCAGCTTGGGCACCTTGTTAATTACATTACAAATGTACAATTATTTAGAATACTTTTTTGTAACACAGCATGGATAAGATAAAATTTCAACTGCTTCAGGGCAAGGGAGGTATGAGGTACTGGTAGCATAAGGAAGAGGTTAGGGTAATCCCCTATAAGAAACAGTTTTCATCATGATTCATGGCTACACCAAGATAATAATACTGTTCTCAATAATGACATAATTAGGGGTATCAATATTAAGTTTTAATTTTAATTTTTAAAGAAACCTGGTCCCGTCCTAGTACTACCTTTGGTTTCCTAGATGTCAGTATGAGGCAGAAAGCTGACCATGGACCACTCAAAATGACATCTATACAAAAACAAGTGTAACTAAATTAGTAAGGTTCAAATTCTTCCCTGTAGTGGAGAGCACCTAAATCTCTGTTAAGGGAAACATGGGCTTACAAGACAAGACAAGTATTGGTTACTAGAAATATAGCATCACCATATAAGGGAAGTATGAGGTTGCTTAAGGAAGGGGTTAGGGATTCCCCTAAATGAAATAGTTTGCTTCGTGAGTTAAGGCTTCAACCAAGAGAATACTATACTGATATTAATATGACTTAATTAGGGGTGTCAAAATTAAATTTAAATTTTAGTTTTAAAGGTGCCGGTATTGATTACTAGAAATATAACATCACATAAAAACACTAAAACATCACTAATGTAAATATAAAAGTAGATTTCTCACTGCTCATTGACTGTTAAATTTTACCCACTGAAGATGAGTAAAAAAAAAAATAGATTTAGTGAGAAAACCACTAAATTGGCAATACTGAATTTAAACAAAAAGGAATCTAAATACAAGATTAAAAGAACACCTCAAAAATGTTAAAAATGGAGAAACTGAAAAATCTGCAATAGCTGCACATGCCTGGTCAGAAAAACATAGAATAGAAACCAAAACAAAATTACTTAAACAATTGGAAAAACCGAAGGAACTCACAATTTGGGAAAAAATTTACATATGCAAGAATGATAATACAACTATGAATTTTGAAATACCCGGTTATAAGGAGAGAGGACTGATTTGGAAATTCTTCAGTCGGCCACCAGATGGCGCAGAGGTCAGTCTGCAGGATAGAAAGCCGTTGGACGTCAGTTGTAAACGTGACACAGCATTGAGAATGCCACAAAAGATGTGAAGAAACCCAGGGTCTGCTATGAATTATGAAGTATGAGGTGAGTGAAATAATAAAAAATAAACAATATTAAAAAACCTCATAGTGTTATTTCCTATCTACATAACTTAACTGAATTTAAGTTTGTATGGGTAATTGAGTATAAAGGTATGGGTAATTGAAATACAAAATTGGCAATAATTATACTTTAAATTGAACTTTTCTTTTGAAACAGAAAAGGACAAACTGTAAGTTCCCTTAAAAATAAGAGAAAGGTGGCAGCAACATAGGAGACTTAGGGTCGTATGTTAGAACATTACTCTCTACTCAAATTACTTCCAATCACTAGTGAGCTGATTCACCGTGAGCAATTGCTGAGAACGAATTAACGGCCGACTTATCGGTCATGCACGAGAGTCGACGTTTTCGTAATATTGGCAACGAATTACCCAGAATTCTCAGCGATAAAACCACTTCCGTTATTTTCGTCTGCTATAGAGGAATGCATTTATGCTTGCATCCCGCAAATAATACCGTATACAAACACGTCTGCGACATGCAATATTACGCCGATTCTCCTGTTCTTCCAGTTGAATTCTTTGGTAGACTCTATCAAATTCCTCTTCTCCGTGTATACCGAAAACATGATCGAAGTCTTCAAGGTCCGACATCTTGGATAAATGTTGGATAAAGCAGCAAAGTGCATCGATTACCATCGGTTCCCGTCGGTTCCCTTCGGGATTTTAATTTGAGTTGCTCATTTAAGCTACCTCCGCAGGTAGCTTACAAATTTAACCAATTATTATCGCATGAACAGATTTTTGAGTAAGCAAAATCGTATTAGCATACAACTTGCTCAGCAGAGAAGGCATTTTACTGTCTAATGCGTCCAAACATGCGACCCTTATTGTTAAGCATAATATAATTTTAAAGTTTGTCTCATGTGTGGATTGGGAGATACTTGATCTGGCAATTGACATGTTATAATACTCTACAAAATGGCAGGTAGTTGAAAGGATGGGATAGAGAAAAAAAAATCCTTTTAACATTTCATCATTCTTTAAAATGAAACTCTTGAAATGTTACCTGCATACCTCAAAATAATCATACCCTTGAAGATATCTGCATGGTTCCAGGAGACTTGTGTTCAATTGAAGTGGCTGAGGACATGGATCTCCTTTTACCCAGAAGAAAACATGTTTTTGTATTTCGCCTGGTTTGATATTTGTACTATTCACTATTATATCATACAATCTAATTTTTCGAATTTCTTCAATTTCTTCTTCAGTAAAGATTCTATAAGGAAAAAAAAGTTTCTTTATTTACATACCATATATAACACAATGTAAAAACATTAATTTATAAAATGGAAGTGATCCACTTAAGGCCTTACGAGAACTGAGGTTGTAGGAGTTTAAGACTCCTACTTATCTTGACAATTCAGACGTGATGCCAGCCAGATTGTTAGCCCAGCCTTATTTTCAGAACAAGCATTCGGCATGCATTTAAATTGGAGGCTGAGTCAACGCCAAGGCCAAGGAGCTGCTAGAAGGTTTTTGGTTGATTTAAAAATCCTGACCTCACCAGGATATTTAATGGGAGAAAAATATAACTTACCTTTCACATTCTTATCTCCTGTAATATCATAATTCATCTTTTGCTAATTTTGAATACAGGTATTAAAAAATAGAGAAAAAATGTACATAACCTCATATCGCACCTTGGGAAGAACAGGGTCACAAGTGTAAAAATGTCATAAATTGAGTTAACACATTCAGTACAAGGCTTTTAAACCCACAGCCCAGCCATTTAAATACCCCAGCCACCCTTTTTGTGGCACTTCAGAAAATGGACTATTATTCATAAACTATTAGTCCTAGAAAATTCAAATTTTGTACAAACCTAAAGGAGATATCCTAGTAGGATTTGATGGTGAAATAACTTGGGTGATTGACATCACATGGTATCGGCATATCAATTTCAGGAAGTGGAAGTTCATCTTCACTTTCACTTTGTGAATCTTCTAATTCAGGAATCAGTTCATCACCTAAATCTTCATTATACAAAATATTCACTAATTCTTCTTCAGTGAGATATTTTTCTTTCGCCATGGTTTCACTCATGCACAAACAACAGCGCGATAACGGGAAAGATACACGACTGCATTGGAGCCTGGAAGCAAGTTTGGGTGAACGAATTCCATGTGTTGTTTGTTTTAAAAATAAAACGGGATTCACCAAGGTTAAACGTGTCAAACGGGAATATAAAATGTACATTTACATGCCATCTATGATCTCCAAGACATACTAAGCCAACACAAAATTTAGGTGCCGAATATAAATGTGGTTTGTTCGCGCCCGCTCTAAAGCAATTTAACTGACCGATGGCTGCATACACGATAGTCTCTTTAAACGCCTTAACTGGTTTACGGTACTGAATGTGTTAAGACTACTGTCTGTTAGAAAAAATGTTTACAAATTAATTTCTTTATGGCCACAAGTCATGTGCAAGAAAATGGAGACAGGATAAAATTGTGTGAACATCAAATAGTGTATGTACTGTGCTTTTTTTAAAAACTTTAATTGTTAATAACTCGGAACTAAACCTTTTACACTTGTGACCATCTTCTTCCCAAGGTGCGATATACGTTATCTGATTTCTTAAAGATGGCATTTGGCATCTAAAACTGATCTGAATATGTCAACAACAGCATATGCTGGTAAAGTATACAAAAATAGGAGAATAAAAAATGAATAATAAAAGATGAAATATTAAAATGATAAAATTGAAATTTTCTGCTTTATAGAGAATATTCTCATGTAACTTTCTCCTATATTTGTATTTTCTGTTTTCCTTCTCTCATTAACTATAACTTTGTAATGTATCTTTTGTATGTGTATTAAATTCTGTAACTAAACTGCACCTGAATACTTGTTCATTTGGCTGTCCATATGTAAAATAATTTATTCTGAATAAAATAAATTTACACACAAAAACTATGTAAACTAAGCAAATTCCTCGGCAAATCAAATTTATGGTTAGATTTTGCTTGTTAAGAGAATATATTTCTTTTGTTACTAAAATTGTATATATTTTAGTTACACACTGAGGAAATAAGCATGGTGACTATAGCAATTTTTAGGGATTTCAGATAAACACCAATTTCTAATGGTCAGAGTTTGCTGATTTTTGGAGAAAACCTTTCTTGTTTTGTTTCAAGGGCATACACTGAGATTTGTTGCAAAAAATTGAAAATTAGGGCTTTCTAGAGTGATTTTTAAAGTTTTGCTTCAGATGAACCCCGCTCCTAATTGTCTAATTTTGCTGATTAATGAGCTCATTTAATTTTTTTCAATTGATTAGTACATGCTAAGTATAGTTCAAAAAAAATCTGGGACACTAAAGCATTTACAATTATACACAGATATATATCCATCCATCCATAGTAATTCTGCCTGAGGGCAGGTCTTTCACTGCAATCATAGCATGAAAATGCTATGCTTTGCAGCTTTACTAGGGAATTATAGGTGTGGTAGCTTCCCGTTGCTTTCCACACCGGTGAAGGATTGTGATGATAATGATAAGGACGATGATGGCCGGATGATTTTTGGGGACCGTTGAGCCCTAAGCTTCCTGACATTTGTCTTACAGGTGAGGAAAAACCCCGAAAATAGCTCACCCAGGAGCCTGTCCCGACCGGGAATTGAACCCAGACCTGCTGCGTGACAAGGCAGCACGCTACCTCGAGACTATAGCGTAGCCCAAGACCGTAGGCTTTGGAGGTTTGGCACGGGAAGACGGCAGCAGCTGTAAAAACCCGACGATAGATAGATATATAAGATTTAATTTCAAATTCTTTACACCTCAACTCATACCCAGTCTTGTAAAGAATTTGTAAAGGTATGAAGAATTTTAATTTAAATCTTAAACCTCATAGTGATTTCCTATAAATGTTATATATATATAGAGATCCGGGTTTGAATCCCGTCCAGGCATTTATTTTTCTTATCATACCATATATATATATATATATATATATATATTGTTATCATATTTGAAGAGAAAAATTATATGCTAAGATTGGGGCTTGAATCCAGGACCTTTGGCTTTGTAGGCCAAGACTCTACCAACTCAGCTATCAGAGCAAGTTCCAATCTAAATGCAAATTTTTCTTTTATATATGCTGTTAATTCCCGTGCACCAAATGCTATGAAACCTTTGCTTCTATCTTGCAAATGGCTGCTTCTTTATTAAGAAGACATTTATTTGGGAATTTTACATTAAATTATTAAGCCAGTGCGGCTTCTTTCGATGTTTTTATTATTCATTTCATGCATCTCAATGATGGATAAATCATATTTGAAGAAAAAAATTTATACACTCTGACTGGGGCTTGAATCTAGGATCTTTGGCTTTCTAGGGCAAGACTCTACCAACTGAGCTATCAGAGCAAGTTACAATCTAAACGCAAATTTTTCTCTTATATATGCTATTAATTCCCGTGCACCAAATGCTATGAAACCTTTGCTTCTATCTTGCAAATGGCTGCTTCTTTATTAAGAAGACATTTATTTGGGAATTTTACATTAAATTATTAAGCCAGTGCGGCTTCTTTCGATGTTTTTATTATTCATTTCATGCATCTCAATGATGGATAAATCATATTTGAAGAAAAAAATTTATACACTCTGACTGGGGCTTGAATCTAGGATCTTTGGCTTTCTAGGGCAAGACTCTACCAACTGAGCTATCAGAGCAAGTTACAATCTAAACGCAAATTTTTCTCTTATATATGCTATTAATTCCCGTGCACCAAATGCTATGAAACCTTTGCTTCTATATTGTAAATGGCTGCTTCTTTATTAATAAGACAAGCTGTCATGGTCATTTCAGTGTCTACTAAGTATGACTGATAACAATTTGTAAAACATGTTTACAAAATCATTTGCTGAGAAACAACCTCATAGCTTTATTTTTTCAGAATGTATTACAAATCTGAAATCTGAACTAAACTATTGTTTCAATGTCTTCATTTATATTTTAACATTTTAAAATTTTAAAGCTGTAGGTTTCGGGTTCAAATCCTGATTCTGGCATTAATTTTTCTTTTCAAAATAGTAAATGAATGGTATTAAATTAAAAACGTAATCAATTTTTATTTTCTTGAACCACTTCTCAAAATGTCTTAAGAGGATATCATTCTTATATTACTGTAAAATAATAATCACTCACCCACTTTCTGTGTTCTCAAACCAGAAGCGATCAGCATCACGTATTCGAGTAAACTGTTCTTTTATAATAGCTCTAAAAAGTTCTCCAGGTCCGTCTCTAGACTCAAGCATTCCACCAACATAAACATCCACATTATCCAGTCTGTTTGCATAAACTGCTGCTAGAAGTTGCAATAATTCAGGCTTTTTCTTGAAAAGAGGTGGATTAATTTCACTCCACTCCTTGATTTTTGGCAAACGGAAGTATGATCTATGTAACAATGCAAATATTTATTGGTACAAAAGTTAAAAATATAAAATAATACAAATAAGGGATTGCATCAGAGGTATTCAAAATCAAGAGACATTTTATTGGAAAACATGTAACTTTCAAATTTCAGAAACAAGACACATGATTAATATAATGTACTCTCTTATATCATTCTAAGATTAAAAAAATATATGTTCACAGATAGAAATACATTATTTAATGGAAATGGATAATTAATGATACATGAGGGAAATTTTGAAAAAGTGGTGAATTTGAATACCTAGGAACAGTAATTACAAATAGGAATGAAGTGCACAAAGAAATTAAACATATGCTCAATTCTGAAAATGCATGCTATTACATATTAAGGTGACTCTTGTCGTTCCATCTTCTTTCAAAAAACATTAAACTTAAAATATACAAAATTGTTATTCCCCAGTTATATTATATGGTCAAATGGATGCGAAACATGGATTCTTACTTTAAGGGAGGAGAAAAGATTATGAGTATTTGAGAATAAAGTTGATAGGAACATTTTTGGACAAAGAGAGATGAACAGACAGACAAATGGAGAAGACTACACAACAATGAGCTATATACGGGAAACCAAATATAATAAGAACAGTTAATTCATAGTTAGATATGGGAAAAAAAATGAAGTTCTTAATTCAATGAATGAATGAGTCATTTCTTCTCTTACCTCATAGTTTATGTTTTTTTAAAAATATTTAAACACTGGAACTGCAGTTTTCAAGAGGACAACCCTCTCATTTTCAACCGACATTCTCTAACTACATAATATCAGTTGAAAATGAGAGGGATGTCCTCTTGAAAACTGCAGTTTCTGTGTTTAAAGAAACATAAACTATTAGGTAAGATAAGAAGTGACTCATTCATTCATTGAAAGAACAGTTAAGTCTCATAGATTGTGATGGGCAGGATATGTGGCATGAATGGGGAATGATAGAGGGGCTTGGAAGCTTCTTGTACAAACAACAGTTGGTATCAATAATCAAGCAGAAGATGGAACATATGTTCTGAAAGGCCTTCTTGATATTTTACAACATTATAAAGTTGAGGATGACTCAGGCCTCAGGTACCAATTTTTTATTTTTTAACTTTTAAATAGTGACCTCAATGGTGTTTCGTAATAAATTTTAAAAATATTGTGTAACTACCTCACAGTGTTGTAGTCTGGAAGACCGTTGTCTCGACCTCGCATGATATTTAAAGCACCTAAATCTCTTCTAGAGAATTCCATTGGACCAAATAGTTTATCTCTAACATCAGAACACAATACTGTATCCTCTCTCTCTGAAATTTGTGATGACATACCAAGGAGCAATTCTTCTACAGTGCTGTCTGACAACACATCCTGAAATTTTTTTAACAATAATTAAAATAATTAACACTGATTAATAGAACCCAGGTTTTCATTCTCTCCAAAGCTTAAAAAAATGCATATATTTATGCACTATAATATAATCAACCACAAAGAAAAGAAAACGAAAACATGCACCCACTGACATTAATATAATAAATTTTGGAATTTTTTACATTATAAGGTTTTCTTAATAAGAATCAAATGAATTGTGAATTCTTCTTATCTCATACATCTATGCTTTTTTAATACAGAACTGCAGTATCGGGAAATACATCATCCCCATCTTCAGCTGTTTTCACAACTGTCAATTTTTTATTAAGTTTTATTAATATTGATATTAATTAATGATTGATAT
Organism: Diploptera punctata; assembly: GCA_030220185.1. NCBI lineage: Eukaryota > Metazoa > Arthropoda > Insecta > Blattodea > Blaberidae > Diploptera > Diploptera punctata. The sequence continues at coordinate 799,491 of JASPKZ010003860.1, read as the reverse complement.
TATTATTAATTAATGATTAATAATATTATTAATTAATTTTATTAATAAAAAATTGACAGTTGTGAAAACAGCTGAAGATGGGAAAGATGTATTTCCCGATATTGTAGTTCTGTGTTAAAAAAACAAAGAATTCATGATTCATTTGATTCTTACCCACTGACATTTTGTGATTCAGGTTCTATGCTAAGCAGGTAGATGACATAACAGTCTAGCCGCTGGATCTCCGGCTCTGACGAGAGGTAAAAAGAGAAACTTGCCCTCTACTGCCAATAAGGGTGTAGTTGAAGTGTGAGTGCACGTCTGCCACAACCAATTACTGCTCTTGACGCCACTATAGCGCGCTAATAAGGTTTGAAGTTGCTGAGATGTTGTCAGCTGTATTTTTGCTAACCACATACATAAAGCGGTCCCTCCCACTGAATATCCATATTGGCAACACTGTCATGAAAACGTCAGAGCAGGAGACTCAGTGGCTGGACTATAATATGGACTATTTTCAATTTATGCGCCACTTCAGAAGATCATTTTACATAAGTGATGTGAACTTGTATTGTATGTTGTACGATAACTGTATGTTTAAGAGTTTGTGTATACAGTGTGTACTGTATGAGGGATTGATGATGAAGAGAAGGGAGAAAATGAAACGTAGGGCTGAATGTAGCCTACTTCAGTCAAAAAGCATAAGGAGACAACCAGGCTTAATATCCGCAACAAATCCACATACCTTCTCAACATAAGTATACACAAAAAAAAATTAAACTCCAAGGTGCGACAGGCCTGGAAGGCCCTTGGCCTACCAGCCAGCTGCTGGCCTCACATCCGCATGTGCTAATCACAGAGGTAGATGATCATTCAGCCAGTATAAGGGTGACATGTGGTCAGCATGTTGGGTCCCCAGCCATTATAGCTGGTTTACTCAACCTGGACCCGCTACTTATTGTAACTTCCCAAATTCCTCATAATGCTGGGTGGGTCCAGCTCCATACTGGCCGAAAATTCCATGATAAAATTCTTTCTCTCATGGAGACTCAAACCAGTGCAAGTACTGTAGCTCTGCACTAAGACATCTTGTCTTAACCACTCAGCTATGGTGCAGGACATAAAATAACACAATATTATGTTTATAAGCTGATAAAACAAACTTATTTTTATTGTATACTAGAAGTCCCGGCCACACGTTGCTGTGGCTAAGGTAAACATTAAAAATTTAAATTAAGTTGCTGTCTTTCAGACAGATTAATTAAATTATATTTGATATTGATAGGGAATTACAACGTATATAAGAGAAAAATTTGCGTCTTAGATCGTAACTCGCCTCGGTAGCTCAGCTGGTAGAGCACTTGGCCCGGAAAGCCAAGGGTCCCGGGTTTGAGTCCCGGTCTAGGCGAAAATTTTTCTCTTCAAATATAATTTATCTTTCATTGAGAAATGTTAAATGAATAATAAAAACATCATTAGAAGCCTTACTAGCTTTATAAAGTAATGTTAAATTCCCAATAAATGTCTTCTTAACTAAGAAGCCGCATTTGCAAAGATAGAAGCAATGGTTTCAAAAAGCATTTGGCGATAGGGAATTACAACGTATATAAGAGAAAAATTTGCGTCTAGATCGTAACTCGCCTCGGTAGCTCAGTTGGTAGAGCACTTGGCCCGGAAAGCCAAGGGTCCCGGGTTCGAGTCCCGGTCTAGGCGAAAATTTTTCTCTTCAAATATAATTTATCTTTCATTGAGAAATGTTAAATGAATAATAAAAACAAGATTACTTAAAACTAATACTTACACACAAAATTAATAATATTGAAAATAAGATAAACACTGAACACACTTAAATTATGAAATAATCAATATTTGTAATTCAATTGAAATTCGCGGTTGCAACAAAAAGCACAGCCATTTGGATCTCTCTTTGTTAAATAATAAACCAATTACCTTACACTGCCATCTGTTAGAATTGTATGGAACTCGCAGATAATTACACCGCCATCTGTTAGAATCATATGGAACTCAGAGATAATTATAACTCTTTGTTAAACAATAAACAAATAATTTGCAATAAAAAAATAATGCGACTATAAATTTAGTTATAAACTACCCTAAGTCTCAAGTTGGATCAAACTGCACACAGTGTGCAACATTTTATTAAAATCGGTTCAGTAGTTTATGATTCCATCCTGGACAAACAATGTGACACGAAATTTTTATATATTAAGATATTTATACGAATTTGTTTACTTACATTAGAGTCCCACCATGTAGAACACAGACGAAGAGCATGATAACCCATTGGTGTTCTTCTAAACTGACATGTTCCATCACGACGATAAATGCCAGGTGGTATTAATGTATGTCCAAAACGGAAGGCTGCACTTTGAAAAACATGGCTGACACCAGGATGTACATCCGGTTTGTAGCCTTCATACTTAGGCAATCCTTCTCCCATGAAAGCTGGCAGATACTCATAAGCAATAATGTTCTGTAAAAATACAATGATAGTACCACTTTATTTACTAATTATATAACAGTTTAATGGGCTATGTCCACTTTTAGTGCATTTATAAGTAAGCACATCTACTGATAGATCAAGAGTATATTCCATCCCATAGTGTTCTTCTGCCCGAGGGCAGGTCTTTCACTGCAATCATAGCATATTCATGCTACGCTTTGCAGATTTACTAGGGAATTATAGGTGTGGTAGCTTCTCATTGCTTTCCACGCCAGTGAAGGATGATGATGACAATGATGGCTGGATGATTTTGGGAGACCGTTGGGTCCTAAGACATCTGTCTTACAGGTGAGGAAAAACTCTGGAAAAAATCTCACCCAGGAGCCTGTCTCGACCAGAAATCGAACCCGGGCCCGCTGTATGAAAGGCAGCACACTACCTCAAGACCACAACGATGGACAAGAGTATATTTATGTTTGTAACTTTTTCTAGTGTTACCAAGAATCTATTAAAATAAATAAAATATTTTTCTATGTATAGCATTTATAATATATGATTTAAACCAGTATAAACGGAAATGAGTACCAGATGCTTGTTCTGGGGGTAAAGGCGGCCGTCACGCCGGGCTGACAACCCGGCTGACATCAAGTGCCAATTGTCTAGAAAAGTGGGAGCCTTAACTTCCCTCTACCCCAAGGGCCTCCCGAAGCCTGTAGTGGGATCAGTTTACTTTACTTTATATAGAAGATCATTTAAGCTTTCTTGAAATGCGACCTAAAGGACATGGCTCATTTTAATTCTCAAGGGCTAAATTATCCTATATGGATGCAAAACATGAAATCTTACTTTAAGGGAGGAGAAAAAAATACAAATATTTGAGAATAAAATGCTTAGGTAAATTTTTGAACGAATGAGATAAACAGACAGGTGAATGGAGAAAACTTGATAACAGTAAGCTATATGATCTTTATGGGAAACCAGATATAATAAGAACAGTTAAGTCTCATTGACTGTGATGGGCAGGACATGTTGGTCTAGCATGTATGGGGAATGAAAGAGGAGAGCAACATAACTTATTGTAGGAAAACCAGAGGAAGGTCCCCTTTAGGTAGACCAAGAATGATTTGAGGGAAGAGAATTATACAAGGAATGATTAAAAGGATAGGGATGTATGGAGAGCTTATGTCCAAGTGGCCATGAACTTCCAGATTGTACCAGTGAGTTAGTTAAGAGTTTTAGGGTCGAATGTTTGAACGCATTAGACAGTAAAAGGCGTTCTCTGCTGATAAAGTTTTATTCAAACACATTTTTCTTACTCAGAAATCTATTCACGCGGTAATAATTGTAAATCTACCTGACAAGGTACCTTAAGATCGTAGCTCAAGATATAAACTTATGTGAAAATCCCGAAGGGAACCGATGGTAACCGATGTAGTTTGAAACTTATCCAAGATGTCGGACCTTGAAGACTTCGATCATGTTTTCGGTATACGCGGTGAAGAGGAATTTGATAGAGTCTACCAAAGAATTCAACTGGAAGAACAGGAGAATCGGTGTAATATTGCGCGTCGCAGACGTGTTTGTATAGGCCTACGGTATTATTTGCGGGATGCAAGCATTCCTCTATAGCAGACGAAAAACGGAAGTGGTTTTATCGCTGAGAATTCTGGGTAATTCGTTGCCAATATTACGAAAACGTCAACTTTCATGCATGACCGGTAAGGCGGCCGTTAATTCGATCTCAGCTCACCAGTGATTGGAAGTAATTTGAGTAGAGACTAATGTATTTGCATACAGTAGAATGATTGCCAAATAATGCATTTTTATGAAGATATGCCTTTTCTGTTGAGTCTTCCTCTTTCTTCCCCTCCCTTATCTGCTTGAGTGGAAGAGAAGGTCTTATAGCCTTAAATCTGCCAGCTTAAATAAAGCTAATTAACATGGGAAATCCTAAATATGCTTGTAAACTTTACCTTCCTTCTTATCAACTGACTTATGTCATGTCCATTGATGCAGATTAACTTAAATTTATTTAGCTTCATCTGTAACTAATATTTTCTTGGAAAACAAAATTTAAAGTTTCATGAGTCCACAGGTAAAAAATTCTACTTGTGTCTGGCACAATGTCAGGTCCAGTGATGAGATGAGATGAAGCCCATATTATATTATGTCTGTCATATACATCGGTGCTGGCTGACCAGGCCTGTCACACCATCATAGGAACAAATGAAATGGATGAATGAGTATGGAGGAATGGTGGAATGATTCGTCCATCGGAGTGATTGAAATGCAAAATCAGGACCGTAAGGTGGAGGGCAATCTGACAAACCAGTTGACATCTAGTGCCAATTGTCTAGAAAGTTTGGAGTCCATACTTCCTACTACCCCAGGGCCTCCTAAGATCTGCAGTGGAATCACTTTACATTTATATATATATATATATATATATATATATATATATATGTATATGCATACTCGCATACATGGTAAGACACAAGATAGAGACATAGATTAATTTTTTTTTTATTTATGAATGAGTTGGAGAAAATGTTTTAGATCTCACCTCATAGTTGCAGGTATTCACGATACCAGTTTCAGAAGTATAATTTTACTTCCATCTTCAATACAAACTCCAACTCAGTAAATTTTTCTCTTCAAATATAATTTATCATTCAGTGAGAAGTGTTAAATTAATAATAAAAACATCAATATGGCTTTATAAAGTTGTGTTAAATTTCCAATAAATGTCTTCTTAACTAAGAAGCCGCCATATGCAAAGATAGAAGCAAAGGTTTCAAAGCATTTGGTGCGAGGGAATTACAACGTATATAACAGAAAAATTTGCATCTAGATCGCAACTCGCCTCAGTAGCTCAGTTGGTAGAGCAGTTGGCACGGAAAGCCAAAGGTTCTGGGTTCGAGTCTCGGTCTAGGCAAAATTTTTTCTCTTCAAATATAATTTATCCTTCAGTGAGAAGTGTTAATTAATAATAAAACTTCAGACCGGTATCGTGAAAACACGCAACTTTATGAGGTTAGATATAAAAACATTTTCTCCAATTCATTCATAATTTTATAATCATCATCATAGTACATTCACGAATTTAGGCCATTTGTTGACCTGTTTCGGCCTCAAGAGAAACACCATCCAGAAGTCTTTTGAGTGGACGTCCTGGTCTTCTTCTTCCTGCAGGTTGATATCTTAACATTAGTTTGGGTATTCTGTGATCTTCCATTCGATGAACAAAATGATATTGTGAAAAGAAAAATTAATGTGTGAACCAGGAATCGAACCGTGGACCTCTAGTTCTCCAGACTAGTGTGCAGCCCACTACACCATTCCACACCTGGCACAAACACTAACAATTCTTTCCACATATACAAATCTATAATTCTCGTTTCGTCCGCTGTCAGGTAGATGACACTGCCACCGCCAAAGGCCGGCTTCGTTTAGAAGTATCTATATTTGAGAATTTTACACCATCACTTTTATAAGTAGTAAACAATGTTATTTAACATTTTTCAATACTGTTATTTTAACACAGTTCCAATAATGGATCATATTATAATTTTATAATGATATTGTGAAAAGTGTTTATGCCAGGTGTGGAATGGTGTAGTGAGCTGCACACTAGTCTGGAGAACTAGAGGTCCACGGTTCGATTCCTGGTTCACACATTAATTTTTCTTTTCACAATATCATTATCATCATCATCATCATCATCCTGCCAGGTATTAGTCCTAGAAGAACTGTTATGGCCTGAGAAGGCGGTTTTCGTGCCATCTTTTCATAGGTCGACCAAGTGACCGTTTCCCATTTGGACAGTAGTTCATTATTGCCTTGGGGATCCTGGATCTAGCCATTCTTGAGACATGTTCCTTCCAATTTAGCTGATATCTGGAGATGTAGTCCAATATTGGTGACACATTAAGTTCTTGAAGGATTTCTACATTTTTCTTTCGATCCCATTTGGTGTAGCCAGCTGTTCGGCACATAAATTTCATCTCACAAGCTGTTAGTCTTTCATCTCTCGTCCTTATAGTCCACGCTTTACTCCCATAACATAGACTGGGCGAGCCATTATTTGATATAGACAAGTACGAGTTGATTTTTGCACTAATGAAGGTTTTAGAACTCTATTAATGATTCCCATTGAACAATATCATTATAAAATTATATTATAATATGATCCATTATTGGAACTGTGTTAAAATAACAGTACTGGAAAATGTTAAACAATTCATTCATTAATGTAAATACCTCATAGTGTTACCTCCCACTTTGATTTTAATTAAATAGATTAAAATATTTACTACTCTATTACTGAGAAGTTTGGGAAGTTGTTATAATACATAATATATTGGGTGGATTTCTCAACCAAAGTCTAAACCACGACTGCAGTTTTCAATTTTTTGTTGTTTCCATAACAACCCATAAAACCTGAAAATCTATGGCTGTTAATTACTTCTTCTTTTTCCTCTTCCTTCCAAGTGTTAGGCCAAGGCCTGTTATGATCCTATACAAAATTTTCTCTCCAGCGTTTCATAGGACGGCCCAGTGATCTTTGTCCTCTTGGTATATAATTATAAACAGCTTTTTCCTTACTATCTAACCTATCTTGGTTAACTCTTGTTTTTTCGACCCCGACACTATTAGGGCATCCGAGGGCTAGGGAGTCTTTCCTTGCTTCCATGTCTCCTTTCCTTTATTTTCTTTTCTTCTCCAGAAAAGCAGCCCCATCACTGGTCTTGCCTTCTTTTGGCCAGCAACCAATCGAAGGGACTATTATTATGCTTTCAAGTCTTATACGAGAATTTCCCGGAAGGCTGTTAATTATAAAAACAAATGTCTGAATCATGTTTATGGTTTCATAACAATTTCTGTGAATTTTCAGTCATTTGTATAGGTGTTATGGAAGCAGTAAAAAATTGGAAAACCGGGGCTGTGATTTAGACTTCGGTTGAAATTCACCCAATGTGTTTTAAGAGCTAAATATATGTGATATTAACTTTACCTGCAGTGTAGCCACTACTATGCGACGAGCTCGCTGGAAAATTTCCTCATCGGGCCAATCAGGATGTTCATTTTGCACTCGCTTTGCCACTACATTATGCCATCTAAAGAACAGGATTCCAAATGACAGAAGAGCAGGATTTTGATTGGTGCGAGGATCTCCCAGTACTGCAAAATAAATAACCATACTGGTCTAATGTTAAAGCAGAATCATCTAATATTCAATTGTTTTAATTAAATAAAAAAAATAATAAGCAGATTGAAATAAATTAAATACTATAATGAAAAATAGAGATATTGAGAACAGGGAAAAGTTAAAGAAAAAATTACAATGGAAATATTAAAAAGAAAAATTTAAAAAAAAATCTGTTTTAAACACTTAATTTGATTCTGATGTTATACTCTAAATTTAACACTTGAAAATGATGAACAATTTATTATTTGAAAAGAAAAATTAATGCTTGAACACGTAAATGGTAGTGCACTAACATATAAAGTTGAAGGCCACGGGTTCAAATTCCAGTTGAGGCATTAATTTTTCTTTTCAAATAATAACTTAATTTGATATTATTTGAACATTATGTACCACATATTAAAATATCATATTTTAATGGCCATATAGCTTAACCTTTTCACTGCTGAGATATTTCCAGCCTTTAAAACCCTCCTTGCTCAATGCAGGGAGAAATATGGAAAAAGTTTATTTAGGTTCCTAAGAGATGGCAGTATATGCCTGCTTAGTTTAAAAGCAATGCAATATGTATTATATAACTAGCAGGCGTTTGAAGTTGAGAATGGATATACACACCCATAGCACGGCAAGCATTTTCTTTGCCAACGCATATACCCGTTCGTAGCAGTGTAAAGGTTAATAATGTCCACTGCTATGGTCTCAAGGTAGCATGCTGCCTTGTTACGCAGCGGGCCCAGGTTCAATTCCCAGTTGGTGGGACAAGCTTCCTGGGTGAAGTTTTTCGGGGTTTTTCCTCACCTGTAAGACAAATGTCAGGAAGCTTGGAGTCCCAAATGGTCCCCAAATATCATCTGGCCATCATCTCATCATCATCATCCACAGTGTGGAAAGCATCAGGAAGCTACTACACTTATAATTATCTAGTAAAGCTGCAAAACATCATATGAAAATGCAGTGAAAGACCTGCCCTAGGGCAGAACATTATAAAAATAGCTTAATAAATAAAATATTATAAATAGAAGGTAGAATACAAAAAAAACTTCTGCAAAAAACAGAGAAAGAGAAAACAATCAGGTCTTTAACTTTGGGTGATAAAATGCAGTGATTCTTAATTGAAAATTCAACATCATTCATAACTTCACAAATTAAAAATATTTTTATATTATTGCACTTGAGGAAATGGGCTCTTACATGAAATTTTACAGGATAGCTAAAAGTGACTTTTTTTAATTTGTCTCACTTGCAAGTTTCTGATGGAAGAAAGAAAAACGATATATAACACAAACAATTTATGCTCTTTAATTTCAACACCCTAACATAACATTTTTATATTTGCGTAATTATTGTTCTTTATGTATATGCCTTGAGAGCACAGTTCTTTCTTAATGACTGACAAATATAGGATGCTTTTCATCCTGGAAATGAACTAGGAAAGTTCAATAAACGTATGTCAAAATCTCAGTTTCATAAAAAAGTGGATATAGTATGTAGTTATGATTTGTTACAGATACCGTATCATGAACATATATTGAAATCAATGTACTCAGGCTTACTGTCCATATGCTATAGTTAAAACAACTAAAGATTCCCCTCCCCCCCAGTTTAGGCAGAAAATTTTCTCTTTTTATTTGTGTTATAGATATTTTGTTAGAAAAAATTATAAATTGTGTCGAATTGTGACCTGAAATTCATAAGAAGGAAGAAAGGGTCTTTTTTATATGTTCTGGATTTTAGAAATTTAAAAAAAATATGGTAATAATTTTGGTTGAGTTTTAATTTAAAGTGATGCTTTCCTGTTCCCGCTAGGGTCCTGAGATCGAGTCTCAGTTACTGTTTTGTCCACCATGGGCAGGTTTTTCTTGGGGTTTTCTCCCGTTTTCCCCTGCTACAATTTCATTCCACCATTTCTCCATACTCATCTCATCCATTTTGTTTCATTTTGTTCATCTGCCCCAGTGATGGTGCATCAGGTGTTGTCAGCCGGCATCCTTGTCATTCACAGACCTATATATATATATATATATATATCCTCGATCCGACCCTGAGTTGGGGAGGATATTATTTAATTTAAAGTGCTATTACGGTAATAAAAACATTTTCACATCTCAATATATTTAATAAATGTGATTATATGTTTGAAATTGTTTAAAAAGAGAAAAAGGTTGTAAGGTGGCAAAGATTTAAACTTCATCCTATACCTATATAATACATAATCAAATTAAATTATTTTCAGTCTGATCATCTTACCTCAATATTAATGTTGATTTGTTCTTGGACATGTTTCAAAACAATTCTGTTTTATCATCAGCTTTTCTAGACTGGTTAGATTTATGTTGCACACCCTGGATGTCGATGTCAGCTCCATCCTGTGGTTGACCAAAGAACCTCCAAACAAGGCCAACCACTGGATGTAGCTGACATCGACATCCAGGGCGTGCAACATAAATCTAACCAGTCTGGAATTGCTGATGATAAAACAGAATTGTTTTGAAACATGTCCAAGAACAAATCAATATTAACATTGAGGTAAGATGATCAGACTGAAAATAATTTAATTAAAATAACCTCAAAATATCACTTCCTAAAATTAAATATTAATTACAACTACATAATAAAATTTCTATCAGTCTTTTCATTATAATATGAAAATTTGAAAAGTTAAGTTTCAGAAAGTTGAATTGTCATTTTACTAGTTTATAAATCATACTAATTTTATGAGGTTTATAAAATACTTACAGAAAAGTCTCTCAGGATTCATCATGCGAAGTACATGTGGAGCTGGTGAGTTAAAAAGAGGAACTCTCATAGTATTCCTGATGGGCAAATTTTCTGTTTCATCAGTGAGGAAGGTTCCATTCTCAAAAGAACGCATAGCATTCACCCAAGCTTCACTAGTGCTATATATAAAACTTCCATCAACCCATGCTGTCATACGATTGGTCTGTAACAAGATATTAAAGAGAGACAATATAAAGATAAGTATTAACTAAAAAAATGAAGGATCTGCAATATTTGTAAAACATCTAAATTAAAAATACAAACATATTATTTAAATAAGAAAAAAACTATATTTGAAGAGAAAAATTTTCGCCTAGACCGGGACTCGAACCCGGGACCCTTGGCTTTCCGGACCAAGTGACCTACCAACTGAGCTACCGAGGCGAGTTACGGTCTAGACGCAAATTTTTCTCTTATGTACATTGTAATTCCCGCCATTTGCAAAGATAGAAGCTATGGTTTCAAGCATTTGGCGCGAGGGAATTACAACGTACATAAGAGAAAAATTTGCGTCTAGATCGTAACTCGCCTCGGTAGCTCAGTTGGTAGAGCACTTGGCCCGGAAAGCCAAGGGTCCCGGGTTCGAGTCCCGGTCTAGGCGGAAATTTTTCTCTTCAAATATAATTTATCCTTCTATGAGAAGTGTTATATTAATAATAAATATCGTCAATAGAAGCCCTACTGGCTATAAAGTAGTGTTAAATTCCCAATAAATATCTTCTTAACTAAGAAGCCGCCATTTGCAAAGATAGAAGCTATGGTTTCAAGCATTTGGCGCGAGGGAATTACAACGTACATAAGAGAAAAATTTGCGTCTAGATCGTAACTCGCCTCGGTAGCTCAGTTGGTAGAGCACTTGGCCCGGAAAGCCAAAGGTCCCGGGTTCGAGTCCCGGTCTAGGCGAACATTTTTCTCTTCAAATATAATTTATCCTTCAATGAGAAGTGTTAAATTAATAATAAAATCGTCCAGAAAAAAACTGTTTGAACATGTAGTTTGAGAAATAAAATACACAAATTATTTGCATTTACAGAATGCCAGTTGGTTGCCTTAACACCTTTTTAGAACATTTGGAAATTCATTAAAATATAGGTAACAATCAACCACTTATATTACGTGGTTACTTCAACATAAATTTCTTAGATAACAACAATGTAGTAAGTGAATTCAGATTTCTAATTATAGTATATTGCGATATGAGTGTGATAAACACTTGATACAGATCGAGGAAAAGTTTAAAAAAAAAAGAGGTGATTCTGTTATGTGTTTACCACATGAGTATTGCATACTATTTTTGCACTATGTGTATTTATTTTAGTAATTAAGATAGTAGTATCACTAAGAAATTGGGATTGGAAGTAAACATCAATAAAACTAAATATATGGTCACACATAAAAATACAGTATATAATGGAAATGGACAGTTAATTAAAAAAAAAGAAGGAGATTTTGGAAAATGGCTGAAATCAAATACCTAGGAATAATAATTGCAAATAGCAATGAGATGTGCAAATAAATTAAACATAAGCTCAATTCTATATATGCATGCTATTATGCATTACAACTTCCCTCATAAAATGTTAAATTTAAAATATATAAAGCTGTTATTCTCCCACTTCTATTAAATGGCTGTGAAACATGGACTCTTACTTTAAGGGAGGAGAAAAGATTACGAGTATTTGAAAATAAAACTCTTAGGAAAATTTTTGGACCAAAGAGAGATGAACAGACAGGTGAATGGAGAAGACAACATGACAGTGAACTACATGATATTTATAGGAAAGTAGATATAATAAGAACAGTTAGGTTCTGTAGACTGCAATGGACAGGACATGTGACACAATGGGGAATGGAAGAGGGACATGGAAACTTCTTGCAGGAAAACCAAAGGAAAACGCCCAGTGGGTAGACCAAGAATTAGGTGGGAGAATAACATTAACCATGATTTGAGGGACATATATTATACAGGTGATAATTGGAAAACATTAGCTCAGGATAGGGATATGTAGAGAGCTTATGGGTTTGATAGTGACAGTGAGTTAATTAGTTAGAAGAGATAGTGGTTTAACACACTGTGGATTTCAAAAGTATCTGAAAACTGTTTATCTACCTGTACCTTACTCTTTGTGCCATAGACACATTTGAATAAATCTAACTCACTTTATAGGAATTCCAAATTCCAGCAGAATACTATACAATTTCTTCCTCTCAATGAAATATTTTTTTTAAGTAATAAAATTTATTAGGTACTAGGTAATACCCGGCGTACGCTGCTACGCCTAAATAAATGTGTTTTTACGTTTAGTTGAATAAGTGAAAGGAGTAATAATTATAAATTTATATCATTATTTTTTTAGATACCCCGTGCTGAATACCCGACATTGCCCGGGAATCTACGTATCCCGATGTATTTAGCATTGATGAGCTGAAAGACAAAATTCGTTATTTCGAGTTATCCGTGCTGCTGCTCTGCTTGCCCGGGAATCTACTTAATTCCGATCTTCTTGGCATCAATGAAAGACAAAAATGGCTATTGTGAGCTATCCGTAAACGATAAACACATGCTGTCGCGGACTTTTTTGTAGAGTTTATTGAAATATTCAATTCTGTGTAAATTAATTTTGTGTATTTGTTGTGGTTCAGGCACAAAAAATGACGTTTTTCACTACAAAGGGTGATTTTTAAGGGTGTAGGAGTTGAGTATCACAACTCTCTTATAACCTATGCTCATCCCGGGAATCTCCTGAACATTTTGCAAAAAGCCCCATCACAGTCGGATCAACGGTATGGCCGCGCATAAAGTATAAACAAACAAACATTAATTTTTATATATTAGATACTAACCTGCTCTCGAGGACTGTTAGGACTCTGGCCAGTTTTTCTATCATAGCCGGCTCGATGAAATGGAATATATTTATTTCCTTTACATTCACGATCATACATCTCATCACACTTCTCAATTTCAATTCGATGAACTTCGATGGGGCATCCACTTTCACTTGCCATTAGCACCTCCGAGCTCGCCACTTGCCCTGTTAAAAAAAAGCCATATCAGACCACGAATAAGTTCAACGTGTAGAGTGTAATCAATGGTAAAGAGAACAATTTTTGCCTGAACCGAGAATCGAACCCCGAACCTTCAGCTTTCCGTGCTGATGCACTGACCACTGAGCTAATTCAGGCTTCATCCCACCCAAGCATAAATCCTCCCTTTACCTAACTCTCTTGGTCCCACAATCAATTGCAATGAATCATCATTCACAAATACACAATGAATAGCTTCTACATTAAGAAGACAAGAAGGTACTCCACACAGCTATAGTATTATTTATTAAATTAATAATTAAAACATTTTGTCTTCATTCTTACATCTTATAGTTGTTTTTGTCGAACATATGTTTTAAGGCTTCTTAGCCCCATTTAATATTAATTTAATATTAAGAAGCTAAAGCTGTTACTTTGATTGAAATAAGTAAATTAATGTACACAACTAAATTATTGTAATAAATGGTAAAGAGAAAAATAGTATTCCAAAACTGATGTTTCAAAATGTAGGGATGAGAAGTATAATGAAGAAAAGCAAAATAGGTCCAATATGTCGTTCTTTTGCCGGATGGGGCTCACATAATAAAGGATGTCTCTAAAGTCACTATCCATTTCAATGAAGGAAGGCAATGATTGAAAAATCAATGTTACTGTGAAATTTTACACATATTCTAATGCCTTTATACATGTCTGCCATCTAGGTGAAAACATATACTCCACCTTTCAGCTCTGAAACGAAAAAGTAGATCTAAACATTTAAAAGTAAAGAAGTCTGCCGCTTCTGTGATACGATTCCGCAAATCAAGCATACGTGACACGGACGTTTTCGTAGAATTTTCCACACTGTGTTGTGAGGAGCATTCAACTCCCTATTGAGGCGTCGAGTTGATGCGTTCGGACTATTACTGACAATTTGAACCTGCTGCACTGTTTCTGCTGATCGCGTTGTCGCCTATGATGTGCCTCAGTCATCTCACACACATTGCCGGTACACTTAAATTTGTTTACAAGCATATGAATGTGTGTCTTTGTTGGGGCTGGTTTATGAAATTTATGGGTAAATTTAGCTCTGGAATCTTCATATGATAATCTACATACCCATGCACAAAAAAATAGCAACCCGTTCTTCCGTTCTAAACATGTTGCACTAAGCTAACAGTGTACACAAAGAAAAGAAGAAAGTAGTAGTGGTTTCTGGAAATGGATACTGACTTTATAGACACCTGTATTACTTCTTTATGGCGTGACAGGCCTAGAAAATCCTTGGTGAACTAGTCAGTTGCTATTCTCATATTTACATGTGGTAATCACAGAAGTGGATGATCATCCAGCCAGTATAAGGGTGACATGCGGTCAACATATCAAGTCTCCTAGCTCTTATAGCTGGTTTTCTCAACCTGGAGTCACTATTTGTGGAGCTTATTTTCAAAATATCTCATGTCCATTTTCATACCTTTGTGGGAAGTAATATAAGGTCACTACTTTGCTGTAAACAAGAGTTAGTTTGATTCGAATAGCCACATTTAACACAAGTTTGAAGCGATTTAAATGAATATTTGAGGCCAAATGATGACATTTGTATATAGAGTACTCTAACTATTATATAGCTGGCATAAGTTGGCAAATAGAGAGCTGGAGATAATAAGGGTAGATCCTTGACCACTTTCGCCCAGTTACAAAAGAAAGAATCCACCCTGTTGTCAGTTTTCGAAACATTCCTGGGATTTTTCCTCTTCCCCTTTGCCCTAGTAACATCTAGTGAAGAAACACCGACAACACTAGTGCGAGTTAGAGAGGTGAGGACAGCTGTCTCTTTCTACAAATTTCTTGCCAAGTTAAGCCAGAGAGACAATTGGAAACTGTCAACTATTGCATGCCGAAACCTACCTTCAAATTTCTCCCAGAGAAGCGAAGTCCAAAAAAAAAAAATCTGCCTTTTTAACTGCAAGGCACAGAAATCGAAGTCAGATTCCAACAATGGCACATGCTGTACGGAACAGATGGACTCCCTGCTTGAGTAAGAGTGGAGTGGAGTGAGGCAGGACGTGGCACAGAAGGCAGCGAGATATCAATTCAAGAGTTGTATTACTTCCCTATAGTTTAAAATAGATATTTGGTGTTGGACTGTAGTGCCTTGCAGTTAAAAGGCAGTTATTTTGTTTTGACATGGCCTTGGTACATCACAACGCTTCTCTGGAAGAAAATTCAAGGTAGGTTTCGGCATGCAGTGGTTGACAGTTCCCTTGTAAGAAAAATGCAGCCACACAAGAAGTCAGATTTTTGACAACGTGGAGAAGAGACTTTTTGAAAAATGAGCTTCTCACTTGTCATAGCTACCCAAATTCCTCTCTACAAGCACTGGTCCAATATTGACCTAAATTACAAGAGCAATTATTTTTCTTTCACATGGACTCAAATCATGCATTTCATAGCTCTGAATGATGCCCTAGACCACTCAACTATGGTGCAATATTCTCTTTGAATAGAAACAAGGGAACATTGCATGCTGAAATCTATATTGAAATTTCTTCCAGAAAAGCGTTGTGATGTACAAAGGCCGTACCCAAATAAATATCTGTCATTTTTAACTGCAAGATACTAAAATCCAGTGCCAAATCTATCATTTAAATTATAAGGGGATAATACAACACTTGAATTGACAGATTGGATAACCCTCACTACCTGCTGTCTGCGCCGCGTCCTACCTCATTTCACTTCGCTCTTACTCATGCAGGGAGTCCTTTTGCTCTGGACAGTGGATTGACATTGCTGGGTTATGCCTTCGATTTCTGTGCTTTGCATTCAAAAACGGAAGATTTTTTTGTTTTTTGGAAATGACTTTGGTACATCACAACGCTACTCTGGAAGAAAATTCGAGATAGGTTTCGGCATGCAATGGTTGACAGTTTCCTTGTAAGTAACAGACATAAATTGGAATCTCTAATTCACTTTTCAGTTCTAGTTACCTGACAACCAGATTTTAGCAGTTATCTTCTCATAAGTAATGCCACGAGTGATTTCCAATTTATCTAGAGGATTTGGAAATCAATAGTTGCATTTGTTAGCACTATTCAACTAATAAAATTAAGCTGTTTACTCACAAATCATTATTTAAATATAGTTATTTTAAAGTATTTATATATTTAATGTAAACGGCGATGTTTGAAAACAAATGAGAAATGTTTGGTTATGTTTCATTTGTTCATCACTGCAACTTGATCATACTATTTATTGCTAAATATGATCGCAATATTGTAAGAATGCAGCCTAGTGGAGAAAAAATAAAGCACATCAAACTGTATATTATAACCAAAATTACAGATTATTAATTTTTTTTCGGAAATAACTCTGTGAAATCAGTATTTAAAAATACAATTATTGAACACACAATTATCAGATGTGTAGGTCGAAGGAATCTGTTCTTTATTTGCTATATTCAACGTTTGTTAAAGAGACAGTCACTGCAAAATAATGATCTGACCACTTCAGAATATTAAAAAGGAGGAGCTTTCTTTATTTTGGTAATCAAAATTCGATAATTATCGAGGTGAAACACGACTGTGATTGGTTGTAAAACAAAATTCATTGAAACGTGATTGGTCATTGACTCCCATTTCGGGCATGAGTTAAATAGTCACCATTATTCATTAAATTTAGAATACATCAGTACATAAGTGTAAAGTAATTATATTGTAGATTCTTTCACTTATTGTGCAACTAAGTTATCTAATTCTTGTAAATTTATCTAACCCGAATGAGTGATGTCAGGGGCTTAAAGCTTTAACTCTACTAAGTAAAATAAATCTATTATTATTATTGTTATTATTATAAAAACAGTAAAATAATAAATAAGTAATGAATAAATAAAAATTATTATTAGCAAATTCCGAAAGTATGAACCTACTGAAGTTGTTTTCTTGAAAATAATTTTGAAAAAGTTTTACATAACTTCATCGATCATGCACATGTAGACACTAAAAATGAGCATGACATATATATATATATATATATATATATATATAGAGAGAGAGAGAGAGAGAGAGAGATAACTTCCTCGTTTTACTCCAATAGTATAGGGTCTATACATAGAGAAACTTGGGTCTATATACTAAGTTTTGTTGAAAAAACTCGAAAATTGAGTCTTGTAGAGCGATTTTTAAATTCTAGTGTCAGGTGAACTACTCTTAATGGAACGATTTTGCTAGTTAATTAACTCGACCTTACT
This sequence comes from Diploptera punctata, assembly GCA_030220185.1. Classification (NCBI taxonomy): domain Eukaryota; kingdom Metazoa; phylum Arthropoda; class Insecta; order Blattodea; family Blaberidae; genus Diploptera; species Diploptera punctata. Next base: position 781,794 of record JASPKZ010003860.1, on the reverse strand, counting down.
TTTTTTTTATTTAAATCCATATATAGGAACGTTCGGGTAATGTGGACCCTTCTGTTTGAGTGGACCCTGTTAATATCTTATTTAATTGGTGCTGCCCTCGAACAGAAAATATTTTAACTTCTTCCCCTCATCAACTATGACGGGCTCAAGGCCAGTTTCTTTTATTCTTTGTGCGAAGAAGAGTTTATTCGTGATATTTATGAAAATTACCACTTCAAAAGTTTTTCAAGCTAAGAATCAATTCTTAATTTCTGCTATTGAATATTATAAATGTTGAAAAAACTCCTAAATATATATTATGTAGATGCTGTTTTAATATATTGACGGGGTTTGGTTTGATATTATGTGACATGGTGGCCGTATAAAATAATTAAACATAACAAAGGAATTCGGTTAATGTGGACCCTCTGGGTTCATTTTACTCGAATACGTATATTTTATCAATGAGGAAGCTATCTGTAAAAACGAATTCACTTAATTAGTTTTTTTTAATATCCTTGTAATTTTACTAAACCCAAAGACCGCCGCTTTCTGCAGTTGAATGACATGTGAATGATATAATCAACAACAATCATTTTTGAAAACATTAAATAAATATCAACGCTTTTTAATTACGATCAGTCATAAATATTTTCGGATTAATCTGTGCCTGTCTGTATAAATTAATAGGGTAAATAAATAATTAAATCATTTTGTCTGTTCATTTTTATCTCTTAGAGTTGTTTTTGTCGAACATGTTTCAGAGCTTCTCAGCCCCATCGTCAGCGATTACAGACTGAATTTTCTCATGTTGTCGGCCCTGATTCTTGATTCCTGCTCTCTTTGCCTCTGGTCCAATGAATTTACTAATGAGGTTCCTTTCTGAGGGAATTTCAAAGTTCATAATTCAAATTCAGGGTAAATAAACTTAAAACTAGACTATAAGCTAAGGTGGACTCTGGGGTCCACTTCATCTGAATATGGAGGTTAAAGTGGACCTTTCTTGTAATGTAAAAGAATTTATAAAATTATGAAGATGTTTCCATATGTGAATAATAACAACGCTATTTTATAGTTACAACATTAATGATAATCACTATAATTAAACAAATTTTAAATTCCTTGATTAAAAGAAGAAAACAAATTCAAAACAGGGATCCAAATTACCCGAAGTTCATATATATCAATTAACGTTCTAGGGGCAGCATTTTTGATCGGAACCACACTCAGCATATAGTAATCAAATAAAAAAGTAAAGCCAATTAGTTAACTAGCAAAATAGACTCATTAGGAATAGTTCACCCGACACAAACATTAAAATATCTCTCTAGATGACCCAATTTTTGAGTTTTGAAACAAAAGTTGGTATATACTAATGAAGTAGGCCTAAAACAACGAAATTATTCTCTTAAAATTAGTGAATTTCGACCATTAGAAATGGGGAGGGGGGTTTACCTAAAACCAGAAATTAAAAAAAAAAAGAAAACTCTTTACCACGTCAAATCTTAAATTACCAGTCACCAGGCAAGGGATCTTTGGAAAACCCCTTCAAACGTTGGATTGAGACCGTAACATACTTCTAGGTCTATCACATGACAGGAAGAAGAAGAACAAGAAAATCACTCTTTGTTTTCACTGCTGTTCGACACATTTAAATAACTGGCACGAGAAATTAGTGTTTCACCAATATAATGGACAATAAAAGAAACATCGTTCATTTGCTGCAACAACGCCATAACTAAAAATCACGATATTTTAGTTAATATCACAGGGAGTCTTGGAATGACGGTATTTAAAACTTAAAATGCTTCTCCTGTAAAATCGTGATATTGGAGTTATTGTTGCAGCAAATGAGCGATATATTCCGTAAACCAATAAAATCGGACCATAAATTCAACTTGCTGATGAATTCGCTTAGTATACGCAGTTCCTGCGTGACGGAACTATATTCTTTTGAAATATATAATTGTTTTCTGACTGACACCAAGCTTTGAATAGATACTGCCATATTTGGCAATCGAATACTATATGCATGAAGTATCACTTAATAAAAACAATGGAAGGATATGATTTATATACTGTCAAGGTGAATAGCTGTGTTGGTATGGTGTTGAACCAGATATCAACCAATGTGTAATACTGACAAGTATGTGTGATTGACATGTGAACCTCTCCATGACCCAGTAAATATCTGTAGCAGCAGCTAGTCATTCTTCTTGTGAGTGACAAACATGACACCAGTACTCTAGAAATGCACTGTGTGATAACCTAACGTTTTACAAATTCAATGCACAAGTTTCAATGATCTGAAAAGAGAGTTTTTCTAACATTATTCATTTCAGATGTCACTCCTAAAGCTATATAAACTGACATTCATTCTTCATTTATAACCTAACGGGCACATGACACAAAAAGAAACTACAGATATTACAGAACAAATGTCTCAAAATTATACTTTCGGCCCTGCGTTACACAAGGATAACGGAGATGCACGAGGCCACGAAGGTACCATATATTGATACTATCATAACTGAAAGGGTTACGTCCATGCTCCGAAACATAAATGATCATGGGAACCCTATAGTACGCAATATAGGACACCTTCCACAATGGCGTACTACACATAGAAACATATTCGACCCATAGTATTCAGCATGAAATAACCAAGATCAGAAAGGTCAGCGCAGATTGGCGTGGCTCATTCCGGTCCTGAAAGAGCCGAGCTCATCAGCGACACGGTTCCGATGCCCCAATCAAGCGAGATCTATCTGCCTTGGAATCAAACATCCACATTATATCAATAGCAATAGCACATGTTATCATAAAATAAATCCCCATATAATCGCCGTATAGGCTAGGGCAAACCAGCTAAACCCAATACTCTACAGACCAACGCGAATTCGCCGTCAAGGGACAAATAACAGTCCCAGCAGAAGACACACTGGACAGCACAAATAGCTACGCGGTATCAACAGTCAATCAGGGCACATGGCGTTTTGCCTGTGCGCGGTTGGGTGTGCCACAGCCGGTTTTGCTCCTACATAAACTCCGCGCGTAACGTATATATAAAAATCTTACCTTATAGAAGATGCTGGAAATGTCGTCCACCCTTGGCTAAACAGGCATTTTATCGGGAAAACACTCATAATAATCAGTACTTGGCATCTGATAACCCACATCGCGTTCAAGAAATCCCTCATTATGATCGAAAAGTTGGAGTTTGGTGTGCTGTTAGCGTTAGGCGCATAATTGGTCCAATATTTTACGAGTAGACTGTAAATGCAGAGAGGTACCGAAATGACATTTTGACCCCATTTTTTCGTGAATTGACAGAAGAAGAGAAATCATATGGGTGATTTCAACAAGATTCTGCTACTGTTCATACAGCATAGGAGTCCATGAATAAAATTAGGGAAGTGTTTCAAGATAGAGTGATTAGTATGGCTCTCTCGCTTCCCTGATCTAACAGTGTGTGATTTTTACTTGAGAGGTAACCTGAAATACAAAGTTTACGAGATAAATCCTCATACACTGGAAGAACTAAAACAAAATATTATAAATTAAATCGGTCTTGCCTCTGGTCCCGGGGGGCACGCCGTAGCGTAGTGGTTAAGGCACTGAGCTACAAGCCGGAGGGTCGAGGGTTCAAGTCCCGTTGGGGTCAGGATTTTTAAACTGACCCAAACCCTCTGGCGGCACTATGGCCCTGGGGTCGACTCAGCCTCTAACGGAAATGAGTACCAGACGCTTGTTATGGGGTAAAGGCGGCCGTCACGCAGGGCTGACAACCCGGCTGACATAAAGGGCCGATTGTCTAGAAAAAGTGGGAGCCTTAACCTCCTACTACCCCAATGGCCTCCGGCCTGTTGTGGGATCACTTTACTTTTACTCTGGTCGCGAGGGTCGCGGGTTCAAACCCGGCCGGGGTCAATGGATTTTTTAGGATGGAAAAATTCAAGGAGCAAGTCCTCCGGGAGGGACTTTAAGCCGTGGGTCCCGAGTCTGAAGATTTTCAGGCTCGTAAAAAATCCTTAAGCCTGAATGAAAAGGCCTCTAAGCAAAATTTACTGAATTTTCCCGTCCTAGTACTACCTTGGTTTCCTAGATGTCAGTATGAGGCGGAACGCTGACCATGAACCACTCAAAATGACATCTATGCGAAAACAAGTGTAAGTAAATTAGTATGGTTCAAATTCTTCCCTATAGGGGGAGAGCGCCTAAATCTCTGTTAAGGGAAACAAGGGCTTACAAGATACAAGAAGATAAATTAAATCGGAAACATTACAGTGGCCCAACTTAATCAAGTGGATCAGAATGTGTTTTCCCGATATAATGCCTGTTTAGCCGAGGGTGGACGACATTTCCAGCATCTTCTATAAGGTAAGACTTTTTATACATGCTTTACGCGCGGAGTTTATGTAGGAGCAAAGCCGGCTGTGGCACACCCAACCGCACACAGGCAAAAATGCAGTGTGCCAGTTAGGTTATAAATGAAGAACCCTGTATAAATCGATCTACTACATCTCATCTCTACGGCACTAGGAGGATAGCGGGTCCAGCATCAGCGCTTTTCGTTCTCGGTCAGCTAGAGTCGGCTATTAAAATAACACCATTCATGCTGTTTTATTAACATTGAAGGCAGGGAACGGGCCCACTTGCCGCCGAGTAATATAGAGAATGTCATAGACCGTTCTGTAATTAATGTATTTCGATTTAAAATTAACTTATTTATACTAGAACGTTCATTAAACATAGACTCAATTCTGGAAATGCATGATATTATGCATTACAGGGACTCTTGTCGTCTCAACTTCTCTCAAAGAATGTTAAATTGAAAATTTATAAAACTGTTATTCTCCCAGTTATATTATATGGATGCGAAACATGAACTCTTACTTTAAGGGAGAAGAAAATATTACGAGTATTTTTTTAGAATATAGTTCTTAGGAATTTTTCTGGACCAACGAGAGATGAACAGACAGGTGAATAGAGAAGACTACATAACAGTGAGCTACGTGATCTTTATAGGAAACCAGATGTAATAAGTACAGTTAAGTCTCGTAGATTGCGATGGGCAATACATGTGGCACAAATGGGGAATGAAAGAGTGGCATGGAAGCTTCTTGTATAAAGAAAAGAGGAGAAACGCCAATTGGTAGACCAAGAATGAGATGGGAGAATAACATTAACCATGATTTGAGAGAAGTAGATTATACAGGGGATGATTGGAAAACATTAGCTCAGGATAGGGATGTGTGGAGAGCTTATGTCCGCTCAGCCATGAACCTATAGGTTCGATAATGCCAGTGAATTAGTTAATTTTATACTAAAACAGATTAGGAACCGAAAAATACGAAAGGTATAAGTTCCATGTCGTGTCCCATACCTACTCATGAAAAAGAAATATATAAATAAACTTCTGTACAAAAGCAATTAAAAAACTCCAAGCGCGACAGGCCTAGAAGGCCCTTATCCTATCAGCCGGCTGCTGGCCTCACGTCCACATGGGTTAGTCACAGAGATAGACGATCATAAGCCAGTGTAGGGGTGACTTGTGATCAACATGTCAGGTCCCCTAGCCGTTATAGCTGGTCTCCTCAACCTGGAGTCGCTACTCATTGTAGCTACCCAAATGCCTCACGATGCTGCGTGGGCACCGGCCCCATACTGACCGAAATTCCATGAGAAAATGTCTTCCCTCATGGGGACTCGAACCAGCGCAAGTCCCGTAGCTCTGCGCCAAGGCTTCTTGCCTTAACCACTTCGCTACGGCGCGGGACAGAGAAACGATTACTTTAATTAAAAAGTGTGCTTGTGATCCAAAGTATATAAGACATTTTGATTATATTTACCCTATAACATTTATATTTAAAAACCACTCATTTGTATTAGACTCTATACATCTTGAACACGCTAGTGGTCAGCGTTTCCTACTACAGTTCATGAGGTCCCGGGTTCAATTCCAGGACAAAGTATACATATTTTTCCTTAAAGGGAATTAATTATTCCTGTGATTTCCCATGGTCTGGAATTTAGGTTAAGAACTCTCCTGGTGCTCATTAACATTCATCACCCATCAGGGTGACGTAACTCCGCCTTCCAGGATCCCCACCTAAGTAATTATTTACAATTCCGCCAATGCCAGGGGAGAAAGCCAGAAATGTCATAAAAGACAACCTAGTGGGATTAGAAAAAAAATCTAATACGGCATTCCCCTTAATATTGTAAGGGGAAAAAATCGTAATAACATTGAAACTCGTCTTTGAAAGCGAGTCGAATGTTTTATCATCGAGTCATCACGCTCGATCAATGAAAACAATTAACTTTTGAAGTTGAAAACGCAAATCATCATTGGATTCTTTGTAGTCTAATGGTCAGTGGAGAACAAATACATTGTGTTACCACATTATCATTGTATTATTTGAAAAGGATAACAATGTGCATGCAAGATAACAAGAGTCTTAATTTAACGCCTTAATAAGTTTAAAAGTATCATGAATTTGTTAATTTTATATTTTCATAATAAGATTCTACCTTAGACCACATACATTTTTCTGTGATCACATACATTTTTATTTAAGGGGAATTAATTATTTCTGTGGTCGCCCATGATCTGGAATTTAAGTCAAGTTTTGATTTAAGGACTCTTCTGGTACTTCTTTATAATTTATCGCCCATCATAAGGTACATATAAATAAGACGAAATAGGAAGGAAACCAAGGAAGATAAACACGAGGATTAAAGATGAGGCCATTGAGCAAGTGGAGAGCTTCAAATACTTAGGTTGTACTATCAGCAGTAACATGAACTGCGGTCAGGAAGTAAAGCAGAGGATAGCAATGGCAAAAGAAGCTTTTATCAAGAAGATAAGCATTATAAAAGAGGCTAGTGAAGTGCTTTGTGTGGAGTGTAGGATTGTATGGTGCAGAGACTTGGACATTACGACGGAATGAGGAAAGGGCGACTGGAAGCTTTTGAGATGTGGCTATGGAGAAGGATGGAACGTATAAAATGGACAGACAAAATAAAAAATAAAGATGTGCTAGACAGAGTGGGCAAAGGAAGAACAATGCTAGAACTCTTAAAGAAGAGGAAAAGAAATTGGACTGACCACTGGCTAAGAAGAAACTGCCTGCTGACGGATGCCCTAGAAGGAATGGCCAACGGAAGAAAAGTTAGAGACAGAAAAATACATCAGATGATAGACAATGTTAAAATAAATGGTTTGTATGCTGATACAAAAAGGAAAGCTGAGTTAAGGAAAGAGTGGAGAATGCTGAGTTTGCAGTGAAATACCTGCTCTTGGGCAGAACACCGTGTATGTATGTATGTATGTATGTATGTATGTATGTATGTATGTATGTATGTATGTATGTATGTATGTATGTATGTATGTATGTATGTATGTATGTATGTATGTATGTATGTATGTATATAATTCGGGTAATATATAATTTCTCCTCACAAGCACTCCAACCTCAGAAGTGAGCTGCGGTTCCGCCAATGTCAGGAAATAATCCCAGTAATGTTGTAAGAAGACAACCTAGTGGCAACGGAAAAAAAAAATATATATATTTTGTCAACTTACCAAAGAAAGCGAGAAGAGCTGTCCTATTCCTCGAGGATCCCAGTCCATCCTCGCCTTTCATGAATATTTGACTTAGTTTTCGTGCGCTGGGTCGGTTCTGGCCTGCCAGCATATACACGCCATCGGCATATGACGGGGGTGTCTTTCGAGTGAGGTGATTGTCTGAAAATACAAAAGTCACAGTTTTACACTCTACAATTATAGAAGACACAAATAATTGCTTGTAAATTGCCATGTAATAATAATAATAATAATAATAATAATAATAATAATAATAATAATAATAATAATAATAATAATAATAATAATAATAATAATAATAATAATAATAATAATAATAATAATTATTATTATTATTATTATTATTATTATTATGTTTTATTTATTCTGGCAGAGTTAAGGCCATGAGTCCTTCTCTTCCACTCAACCACCACAAATACAAATAAATATTTGACAAATATGAATATACACTATACTAATTATACTTACTTACTTACTTACTCACTGGCACTATCGAACCCGTAGGTTCATGGCCGCACGGACATAAGCTCTCCATACATCCCTATCCTGAGCTAATGCTTTATACTAATTATAAAGAGTTAAAAATATATTAAATGTTGCAATGTAAATTTCATGCACAAACAACATTTTATACGATAATAACAATACTTATGATTAATAATAATAATAATAATAATAATAATAATAATAATAATAATAATAATAATAATAATAAAAAGTATAAATATAAATTATACGAGAAACACCAATTAATATATATATACCTTACACTAATTATGAAGTCGAGGTTAGAGCAAATATAAATTTAGATTTATTTTAAAAGATGCCAATATCCTGCAGCCCCTTATTTCTTGTGGTAGGGAATTCCAGTTGCGAGAAGTGAAGATAGTATATGCCATGGAGTGATGTGATGTCCTATGTTGCGGTATATTAAGCAGGAGACTATGTTGTGATCTTGTGTTTAAGTAAAAAAGAATGACAGATGGCAGATTCCCATGAAGAATACTAGAATGAGTGCCACTTGGTAGAAGAAGAGGACGTCCAAAAATAACGTGGATTCATGGTGTTTTGAGCAGCGAGAGGGAAAAAAGTATTGGACGATGGAGATTGGAATGACAGAGAGATGTGGAGGAGAATGACAGTATATTAATTGGGCGCAGGAAGATGTGAAACTTTGTGAAATCTGCTAAATAAAAAATAATTGCTTCATCATAAAATAATATTAAAGAAACTAGAAGCTCGTTCTGTGTTTATTATTTAAAAATCATAATAATTTATTCATAGCTTTCTGCTTATTCTCCCCTTTCTGTAGCGTTTATGATCCATTTATCTTTATGCTATCTCTCAGCTTATACATTTTTTATTCCGCAGGGCTTTACTAGTATCCATCCATAGTAATTCTGCCCGAGGGCAGGTCTTTCACTGCAATCATAGCATTTTCATGCTATGCTTTGCAGCTTTACTAGGGAATTATAGCCGTGGTAGTTTCCCGTTCCTTTCCACACCGGTGAAGGATGATGATGATGATAATGATAAGGATGATGAATGATGGCCGGATGATTTTCGGGGACCGTTGGGCCCTAAGTTTCCTGACATTTGTCTTACAGGTGAGGAAAAACCCCGAAAAAAACTCACCCAGGAGCCTATCCCGACTGGGAATCGAACCCGGGCCCGCTGCGTGACAAGGCAGCACGCTACCTCCAGACCACAGCGGTGGACGATACTAGTATCCATCCATAGTAATTCTGCCGGAGGGCAGGTCTTTCACTGCAATAATAGCATTTTAATGCTATGCTTTGCAGCTTTACTAGGGAATTATAGGTGTGGTAGCTTCCCGTTGCTTTCCACACCGGTGAAGGATTATGACGATGATGATAATGATAAGGATGATGATGATGGCCATATGATTTCGGGGACCGTTTGGGCCTTAAAGTTTTCCTGACATTTGTCTTACAGGTGAGGAAAAATCCCGATAAAAACTTCACCCAGAAAAACTGCCCCGACCGGGGAATCGAACCCGGGCCCGCTGCGTGACAAGGCAGCACACTACCTCGAGACCACAGCGGTAGACTTTACTAGTATAATAATCTTAATTATATCCAGACTTTTATTGCTAATATTAGTAATAAATAATATTCTCACATTATCCTTTTTATTTTTAACCTTTTAAATCCTCGGATGGATTAAGACAAGGTGACCCACTTTCATGCTTACTTTTTAACATAGCGCTAGGGTTCAACTCAAGTCTCTCCATAAAATAATGAAAGATGAATAGGAAGTCCGTAGATCTAAAAAGAGTAATTATAAATTTAATAATAATAATATAATTGCGCATAATCGTGAAAAATTAATTATTTGGCATATTGGAATACAATTCCAGATGATATCTTGTACACTTTAGTCCGCATAGTTTACATCTCGATGAAAGTGAAGACCTTATATATGAAGGGAACAGCGATGACGAAGAGGAAGAAGAAGAAGAAGAAGAATAAAGTTCAGATGGCGATTTTCAGGAATTTTAAAGATCAGAACGATTTTATAAACTAAGACTTTTTTAGTCTGGCTTTGCAATCTAATAATAAAAATGGTAAAAATGTTATTTTTGCGCGATAGTGCGTTTTGTCGTACTTACAGCAATGGCGACCATTATTGAAAGTTCAACTTCCTACATTTCGAGATTGCCAACGTAAATAACTATACAGTAATATTACATTTACACCCACGTGCGGGAAGTAAAACCGGTATGTATAATGTATATACAAAAAATATTCAAAAGGTAGTGTTAATATACATTATACGAAACAAATCACTGCATTTTAAATGAACTGAGATTTATTTGAAACAATATAAAACAATAAATACGTACTTGCGCCCATTTTATCAATAATAATGGTCTCACGGCCTCCTGTACTTTACTAATAAACATTGCCCACACTGTTAACGTTACTCAATTGTTTATAATGAACGCACATATTCCCAACAAAGATGCTATTATTTTACTATTATTTATTATTGTGTCCACCGTTGTGGTCTCGAGGCAGCGTGCTGCCTTGTCACGCAGCGGACCCGGGTTCGATCCCCGATCGGGGCAGTTTTTCTGGGTGAGGTTTTTATCGGGGTTTTTCCTCACCTGTAAGACAAATGTCAGGAAAACTTTAAGGCCCAAACGGTCCCCGAAATCATATGGCCATCATCATCATCCTTATCATTATCATCATCATCATCATCCTTCACCGGTGTGGAAAGCAACGGGAAGCTACCACACCTACACAATTCCCTAGTAAAACTGCAAGCATAGCATGAAAATGCTACGATTGCAGTGAAGGACCTGCCTTCGGGCAGAATTACTATGGATGGATTTATTATTTTGAAAACACTATCGCGCAAAAATAATGTACAACGCACGTTTGTGAAGTGCTTTACAGAATCTCGGAAATTAAAACTCGCTATCGCTCGGTTTTTAAACATTTTCCTCGATTCTGTAAATACCACTTCCCATCCTTGCATCGTAATATACTATTTTCTTTAAATTACCGTACTTATAGTCCGTAAAATATTTTATAAAATTCTTCATTGTCTTCTTCACGGCCTTCCTCTGGTGCATATACATCAAGAACTGTCAAATTACCTCTATTTTCAGTCGAAGCTCTAATATTCTTTCATTCCAGTAAGTGTAGTGTTGAATTTTATTTCTTATGAAAAGGATGTAAATGCAAAAATATCTAAATTTTTAAGAATTTTAGGGTTAATAAATACTATCTTCAAGCCACAGTTAGTCCAAAAGCATTCAAGACTGAAAGTGTATAAAACACTGGCTCTTCCAACTCTTTTGTATGGTAGCGAAGTATGGACGTTGAAACAGAAGGATATACAGAGACTTAGATCTGCTGAAATGAGATATCTTCGGAGGACTGCAGGATACACACTACTAGATCACAAAAAAAATGAAGACATCTTAGAAGAATTACACATGGAATCTTTAGAAAACAAAATTTCTGATTATAAGTCAAGATGGATACAACATGTTCATCGAATGGAAGATCACAGAATACCCAAACTAATGTTAAGATATCAACCTGCAGGAAGAAGAAGACCAGGACGTCCACTCAAAAGACTTCTGGATGGTGTTTCTCTTGAGGCCGAAACAGGTCAACAAATGGCCTAAATTCGTGAATGTACTATGATGATGATGATGATGATAGTCCGTAAAATACGGTAAGCTGGAAATAATATATTAAACTTTATATCTTATTAATATATTTATAACGTTTTGTACTGTATTGAAAATCAGGCAAATTTTGTCTGCATGATGATAAGAATTATGCATAAGGAATATTGAAATCGTCCATTCCGAACATGGAATGGATACATAAAAAACATTCAGAACAGAAAAATATTGTTTTTATTAATGTTTTGAGTGAGGAGAAAAATGAAAATATATTGAATTCTGTATGAAAAAAATATGGTTATGCTATGTTGTGAAATAATAGTTATGAAAAAATCTATGTCAAAAACATCATTCAAGTCTGCGAAACATGCGGGTAAACACAGGAAAAATTACATAACATAATGCATTCCTTTATTCATCGCTATCTAGACTAGGTCAGTGCTCGGTTTTCTACAACATAATAACTATCATATTCTTAAGTTATATAGTCCCGTTTTCATGCAAGAGAGAATTATTTGGCAATTATGAAGAAATTACCTATGGTCCTTATAACAACAGTTATACTTATGTTATAACAAATTATAAATGTTTCACAGTTATCTAACAAGAAAATTTAACTATAACTGATGCAGTTAATTAATTAACATAGGCTAAGTAATGCCACGAGTGATTTCCAATTTATCTAGAGAATTTGGAAATCAAGAATGGCATTTGTTAGGACTATTTAACGAATAAAATTAAGTTGTTTACTCACAAATCATTATTTAAATATCCATTCCATAGTGTTCTGCCCGAGGGCAGGTCTTTCACTGCAATCATAGCATTTTCATGCTACGCTTTGCAGCTTTGCTAGGGAATTATAGGTGTGGCAGCTTCCCGTTGCTTTCCACACAGGTGAAGGATGATGATGATAATGATGGCCGGATGATTTCGGGGACCGTTGGGCCCTAAGCTTCCTGATATTTGTCTTACAGGTGAGGAAAAACCCCGAAAGGAACCTCACCCAGGAGCCTGCCCCGACCGGGAATCGAACCCGGGCCCGCTGCGTGACAAGGCAGCACGCTACCTCGAGACCACAGCGGTGGACTATTTAAATATAGTTATTTTAAAATATTTATATATTTAATGTAAACGGCGATGTTTGAAAACAAATGAGAAATGTTATGTTTCATTTGTTTATCACAGCAAGCAGGTCATATTTACTGCCAAATAGAATCGCAATATTATAAGAATGCACCCTAGTGGAGAAAAAATGAAACACATCATTACAGGTTATGAAATAATTTCTGATGTCCTATGATGCAAATATGTGAATTAATTTTTCTGGAACATTAATACTTGGGAAATAATACGTTCAAGAAAGTGCAAACAGTGGTTTCTTTGTTTTTTTTTGGTATAATCAATTGCTACGGATGTTTTTTCTATTATATCTCGCAAGCGGAATCTGGTTACATTCGTGCACTATATATACAATCTGGGAGCCACTTGATAAAATGAAAGAGATAAAACGAAAGTGTTAAAATCGAGGTGAAAAAGACTGTGATTGGTTGTAAAACAAAATTCATTGAAATGTGATTGGTCGTTGACTGCAATTTGGGGCATGAGTTAAATAGTCTACAAACATTTTAAGAACTAACTAACTCGCTGACCTATCGAACCCGTACGTCCATGGCCACGCGGGGCATGGAAACTTACTGTAGGAAAAGATGAAAAGACAGGTGAATGGAGAAGACATACATCCATGTCCTGATCTAATGTTTTCCAGTCAACATAGGAATAATCTACTTCCCTCAAATCATTGTCATGGTCGGAGTGAGAGACAAAGAATAAGGGATATATATTCCCGTACACATAATAATAGGCCGAATGTAAATTTAAATAGTATAAAAATGTCAAATGACCCCTTATAGTTTTTTTAAATATGGCTTAGCCAAGTTATACCACATATTTCCTACCGTTCGTATCACCATCATCATAGTAACATTTACGAATTTAGGTCATTTGTTGATCTGTTTCGGCCTCAAGAGAAACACCATCCAAAAGTCTTTTGAGTGGACGTCCTGGTCTTCTTCTTCCTGCAGGTTTACATCTTAACATTTGTTTGGGTATACTGTGATCTTCCATTCGATGAACGTGTTGCATCCATCTTGACTTATAATCAGAAATTTTGTTTTCTAAAGATTCCATGTGTCGAAACATGGACTCTTACTTTAAGGGAGGAAAGGAGATTAAGAGAATAAAGTTCTTAGGAAAATGTTTGGACCAAAGAGAGATGAACAGACAGGTGAATGGAGAAGACTACATAACAATGAACTACATGGTCTTTATAGGAAGCCAGATATAATGGGAACAGTTAATTCTCGTAGACTGCGATGGGCAGGACATGTGGCACGAATGGGAAATGAAAGACGTGCATGGAAGCTTCTTATACGAAAACCAGAGGGAAAACGCCCAGTTGGTAGACCAAGAATGAGGTGGGAGAATAACACTAACTATGATTTGAGGGAAGTAGATTATACAGGGGATGACTGGAAAACATTGGATTATGATATGGATGTATGGAGAGCTTATGTCCGCGCGGCTATGAACCTACGGGTTCAATAGTGCCAGTGAGTTAGGTAGTTAGTTAAAGGTTCCATATGTAATTCTTCTAAGATGTCTTCTTTTTTTTTTGTGATCTAGTAGTGTGTATCCTGCAGTCCTCGGAAGTTATCTCATTTCAGCACATCTAAGTCTCGGTATATCATGCTGTTTCAATGTCCATACTTCGCTACCATACAAAAGAGTTGGAAGAGCCAATATGTTATACACTTTTAGTCTTGAATGTTTTACAACTAACTGTGGCTTGAAGATAGAATTTATTATCCCTAAAATCCTTAACAATTTTGATATTTTTGTATTTACAACCTTTTCTTCTTCATATGAGATATTGAATCCTAGAATATTCATCTGTTCCAAAATTTTATTGTCAAGTACAATTTTACTTCTGACAGGATCTAAACCTTGAGATGCCATAATTTTTGTTCGGATTTTTTTTTTAATAAAACGAAAATTAATGCATAATGACGTATTTGTGACAAACTTAAAAATGTAATGAATTGTGGTCGAATTTCGACCGCTGGGCGACCACTAGTAAATATAAATATAAAAAACTAGCTAATACCTGGCCTGTGCTGCTACGCCTAAATAAATGAAAATAAATGTGCGTTTATGTTTAGTTGAATAAGTACAAAGAAAAAATAATTATACATTTATATTTTTTAGATATTCCATGTTGATTAACCGGCGTTGCCCGGGAATCTACTTATCCCGATCTTCTTGATATAAATGAGCTGAAATACGAAAATTAATGTGTTTTATGTTTAGTTGAAAAAGTAATAGGAAAAAATTTATAACGTAATTATTTTTAGATATCCCGTGTTGTTCAGCCGACCTTCTCCGGGAATCTACTCATCCCGATCTTCTTGACATAGGCCTAAATGAGCTGAAAGATGAAAATTAATGTACTCGTACTTCTTATGATTAGTTGAATAAATAAAGTGAAAAATAATTATAAATGTATATCGTAATTATTTTAAGATTACCCGGTGTTACCCGGGAATCTACTTAACTCGATGTTCTAGGCATAAATGAGCTAAAAGACAAAATTCGTTATTGTGAGTTATCCGTAAAAGAATACCCGCCGTGTGCCGCTATGCTTGCACAGGAATCTACGTACTTGTCTTGATCTTCTTGGCATCAATGAAATACAAAAATGGTTATTGTGGGTTATCCGTAAGAGATAAACATATGCTATCCTGGCCTTTTTTGTAGAGCTTTTTGAGATATTCAATTCTGTGTATTTATTAATTTTGTGTATTTGTTATAGTTTAGGCAGCGTAAGCCATTTAGGCGTCCAAAGAGTTACTTTTTACACATTTTCCACTACAAAGGGCGATTTTTAAGGGTGTAGAAGTTGAGTATCACAACTCTCTTATAGCCTATGTTCATCCCGGGAATCTCCTGAACATTTTGCAAAAAGCTCCATCACAATCGGATGAACGGTATGGCCGCGCATAAAGTACGAACAAACAAACAAACCATTTTTCTATATTAGATAAATTAATATTAGATTGTCTACTAAGTAAAATCGGTTTTTAATGTACTATTTGTGTATTTGGTTGAATTTTGAAGGTGTGATTCACTAATTTGTTCCAAACGGACGTGCAGCCGATGCAAACCTTTATTCTTAACAATTGGGATAAGTCATCAAATTTTCAGGGTCACAAGTTCCAATCCTATCGGATTCCACACTGCACGATTAATCATGACAATAATTCAGGAAATGGGAAGTATCGAACTGCTACCATACCTAGCATATAACCCCGATCTCCTACTTCCAGATTGTCATTTGTTTCGATCCATGGCCTATTCCTTGCTAGGAATTTTGAAAAATTTGAAAACATTTAAGTTGTGGAAATGGGTGTCAATGAATTCTTCGCATAAAAAACCAGAGACCAGTACCATCGTGGGATAATAAACCTCTCTGAAAGATGATTATAGCTATAGAATCTGATGGTCTACTTTGAAGAATAGTTTAATTTCTTATTAGAAAAAAAAATCCAAACAACAATTTGGGGGATTCATTACAACATGTGACGTGAAAAAGTTTCTAAGATCCAATCATACTCCATGCGCATGCGTCAACAAATGCGAAGCGGTTTACACTGTGGAATCATTGGATTCAGCCAACATATACACGATATTTAACGAACCTAAAAGCTAACCCTACGTAATTTAAGCACTCTAACCTGTGAAAGAATGCAACGCCCAAAAATGAATAGTCTTCTTCTTCTTTTCACGGGCTAGGCAAATTGCCTGTTCCGCCTCACAGTTATTCTGTCCATCTTTTCACTGGCCTTCCTACATTCCTTGAACCTCTTGGCTTATAGTTGAATGCTGCTCTTGGTAATCTTGTTACATTCATTCTTTCCAGAATAGTAAGTTCTGAAATTCTGAAGTATATGTGTCCAGTTAATTAGTACATACTCTATCTTGACTGTACTGGAAAAATCTTTGTAGTTGTACAGAATATTCGTTAAAATCAAAATGGCTGCCACGTGTTCATGCTACATATGCAGTTAAATATCATAGGAAATATATTGAAATAATCATTGGAAAATGTAAAAAAAAATATATTGTAAATGGTGGGAAATTATTTGAAAAATGAAACCCTAAGAATAAACTTGACAGGAGTTTATGAAGGAAGTAAAAAAGTCGCGTCACGGGTTGTAAAGAACAGCCAAAATTTGATTAAAAACATTACTTATGAGGCAGTATCTGTATATAAAACTTTATCTACAGATTTAAGTATACATACATCTTCCTGAGCCCAATATTAAGTTTTGATTCTCTTCCTCCATTCATCTGTATCTTTCCAGTCACCATCCTGCAATCCCCTGTCCTTAATCAAATTCATAATTCCCTCTATCCATGTCTTCTTAGGTGTCCCTCTTCTTTTCTTCCGATTTGGAATCCACTCCAAGCTCCTAACTGGACATCTATCTTTATTCATCCTCTTCACGTGTCCAAACCATTCTAATTGTTTATTTCTCACAAATTGTATAATTGTTTAATTACAGTTCATTTTTTTTTTATCGGATAACATAGTTTCTGATCCTGTCTAATTTAGAGCATCACGCAGATCTTAAAATATCCACTTATGTAGAATGCAATTTTGACTTTAATTTTTCTCGTATAATATTGTTTCTGATTCTGTCTAATTTAGAGCATCCTGCAGATCTTCTTAAACATCCATTTATATAGATTGAAATTTTGACTTTAATTTGGCACGTTTCTGCTCCATATGCCATTACATTTCTTACTATTGATTTATAAATATGGATTTTCGTTTCTAAGTTTAATCCAACATGTAAAACTACAAATATAAATAATAACTAGTTAAATGTGCAGTACAATGATTATAAAAAAAGGAAGGGTTGAATAAAATAATTAAGTACATAACTGAAAAAAAAAGAAGAATGGGGGGGGGATGTAGTGCGTGAAAATACTCTGAGTGTGACTGATTGACAGTTCGTAGTATCTTGCAGCTAAACCATCAAATAAGTAATGTACCAAGTATATTTTACAAATTAGAAGATCGTTGGGCTATGATGTAACCATGCTAATAAGAACACTGAAATAAAATGAACTTATTTCTGGGAAAAGAAAGGGCAGATATTTGAAAGGAATAAGTAACGAAAGTATGCTATTTCAAAGAATAATTAATCAATGCATTTATTCAGTTCTTTAAAATGTAACAGGGTTAAATTTAACATTTTCTCCTCCCAACAACTCCAGTATGGTTTCATTTAACCTTTCTCCATTGTCTGACAATATGATTAATCACTGTAATTCTGAAATGAAGACATATAAATACTCATAATTCATATTATTTCCGTATTGCGTAATTTTAGTAAAAACATTTAATTAAAATCTAAGATTGTATAACTGTAGGCTTTCACGGCCGGCGTCTTGATCCCTATTAGGTTCGTCTTCCGGGCATATAGGCCGTGGTCCAGTCGTTCTTCTACTCGACGTTTCGTCTACTGCTGCGGTAGACATCTTCAGGAGATACTGCGTGCTCTCTGTGAACTCCTCAACAGTCGGCTGCAGACTGGCTGGTCGTTGGAAACTCCCTCCCTATTTATAGGCACGCCCCTGGTGGAGAGGCGGTTTTCTGCGCGGTCCGTGTTGCGTGCTGTTTTGTCCAGGCTGTCGCTAGCAGAAGTCATAGGCTTCGTTGTCGTATTGTGCAATGCCGGGATCCAGATTTTGTTTATCTTCATGGTTTCTTCTTTTTTTTTAAAGGAATTTTTGTGTTTATATATTTCATGGCTTCTCTGTACAGTCTGGTGTAATAATGTGATGTTTGGGACAATACCTGTGTTTCTTCGAATCTTATTATATGTTCTTGGTTGTTCATCCAGTGTTCCGCTACGGCTGATTTTTCCTTTTGTTTTAGTCTGCAATGCCTCTTGTGTTCTTGCAATCTTGTGGTAACCATTCTTTTTGTTGTGCCGATATAAACTTCTCCACAACTGCAAGGGATGCGATATATACCGGCAGTACTTAACGGATCTCTTGTATCTTTGGCTGGGCGCAGTATATTGCTGATTTTTTGTGTTGGCTTGTAGTTTGTAGATATTGCTATATTTATTTAATATTCGACCAATTCTCTCCGTTATTGTCTTGATATATGGTAGGTACACCTTACCTTAGCCTCCTCCTTGTTCCCGTTTTCGGATTTGTATTTATTGGGATTTATGGCTCGGCGAAAATCTGTTTTGCTGTATCCATTGGATTGAAACGCTGCTTGGAGATGATTAATTTCTTCTTGTAGATACTGTGGTTCCGAAATCCTTTTGGCTCGTTCCACCAGGGTTTTAATTATTCCGCGTTTTTGTCTGGGATGATGGTTGGACTGCTTATGTAGGTGTATATCGCATCCCTTGCAGTTGTGGAGAAGTTTATATCGGCACAACAAAAAGAATGGTTACCACAAGATTGCAAGAACACAAGAGGCATTGCAGACTAAAACAAAAGGAAAAATCAGCCGTAGCGGAACACTGGATGAACAACCAAGAACATATAATAAGATTCGAAGAAGAAACACAGGTATTGTCCCAAACATCACATTATTACACCAGACTGTACAGAGAAGCCATTGAAATATATAAACACAAAAATTCCTTTAACAAAAAAGAAGAAACCATGAAGATAAACAAAATCTGGATCCCGGCATTGCACAATACGACAACGAAGCCTATGACTTCTGCTAGCGACAGCCTGGACAAAACAGCACGCAACACGGACCGCGCAGAAAACCGCCTCTCCACCAGGGGCGTGCCTATAAATAGGGAGGGAGTTTCCAACGACCAGCCAGTCTGCGCCGACTGTTGAGGAGTTCACAGAGAGCACGCAGTATCTCCTGAAGATGTCTACCGCAGCAGTAGACGAAACGTCGAGTAGAAGAACGACTGGACCACGGCCTATATGCCCGGAAGACGAACCTAATAGGGATCAAAATCTAAGATTACTTAGGCAAATTTGATTTCGGGTATTTTGATGTCACTTTTTAATTCGAACTGTTGATAAAACAATAATCTCATTTTCTTGGTCCGGGAAAATAAACAGGATTTGTTGCTGGAACTACAAATAACGAGATTGAAGAGGCTAATGATTGAATAAGAACCTTTGGCATGGGTTCCCTGAAGTAGTCCACGCCCGGAGAACCGACTGGGGGGACTATTTGACCTCCAGAAAATGTTACCCAGTGGAACCCATGTCCGCATTTCTTGACGGTTGTATTTTTAAGGTGAAGGATCGTCACTTTTTCGACCAAGGTTCTTTTTTCGTCTGGCTTATCGGCAGCATTGCTACCGCCGACATATGGATGCGAAACATGGACTCTTATTTTAAGGGAGGAAAGGAGATTACGAGTATTTGAGAATAAAGTTCTTAGGAACATTTTTGGACCAAAGAGAAATGAACAGACAGATGAATGGAAAAGACTACATAACAGTGAACTGCATGGTCTTTATAAGAAGCCAGATATAATAAGAACTGTTTAGTCTCGTAGACTGCGATGGGCAGGACATGTGATACGAATGGGGAATGAAAGACGTGCATGGAAGCTTCTTGTAGGAAAACCAGAGGGAAAACGTCCAGTTGGTAGACCAAGAATGAGGTAGGAGAATAACATTAACCATGATTTGAGGGAAGGAGATTATACAGGGAATGATTGGAAAACATTAGCTCAGGATAGGGATGTATGGAGAGCTTTGTCTGCGCGGCCATGAACCTACGGGTTCGATAGTGCCAATGAGTACGTAAGTAAGTAAGTAAGTAATGATTGAATAAGAAAATATTTTAGAGAAGCCTCTGTAGTAAAAAAAATCACGGTTTGTCATGAGGGGAATAAATTAAAGTAAATTTATTTCTAACCCTGTTCATGTTGTGTGAAGAAATGACAACTGCTAGACAAAAATAATTCTTGGATGAATAACACGTGACAATAAGGGGCTGTATGCAAACATCAATAAAATGAAATATATTTTCACACTCAAAAATACATTTTAACATGGAAATAGACTTAATGACAAATTAGGTAAATTTTGAAAAAGGACGAATTAAAATAGCTGGAAACAATAATTGCAAACAGGAATGAGGTGCAGAAATAAATTAAACATAGGCTCAACTTTGAAACGGATGCTATTAGCATTACAAGGACTCTGTTATCCCATTTCATGAAATATTAAACTAAAAATACATAAAACAGTTATTCCTTCCAGTTATATTATATGGGTGCGAAACATGGTATCTCACTTTAAGGGAGGAGAAAAGATTACGCGTATTTGAGAAAAAAAGTTCTTAGGAAAATGCTGAATCAAAGAAAGACGAATAAACAAGTGAATAGAGAAAGATTACGTAACAGCGAATTACATGATATTTAATAATAATAATAATAATAATAATAATAATAATAATAATAATAATAATAATAATAATAATAATAATAATAATAATAATAATAATAATAATAATAATAATAATAATAATGTTTTATTTATTCTGGCAGAGTTAAGGCCATAAGGCCTTCTCTTCTACTCAACCAGCACAAATACAAATAAATATTTGACAAATATAGATATACATTATACTAATTATGATTATATGCATTAAATGTAGCAGTGTAAATTTCATGTATAAACAACACTTTGTAGGATGATAACAATAATAATACTTACGATAATAATAATAATAATAATAATAATAATAATAATATAAATATGATAAATTATACGAGAAACACCAATTAATATATATACCTTACACTGGGTAATAATGAAATCGAGGTTAGAGCAAATATAAATTTAGATTTCTTTTAAAAGATGCCAATGTCCGGCAGTCCCTTATTTCTTGTGGTAGGGAATTCCAGTTGCGAGAAGTGAAGATGGTATATGACATGGAGTGATGTGATGTCCTATGTTGCGGTATATTTGTGGGAAACGAGATAAAAAACGTAGATTTGATGGCAGGCCATGTGGCATGAATGGAGAACTAAAGAAGGGAAGGGAAACTTCTTGTAGAAGGCCAGAGGGAAAGCGCCCTGTAGATAAGCCAAGAAAGAAGTAGGAGAACAATAACCATGATTTGAGTATACAGGGAATGATTAGAAAACATCTCAAGACAGAGATGCATGGAGAGAGCTTATGTACGCCTGGCCTTGAACCTCCGGATTTGATAGTGTCATTGAGTTTGTTAGAGGATAAGTAAGGTCATAATACTCATAATATATGTTCTTAAATAAACTTTAAAATAAACCCCATGGCATGACAAGCCTAGAATCCACTTGGGCTATCAGCCTGATATTATTTTCAAATTCATATGTGACACTTACTGAGGTGGATGGCCATTAGCATTAAATTCAAATCGGGAAAGATTGGCATGCTACGAGTTATTGGTAAATCCAGAAAATTGGATAAACCTCGGTAAATTTCTGGACAAAACGCGAAAAATAAGGATAACACTCATTCATGAATAAATATATGTTATCAAAATGCAATAACATTAATTATTAACAATTATATATAAATTAATTAGTGTATAATGCTGTTGTGTTATTATTTAATTGTAATATTAATGTTTTCTTTATGTAATTGTAATGTTAATGTTTTTTAGTGTATAATGCTATTGTGTTATTACCTAATTGTAATATTATTGTGTTTTCTTTATGTAATTGTAATGTTAATGTTTTTAGTGTATAATGCTATTGTGTTATTATTTAATTGTAATATTATTATTGTGTTTTCTTTATGTAATTGTAATGTTATTGCTATTGTGTTATTACTTAATTGTAATATTATTGTGTTTTCTTTATGTAATTGTAATGTTAATGTTTTTTTAGTGTATAATGCTATTGTGTTATTATTTAATTGTAATATTTTTATTGTGTTTTCTTTATGTAATTGTAATGTTATTGCTGTTTTTGTTTATTTTTCTTTACACTAGTACCAATTATTACTTTATTGTAACGGACTGTCAACAGCACGTACGGCTTACTGCCCGTGCGACCCATATTTGTAAATAATATTGTAAATATCTTACTTTTTTTGTCTAATAAAGTCCTACTACTACTATAGGAATGTGGTCAACAATTTGGATTTCCCAGCCATGATAGCTGGTTTCCTCAATCCGGAGCCGCTACTTAATGTAGCTACAAAAGTTTTAACACCAAATATCCTGAAGCTCTCTGCCCTATGTAAGTTACAAAATATATTTGTGTTTTACTGAAATTAAATCATACACGCGCACGCATATATAGGCTATATGTTTGTGTGTGTGTCCACAGCTGTGGTCTCGAGGTACCATGCTTCCTTGTCACGCAGCTGTGCCGGGTTCGATTTCCGGTCGCAACAAGCTTCCTGGTTGAGTTTTTTTTACGGTTTTTTCCTCACCTGTAAGACAAATGTCAGATTGCCAAGAGGCCCAAAAGGTCCCCGAACATCACCTGGCTATCATCATCATACTTATCTTTATTAATGGTTTATTATAATCATATTTAAAGCCATCTAAACTATAGAATTTTATTGTGGGACAACCAAAATTATTCAATTTTTTATTCTACAGAAAAGAGTTATTAAAATAATTAGTGGAGAAGGTCATAGAACTCACTGTAAATCACTTTTTGTGAAATTAGGAATTCTTACTCTGGCATCAATGTACGTCCTTAGTTGCTAAATTTATATATATATATATATATATGATATGAAAAGAAAAAAGAATGCTTGAGTCGGGATTTGAACTCGAGTCTCTAAAGTCTGTACCTTTAGCGCTCTAACCAACTGAGCTACCCAAGAATTCCAAGACATCATCATCATCATAGTACATTCACGAATTTAGGCCATTTGTTGACCTGTTTCGGCCTCAAGAGAAACACCATCCAGAAGTCTTTTGAGTGGACGTCCTGGTCTTCTTCTTCCTGCAGGTTGATATCTTAACATTAGTTTGGGTATTCTGTGATCTTCCATTCGATGAACATGTTGTATCCATCTTGACTTATAATCAGAAATTTTGTTTTCTAAAGATTCCATGTGTAATTCTTCTAAGATGTCTTCATTTTTTTTTGTGATCTAGTAGTGTGTATCCTGCAGTCCTCCGAAGATATTTCATTTCAGCAGATCTAAGTCTCTGTATATCCTTCTGTTTCAACGTCCATACTTCGCTACCATACAAAAGAGTTGGAAGAGCCAGTGTTTTATACACTTTCAGTCTTGAATGCTTTTGGACTAACTGTGGCTTGAAGATAGAATTTATTAACCCTAAAATTCTTAAAAATTTAGATATTTTTGCATTTACATCCTTTTCTTCTTCATATGAGATATTGCATCCTAAGATATGTAAAATTATTCACCTGCTCCAAAATTTTATTGTCCAGTACAATTTTACTTCTGACAGGATCTACACCTTGAAATGCCATAATTTTTTGTTTTTTCTGTAGATATCTTTAATCCATATTCTTCTGTAATTTTGTTAAGTTCATACAGACCTTTCTGTAGATTATCTTCGGAATTTGCTATTATTATTTGGTCATCTGCAAACAATAGGGTGTTTAATTTTCTATTTTCTGATATTCTTATTCCAAATTTATATGTTTTGTTCCAGCAACATATTACTTCATTGATATAAATTGCAAAGAGTGTTGGGGATAGGGGGCAGCCTTGTCTCACACCACGATTTATAATTCCTTCTTCAGAAAATCTGTTATTTAATTTAATCTTCATGGTGTTGTCTTTGACAAACATACAATTTTCTTATACATGTAGTATTCTCAATTCACACAAGAGGTAGCGGAAATATCATTCAGCTGCCATCTAGCGGCTAACGTAACAGTTAAGGAAATTATTAAAAAGAATATTTACTTTATAGCAGTAACGCTTGTATATATTGTATGTTTGTCTTGGAATTCTTGGGTAGCTCAGTTGGTTAGAGCGCTAAAGGTACAGACTTTAGAGACTCGAGTTCAAATCCCGACTCAAGCATTCTTTTTTCTTTTCATATCATATTTGCCTTCATTGCCAAATGTCAAAAATATATTTATAATATATATATATATATATATATATATATATATACACACAAAGAATTTACACAAATTCGGAGCGTGCTGTATATCTCTTCGCAACTTTCATACGAGGAATAATAACAATATATATTTAAATAAATGTAAATTTAGTAAAACTCAAAATAGTTATGAGGTGGTATCCATGAATATGTCCAATACTCTTGCAGATGGTATAAAGAATCTTCTTGTTTCAATATTTAAAATAATAATAAACCAGTATTGACTTTAAACCCTCTTTACAGTGTTCTCAAATATTTTAGCATTGACAGGTCGAGACACCACAGAAATTAATATACTGATTAACGTTGCCATACATTGTACTATGTTGTTGACAATAAAAACCTGTCTAACTACCATCATCATTATCATCCCCGATGTGGAAAACAACGGAAAGCTACCACACCTATAATTCCCTAGTAAAACTGCAAAGCATAGCACGGAAATGCTATGATTGCAGTGAAGACCTGCCCTAGGGCAGAGCATTTTCATGCTATGCTTGCAGCTTTACTAGGGAATTGTAGGTGTGGTAGCTTCCCGTTGCTTTCCACACAGGTGAAGGATGATGATAATGATAAGGGTGATGATGATAGCTATATAATTTCGGGGACCGTTTGGGCCTTAAAGTTTTCCTGACATTTGTCTTACAGGTGAGGAAAAACACCGATAAAAACCTCACCCAGAAAAACTGCCCCGACCGGGGATCGAACCCGGGCCAGCTGCGTGACAAGGCAGCACGCTACCTCGAGACCACAGCGGTGGACTTTATTTATATATATATATATATATCTAATATTATAAAAGTGTTATTGTTTGTTTGTTTGTTTGTGCGTATTTTATGCACTGCCTTACCGTACATTCGATTCTGATGGGGCTTTTTGCAAAATGTTCAGGAGATTCCCGGGATGAACATAGGCTATAAGAGAATTGTGATACTCTATTCTTAAACCCTTAAAAATCGCCCTTTGTAGTGGAAAACGTGAAAAAGTCCCTTTTTTACGCTTGAATGGCTTACGCTGCCGAAACCATAACAAATGTATTTATTTGTATACACAAAATGTGTTTGTGTATATACAAAATTAATGTGCACAGAACTGAATATCACAAAAGCTCTATAAAAAAAGTCCGCGACAGCATATGTTTATCTTTTACGGATAACTCACAATAACATTTTTGTCTTACATTGATGCCAAGAAGAATGGGATAAGTAGATTCCAGGGCAAGCAAAGCAGCGCACGGCGGGTATTCTCAAAATAACGAATTTTGTCTTTCAGTTCATTTATGCCAAGTACATCGGGATATGTAGATTCCCGGGCAACGCCGGTTAATGAGTACAGGGTATCTAAAAATAATTACGATACGGCTTTACTTATAGCGATTGCTTGAATATTAAATTTTGGAAGATGAAATTTTATTTACTATTTGGATTGTATGAAAGGTAGTTTGGAAATAGAATTAATTTATTGGTTGTTTTAGCTGCAATAACGAAAAGAGCAAATTT
The DNA here is from genome assembly GCA_030220185.1 of Diploptera punctata. Taxonomy (NCBI): domain Eukaryota; kingdom Metazoa; phylum Arthropoda; class Insecta; order Blattodea; family Blaberidae; genus Diploptera; species Diploptera punctata. The sequence continues at coordinate 755,375 of JASPKZ010003860.1, read as the reverse complement.
ATAATTATTTTTCATTTTACTTATTCAACTAACATAAAAACACAATTTTCGTCTTTCAGCTAATTTACGTCAAGAAGATCGGGATAAGTAAATTCTTGGGCAACGTCGAGTAATCAGCACGGGGTATCTAAAAATAATTATATAAAATTATAATTATTTTTCATTTTACCTATTCAACTGAACGCAGAAACACATCATCATTCATTTAGGTGTAGAAGCGCAGGCCGAGTATTAGCCGGTATAGGCCTATATATATAGGCCTATATATTATTAACAAATTCAACAATCAACAAAAGCGTTATGGCAATTAATGTCGCTTGTGAACGTTCATTTGATTATCCTGAATCGATGAAAACAGTATATACATATAATGCCAAGTGCATATTTACAGCTTTTATCTAGGAAGCTCTCAGAGAGAAAACATAGATAGGCTACTATTAAGGAAATCAAGTACAATGATGTACTTGTTATAACAAGATGTCTTACAGATATATTGCAACATATTCGTTGTAGGTTTATTGCTAGTTGGAAAATCATAAGGTTACTCGAAATTTAACCTTCTAGTATATGATAACCATGTAAAATAATCATAAAACAAAATATGTTTATTTGGTAACATTGATCAGTAAATGCTGCAGTCTTTATAATATGAATTACGTCAAGAGGATTTTATCGATATTTGTGAATTTTAAAATTTTATTGAGAAACATCATTCGCAACTAAAGCTTTCACCTTTTCAAATTCTAAATTACAAAGTTTAACTGAAAATGCATTTGTTCCGTTCCAAATTTGAATCTTTATGCCTAATAATAATAATGATTTTAAATTACTTTAAATGTAATCAACCAATCATATTAGGAAGAGGAAATTTGAAGATTGATTGCCTAGCATATGCTGATGATCTAACAATCTTAACCCGTGACGTTGTAACACCACAAAAACAGATTGAATTATTAAATGACATTGCAGAAAAAGTTGGTCTGCAGATTTCTTTTGAAAAAACGGAATATATTTCATGCAATAAACAAGCACCGAAATACCTGGAAACCAAATATGGAAAAATTAAACGAGTTTCACAATTTAAATATCTTGGTGAAATAATTCAGGAAAATGGAATTGAAACCAAAGCCAATAAAAGTAGATGCCAAAAAATGGGAACAGCATTTCGGTTTACTCACAACACTTATAATAAAAAATGCATATCTTTACATACAAAATTACGACACTATAACACTGTAATAAAACCAGAGTGCCTCTATGGAGCAGAAACATTAATTTTGAACAGAAAAAAAGATATCGAAAATATAGTGAAAAAAGAATGCAAAATTATAAGAAAAGTTTTAGGTTCACAAGTCATAGATGCAACATTTAGACTCAGAAGTAAAAAGGAAATAAAAATATATACAGACATTCATAACGAACGATATTAGAAAACGAAGGTTACAATTTTATGGCCATATTAAACGAATGAACTCAAATAGGCTTACAAAACAGATAATGGAATTCTACGAAAACAGAAGTAAAGCTCCAGTGGATACTATGAAGTGGATTGATGAAGTCAAAAAGGACTTAAAACTGGCAGGAATTACTAATGAAGATATCCCAAACAGAGATATATTTAGAATTAAGGTGAATAAGTGGCAAGTTGACCAAGAGGACATACCGAAGAAAAAAACTGGAACTTGGACAGATGAGAGAAAACAAGCTCATAGCAAAAGAATGAAAGAAATTTGGGCTCAAAGGAAACGCCTCAAGATTACTTTGCGTAGTCCTACATGGGCTCATCCGCAATTAAAAAAAATGATGTTGATGATAATGATAATGATAATAATAAAAAAGTTATTTTACGTGATGAAGTTAAGGCTATAAGGTCATCCACTCTACTAGGATTAAATTATACGACTACCAGCTGATTACCTGGTGTTGCACAGATATTCATTTATGCCATTTTTTTTGTCACCAATCAACTTAGCGACCTCAGAAATCATAGATTCTACAATAATCTCAACTGCTTTCGATTATCTCTTACATTTCAATCTTATTTAAGAGTTATACCTTTAAAAACGATTCAGGGCAAAGAAGTCAATTTAGAAATTAAACTTATACAAATGCACATTTTTATAATAATTATTATGAAATATAAATTTATCGTGATTAGAAAATCTGAAATTTCGTTAATTTTATATAACCAATATGACATTCAACTCAATATTTCTATATATTTTATTTATTCAGCGTTTGGAAATTATCGAACAGAATAATTTTATAATAGACCTTACATAAAATATAACAATAACATATGCTATAATCTCTTTTAACATATGCTATAATCATTTCAAAAGTCCACCGCTGTGGTCTCGAGACAGCATGCTGCCTTGACATGCAGCGGACCCGGGTTCGATTCCCCGGTCGGGATAAGTTTCCTGGGTTAGGCTTTGTCGGGGTTTTTCCTCACTTGATAGACAAATGTCAGGAAACTTTAAGGCCCAAACGGTCCCCGTACATCATATGGCCATCATAATCATCTTCATTCATATTCATCTTAGATTAAGCTTAGGATTAAGGACTCTCCTGGCGCACCACTATCATCATCATCACCCCATCATATCATCGGGAAAGCCGTAACCCGCCTTCCAGGTGCCCCAACCTCAGAAGTAGGTTACAATTACGCCAATGCCAGGAGAGAACGCCAGAAATGTCGAGAATGACAACATCGTGCATTAAAAAAATGTTTCAAATATTTTCGCGGGAAGATTCTCCTAGCTCACTAAACCGACACTAGTCCACCGGGAGCATCACGTTTTCTCTTACTGTTGTTGTTTAGAAGTGACATTCATGCATATATTAACTGAGCACTGATCTCATACAAGAGTATTACTGTAATATAATGTACGGTTAAAAACTATAATATAGTTACCTTGTAGGTCCGTCTCCTCAACTTAAGTTCTTTTAAAACTCTGTAGGCCTTTCGGGACTAGTCCCATCATCAGAAGAATGCATTAGGTCCGTTCTTGTTGAAGCACTGACTTGGCTGTGAGAATTTTGTACAGAGGATTGTGTGGATTAGGTGTGTATTCATTGAGCATCAGGTTGCTGTTGATTTCTCTTAGGATTGCGATTTCCTCCAGTATATTTATTCTCATTGGAATGTTTTCTCGTCCCGCGCCGTAGCCGAGCGGTTAAGGTAGGAAGCCTTGGCGCAGAACTACGGGACTTGCGCTGGTTCGAGTCTCCATGTGGGAAGAAATTTTCTCATGGTATTTCGGCCAGTATGGGACCGGTGCCCACCCAGCATCGTGAGGCAATTGGGTAGCTACAATAAGTAGCGGCTCCAGGTTGAGGAACCAGCTATAACGGCTGGGGGACTCGACATGCTAACCACATGTCACCCCTACACTGGCTGTTGATCATCTACCTCTGTGATTGACACATGTGGATGTGAAGGGCCAGCAGCCGGCTGGTAAAAGGGCAACCGCTGAAAAAGTGGAAAGACCCTCAATCGGAATCGGATGTTTTCTCTATGTACTATTGTGAGGGTGTTATCGATGTTATGCATATGGTGTCCAGCTTGAATTACATGTTTTGCGTAACTTGATTTTCCTCCATTGTAAACGAAATCTCTGAAATGTTCCTTGAATCTAATGTTGAAGCTTCTGTTAGTTTTCCCAATGTAGAATTTATTGCAGTCTGTACATGTTAATTTGTAGATGCCTTTATTGTCGAATTCATCTATTTCCTCGATGTTGTTGTTTATTAAATTGTTTAGTTTGTTGTCAGTTCTGTAGGCTATTTTAATATTCTTATCGAGCTTTTTTAGTGTGTTGGCCAATTTTAATGTTTCTTTACCAGTGTACGTGAGAGTTATCCATTTTTTGTTGTTGTCATTGGATTCTATTTCAAGTTTGGTTATGTTGGTAATGTTGTTTTTTCTTTTTTGTTTATTTATAATTCTATTTATTATTTGTTTGTAGTGCTATTTATTATTTGTTACTGCAATCTCTGATTTAAGGCAAGTTTACAAAGCGAGGAATTTGAAATGGCATTTTTATGGAGCTGATGCATAATTCAAGAAGTAAAACTAGTACGCCGCATGGCTGTATCGGAAAACATCTGAAGACACTAAAACCAGAGCTTGTGATTAGTTTGTACGTGAGTATTCAGGATAACGCGAGAAGTGAAGTAGTGGCATGTGTTGAACAGTGGCAGCACACTGAAGTAGCTGATAGATCTAGGTCACACAATTCAAGTAAAAACTGGAACAAACCTATTATAATTATTATCCTTAGTTTTCTTCATTCATAGATCTCACGATCTTATTGATTTTAAACAAATACGATTTCACAAGAAAGTATTTTACTATGCACGCTAATAATATTTCCCTTGCCAAAAGTCATTATTTCTCAGACACTATCGGTTAAAGTGACCTTGATACCACCCTATTAGGTTAATGAGTCTTTACATTGAATAATTGAATATAAAATATATATATATATATATATATATATATATTTCAATATTCTTGAAAGTAAAGGTACAGTAATAGGTCAGTAAGAAAAGCTTGTACATTATTTTATTGCTATTACTACCCAGCGTGCGCTGCTACGACTAAATAAATTACTCGTAAATATTGAGAGTTAATGAATTATATGGTATATACTGGGACGAACCAAACATGGCGGTTGCTAGAGTAAATGTTTAATTTCAAATTTCAGGTAAACCCCCACTTCTAATGGTCGGATTTCGCTGATTTTTGGACATTACATACCTCGATTTATTTTAATACGGCATTCCGAGTTTTATTACGAAACATCGAAAATTGCGATCACTAGAGCGATTTATATATTTTTGTTTCAGGTGAACTCCTACAGCTAATTATATTAGAACAAAATAGATAACGGCTAAACACTCGCCGCATCTAAAAACCTATACATACAAATTTTCAGGAAGATCGGTTGAACGATTTTGAAGTTTATAAAGGACAAACAGACACTGTGTGTGTGTGTGTGTGTGTATATATATATATATATATATTATATAAGTCCACCGCTGTGGTCTCGAGGTAGCGTGCTGCCTTGTCACACAGCGGGCCCAGGTTCGATCCCCGTAAGACAAATGTCCCCGAAATCATATGGCCATCGTAATCATCATCATTCATGTTCATCTTAGATTAAGCTTAGGATTAGGGACTCTCCTGGCTCACCATTATCATAATCACCCGTCATATCATCGGAGCAACGTAACACCGCCTTCCAGGCGCCCCAACCTCAGAAGTGGGTTACAAGTACGCCATGCCAGGAGAGAACACCATGAATGTCGAAAGACAACCTGTGGCATTTGCAAAAATATATTAGATAATGAAACATCGCAGAACATGTATTTTATTTAATTATTATTATTAAATGTATATTCATTGTAAAAGCCGGAATAATAAAAATTATTATTATTATTATTATTATTATTATTATTATTATTATTATTATTATTATTATTATTATTAATCATCATCATCAACTTCACGGTATATGCCTTCTGGCCTGTTCCGGTTTCTTCATTTTTGGTCTTTCTTGGGATCTCTTGCCTGCAGGTGCATATTTCCAGGTATTTTTGGGGTATTCGGCTATCCTCCTTTCTATAAAGATGCCGAATCCATTTTGTTCTGTTTTTATAACTTTATCTTGGAGGGGTGTAATTTACAATTCTTTACGTATATCTTCACTTCTAATGTGTCATTTCAATGAGGTTCCTTTTACTATTCTTAAAAAAATTAATTTCCGATGCAGTCTGTTGTAAAACAGAATCTCCGATAGGAGTAATGGCGTTTACTATGGAAATAATCCTAGGAAGTTGTTAAATATAATGATTGAAAATAATGAAATGAAAATAAATGTTCTTCCTTTATTAATGTTTTTATGGCCAATTAATGTTTTAAACTCTTTGTGAAGAGTATTTAAGATTGAATTTCATAGAATAAATTTTTTCTTTAATAATAAGTCTATAGTTAAAGATTTGGAGCTAAAAATGTGCGTAAACTTACTTCATGAGCCAGTGTAACAGATAACATAAAATATCCTTTTTTTTAGTGACGCTTAGCCGGTTGATGTATAACATCTTTCATTTTATAAACCACATTTTTATTTAAATCACACTGCTTGGAAAAGGACGAAAATATCAACAAATCAAGTTAAAATAAAAAAGACTGGAAATGAGTATTTACTATATCATTGTATAAGGATCTTATTTTGATTTATAAAGTGCAAAGTAATGTTGATTCTTCTAAAGCGGGCGTGTCCTTAGCCTCAATAACGTAGTCGCACCCAACTAAATAGATTTTTAGCACTTCATATTTCCTCAGTCGCAATTTAGTAGAGTATCACATGTTCTAATAAACACACCTGACAGACGTAATCTTGCGACACAATGATTTCAGGATTTAGTGTTTAAGGTAATTTTAGTTCAAGATCTGGGTTGTTGATTCTTGTACTTGTTTTACTCAGAGCAAGTTTTTATAGCTAGAAACATTAGTCTTAACTACAAAGTGCTACATTTACACTTGGCACATGTGTATATCACACTTCAGTATCACGCTTCTGTACTTCATAAGTTTATTTTATTACACTTCTTTCGACGTCGCGCCTTTTCTGTAATAACATGTCTCATTTCGATCATGATAACAAACTTGAACAGTGAACTGACAAGAAAATATCTGGTAAATGTGTAGAATAAGATATCTCCAACCGATTTATGTATCTTTACACGTCAAGAATTTCAAAATTAATCGATGAGTTACCAACGAGATACATGCCACTGGTTGCTAGGTGCTCATCTGTGTTTTGGATGTTTCTTTTATTTGGGTGTTAATCGATGAGTTACCAATGAGATACATGCCACAGGTTGCTAGGTGTTCATCTGTGTTTTGGATGTTTCTTTTATTTGGGTGTTAATCGATGAGTTACCAACGAGATACATGCCACAGGTTGCTAGGTGCTCATCTGTGTTTTGGATGTTTCTTTTATTTGGGTGTTAATCGATGAGTTACCAACGAGATACATGCCACAGGTTGCTAGGTGCTCATCTGTGTTTTGGATGTTTCTTTTATTTGGTTGTTAATCGATGAGTTACCAACGAGATACATGCCACAGGTTGCTAGGTGCTCATCTGTGTTTTGGATGTTTCTTTTATTTGGGTGTTTGAATTTAGATTAGAACCGAAAAAATAACAGTCATATTCATCATTTTGGGTTTGCACAAAAAAAAATCATGTAAGAGATAAATTAAAAGTTTTTGTTTTTAAATAGAACATGTCCAAAATTCAAAAAACTTCATTACCCCGTGTAAGTTACTTACTTACTTACTCACTGGCACTATCGAACCCGTAGGTTCATGGCCGCGCGGACATAAGCTCTCCATACATCCCTATCCTGAGCTAATGCTTTCCAATCATTCCCTATATAATCTACTTCCCTCAAATCATAGTTAATGTTGTTCTCCCACCTCATTCTTGGTCTACCAACTGGGCGTTTTTCCTCTGGCTTTCCTACAAGAAGCTTCCATGCACGTCTTTCATTCTCCATTCGTGCAACATGTCCTGCCCATCGCAGTCTCGGTGTAAGTTACATGTATTAATTGATGTTTCTCGTTAATTCATCATATTTCCATTATTGTTTATCATAAGTAATGCCACGAGTGATTTCCATATTTATCTAGAGGATTTGGAAATCAAGAGTGGCATTTGTTAGGACTATCACAAATCATTATTTAAATATAGTTATTTTAAAATATTTATATGTAAACGGCGATGTTTTAAAACAAATGAGAAGCGTTTGGTTATGTTTCATTTGTTTATCACTGCAACTTGGTCATACTATATTGCCAAATAGGATCGCAATATTGTAAGAATGCACCCTAGTGGAGAAAAAATGAAACGCACCAAACTGTATAGTATAAACCAACCTAACATTATATCCATCCATAGTAATTCTACCTGAGGGCAGGTCTTTCACTTCATTCATAGCATTTTCATGCTATGCTTTGCAGCTTTACTAGGGAATTACAGGTGTGGTAGCTTCCCGTTGCTTTCCACACCGATGAAGGATGGTGATGATAATGATAAGGATGATGGTGATGGCCGGATGATTTTCGGGGACCGTTGGGCCCTAGGCTTCTTGACATTTGTCTTACAGGTGAGGAAAAACCCCGATAAAAACCTCACCCAGGAGCCTGTCCCGACCGGGAATCGAACCCGGGCCCGCTGCGTCACAAGGCAGCACGCTACCTCAAGATCACAGCGGTGGACAACATTATATATTAAATTAATTAATAATTTATTTTTTTCAGAAACAACTAGGTAAAATCACTATTTAAAAACACAATTATTGAACACACAATTATCAAATCTGTGGGCCTAAGGTATCTGTTCATTATTTGCTATATTCAATATATTTGTTAGAGAGTCAGTCACTGTAAAATAATGCTCTGACCTGTTCAGAATATTAAAAAGGAGGAGCTTACTTTATTTTGACAATCAAAATTCGGTAATTATCGAGGTGAAACACTACTGTGATTGGTTGTAAAACAAAATTCATTGAAACGTGATTGGTCATTGAATTCCATTTGGGGCATGAGTTATATAGTCATATAACATATTGTTTGTACATGATATTTACAATTCAACTTTTAATATCTTTGTAGCCTTTTATAATTAGGATAATGTACATATAATTTAAACTGTCAACATGTATTTGTAATTTGTGCTGGTTGAGTGGAAGAGAAGACCTTATAGCCTTAACTCTGCCAGAATAAATAAAACATTATTATTATTATTATTATTATTATTATTATTACCGATTGATTATTGATTATGGAAGATCTCTCAGATGTCTATTCATTTTTAACGGATGTGGTATTATCCCATTGACATCGTGCCAGAATATAGACGTTTACACCAAACATATAAAAATAAAATTTAAGAGTTATGATTTTTTGCCTTCTCAAGAAAAATTGAAAATTAAATGGACACGTTCAATTTTGCGAAGTAAAAGCTAGCTACTAAAATTATAACCTCAATAGAGAAAATATTTTAATAATTACCTTATTCTATTCTTTCTTCTGTTAATATTAATATTAGATTACAATCACATTTTAAATTATCCTATATTAAGTAATGTACATTTATGTGGAAAGCAACGGGAAGCTACCACACCTAAAATTCCCTAGTAAATCTGCAAAGCATAGCATGAAAATGCTATGATTGCAGTGAAAGACCTGCCCTCGTGCAGAATTACTATGGACATATGGAATGTAAATTTTGTGTTGTTTTATTTATTTATTTTGGTTGAGTGAAAGAGAAGGTCTTACGGTCTTAACTGTGTGAGCTTAAATATACTAATATACCATTTATTTAATATATAAAAATAAATGTTTGTATGTTTGTTTGTTCATACTTTATGCGCGGCCATACCGTTGATCCGAATGTGATGGAGCTTTTTTCAAAATGTTCAGGAGATTCCCGGGATGAACATAGGCTATCAGAGAGTTGTGATACTCAACTCCTACACCCTTAAAAATCACCCTTTGTAGTGGAAAACGTGAAAAAGTAGCTCTTTGGACGCTTAAATGACTTACGCTTCCTAAACCATAACAAATGCACAAAATTAATGTATACAGAATTGAATATCTCAAAAAAGCTCTACAAAAAAGTCCGCGACAGCATATGTTTATCTCTTACGGATAACTCACAATAACCATTTTTGTCTTTCATTGATGTCAAGAAGATCGAGACAAGTACGTAGATTCCTGTGCAAGCATAGCAGCACATGGCGGGTATTCTTTTAACGGATAACTCACAATAACGAATTTTGTCTTTTAGCTCATTTACGCCAAGAAGATCGAGATAAGTAGATTCCCGGGCATCACCAGGTAATCAGCACGGGGAATCTTAAAATAATTACGATATACATTTATAATTATTTTTCATTTTACTTATTCAACTAGTCATAAAAAGTACATTAATTTTTGTCTTTCAGCTCATTTATGCCAAGAAGATCGGGATGAGTAGATTCCCGGACAACGCCGGGTAAACAGCACGGGACATCTAAACATAATTACGATATCGATTTTTCCCTTTACTTATTTAACTACACGTAAAATACATTAATTTTCGTATTTTAGCTCATTTATGTCAAGAAGATCGAGATAAGTAGATTCCAGGGCAACGCCGGGTAATCAGCACGGGGTATCTAAAAAATATAAATTATAAATATTTTTCCTCTTACTTATTCAAGTACACATAAAAACACATTAATTTTATTTTATTTAGGCGTAGCAGCGCATATCGAGTATTAGCCAGTGTTTAATATAATTCAATTACAGGCCTTATAAGAGGCCAATGGGGTAGTAGAAAGTTAAGGCTTCCACCTATTTAAAAAAATCGGCACGAGATGTCAGCTGGGTTGTCAGCTCTGCCGCCTTCCCCCAGAATAAACTCCTGGTACTCATTACCGTCGAGGCTGATTCGGCTAAGAGCCATGATCCGCATAAAGGTTTAGGCGAGTTTAAAAGCCCTGCGACTTGAATCCCTTGAAACCTTTCGGCTTTTTGCGTATTGTCTTAACCAACTAGGCTATATGCAGCGGGCCCGGGTTAGATACCCGGGTGGGACAAATTTCCAGGGTGATTGTTTTCTCGGGGTTTTTCCTGATCTGTAAAACAACTGTTAGGAAACTTTGAGGCCTAAACGATCCCCGAACATCATATGACCATCATAATCATCATTATCATTTTTCGCCATGTGTGTGTGAATGGTGTGTTTCATCGTAGGGTTGTATTGTCTCGAAGGAGCCCCTAACATTGATCTCATCACTCAATCGGGGTGGTCCTCCATGTCCTTGTGTTGTCAAAAAAGTGTGTGTGATCCATAGTTAAATCCCTCTCCCAACAGGTCGTGCCAATGTAAGGGCGTTAATGATATATATATATATATATATATAATGTTATAATTAAATGTTTAACATTGAGCAATGCAAGCTTAATATGGTATGATAAGAAAAATAAATGCCTGGACGGGATTCGAACCCGGATCTCTGAGTCTGTACCTCAGCGTGATAGCCATTACACTACCAGGCGAATCCAATTCAAACACTTATTTTTCTTATATATGTATTATATTCTCCATTATTACTAATGTTGCGAGAACTCGGTCTTCACTGCCATCTAGTAGCTGACTATAACAAGTAAGCAAATTAAAGAGAATATTTAAATATATATATATATATATATATATTCTTTTTAATTTGCTTACTTGTTATAGTCAGCTACTAGATGGCAGTGAAGACCGAGTTCTCGCAACATTAGTAATAATGGAGAATACAGGGTGGACCGCTCGAATGGACCTAATTTCAATTGCTTGTTACTGGCAAACGGTTGAAGATAGAAACTTAAAACAACGTTCATATTACAGAAAAACTCACCAAGTTTTGATATCCAGATCACCACATCTCTATATGAGCCCAGCAGTCACTGTGACGATATCAAAGCGATGAACAATTTCTTGCCAAGTACGTTGGAGTATGTCTTCTGGAATGTTCTCAATAGCCTTTATGATGCGCTCACGAAGATCACGAAGGTCTTTGATGGGGTGGTGTAAACTTTATCTTGACATAGCCCCAGAGAAAGAAATCCAGTGGTGTTAAATCGGGAGATCTCGGGGGCCACGCGATTGGTCCTCCCCTACCAATCCAACGGCCAGGGAAAATGTTGTCCAAAGTCGTACGAACTTCATTGGACCAGTGGGGAGGAGCACCATCTTGCTGGAAAACGATGTTAGGCTGCAGTTGTTCAATTTGTGGAAAGAAGAACTGCTCCAGCATGTCAAGATATGTGGTACCACGAACAGTTTTTCTCGGCGAAGAAAACCGGTCCAATGACCTTTATTATGTGACAAACTGCACCAAACATTCATCTTCGGACTATCACGAACATGCTCTTGAATAGCGTGAGGATTCTCCGATCCCCAGATCCGCACATTATGCCGGTTTTACCTTGCCTGACAAATGGAAAGTGGCCTTCGTTCGTCCGAGAAAAATCTTGGTCATTGAGTCAGGATCAGCGCCGAGACGGTCCAGCATCGTAGTGGCGAATTCCACTCGTTTTCGGCCATGTCATTCGGCCTCCATACGTTGCACTAACTGCACTTTATATGCGTTCAGTTTGAAAGCGTTGGTGGACAATCCTTTTGTAAATGTCGATTTTTTTGGTATTTGAAATTTCCGCGAAGCTCTTCTTAATGACTTCCGGGGGCGTCGCTCAAATGCGGCTTGAACATTTGCTTACCATTCAATCGGATTGCTCTGCGACCACCACCATGCGTCGTCAACACATATCCTGTAGCTAATAATGTATCAACGGCGCACGCCCACTTCTCTTATGCTTCTAGCAAGTTGGAGCATCACGGTTAAAACACACGCCGGAACTCCCTTTGAACTCTAATGATTGATTTAAACTCCGCATACCACAAAACAGCTTGCGCTTTCATCTGCGGAGTCGCCATTTTCACAAACAATTAAATCTAAGAACGAGAAACGTATCTTTGTGCCATCTACCGACAGGATTCGAAACTTGGTGAGTTTTTCTGTACTATGAACGTTGTTTTAAGTTTCTATCTTCAACCGTTTGCCAGTAACAAGCAATGGAAATTAGGTCCATTCGAGTGCGGTCCACCCTGTATAATACATATATAAGAAAAATAAGTGTTTGAATTGGATTCGCCTGGTAGTGTAATGGCTATCACGCTGAGGTACAGACTCAGAGATCCGGGTTCGAATCCGTCCAGCATTTATTTTTCTTATCATACCATATTAAGCTTGCATTGCTCAATGTTAAACATTAATTATAACATCTATAAAGCGTCACTGCTATAAGGTAAAAAAAATATATTCTCTTTAATTTGCTTACTTGTTATAGTCAGCTACTAGATGGCAGTGAAGACCGAGTTCTCGCGACATCTAGTAATAATGGAGAATATAATACATATAGGCCTATAAGAAAAATAAGTGTTTGAATTGGATTCGCCTGCTAGTGTAATGGATATCACGCTGAGGTACAGACTCAGAGATCCGGGTTCGAATCCCGTCCAGACATTTATTTTTCTTATCATACCATATATATATATATATATATATATAAAAGTGATCCCACTACAGGCCTCAGAAGGCCCTTGGAGCAATGGGAGGTTAGGGCTCCCACTTTTTCTAGACAATCGGCACTTGGTATCAGCCGGGTTGTCAGCCCTGCGTGACGGCCGCCTTTACCTCCAGAACAAGCGTCTGGTACTCATTTCCGTTTGAAGTTGAGTCGACCCCAGGGCCATAGTGCCGCCAGAAGGTTTGGGTCAGTTTAAAAATCCTGACCCCACTGGGACTCGAACCCTCGACCTTCCGGCTTATAGCGCAGTGCCTTAACCACTACGCTATGGCGTGATTCTTCTTCTTCTTCCTTTCATGTGATATACCTAGTAGTCTGTTATGGTCTCAATCCAACGTTTGAAGGGTCTTCCCAAAGATCTCTTGCCTGGTAATTTTTAAGATTTGACGTGGTATTGTTGTTCTGCTCATTCTTTAAATCCATGAATTGAAAAAACTGTGGGTGATGGAGAAATTCCGAATACATATTTGAAAACACGATAAAAAAACTGCATTAAGAACAACTATTGGTACTCATGAGACAAAAATCATGTTGACCAGTGTTATCAGTTATACACATTCACCTTGTTTAAAAATGCATTACACATAACATACAGACTAATGGTTACACCTGAGGATCCTAAGATGCGAAGTGACCTTGATGTTACTTACTTACTTACTCACTGGCACTATCGAACCCGTAGGTTCATGGCCGCGCGGACATAAGCTCTCCATACATCCCTATCCCGAGCTAATGCTTTCCAATCATTCCCTGTATAATCTACTTCCCTCAAATCATAGTTAATGTTGTTCTCCCACCTCATTCTTGGTCTACCAACAGGGCGTTTTCCTTCTGGCTTTCCTACAAGAAGTTTCCATGCACGTCTTTCATTCCCCATACGCGCAACATGTCCTGCCCATCGCAGTCTACGAGACTTAACTGTTCTTATTATATCTGGCTTCCCATAAAGACCATGTAGTTCATCGTTATGTAGTCTTCTCCATTCACCTGTCTGTTCATCTCTCTTTGGTCCAAAAATTTTCCTAAGAACTTTATTCTCAAATACTCGTAATCTCCTTTCCTCCCTTAAAGTAAGAGTCCATGTTTCGCACCCATATAATATAACTGGTAGAATAATAGTTTTATATATTTTCAGCTTAACGTTTTTTGAAAGGAGTTGGGACATCAAAAGTCTCTGCAATGCATAATAGCATGCATTTCCAGAATTGAGCCTATGTTTAATTTCTTTGGACCTTGATGTTAAAAAGATGAAATAAAAAAAGTCGACCTGTGTCAGGAATGCAACTCTCTAAGATTGAGATAGATTACGCTGCGTGTGTACCAACTCGTGATGTTATGCTATGTATTAAAATATGTCGCTTTGTTTTCAACTTAAAGCTAATATGAGGAATACATTATTTTAATTCTAACTCGCTGACTCATTGCTGCACGGAAATAAGCTCTCTTTTCACCCCTATCCTGAACTAATATTTTCCAACCATCTCCTGTATAATCTACTTCCTCCAAATCATGATTAATGTTATTCTCCCGCCTCAATCTTGGTCTACCAACTGGGCGTGTTCCCTCTGGTTTTCCTACAAGAAGTATATAATTCAATATGTTTATTATACGTTGTTGAATTGTGTTAGGCCTATATTATTGTTTTAATGAACAGGATTACAGATTGTATAAACATCTTCCTATATCAAAGTTTATAAATGGAAGATATGTTCCGTAAAACTGCAAAATTGGACCATGTATTAGACTTGGTGGAATTCGCTTAGTTTACGCAATTCCTGCATGACTGAGATTTATATGTTTTCTGCAGTTCAAACCTTTAAACGATTTTTTATAAGAAATATTATAGTAACATTATGTAATACACACTATCGAGAGAGGGTCGCATTGAATTTGCCTCGGTTATAGGCCTACTAGAAAGTTAATTAACTAAAATACTGTTAATTAATTTGATATCACTCATAAAATCCGTAAGTACAATACAACAATAAAAATAAACAAAATTATGAAACCCTCCATAATCTAATATATAAAAATGTTTGTTTGTTTGTTTGTTCGTACTTTATGCGCGGCCATACCGTCGATCCGATTGTAATGGAGCTTTTTGCAAAATGTTCAGGAGATTCCCGGGATGAACATAGGCTATAAGACAGTTGTGATACTCAACTCATACACCCTTAAAAAGCGCCCTTTGCAGTGGAAAACGTGAAAAAAGTAGCTCTTTGAATGCTTAAATGGCTTACGCTGCCTAAACCATAACAAATACACAAAATTAATGTATACAGAATTGAATATCTCAAAAAGCTCTACAAAAAAAGTCCGCGACTGCATTATGTTTATCTCTCACGGATAACTCTCAATAACCATTTTTGTCTTTCACTGATGCCAAGAAGATCGAGACAAGCGGCACATGGCGGGTATTCTTTTACGGAAACTCAGAATAACGAATTTTGTCTTTTAGCTCATATATACCAAGAAGATCGAGATAAATAGATTCCCGGGAAACACCGGGTAATCGGCACGGGGAATCTTAAAATAATTACGATATACATTTATAATTATTTTTCATTTTACTTATTCAACTAATCATAAGAAATACATTAATTTTTGTCTTTCAGCTCATTTATGCCAAGAAGATCGGGATGAGTAGATTCCCGGACAACGCTGGGTAAACAGCACGGGGTATCTAAAAATAATTACGATATCATTTTTTTCCTTTTACTTATTTAACTAAACATATAACACATTAATTTTCGTATTTCAGCTCATTCATGTCAAGAAGATCGGGATAAGTAGATTCCCGGGCAACGGCTGGTAATCAGCACGGGGTATCTAAAAAATATAAATTTATAATTATTTTTCCTTTTACTTATTCAACTAAAAATAAAAGCATATTAATTTTCATTTACTTCGGCGTAGCAGCGCATACCGGGTATTAGCTAGTCCTTAATAAATGCAAAAACAGGTGGGTAAGAGAGGAGTTGAAGTGTAAAAATGATCAACAACGAACTAGGCCTATATAGTTTCCAGCATAACTGTAGAATACCTGGAGTAATTTCAACCAAACTCGATATACATATACTTATAATCTGGAAACTATTTCATGGGATTAGAGACCTCTAGCACCCCCATGATAGGAGTGAGATGGGGTAGCATCTTAAAATAATAGAAAACGACGGACATTAATGTCAAATTCATAGTTTTTGAGATCGGTAAGCCCATTAGTGGCAGTCCAGTTGCATTTAAATCCAAATCTGATCCCTAGAATTCCCAGAGGGATAAGAGGGTGATAAAGGATGAAAACTAAAATGAAAATTTGGATCGAGAATAATGTTCAAACCATGACTTTTGGGATCTATGTGATCATCAGATGTTATTTAAACCCAAGTTTTACCCTATGGGGTAAAAGGGTTGAGAAGGGTGATTCTACATACTAATCTTATTTTTGAAAAATAAGTTTTCAAAAGTGGCCGAGATTAGTGTCGAATCCATAATCTTCCGGTTGCTAAGGCTATTGATTACAGACATGATACTATTTAGGCTCAAATTTAACCCTTGCACGCTTAAGGGGTGAGAAGGGGTGAAAAAAAATATATCCAAATGACCGAAAGTGTGGTTTTCGGGTTCTCTTATCTGATTGGTGACAGTCTCGATAATATATTGATTCAGGTTTTCACGGCCGGAGTTAGTATGATGATCTTGAAGAAGATTTCCGGGCTTGAGGCTTGAAGTTCCCCGACGTTTCGCCAGAGACAACCCTTGTCTTGAGACCACTCTTGAGGATGCCAGACACATTCTCTGGCGAAATGTGGGGGAACTTCAAGCCTCAAAACTACGGCCAACAGTCCGGAAATCTTATTCAAGATCATCATAGTCTCGATCATGTTTAAGCCCATGTATGACCTCTAGCTTTTTATAAGGAGAAGGGGACAGAAAGGGGGAAAAAACAAATTTCAAAAAGTGGCCGATGCTAGCATCAAATCCATAGTTTTGGGGTCACTAAGCTAGTTGGTCACAGTTCCAATGACATTTAAGCCCAACTTTCTCCCGTACCTCAAGAGTTGGAATTTATATAAGATAAATCAATTTGTGATATATCAGTTATTCCTACTGTATTTTCATAGAAGATTATGAGTTGGATGTATTCAAGAATAAAATCATTAGATGGCATTAGTTTTATTGGACTTACTCGTAATCTATTCATGGAGTGTGGATGAATCTGTCTTTTTCATTTATTTTTAGGCGGATTTAATTTGTGATTATCTACAGCGTTATAACTTTGTTCCCATAGTGCTGTATGGCGAGGTTTTAGAAAATGAATATGCTTGTTAATTTGGATTATTGGATGCATTGTCACTTAGAAGTTTCGGTCCTTTACGCCGAACCACGGTATCAGTCGTGGCGTGAAGGTTGTTTTCAAAACTAAGGAAGATGAAGGTTCTCTTGGCTCCATAACATAATGTGAGATTGAAAGTCGTACATCATTACAGTCATCATCCTTTACTTACTTACTCACTGGTACTATCGAACCCGGAGGTTCATGGCCGCGCGGACATAAGCTCTCCATACATCCCTATCCTCAGCCAATTATTTCAAATCATTCCCTGTATAATCTACTTCCCTCAAATCATAGTTAATGTTGTTCTCCCACCTCATTCTTGGTCTACCAACTGGGCGTTTTCCTTCCGGCTTTCCTACATGAAGTTTCCATGCACATCTTTCATTCCCCATACGCGCAACATGTCCTGCCCATCGCAGTCTACGAGACTTAACTGTTCTTATTATATCTGGCTTCCTATAAAGACCATGAAGTTCATTGTTATGTAGTCTTCTCCATTCACCTGTCTGTTCATCTCTCTTTGGTCCAAAAATCTTCCTAAGAACTTTATTCTCAAATACTCGTAATCTTCTTTCCTCCCTTAAAGTAAGAGTCCATGTTTCGCACCCATATAATATAACTGGTAGAATAATAGTTTTATATATTTTCAGCTTAACGTTTTTTGAGAGGAGTTGGGACATCAAAAGTCTCTGCAATGCATAATAGCATGCATTTCCAGAATTGAGCCTATGTTTCATTTCTTTGTGCATCTCATTCCTATTTGTGATTATTGTTCCTAGGTATTTGAATTCAGCCACTTCCTCAAAATTTCCCTCTTTTGTCATTAGCTGTCCATTTCCATTATATAATGAATTTCTACGTGTACCATATATTTAGTTTTACTGATATTTACTTCCAGTCCTAATTTCTTAGTGTTACTCAATAGTGTGTGCGTGTTGGCCTTTAGTATCTCCTCGCTATCGGCCAGTAGTACTACATCATCAGCATAAACTAACAGCTTATTAATACCATTCAGTTGTAAGCCTTCCTCATTCTCTAAAGATTTAATGGCATGCTCTGGTACAAAATTAAATAGTAGAGGAGATAGTGCATCTCCTTGCTTCAACCCATTCTGAATTTCAAAAGTGTCTGAAAACTGTTTGCCTACACGCACCCTACTCTTTGAGCCATTTAGACACATTCGTATAAGTCTAACTAACTTTTTAGGAATTCCGAACTCCAGCAGGATAGTCCTTGGCAAATCATAATCTAGTATACGTTAATCATGTAATGTTATTTCATCTGTAAGTTAATAAATGAACAATTTCTCTTGAAAATCTATGAGTTTTACGGGGTTGGAATTTTAGTGAGATCAATAGCTGAGGGAAATGTTTTTTCATGTGGCTTATGTCTCTATATAGAAAAAAAGTTAGTGGTTTTCCAGTGTATTTAATATTTGCCGTTTAAGAAGCTACTTGCTGTAGGAGTATTCCATTTTTATGACCATGTGTATTGCATTAACTTGATTATAAACTGGAAGCATGTACTGCGTACTCCAAGTTTCATTTCTTGCATCGTGTACTGTATGACATTTAGTGAGAATGGTTTGTAAAACTGATTTCGCGATTTCTGCTGGAATATTGAAGACTCGTGCTTTGTACTTGGCTAATCTAAATGTTTTACATTGGCCTGAGTTATTTTTCCTGATATACACTTAAATAATTCTATTTGTTCAGGTGCTTTTCAAGTAAATTTCTTACAATAAAATATTAATTATGTTCAAATAAATAGTACACTCTTTGTTATGCAGCTGAAATGTGTCTACTTGATCTGCTTTTATCACCATTTTCTTCACAATCTACTAATTGATTTCTTGTGCTGACGGTCTATTCGCTGACATTGTGACAAAAATGAAAACAAGGAAATAACCTGATTTGTAGGCCTCGTATAATACACGTTTACTTACGACGATTAATTTAAATAAGAATAAACATTTCTAACAATAATTGTATAAATGAATATTGATGAATTATATATTTACATAACGGTCATATAAGTTATGAAGCAGAATCTTTCACTCTGACTCCTAGATTAATAAATTAAAATAATAAATTAATCAGGACCTGTATTATTATCATGTTAAATGTATAGGACGAAATAATCGTCGCAAATATATGAAACTTATATGGAATGTAATCGTGAGAACACGAGGATTTTGATTTTCATATAATTGAATTAAAATAAATTGAATCAAACGAAGTTGATAGAAGTAGGAATAAACTATCAGTTAGTAATTAAGGAAACCATTTAACAAGTACATGGTACCGCTTTTGTTAAGCGACAGACCCTTGATGCGGCTACAAAAGAGTTAAAATTTAAGAAAACTTATTTCACTAGCGGATTACTGGACATTTCTTTGTGGACCAGTAATCCAAGATCTTAAACTGAGCTTCGCTGACAGGTCATTAACAAAGCATGATTTATGGCTGGGGAACTACAGCGTCGAGTAAACAACGCATTATAGCGAACTCGACAAACCGCGAGGACGCGAAGCCTACCAAACAGGCGGGAAAAGGCCACTGACCCAAAGGAGTGTCCATACAGGGAACATGGTGGATCCTTATCCAATGGAAAGACGGCGATTCCTTCTTTCGGAGTAAGGAATCGTTGTCAACCAATATAATAAAGTGTTGTATCGCGACAAGGTAATGATCTCATGACGACACGATGCCAGAGAGAGGATAACGAAGTTTACCTTATACCAACAATAATTATATTAAGTTAGTTTTAGTTCTGCATTTCTAAGTTCAGCGTTCGGAGTCCTGAGTCCGACGGAACCCACCGAGGCGGGAGTCGGGACGACCGACATGGCTTTAAAGTAACATAATACAAACATAACTTCAACTTGAAATTTATTAATCCGTGTTAGATCAGTAGAGGTTCCATCTGGACTCTAAATGCGTTACTGCGGTCAATACCTTGTCCGACATCAAATGTGTCAACAATCTTACATATGTATAGTGTCCATCGATTAATAAAATATTTTTATTAAACTTCATCTCGCGTAGTTTTGCGCCGGCCAGGTCCTTGCTTATCCCTGAGAAAGAACCTCAACTCTACCGATTACCAACCTGAGCAACCTAAGATCTCATACATGGAGATATCCTTCGGTACTCCTAGCGCCCAACATCCATTACTAACCATTAAACCCACATTGATACCCTCCTAGTTAATACTATATTTAACACAAAAAAAAAACACTAAAATTGCAGAACTTGAATGCCTGTGAGTTTACACATGTCACACACTTCTTGATATTCCAGTAAAGGCTTGTTTATTTGTTTGTTTGAATTATATAGTTATTTAGACGAATAGTTACAAAAGCAGAGGTTTAGTAACGAGATGCTCAAGTTAGAACATGAAGAGAGTTACTAAACCTAATTAGTAATTGTAAAGTGTTGTCTACATTATTTTATCTACGTTCAGAGTATTTTAATATATGTTGTATATTTAGTATATTTAATTAAATGTATGTATTGCGGAAACGATATGTTTAGGTGGGCTTTGGAAAAAAAAAGACACGATAAATCAACAAACATTGCTGTTATATTCTGCAATATTGGGCGCTGGTTTCATATGTAAATATAAGGCAAAAATGAGCGTAGAATGTGACTTTCACAGTTCATAAGGAATACATTATAAAATCAGTCCAAGATGCAACTATTAATATACTTCCTGAAAAGACAAGGAAAGTTTATTTATGTAGTTGAATTAAATCATCATTAAAGTGTATTTTACGATTTGTTGAATTTATATTTTATATTTTGATAGCGTGTTTTGTTAGAATATAAAGCATAGGTTTTGTTGCCTAGTAACTACGAACTAAAGCGTCACTCATTATTATAATAGTAGATAAATTAAATTTAGTTACTGCGTTTGTAGTTTTTTTTTCGATATCTACAATGACAGAAAGCAGTAAGTAGTTGTTGAACTGTAATAAAACTATATGCAGAAGTGTTGCTTTTTTTAGGTTGCATTTTAACTCGCTCTACAACTTCAGCAATAAAAGAAAGCAGTTAATACATACAGCTATGTAAGAAAGCAGTATCATTACCTGTTCATATTTATTAGAAAACAAAGGTTTAAGCAGCTTCTGCATCACACAACAAAAAACAGTAACTTCCATTCACTGTTTTATATATATATATATATATATATATATATATATATATATATCAGAGTTGAAGTTTAAAACAGAACTATTCAACTTTCATCCGAATACGTTTTATCACTCAAGACTAAAATATTAAGTCTGTAGTTAACATCTGAAAATGTGGCTTCTATGACTATTTAACCATGCCCCAAATGGGAGTCAATGACCAATCACATTTCAATGATTTTTTATTTACAACCAATCACAGTCGTGTTTTGCCTAAAATTTACCAACTAAAGTTTATCATAATAAAGAAAGCACCTCCTTTTTAACATTCTGAATAGGTCATAGCATTATTTTGCAGTGACTGCCTCCCTAAGAAATACGGCTACCAGATTGTATATATAGTGCATTAATGTCAACACGTAGCGCATACGAGAGATAATATAAAAACATTTGTAACAATTGATTATACCACAAAAAAAAAGAAACCACTGTTTGCACTTTCGTAAACGAATTATTTGCCAGGAAATGACGCAGAAAAATATAATTGACATATTTACATCATAAGACATCAGAAATTAATTAATACCTATAACGTTGGTTATAAATTTCTCCACTATGGTGCATTCTTACAACATTGCGATCTTTTGGCAATAAATAATATTATGATCTGGTTGCAGTGATCGAACAAAAGAATCAAATGAAGCGTACCAATCGTTTCTCATTTGTTTTCAAACATCGCCGTTTACATTAGATATATACATATTTTAAAATAACTACAGTTAAATAATGATTTTTGAGTATACAGCTTAATTTTATTCGTTAAATAGTCCTAACAAATGCCACTCTTGATTTCCAAATTCTCTAGATAAATTCACTCCTCACTTTGTGAGTCGTGAATTTATCGATAATTTGGAAATCACTCGTGGTATTACTTATGAAATTTCATGTTTTGTTAGTGTCAGCTAATATTAGACCACATCGGCATTGTCCTTTGTTTAACCTATATTTTAATATTTTGAAATTGTAATAAACATGGCATTTTTGTATTATTTTATTATTCGCTAGTTGAGTTGAAGAGAATCCTTATGACCTTAACTCTGCTAGCTTAAATAAAGCTTTGTTGTTATTATTATTATTATTATTATTATTATTATTATTATTATTATTATACAACAGATGAGCTAAAATGTAATTCAGGAAGAATACGTAATGATAAAAAATCTTAAATATTTAGGATCTATTTTAGATAAAAATGAGAATTCGGAAGAAGAATCATTTGTATGTTGAGCTCAGGGCTTTGGAATAGAAATATAATATACATAATGAAGAAAAGTATATTTCAAGTTTTGTTACAAAGCATTTTATTATATAAAAGATCCCATTACAGGCCTCAGGAGGCCCTTGGGGTAGTAGGAGGTTAAGGCTCCCGCTTTTTCTGGACAATCAGCACTTGATGTCAGCTGGGTTGTCAGCACTGCGTAACGGCCGCCTTTACCCCAGAACAAGTGTCTGGTACTCATTTTCGTTAGAGGCTGAGTCGAACCCAGGGCCATATTGCCGCCAGAAGGTTTGGGTCAGTTAAAAATCCAGACCCCACCGGGGCTCGAACCCTCGACCTTCCGGCTTGTAGCGCAGTGCCTTACGGCGTGGGTCCGAAACCTGGACAGTAAGTAGAAAACAAGCCAAGCTGCTAGCAGTAGAAATTAATTTTTGGAGGCAATCAACAAGAATTTCATGAAGGGATCAAGTCAGAAACAGCACAATAAGAAAACATATGCAAGTTGAAAAAAAAATATAGAAAAAATAGAAGAAAAACGTTCCATATGGTATGGACATCTCATAAGAATGGAGGAAGATGGAATATTAAAGAAGATCCTTGATAGGAAAGCTAATGGAAGAAGTGGAAGAGACAGACCTAGAGAACGTTGAATAGATGGAGTGAGAATAAGTATGGAAGCTAAAGATTTGAGGGAAGAATATGCTTTAGACAGGAACCTCTGGCGACAAATAACTTTGAGTTGAAGTAGAAATACTGTATAATGGAATATTCCTAAAATTATTATTATTATTATTATTATTATTATTATTATTATTATTATTTATTATATATTAACAAGGGTCCACCGCTGATGTTCGATATTTTTTTTTTGCGATTTTTCCTTACCTATAAGACAAATGTCAGGAAATTTTAAGGCCCAATCGGTCCCCGAATATCATATGACCATCATAATTATCATAATTCATATTCGCCTTAGATTAAGTTTAGGATTAAGGACTCTCCTGGCGCACCACTATCATCATCAGCGATCATATCACCGGGGTATCGTAACTCCGCCTTCCAGGCGCAACAACCCCAGAAGTGAGTTACAATTACGCCAATGCCAGGAGAGAACATCAGAAATGTCGAGAAATGACAACCTGGGTCTTTGAATAAAAAATAAAAAAATATCTTAACAAGGTAGATGTCGTAAGACGATGATGATTAAAGTTTGAAAACATCTGGTACTTTTAGTAAGGAATGGGATGTACTCAGGGACTTCTCAGATTTTTTTTTGTATTGTATTGTAAGCCCATGTTTTCCCTTTACAGAGATTTAGGCGCTTTTCCCCTACAGGGAAGAAATTGAACCATACTAATTTAGTTACACTTGTTTTCATATAGATGTAATTTTGAGTGGTCCGTGGTCATCATTCCGCCTCATACTGACATCTAGGAAACCAAGATAGTACTAGGACGGGAAAATTCGGTAAATTTTGCTTAGAGGTCTTTTCATTCAGGCTTAAGGATATTTTACGAGCCTGAAAATCTTCAGATACGGGACCCACGGATTAAAGTCCCTCCCAGAGGACTTGCTCCTTGGATTTTTCTGTCCTAAAAAATCCATCGACCCCGGCCGGGTATGAACCCGCGACCCTTGGGACCAGAGGCAAGGAGCATAACCACTAGTCCACCGTGGCCGATATGTTTTTTTTAACTTTCATATAATTCCATATGATAGAGTGCCGGTATCTTAAAAAAAAAACATTGCCATATAGGAGAGGATGATGTAACGAACTGGAGAATGTAAATGCAACAACTATTTACGCCCCCGGGATCGTCATTTGTATAAAAATCTTTAAGATCGCCGACCATCATCCAAATGTTGCTGCAATTAAAATACCAATTTGAAGTCTGTCCCTGAAAGTTGAATTAAGCTTACACAATGTGTTAATTACAGTGATTAATGGAGTTCAATCAAAGTACTGTCTTTTCTTAAGTCCGGATAATAAAACTCATTCAGTTTGTGTCGCTTTCATTAAAGTAAAAAAAAAAATCCCTGAGGGGACCACCAGCCGACCTTGACCAAAACACTGGCTGATTTCACGATAGTAAACAACTAGGTCACTTTTTAAGCAACCTCCTGTCTCCTCTTTGAAAAGGAAAGTTTAGAGAGAGATGTCAGCGTGTACGTACGCACATCGTGAAGGAATGTCCCATTGAACCGGTATGTTGCAATACATGTGTACAATTCCAGGAATTGCGGTTTATTCATTAAGATTTTGTGTCATTAACACGACAACGTGAATGCTTGGTATATTTTTAATGTGGCATTGCATGTTAATGCCACGAGTCCCATGGGGGAAGAAATTTTCTCATAAGATTCGACCCAGTATGGGACAAGTTCCCATCTACGGGGTGAATCATAAATATGGCTATACGTTTGATCGCGTTGTGTGATGAAAATATTACCATTACAGGAAATATGAAATTACCGTTGGAAAGGCAATTATTCAAATTACAAAAAAATAATAAAACAATACAGTGTAGAACTTACATCATTAGTCAAAATGGCGTTGAATATACAACAGCAAATTACAATTGCTGCATGGGCAATAATGTATGCTAATGATCGTGAGACCGCAAGATGGGCAAGACGTGAATTTAACGTAGCATTGCAGCCGTCGACTGTGGGGAAGTGGAGAAAACGACTGCTGGAAACGGGAGGGATGCAGAAAATCAAACCTGGAAGGCCTCGCATTAGCACGGATGCAGAAACAACGAAGAGAATTGTGGAGGAGTTCGACGCTAGCCCACAAAAATCAACCCGCCAAGCTGCACGCGAGCAGTGATTTCTTTTGTTTGTTCTTTTGTTGTAATTTGAAAGATTCCCTTTACAATGATAACATCATATTTTCTTTAATAATAATATTTTCGCCACAAAATTGCGATCAAACGTATAGCCACATTTTTGAATGACTCTGTAGAATCCTGATGAATTTTGGTAACTGCATTATATCTACCTATAGTGTTTTGCTCAAGGACAGTCTTTCACTGAAATCATAGCATTTTAATTGCAGATTTTCTAGGGATTATAGGTGTGGAAGCTTCCCGTTGCTTTCCACACCGGCGAATATGATAAATGATGGCAATGAGGATGATGGCCAGATGATGTTCGGGGACTGTTTGGGCCTTAAAGGTTCCTGACATTTGTCTTAAAGGTGAGGAAAACCCCGAAAAAACCACACCCAGGAAGCTTGTCCCGAAGGGATCGAACCAGGGTCCGCTGCATGACGAGGCAGCACGCTACCTCGAGACCACAGCGGTGACTCCAAATTGAAATATCAACTACTCGTATAATGGCTGAGTCGAGATACTAAACACAAGTCATGCCGATACTAGCATGATAGTGTTCCCTTTGTGATTGACTAACTCAATGGTCGCGCGGACATAGGTTCTCCACACATCCCTATCCTGAGCTAATATTTTCCATACATCCCCTGTATAATCTACCATCCTTAAATCATGGTTAATGTTATTCTTCCTCCTCATTCTTGGTCTACCAATTGGGGCGTTTACACTCTGGTTTTCCTACAAGAAGCTTCCATGCTCCTCTTCCATTCCCTAATCGTGCGGAATGTCCTGTCATAGCAGTCTGCGAGATTTAACTGTTCTTATTACATCTGGTTTCCTATAAAGATCATGTAGTTCACTGATTTGTAGTCTGCTCCATCCGACTGTCTGTTCATCTCTCTTTGGTCCAAAAAGCTTCATGTTAACTTTATTCTCAAACGCTCATAATATTTTCTCCTCCCTTAAAGTAATACAGTGTGATCAGTATTGCATTGGACAACAGACATTCCTGCATATGTAAGCCTTCGTCATCGCACAGCACTGTATATAATATAACTGGGAGTATAACAGTTATATATTTTTTCAGTTTGACGTCATTTTTTTTTGGAAAGTATTTGGGACTACAAGAGTCCATAAAATGCATAATATTAGGCCTATGCATTTCCAGAATTGAGCCTATATTTAATTTATTTGTGTATTTCATTCCTATTTGTAATTATTATTGTTTTTAGGTATCTGAATTCAACCTTACTTTTACTTACTTTTGAGGACCTCTCCACTTTTCAGCGGTTATCGTGTATTCCTATTCGCCATTCTTGCCGATCACGCCATTCATCCTCCTCCAGACCTCGGTCGTTCATCAATCTATGAATCTCTCCTCTCCAAGTTGTTCTTGGCCTGCCCCGTTTCCTTCTACCAGAAGGTGACCATTCCAAAAGAGTTGAATTCAACCACTTCTTCAAAATTTCCCTCATTTGTCATTAAACGTTCATTTCCATTATATAATGTAGGCCTATTTCTATGTGTAAACATGTATTTAATTTTATTTATGTGTACTTATAGTCCCAATTTCTTAATGTTACCCAATTGAGTGTGCATGTTGGTCCTTATTATCTCCTAATAATGCTACATCATCAGCATAAACTAACATATTATTAATACAGTAAAACTTGTTTAATCCGGAACGTGAATTATGCGGAAATCTGTCCAATGAGAACAAATTCATTGGTCCCGGCGAAATAATAGTAATTTTACGTGTATTTATTTAGCATAAAACGGAATCTGTCCAACACGGAAGGATATTTCTACACAATTCATTAAACATTGTATAAAGCAGAAAGACAGAGAGAGAAATAAATTAGTTTCCACTTCATTGAATTCCTGTTGGGCCAAAAAACAATAAGGAATGATTCCTGCCGCAGGGTGAATTCTACTTGTACCTGAAATTTTCTTTCGGCCTCACTTGCACATCCATTATGCGAAATACAGATACTGTACCCGTCTTACAAATAACCATTGCACTTAAAATCTTAAATTAGTTTAAGTTCTGAGACCGATCTTTCACAGGTAGCATTCTGAATTTACGGAGTTAAGAAGGCTAAAACGTATATATCATTGTCATTAAATGAAAAAGTGAAAGGAAAGAAAAAAAAAACTCTCAGTGCGCGAAATAATGACTAAATCTAAATATGGAAAAACTCAAGTTTATGAGACTTTAAAACACAGAGAAAAAAATGAATGAATGGATGCTAGGAAATGGTCAAATGAAGAGAGAGAGAGAGAGAGGAGAGAGAGAGAGAGAGAGAGAGAGAGAGAGAGAGAGAGAGAGAGAGAGAGAGAGAGAGAGAGAAATAAATCAACGACGAAATAATGTGGGAGTGTTTTTACAAGTGCACGATCAAAAATCTCCAAATTTCCGGACCGACGCTCCAAAGTCAAGCTCTAGCTGTTGATAAATCTCTAGGCATTACAATTTCAAGGCATCTTCAGGTTGACTGGCCAGTTTTGAAAGACAACACAATGTAGTGTGGAATGAAATTTGCGGGGAATCAAAGGATGTGGACAAAAGTGTACTTAGTGAGAGGAAACCGAAACTACATACTTTAATTCCAGGATACGCCTAAGAGATATTTTTAACGCTGACTAAAGGGGTCGGTTTTTTCGCACGTTACCATCGAAGTCGCTCGTACATACTACACTACACTTTCCAACGGCAGCGGAACTATAATTATTCCAAGGTACGTACAAACACATATTCGGTATTCTATAATCTAAGATTATTAATAAGTTTTAGTTTATTTTTATAATGCGGAATTTTGTTTAATGCGGAAAAAATTGGTCCCATGCGATTTCGCTATGAGCAAGTTTTACTGTACCATTGAGTTGTAGGTCTTCTTCATCCTCTAAAGATTTGATGGCATGCTCTAGTACAAAATATATTAGTAGAGTGATAGTGCGTCTTCTTGCTTTCACTCAATATGAATTTCAAAAGTATCCGAAAATTCTTGGCGCACACGCACCCTACTCTTTGTGACATTTAGACACATTCGAATAAGTCTAACTTTTTAGGAATTCCGAACTCCAGCAGGATAGCCTACTATATAACTTCTCCCTCTTCACTGAATCATATGCATTTATTGAAGTCTACGTACAGTTATTACACAGTACTATTATATTCCCATTTCTTTTCTACAATCTGTCTTATACTATAGTGGAGGAGGACTAATTGGCATGATTTCCGCTATCCTTGTCTAGAGAACTGTTCTTCCACCCTTCGCAAAACACAATGGGCTACCCTTGTAAAATTACTTAGGAATGCTAGAAAAACTTCCACCCCCCACTTCCGACCAGTCACTTTTGTGTCAGGTAATTTTTGTCAGTGGCGACTGGTTCAGAGTGCTCTGTTAAAAGTGACTGCAGAAAATTGGAGAAAAGCGTGTGACCACACTGAAAAGATTGAAGAGTCATATTGGCAGGCAGGCGGTTTAATGGACGAAATTAGTGATCGGTTTGAAATAAATTTAGGCGATACCGACGACGATGAAAATGAAAATGAAGACATAGAAACTTGCCAGGAAGAATCTTTAGAAGAAGGGAATGCCACCACTGATCTATGTTCACTACAGAGAGTGTCTGCCCTACCGCTGTCACCGGGAAGAGATGTGTATGAGTGAGAAAGAAGATGGTGAGTACTCTCTTTCTCTTTCTAAAATATTCTAGACAAGTTAGCCCTCATGGACTATAAAAATCTGATCTGTTGTAGACCTGTTTCTTCTATAAATCCACATTTATAATCTCCTATTATGTTATCAATATCGGGAATAAGTCTGCATTTATTTTTAATTAATTTTAAATTGCAATAACTATTTTAAAATTAATATAAAATTATAGAATATTCACCTGAAAGGTCCGTCTCCTCAACTTAATTATCATTTAACTGTAGCGCTTTCGGGACTTGTCCCATCATCGGCAGGATTCAAAACTGGTGTCCCGAAAGCGCTACAGTTAAATGATAATTAAGTTGAGGAGACGGACCTTTCAGGTGAATATTCTATAATTTTATATTAATTTTGAATAAACCTCAACGGAACACATCATGAATCTTATAAAAGTTGAATAACTATTTTAATAATAAATCCACTTAGCTAGCTCGGTGGTCGCATGCCTGCTTCCTGACTAGTGGGCCTTGTTCCGTACCCAGCGGCTTTGGAATAAGCTCTTCATACATCCCTATTCTTAGCTAATGTCTTGCAATAATTGCCTATGTACTCGTAATTCACCTCCAGTTTTTAATGTTATTTTCACAGCTCGTTCTTGGTATAACTTCTAGGCGTTTTCCATCCGAATTTCCTACCAAAAGGTTCCATATATTTTTTTTATTCGCCATTCGTGCCACACTCTCTAAATCAATACTATTTACGTTTCGTGTTTTCCATCCTATTGTTTTTAAGTAGAGATTCAACAGTAAAGGAAAGAGGCCTCATCCTTGTCGTGGGTCTTTATTGACATTAAGAAGAATGTTGGGACTTTCAATGGAGAATATATTTGTTTCATTATATAATGATTTAAATGTTTTTACAGTTATATGCAAAGCTGAATAACCTGCTGTAGGGGTAATGTGACGTCTTATTGACATTAAGAAAAATGTTGGAGACTATATTAGTTTCATTACATAATGATTTACACTTCGCCCACTGTTAACTTGCGGTTGGGGACCGTTACTTATTTGTCATCTTATTAGCCTCTCACGCTACATTCCATCCCCTAGTATAGACCGGAAAGAAAATGCTGCCTCTGTTCTATCACTGATATCAGTGTGCGAGGCATAATTAATTATAAAATTATAAAAAAGTATTTTAATAATGTGTAAACTTCTATCTTACTATAATATGGGCCTGGTTCTGAAGTAGATATCTTATTGACAGCGCGCTTACTGATGTGTTTGGTCAGAGATTTAAGATTTTAAAATTCATTGACTGTGAGAAGATATTCAATAGAATAGACCGAGCAAAGCTTTAAGACATTGCGGAAAATGTATGAGGTACGAAGGAATCTCATACTTTTATATGCTGAGCTGAACAACCCGCTGATAGGGGAGGGATCGAACGTAAACAAATCAAGTGGAGAGCTAGTACAACTGCAGGGAAGAAATCGTATACATTAATCCGGAAATGTTGACCTTTAAGCCGCCAACACCATTCTTACTGTTTTATTCTTTATGTTCGGTATGTTTTGAAAATGTGTAGTACTTCTGTCTGAACACGCTCACTCCGACTCCTGACGTCACTCTAGCAATATTAATCCTACAGCAGATTGTTCACATCAGCATATACCCTCTAATTCAACCCAGGAAGTTACTACAGACCTTATGGGCTACGCAAGTGTCACCCTACGTACAGGGGTAGATGCTGCCAAACTCATACTAACGGTATTTGTTTGTTTAGGGAGGGATGGAGGGCCAAGGTTAGCAGTACGTTTTCCAAATCTATGTACTATGCATTTAAAAAACATAGTTTTTCTTTTACGGCATGCAAACTAGTTTTATAGTAAATCTGAGAGTCGACACTTTCACACAGGTTTTTTTTTTTTTTTCTAATGGCGGACAGCTGCTAACAGCCTTCAACAGCGCTCCTGGCTTTTTCGATTTTTCGCAGGTGTAAACAACAGTTGGGTCAGTGAAACATATCTATAAGTTTATTTTAAGTGTTAGTTAATAGTTTAGTGAAATTTATTTCGTGTTTTCAATAGTATATGATAATGGGTGGAAGAAGTAATAAATCTACTTGCTCAATTGAAGATACGGTAAAACGCGTCTTGTCCGACTCGCTCCAAGACAAGCAGTTGCTGCAGGTGTTGGCAACAATGATTAAGAACGAAGTTGTGGCGGAACTTCAAAAAACTATAGAAAACAACACTATAGTGATTGAAAACCTTAAAAAAACAATCGAAGATAAAGATAGTGTGATAAGAAATTTGCAGACAAAAGTGGATGACTTAGAACAATATCAGAGACGACAGTGTTTACGTGTTTTCGGAGTTGAAGAAGTGGCCGGGGAGGACACTGACATTAAGTCAATAGAAATAGCCCAGAAAATCGGTGTGGATCTCAATATTACTGACATTGACAGGAGCCATCGTGTTGGTGTACGAAGAGAAGATAGGCCGCGCCCTATTATTATAAAATTTACTAGTTACCGCAAAAGAAGAGAGATGTTCGTAAATAAGAAACAACTCAAGGGATCGGGTATAACAATCCGAGAAGACTTAACAAGAATGCGCCACCAACTATTGAAAGACACTATCGATAAGTTCGGTGTACGCAATGTCTGGACATTGGACGGTGTTATATTCGCTAAAGTTGGTGAATCAAAAAAGCGTATCACCAGTGCTAGTGACCTGTGTTAATTTAAGCCTTTAGCGTATTATAGGGTATGTTTTTTTTATAACATATAATTTAAAAAACTATTTGATTATTCTATATCTTATTTTTAATATATATCAACTTTTTTTCAATAATTCTTAAATTAATAATTAAGCTATAGCAATTTCTCTAGGCTAATTAGGTTAACATTTACTTTATTTTCTTAGAATAGTCCAATTGATTTTATTATTACTAATATTTATTTTTCTCTGCTCCTAATAGTGTGTTGATTCAGTTAAAGTTTTCATTATTTGTAAAAGTTGGTACAATTGATCTTCCAAGTTTTAGTCAAATATTTGAAGTCCCTGACGTGCTTTCAACACAACCATCCCCCAGGCAAATTCCTACCCTTTCTTCAAATGACAATGCCAATGAATCCTCACATTCTTCTCACCCCACCACTGCCTACCTGCTAAAAGAATGTTTTTCTCCTCGTTCAACTACTCTTAAAATCGCCCATATTAATGCTCAAAGCATTCTGCCTCACATTCATGAAATTCGACATTTATTTTCCGAGATTTCTCTGCATGCGATCTTAATATCTGAGTCCTGGCTTAAACCTTCCCTTCACTCCTCACTTGTTGATATTGACGGGTATACCCTCTGTCGCAATGATAGACTAGGGAAAAGAGGTGGGGGGAGTTGCGATGTATATCAAATCGAACTTAGAGCCCAAAGTCATTCTTCACTCCTCCCCTGATTACAATGCACGACCAGAATTCCTCTTCATTGAAATTTCAGCTAGTTTACAGAGATGTCTCCTGTGTGTGGTGTACAAACCTCCGAAAGTAGAGTATCTTAGTGGCATAGAAACACCTTTATTAAGTTTACTGCCGCATTATCAGCATGTTATAGTAATGGGCGACTTTAACTCTAACTTACTTTCTTCCTCATCTTCATCATCAGAACTACTGGCACTATTTCACGCATGCAATATGCATGTCTTGCCTTTACAACCAACTCATCACACATCGACGACTGATACATTATTAGACATCATAGCCACGACAAATTCACAGAAAATTATAAACTACCGACAAATATCTGCCCCCGGCATATCAGCCCACGACGTCATATATATCGAATACTCTCTCCAGTGTCCTAGGACTCGTCCTAAATTATTAACGTATCGAAATTTAAAAATTATTAACCAGCAAGCTCTAATTGCAGACGCTATCGACATGCCGTGGCATGATATTTGGATGCTACGCACAATTGACGAAAAATTGCTTAAATTTAACAATATGATATTAGAACTTTACGACAAGCATGCCCCCTTGAAGACTAGACGAATTACTAAATCCCCAGCTCCCTGGATGTCCCACGAAATTCGACTACTGATGGCTGAGAGGGATGCTGCTTTTCGAAAATATAGACGGGTCAAAAGTGACGCTAACTTAAGACAATATAAGACATTAGAAACAAAACGAATCAAAACATTAGGAACGCTAAGTTGCGGTATGCTCATAGTCTCATTGATCCAAACACAAATGCAAGTGATATGTGGAAACGTATTAGATCAATGGGTCTACGGCAGCCGACAACCAAAGGAGAGAGCATTAACATATCACTGGACGATCTAAACCAACATTTCACATCATATGCCACACTTAACATAAACACTACGACCAAACAACAAACTATAGATGAGCTCCTATCCACACCTACTCCTTCCCGAGAAAAAATCTTCTTTTCCTATATAATGCCAATCGACGTTAAACTATCCCTGGACCGCATTAGAACTAAAACACAAGGTATAGACAATATAAGTATCGACTTTTTAAAGAAAATACTCCATGTCATACTCCCAACTGTAACCCATATATTTAATGCCTCAATTATGACCTCAACTTATCCCGAACTCTGGAAAAAAGCTATAGTCAGACCAATCCCTAAAATTAAATTACCTGTAACACCAAACGACTTTAGACCAATCAGCATCCTCCCAGTCCTATCTAAGGCCTTGGAGCGCATTGTTCATGGACAATTAACTGATTACCTTAACACTCATAACATACTCGACCCATACCAATCAGGTTTTAGGACAGGCCATAGTACGGCAACCGCACTTCTTAAAGTTACCGAAGATGCGCGTGAAGCAATGGACAGTGGCCACATGACAATATTTACACTCTTGGACTTCAGCAAAGCTTTCGACACAGTTGACACTGACATATTAATAGCAAAATTACGCGCTCTGAATCTTTCGGACAGTGCTGTTAACTGGCTTGGATCCTATCTTCATGGTCGCCAGCAATGTGTATCCAATGCAGAACTTTCCTCATCCTGGCTATCACTGAAGGGTGGCGTCCAACAAGGTTCAGTGTTAGGACCACGTCTGTTCTCTATCTATATTAACGATATATCCACTAGACTTACCTATTGTCGATATCACCTATACGCTGACGATTTGCAAATTTACATTCACTCCCATCCTGACGATGTACATGACACACTAGACAAATTAAATAGTGACCTAGACTCAATTTCCCAATGGTCGAAGAAACATGGACTTAATCTAAATACTGACAAGACACAGTGCATAATTATAGGACATCGGCGAATCCAAAGCATTATAAATTACGGAAATATCCCTACCATTCTCCTAAATGACAAAAATATCCCC
The DNA here is from genome assembly GCA_030220185.1 of Diploptera punctata. Taxonomy (NCBI): domain Eukaryota; kingdom Metazoa; phylum Arthropoda; class Insecta; order Blattodea; family Blaberidae; genus Diploptera; species Diploptera punctata. Next base: position 720,548 of record JASPKZ010003860.1, on the reverse strand, counting down.
TACACGTTCAGTAATAAAAAATCTGGGTATCTATATGGACCAACACCTAGACTGGAAAATCCAGGTGAATAATACCTGCAAGAAAGTGTTCTCAATTCTTCACTCCCTAAATAGTTTTAAAAACTTCCTTCCTACAAAATTAAAACAAATACTTGTACAGACTCTTATAATGCCACACTTCGACTACTGCGACATATTACTGACTAATCTGACAACTGATCTATCTGACAGACTACAGCGTGCTCATAATGCGTGTATTCGATTTATATTCAATCTCCGTCGTTATGATCACGTGTCTCCTTCTTTCAGGCCTTATCATGGCTACGCCTAAATGACAGAAGAACTTTACATTCACATACCTTACTATTCCAAATTCTGCACACATATTTACCAACTTATTTAACAACACGTTTTCAACATCTATCGGCTCATCACAATTTAGGAACAAGATCACAAGACTCTTCTTTACTTTTGATACCACAACACAGGACCTGTCTGTACTCTGAATCTTACACAATATCTATGGCTAGAGCATGGAACTCACTTCCCAGTCATGTCAGGGACTGTCAATCGCTATCATTATTTAAATCCAAATTAACTGATATCTTAAGTTCGACACAATGAAAACATTAACTACATAACAACTATATAGAGCATTCTATTAATAATCATGTAGGAAGCTACTTACTTTATTTTATATCATTTTAATTTTATTATATTCTATGTTTTTGTTAGCATTAGCTAGTATTAGATCCATCATCATTGTATTTTGTTTAGTCTGTATTTTAATATCTTAAAATTGTAATATGTACGTAATTTTTGTATAATTTTACTATTCGCTGGTTGAGTGGAAGAGAAGGCCTTATGGCCTTAACTCTGCCAGCTAAAATAAATTATTATTATTATTATTATTATTATTATTATTATTACAGGTACGCACGAGCTCAGTGACAAGTTGTAATCGTTTTTTTTCTATAAGAGGAGGTGGCTTAGATGGCTACAACTTACAACTCTGTACCTGCTGAGTTGCATACTTCAGTTTTATTTAAGGATTTCTCTCAAGAAAATACTGTTAAAATGGCAACCCAGTTCCCTATTCCAAACACAGAGTAACTTCCTGGGTTGAATCTGACTGTAATAGTAAATGCAATTTTAGCTCGCGCACTCTAAACTGGCGTGTACGTGACGTCATTTTTGTACTTTGGGAAACAACAGGTGAATTTGTACTACTAACTGACTTAATAATATCGACTCATATGTTATTACTGAAGAGGCATTTCAAATGTGAATGTGTACTTAGAAGTCATTCTAAGTTATACTAAACTTATAAGGTTATAACTGACTGCAAAATTATCGCGTGTAAGCACACGACAGGATCTCATCATTGATAGAACTGAACCGAAAGTGCGTTTTTCGGCTCATTACTGCAGCGTCGTTATCCTCCCTAGACTGTGTCATGAACTATGCCAATATTCCTTTCTCTTTGCATCTACCCCCACTCTCCCTCTTTACCTCTCCTGGTGCGCTGTGCCTACGGCGCATCTCCCCTCTACCTCGGAACCTTCATATACGTGGTGCACAGGCAGAACGTTATCATTCAATCATTCATTCATTCATTCATTCATTCATTCGTCGATCCATTCCGAGATGGGATTGGAACTCTAAAATGGACAAGGTCGTCTGAAGCCGAGAAGCGGCGCAGTTTTAGTTGGCCCTGTAGACCAGGGAAGAAGCCACCCTGGCTTGGACGCTAGCATGAGTGTAGTATGAGGTATGGTGTGGTCTTTGTCTTGTAAAAGTATTATCATTTATTTATTTAGATTATGTTCTTGAATGATCAAATGTTTATCTTGATTTTGTTTTTACTTCAGACTACTTGTTTGCATTAAATATCATTTTTTTATATAATTAATGTTCAGTCTGATTTATGTGCACGTAGCTGTTTGGTATAATCCTATACGGAAACTCACTCACTTAGGAGATCATTTCCAGCTCCCTTTATTTTGCTGTCTAGCTTTCCTGATTGATAATCATAGTGAAAACCATCATTTTCAGTCACTCTGTGGGTTTGAGAATCATTATTGATTTATGTTAATACGCCTTGGAAAGAAAGATGAATCAATCCTTGCCTTCTATGGGCCCGAGGCAAGTAATTTTGTAATTAATAACCTTGGAGGTAATCAGATCTACGCTAATAGAAGCAAGGGAAACAAAAGACGATCCTTAAGCGGCACAGAACAACAGAGACAGCGTTTTCTTTCTGGTCTGTACTAGGGGATGGAATGTATTATTCGACATCGTTAACTTTCAATGCGGAAAAAACTGGGAACTAGTAGAATATGGTATGGGTGACAAGGGGTTGAAGGTAGTAGATCCTTGTCTCAGGTTGCAATGACAGTGTTTATTATCCGTCAGTCGTGTATAGGTGACAATGTTTAGTGAGAAAGTTAGACCCTATATTCGCAGTACATAAACATTTAAGTCTGCAGACAGTAGTTGGAAGTCAGTGCTGATTTAATTTCTCTGTACGTCACATTATCCAGAAACCCGTTGGCATACAACCTCCGATGATCTTTCTTAATTTCATTTCCTGTTTCAAGCAGGTCTACCACTATATTTTTGCCACTGATTATACCACTTGCCCAGTCATTCGCTTGTAGCAACGGAGGAAGGAGACACTTTTCCCCTCTTCAACACTAGCGCCATTACTTCCCCTCACCGGCTAAAAAGTTAATGCGGTCGAGTACTAGCGTGAGAGGTATCCCTTAGGTTATAAGACGACAAATAAGAAACGGTCCCCAACCTCAAGTTCATAATGGGCGAAGTGTAAATTATTATGCAATGAAACTAATATAGTCTCCAACATTTTTCTTAATGTCAATAAGACGTCACATTACCCCTACAGCAGTTTATTCAGCTTTGCATATAACTGTAAAAACATTTAAATCATTATATAATGAAACAAACATATTCTCCATTGAAAGTTCCAACATTCTTCTTAATGTCAATAAAGACCCACGACAAGGATGAGGCCTCTTTCCTTTACTGTTGAATCTCTACATAAAAACAATAGGATGGAAAACAAGAAACGTAAATAGTATTGATTTAGAGGGTGATCACATTAACAATATATTATTTGCAGGGTACCAGATTCTAATACCAGAGATCGAAAATAAACTGTAATAAAAGTTACAAAACCAAATTCAATTCTTAAAAAAATATAACATGAAAATAGGGATAACCAAAGTAATGGGCATGACAGGGAAACCCCTTCGAAGAGCAAATATGGTAATCCATCCATCCATAGTAATTCTGCCTGAGGGCAGGTCTTTCACTGCAATCATAGCATTTTCATGCTATGCTTTGCAGCTTTACTAGGGAATTATAGGTGTGGTAGCTTCCCGTTGCTTTCCACACCGGTGAAGGATGATGATGATAAGGATGATGATGGCCGGATGATTTTCGGGGACCGTTGGGCCCTAAGCTTCCTGACATTTGTCTTACAGGTGAGGAAAAATCCCGAAAAAACCCTCACCCAGGAGCCTGTCCCGACCGGGAATCGAACCCGGGCCCGCTGCGTGACAAGGCAGCACGCTACCTCGAGACCACAGCGGTGGACAATATGGTAATATATGACCAAATTATAGAACAAAGAAACCGTTTTAAATATATATGTTTTGATACATCTATTTATAAAAGGAACATGGATTTAAAAAAATGAGTAAAATGCCTTGAATGACTGCATAAGAAGGTATCTGACGAAAAAAAAAATAAAAAAGAAAGAAAGAAAAGTTGAATTAAAATTGTATAGCATTGTTTCCAAACCAACTTTGTTATAAGGCAGGGAAACCTTGATATTAAAAAAAAAGAGAGACAAAATCTGAATACAAACAGAAGGAATGGAGTTTCTTAGGTCTTTACTGAGATAAAAAAATGAGAGATAAAAAAATTAAGACATCCCAGCCAATTAAAAGTAAAAGAACTGACATTAGAGATAAAATAACAGCAAGAAATATGACATGAATTCTTAAAAAGAATGCTCTCTGGTCGTCTACCTTGGCAAGCTTTTTTTACATAACCTAATTGGAAGATTCCTCAAGAATGGGGCAAAAGAAAGAGAGTTTAAAAAATCTATCCATTTGTAACAACTGGTGAAGAATTGAATTATTATCTAACCAAGTAAAATTTTTGCCAGTCATTATAAATCGAATCAAGGAAAAAACAGGAAAGAAACTGAATAAAAAAAGTTTTTAGACCACAAAGATCTTCTGTGTACCTTATAAATACAACTCGAATTATAATGAAACAATCATTAGAATTTATTTGGTATTTGTTATTTGTTGATTTTGTCAAAGCATTTGATTCTATAAATAGAGAAGCCATTTGGAGTAAGTTAAATGCATGTGGAATGCCTATCAAAATTATAAACAAAATAAAATATATGTATAATAATTACACTTGTTTGTTGAACATAAGAGTAAATTATCTCAATCTTTTACATTTAAGAGTGGAGTGAAGCAAAGCTGCATATTATCGTCAATCTTGTTTATTTTAGTATTGTATGATATGATTGAAAGAACTTATCATAGAAGGAGAGGCATTCAATGGGGATTCACGAAAAGACAAGAAGAATATGCAGATTATGTATATTATTGATATATAGATTTTCAGAGTTGAAGATAAATTAAAAGAGCTGGATGCATGTGTAAGAGCTGTAGATTCCAATTAAATACATTCAAAACAAAATAAATAAGGATAAATAATCATATTAAAATACAATTTTTTTTCAACAAGAAGAAATTGAATAGGTAAATAATTTTATGTATTTGTACCATATCGAACGGAAGTAGACCGGAAGAAGATGTGTAAGCATGAATTCCGATTGAGGGTCTTTCCACTTTTCAGCGGTTGCCCTTTTACCAGCCGGCTGCTGGCCCTTCACATCCACATCTGTCAATCACAGAGGTAGATGATCAACAGCCAGTGTAGGGGTGACATGTAGTTAGCATGTTGAGTCCCCCAGCCGTTATAGCTGGTTCCTCAACCTGGAGCCGCTACTTATTGTAGCTACCCAATTGCCTCACGATGCTGGGTGGGCACCGGTCCCATACTGGCCGAAATACCATGAGAAAATTTCTTCCCCCATGGAGACTCGAACCAGCGCAAGTCCCGTAGCTCTGCGCCAAGGCTTCCTACCTTAACCGCTCGGCTACGGCGCGAGACGTAAGCATGAATTAAGAAAGCAAAATCTGCCTTCTCATAGTTAAACTTTTTGGAAATCTGAACCAATCTCACTTAAATTGAAAATCAATTTTTTAACACAAACATTAAATCAATACAGTTATATGGAACAGAAACCTGGAAAGTCTCTAAAACAATTTACAAGAAATTACAAATTTTCGTAAATAGATATCTGAGATTTATCGCAAGAACTTGGTGGCTAAAAATTATTTCTAACAATGAATTGTGGAAATTGACAAATCATTTTGAGATTTCCAAAGAAATTAAATTAAGGAAATGGAAAAGGATTGGACATGTTTTGAGAAAGAAAGATGACAATATGACAAAAACAACTATGTAATAATAATAATAATAATAATAATAATAATAATAATAATAATAATAATAAATAAATAATAATAATAATAATAATAATAATAATAATAATAATAATAAATAATAATAATAATAATAATATAATAATATAATAATAATATAATAATAATAATATAATAATAATAATAAAATAATAATAATATAATAATAATAATAATAATAATAATAATAATAATAATAATAATAATAATAATAATAATAATAGGAAGAAGCGCGCACAAATATGCATTACTTTATGTCTCTGCCGTATGCCAGCAACGATTTTGTTGTCTTAAAACAGGCATTGAAATATATCTTTCACACGGTCTATCACAGAGCTTACACACGTAGTCCACTGACGGATCATGAAAGTTTGGTAATCCCCAAGAAATACCCAGAAGAAGAGCAAGACCCAAAATTACCTAGCGGAACACTGTAAGAAGGAGAGAGCATTTGGGAAAGATTTGGAGTGAAGTCAAGATGCTGGATATTAATAGAATCTGTTCGCGAACTTTTGTGGGGACCATATGCTCCTTGGAGAGGTGATGGGAATGATTATTAAATTGGATGACGGGATATAGTCTCTCCACATACAAGATGGAATAAGGAAACTTTCTCTTCGAACTTATACTGTATATACACACTTGCATTAATTAGAATGGAAATGAATTGGTCTTGTGGCAATTAAACGCACGCAAATTGCGGTTCTGTATTATCGATAGAAAAGTAGCGTACAAGCTGGTTTTATTTGTAATGACATTCTCACACATAGAAGAATTGTCTACAACATGCTCTAGCCTTGCTGTACAAAGTATATCAACATAAAACATTGTCTAGTAGTATGCAAAAATGTCTCAAGCAATCTGTGCTATATTATGTGTTTATATGTTAGTTTATATACACAGGTGTCTCTAAAGTCACTATTCATTTCAACTAAGGAAGGTAATGGTTAAATAAATAATAGTTTTAAAAAACTAAAACAACACGCTTTATTAGGAAACCGAACTAAAAAATGAAAAATAATTTTAATTTCCAACACGCTTGGGATAAAATTAAAGTGGTCAACAAAAAAATCATCTCCAACACATCTAGAATAAAACTAAGTTATCTACAAAAAAACTAAATTTACTTTTACATGCTCTTTGGGGTGCTTTTTATGGTTTTTACGTTTTCTTCTTAGATACTTTACTTTTACCAATATCTGTTTATTATCAAATATATTAATTGATATAGAGCACCACACGCTTTTGATGGTAAAATTATTTTTTTGTAGATAATTCTAGTTTTATTCTAGATGTGTTGGAGATTATTTTTTTGTTGACCATTTTAATTTTATCCCAAGCGTGTTGGAAATTAAAATTATTTTTAATTTTTTAGTTCGGTTTTCTAATAAAGGGTGTTGATTTAGTTTTCTAAAACTATTATTTATCTTTTATTTTTTTTAGTTTGGTATTCTAAAAATGTAAATATCTTTACATTCGATACTATTGTAGTATGATCTAAAAGTAATACTCTTCTAAAAAAATCCTCCGGGCCGGATTTGAACCAAATACCTATGAATTACTGAAATGATATATCACTACAGTCCACCACTCTACCAACTGAGCTACCACAACGATAGACTATAAAGTCGATAAGTCCGCAACCTATTATACGGTCTTTATTTCTTTGATGTTCTCATGATCCTGGCCAGGATCTTCGAAAATATTTATGAAATTATTTTATTGTCATTGGTATTTTACAAGTATACAAAGTCTCAAGTCGATCCAATGTTTTAAGTGGTGAAAATCGTGTTGAAAGATTCCGTTACATAGATAGATACAGGCAAGCTAATATAAAGCGTGTAAAAAATTAATGTAATTCTGAAGTTATACACATATTCTACATTACCGCAATCTACGTGAAAACACATACTCCATCTTTCAGCTATGAAACGAAATGTAGACCTTAACATTTACACGTGCTGCTTCTGTGATACGATTCCGCAAGTCAAACAGACGTGATACGAACGTTTTCGTAGAGTGAAACGTTGAATTTTCCAGACTATATTGCGAGGAGCATCCAACTCCCTACTGAGGCGACGAATTGATGCGTTCGGACTATCACTGGCAATTTGAACTTGCTGCACTGTTACTGCTCATACGCGTGGCCCCATGATGATGACGCTTAAACTTGTTTACGAACAGACAATGTGCGCCTTTGCTGAGGCTGGTTTATGGAATTTATGGGTAAATTCAGCTCTAGCGTCTTCATATATAATTAATAACGCGCTTTCAATAAAATAGGCTACATAAATAATTTTTGTTAGAAATTGAAATAAAATAAGCAGAAACGGAAAAATGCCAAAAGAAAATATATCCATAGTTCACAACCTTTCTACAAAATCCTTACAACATGAAGTAGTACCGGTACTTGAAAAAACGCTGATGAGGACGACGGTCCGAAAGGCCTCCACAATTTAATATTATAGTTGAGGACGAATGAGTCACTCAGGTATGCTTGTACTATTTAAAATTAATATAAAATTATGGAATATTCACCTAAAAGGTCCATCTCCTCAACTTAATTAATTATTTAACTGTAGCGCTTTCGGGACTTGTCCCATCATCGGCAGGATTCAAAACTGGTGTTTCACTGAAGATCTGGTAGAGGGGGTTGCATGTATTGGGTTCGTTTTCGTTTATCAGGCTGTCGTCGTTGTGAGCTGCTTTGAGGAGACGGACCTTTCAGATGAATATTCCATAATTTTATATTAATTTTGAATAATACCTCAACGGAACACTCATGGATCTTATAAAAGTTGATTGTACTATTTAACTGGTTACCACACTCGCATCTGATGCATAGGCTCTCGTGTCCAAATCCAACAGGATTGGTGGATTTTAAGGGCGCTAAAACCCTAAGTAGACTAGTCTTACTTGAAAAAGTAAATAAAGCCGTGGGGACCTTCGGAATCTTAACCCCTACAGTCCAAGTCACTTTTCTCGGAATAACGATGTTAATAGAAATAGTGAATCAAAATTAACGAGTACACTGTAAAAAGATAAAGTGATCCCACTCCAGGCCATAGTAGAAGACTAAAGATCCCACTTTTTCTAGACAATCGGCACTTGATGTCAGCCGAATTGTCAGCCCTGCGTAACGGCAGCCTTTACCCCCAGAACAAGAGTCTGGTACTCATTTCAGTTAGAGGCTGAGTCGATCCCAGAGCCATGGTGCTACCAGAAGGTTTGGGTCAATTTAAAAATCCTGACCCCACCGGGACTCGAACCCTCGAAAGTGCACTGTACGATCAAAAACCCCTGAAGACTGGAGTCATCTTTGATGAGAGCGATGCCTAACAAAAGAACTGTCAACCTTTGCATGCCGAAAACTATCTTGAAATTTCTCCCAGAGAAACGTTGTGATGTACCAAGGCCGTGCCAAAAAAATGCTGTTTTTAACTGCAAGGCATAGAAATCGAAATCAGACTCCAGCAATGTTAATCCACTGTACGGAGCAGTTGGACCCCTATGAATGCGTAGGAGTGGAGTGGAGTGAGACGGGACGCGGCGCGGACAGAAGGTAGAAGATTATCCAATCTACCAATTCAGGAGTTATATTACTTCCCTATAATTTAAATATGACCACCGCTGTGGTCTCGAGGTAGCGTGCTGCCTTGTCACGTAGCGGGCCCGGGTTTGATCCCCGGTCGGGGCAGTTTTTCTGGGTGAGGTTTTTATCGGGGTTTTTCCTCACCTTTAAGACAAATGTCAGGAAAACTTTAAGGCCCAAACGGTCCCCGAAATCATATGGCCATCATCATCATCCTTATCATTATCATCATCATCCTTATCATTATTCTTCACCGGTGTGGAAAGCAACGGGAAGCTACCACACCTACAATTCCCTCGTAAAGCTGCAAGCATAGCATAAAAATGCTATGATTGCAGTGAAGGACCTGCCCTCGGGCAGAATTACTATGGATGGATAATTTAAATGAGAGATTTGGCGCTGGAGTTTTGTGCCTTGCAGTTACAACGGCAGATAATTTTTTGAACACGACCTTGGTACATCACAACACTTCTCTGGAAGAGATTTCAAAGTAGATTTCGGCATTCAGTGGTTAACAGTTCCCTTGTAAGGATGGTCGATTGTTGGTGAAACAATCTCCCAAGAATTCAATTACGCTACAAGCAGTGGAGTTAGCATCATGCCACTACGTTGTGAATTAAGGAAAATGGTCTACCATTACTGGGCGGCTGCACACGAAGCCAAACATTTCCCCTGTGAATATTAAGCGTCACTTGTAATAGTGTAAAGAGTGCAATCACTGGACAATGGGCCATTGGAAATACGTGATTCACGAGTCACGCTATATGTCATGGCATTATGAAGGAATGATTTGAGTGTGGCGAATGACACTGTCCGAACAGTGGGATTTGGAGGTGACATTACGGTGCGGGGGGGGGGCTGTTTCTAATGACATAGATTTGGTCTCCTAGTAAAACGGAATGACAAAGTAAACGCAAAGATTACGAAAACATTCTATATGGTTTTAAACGAATATTGTAAATGAGTTTGACGATGAAAATTGCTTGTACCAGCAAAGTTGTCGATTGGTACAATTTTTTCTCATATAATGAAAATAAATATTACTACTCCAACAAAGGAAATTATTGAACCAATAGATGAAACTACATTTCTTGCTGGATAATCAGAATTGGAAATAGCAAGGTCTATAGAGGAGTGGTGTTGAGACATTTAGGTTCAGGAATGGGCTGACCAGGGAGTAGTTTTGAATCAGTTGTTGAATACGTCATGTATTGTGCATATTAAGTTTAATGTGAAATTGAATATAATATGAAACAAAATTATGTACATCGCAAGGATTGAGAATTTTAACGAATGAGTTTCGAAATTCTGACCTCGGCATGCTTCAGCCATAAACATCTCAACTTTTCCTTAAAACCCCATTTTCAATCCTCGAACTATAACCATAATATTTTTATGGCAATACACTAAAAGTCGGAAGGTCGAGAGTTCCAGGTACCATAGTTCTCGGGTCGACTTAACGGAAATTAGTACCAGACATATGTTCTGGGGATAAAAAACGGTCGTCACCCAGTGAAGAATCTCGTAACGATTGTCCAGAAATGTGGGAACCTTACCCTTCTACGGCACTAAGCGCCTCCTAAGGTCTATAGTGGGACCACTTAATGTATTTTAATTATTTTCTATGGAACATAACCGTTCCTTATAATTTGAATTTAATAAAAATTGCACGTGATCACAAATAGATTTGAATGTTTCCATGTATTCTACACAGAGAATAAAAGTAGATAGGCTAAGTTATTTTAAAAACATGTTAAATTTTGTATTCACGTAGACTTTCACTGCCGGAGTTTGCTATGATGATCTTGAAGAAGATTTTCGGGCTGAAGGAGTGGTCGTGAGGCTTGTAGTTCCCCGACGTTTCGCCAGAGACAACCCTTGAGGATGCCAGACGCAGTCGGTACAAGCCTCACGACCACAGCGTACAGCCCGAAAATCTTCTTCAAGCTCACCATGTTAAATTTTAATTGCTGTTAAACTTTTAAGGGTTTTACTTATCCTGTGGGATGAATGAGAGCGCAGAATTTGCTCCGACTCCAACAATCCATGGCATTATCTTCTATGTTTACAATTCAGAAAGAAGAAATGCCAGTCATTCCTACACAACGTTCAACAATCTACTGGAATCTCTTCCTGGTATAGAGTTAAATATATCATAAAGGCAAGGTGAAAACCCAATCCTTATTAAAATTCAGAACTGGCACCTGAGAGAAAATGCAATCTTCAAGCAAAGGGTCCCAATTATTTTGTTTGATCAACCCCAACAACTAACGTCATTATCTTCTAAGTTTACAGCTCAGCAAGATGAATCAACAATCATTCATCCAAAACGTTCAGGCTTACTACTGGAAAGTCTTCTTAGTCTTGAGTTAAAAGTGTCACAAAGGCAAAGGGTAGGCCCAATCCTTATTAATATTCAGTACCGTTACCAGAGGGGAAATGCTATCTACGAGTTAATGGTGAGTATCCCTATTATTTTGTTTGATCAACCCTAACTACACACGTCATTATCTTCAACTATTACAGGTCAGTATGAAAAAACAACTGTCATTCCTCCACACCTTTCAGGCAATCACTGGAATGACTTCATTTTATAGAGTTAAAGGTGTCATAAAGACAAAGGGTAGTTCCAATCTTTAACAAAATTCAGTACCGGTACCACAGAAGTAATGCTATATACTAGTTAATAGTGAGTGTCCCTATTCTTTTGATCAACCCCAACAACCCCCGTCATTATCTTCTATGTTTACAGCGCAGCAGGAAGAAATGACTGTCATTCCTCCACATCCACTGGAAAGACTTCCTGATATATAGTTAAACGTGTCATAAAGGCAAAGATAAGCCCAATATTTATAGTTCAGTATTTGAGTGTGTGCCAAGAAGAAATTGTAAGTGTTGCTGGTGAGTGTCCCTATACTTTTGATCACATAATGTATTTCGAAAAAATAAAAATAACAATAAAAAATTTAAAAAAAACTCTGGTGAATGGATTATTCTGATGGTCAAAGGTTTCATGGCCTATCCTGTCAATGTTGAAGGAAAAATAGGTTCACCGTGAATTTAAAATCCTTGCTGTAAAACCCTATAATCATCGTGACATGGATATCCGCGTATGAGACATATTGTATCATCACTACGTGCAACGCTTGCAGCACGGAAATACCTGACTTTAGTTCATAGTATACTAGTCAGGAAATTATTTTTTCCCTTTATAAAACTAAGTAAAAGTTAAAAAATATATATCTTCTGTATCAATACAAAAATACATTATTTTTATAAAATATATGTCTATCAACACAAAATTATATATTTTAAAATATGATTCTTTAGTGATGAATAATTAACATTTGTATAAAATTATTAAATTTGTGCAATAAACAAATAGGCCTATACTGAACCCTGCGTGTCAAATTCTCAGGGCAGTCTATTTATGAATGATTACTCCATTTCTGTCTTCCTAGTTTGTGCCGTAAATAATAGGATAACCTATTAATTAATATTTTGTAATTTTACTCAATAATATGTATATTAATTAAGTTATGTTTATATTACATGCAAATTTTAATTATAATATATTTTAGGCAACTATTTAACTTGTATATATATATGGAATGATAAGAAAAATAAATGCCTGGACGGGATTCGAACCCGAAACTCTGAGTCTGTACCTCAGCGTGTTATCCATTACACCAACTGGCGAATCCAATTGCAACACTTATTTTTCTTATATATGTATTATATTCTCCATTATTACTAGATGTCGCGAGAACTCGGTCTTCACTGTCATCTAGTAGCTGACTATATCAAGTACCGCAAATTAAAGAGAATATATATATATATATATATATATATATATATATATATATATATATATTAGTTCTGACAAGGTCAACCATTGCATGCCGAAACCTACTTTGAAATCTCTTCCAGAGAAGCGTTGTGAAGCAAGGCGGTGCCCAAAAAAATCTGCCGTTTTTAACTATAAGACACTAAATATAGTCCCAAATTTCTCATTAAAACTATAGGCAAATAATACAACCCCTGAATTGGTAGATTGGATAACCTTCACTACCTAACGTCCGAGCTGCGTTGCGTCTCACTTCACTCCGAACTTATTCATGCAGTGTATCCATCTGCTCCGTGGAGTGGGTTGCCATTGCTGGATTCTGGCTTCGATTTCTGTGCCTTGCAGCTAAAAAGGCAGATACTTTTATACACAGCCTTGGTACATCACAACACTTATCTGGGAGAAATTTCAAGGTAGGTTTCAGCATGAGATGGTTGCTAGTTTCCTTGTAAAATAAAAATATGCAGCATTTATTACTTCTGGCTGAATGAAGAGAACAAATCACCAGTAAAGTAAGTAAATATAAAATAATCACTTCTTATTAAAAAGCGAAACATAACTGGACGTGTATTAACATTCATCATTTAGTTTTTAATTTTTTTTGTCCACCGCTTCTCGAGGGAGCGTGCTGCCTTGTCACACAGCGGGCCCGGGTTCGATTCCCGGTCGGGACAGGCTCCTGGGTGAGTTTTTGTTTTCGGGGCTTTTCCTCACCTGTAAGACAAATGTCAGGAAGCTCAGGGTCCAACGGTCCCCGAAAATAACCCGGCCATTATCCTTATTATTATCATCATCATCCTTCACCGGTGTAGAAAGCAATGGGAAGCTACCACACCTATAATTTCCTAGTAAAGCTATAAAGCATAGCATGAAAATGCTATGATTGCAGTGAAAGACCTGTCCTCGGGCAGAATTACTATGGATGGATTCAGTTTTTAAAATATATTTATGAAAATAAATGTTCTAAATACGTCCACCAATGTGGTCTCCGGGTAGCGTACTACCTTGTCACGCAGCGGATCCAGTTCGATCTCAGGTTGGGCCAAGTTTCCTGGGTGATGGTTTTTTTCCTCACTTGTAAGAGAAATGTCAGGAAACTTTAAGGCCCAAACGGTCCCCGAACATAATCTAGCCATTATTATCATCATTAACATAATCATTAAGTTTAGGATTAAGGCCTCTCCTGGCGCATCATTATCATAATCATCACTTATATATCATCGGGGTAGCGTAACTCCTCCAGGCGTCCCAACACTCAGAAGTGGGTTACAATAATGCCATGCCAGGAGAGAATACCATGGCAACGTGGTGGTATGTAATATAGGCTATATATGTGTGTGTGTGTAAGTTCGGGTAATATGGACGCTTTTGTTTGAGTGGACCCTGTTAATATCTTCTTTAATTGGTGCTGCCCTTGAACAGAAAATATTTTAACTTCTTCCCCGCACCATCTTTGACGGGTTCAAGGCCAGTTTCTTCTATTCTTTGTGTGAGGAAGGGTTTATTTGTAATATTTCTGAAAATGACCACTTTAAAAATTTTTTCAAGCTAAGAATCAATTATTAATTTCTGCTATTGAATATTACAAATGTTGAAAAAAACTCCTAAATATAGGCCCTATTATATTATGTAGATGCTGTTTTAATATACTGGCGGGTATGGTTTGATATTATGTGGCATGATGGCTATATAAAATAATTAAACATAACAAACGAATTCGGTTGATGTTGACTCTCCAGGTCCTCGTAGACTTGGGTCCATTTTAGACGAATACGTATATTTTATCAATGATGATGCTATCTGTAAAAATCATTCAGTTAATTGATTTTATTTAATATCCTAGTAATTTTACTAAACCCAAAGACCGTCGCTTTCTGCAGTTGAATGACGTGTGAATGTTATAATCAACAATAATTTTTCAAAACATTAAATAAATATCAACGCTTTATCTGTAAATTATTATTTACTGTAAATTATCATAAGTAATGCCACGAGTGATTTCCAAATTATCCATAAATACACTTTAACGAATACAATTAAGCTGTCTACTCACAAATCATTATTAAAATGTAGTTAATTTAAAATATTTATATATTTAATGTAAACGGCGATGTTTGAAAACAAATGAGAAACATTTATTATGTTACATTTGTTCATCCACTGCAACTAGATCATATTATTTACTGCGAAATAGGATCACAATATTGTAAGAATGCACCCTAGTGGAGAAAAAATGAAACACGTAATTACAGGTAATTAATTAATTTCTGATGTCCTATGATGTAAATGTGTCAATTATATTTTTCTGCAACTTTAATTCCTGGGAAATAATAGTTTAAGAAAGTGTAAACAGTGGTTTCTTTTTTTTTCTTTTTTCTTTTTGTGCTATATTAAATTTTTATGAATGTTTTTCTATTATATCTCGCAAGCAGAATCTGCTTACATTCGTGTACTATATATACAATCTAGGAGCCACTTACTAGAATGAAAGCGATAAAATGAAAGTGATAAAATCGAGGTGAAAAACGACTGTGATTGGTTGTATATCAAAATTCATTGAAATGTGATGGTCATTGACTGCTATTTGGGGCATTTATAAATTTGATAAAGAAACATGCTATCGTGTATTTAATGAAAGTAAGATTACACTCCCATTATATAAATGTAAGACAAGCGACTCCTTTTATTTAGAATGACGCAACTGAATAATGGTAAAATAGTTAACGCGGATTATATCTCATTCGGTTCAAATAAACAACAAGAAAATGGTCAACTCTGAATAGTATCGCCTCTGATTCGAGGTTCGCAGATTAAATCAGGCTGGGTTCTATGGATTTTTCATGACGTAAACATTATTACTGCTTTCTTGGGAAGAAAAGCAAAGCCATGTCATAGATTTACAAAATAAAAGAATCTCAAGCGTGAAACAAGATGACTTTGAGCATCATTTATCGGTCCTTTCACGCCCAGCTTTAAATTGTAAGAGTAATGACTGCGTCATTTAATAAAACAGTATTACCACTATTATTGAACGTAACTTTTAATAAAAATTATTGGAGAAAGGAATGAGGAATTTATGAAAATAATACAGCAAAATCTTTCACATACCAATATCCAAAAAAAGATAACTAACCCATTGGCACTACCAAATCCATAGGTTCATCGCCGCACTGACATAAGCTATCCATTCATTCCTATCCTGAGCTAAGTATAATCAAATCATGTTTAATATTAATCTTCCATCTCACTCTTGATCTACAAACTGGGCGATTTTCCCTCTGATTTTTTCTACAAGAAGCTTCCATGCCCCTCTTTCATTCCCCATTTGTGCCATATGTCCTGTCCATCGCAGTCTTTGAGACTTAATTGTTCTTATTATATCTGGTTTCCTATAAATACCATGTAGCTCACTGTTATGCAGTAATAAACTTGAAATTATGCACGTTTAATAAGGAGATCGCCACTGTGGTCTAAGGATAAGGTCATTTCCTCAGACGTAGCGGGCCTGGATTCGACTTCTGTTCGGGTCAAGTTTTCCGTGAGATGAATTCTGGGTTTTTCTCACCTGTAAGACATATGTCAGGAGATTTTAAGGCCCAAATAATCCCCTAACATCGTATAGCCATCACAATAATTAATATTACATTAGCTTTGTTTTGGTATTAATGAGTGACTGAATGATATGTCTTGTCTTACATGTTCGTGTTGCTTCGGAGGTGGCGCTGGCATTGAGCTGATCACTCAACCGGGTAGGCCCTTCACGTCCTTGTATGATCAAAACTGTATGTTTGTGAGTAACAGTTTAATATCCTCTCCTGAAAGATTGTTTTCCTGTAAGATCCCGGATGGCGTGGGGTATGTAAAAGTTCTTACAAAGGGATATATTAAACTAAGGTAAATAAAGAAAAACGTCGGCTGCGGTGGACTAGCGGTTATGTACCTTGCGTCTGGTCCCAAGGGTCACGGTTCATACTCGATCAGGGAAAATAGATTTTTTAGGATGGAAAATCCAAGGAGCAAATCTTCTGGGAGGGACTTTAAGCCGTGAGTCCCGAGTCTGAAAATTTTCAGGCTCATAAAATATATTTAAGCCTGAATAAAGAGGCCTCTGAACAAAATTTACCTAATTTCTTCATCCTAGTAACACCTTAGTTGCCTACTAGATGGCTCATTGGGTTGGTTTGTTGACTGCATACCATTCATGACATCTTTGGGAAATAAATGTAACTATAATTAACTCCTAACAAAGGAGAGACTACGGCCCAACATTGGGCTGTTAAGCCATTGCAGATAGATATACATATACGGTACCTACAACAATCCTTACATATTGAACGGATTATTTATGCACACTCTGTACATGGAAATGAAAATGTTATTCACCTTGATCGCATTACATTCTGTAAGTCTAGACATGATTCCTTATAGATCTTTTAACGTTACAAATGTATTATTAGTATTTGATGAAAGTATTGAATAATTAAAAAAATGTATGAATTGAAACCCCAAGAGGACCACACCCTCGTACACCCACTCCACACAAGGTGAACGCTGCAGTTTTGATGCAATATGCAGGTTGCTCCAATGTTTGGTAATATGCTATATAATTATACAGTATGATTAACCTACATTCTCATAATATAAGGTCGATAAATTTCTACTACAAGCTCTAGCTTTTCAATATTGATTTTCGATATACTGTATTAGTAAATTTTTAACATATCTATTAGTGAAATAATTTAACATAATATTCAGAGAAGTAATTTGGATTAAAATACTTCACCCGTTAGTGCTGGGGCCGATATTATTTTTAGGATGGAAAAATCCAAGGGGGAGACTTTAAGCCACGAATCCTGAATCTGCAGATTTTCGGGCTCGTAGAAGAACATAAAGCCTAAATTGCAGTATTTGAACAAAATTTAATCGGGTTTTCCCATCCAATTAATACGAGGGTGACTTAAAAAATTCTGCACACTGAAGATATAATTGAACAAAGTTAAAATATTTAACAAAATACCTCTATAGGTCTTCAATATGAAGAAGTAATTCTCTTCATATGAGTTCTCAATGTGATGGTAACATTTTGAAGATGTATTTGTGTCCAAAAAGGATTATTGGTTTAGGTTAGGTTTAAATTTTCGGTAGAGCCAGACTCTCTTCTTAGGGTCGGAAGTTGTTACACTGGATTGGAAAAACACTTAAAAATGTTTCTTGTAGAAATAATTGTAAATTTATTCACTTCTTAAGTTCCCAGCAGATTAAGTAAATGTAGGTGGTATTATTTTTCACCGTCAATTAAAACTATTTTTTTTCTTAAATAAATTATTCTTCTTGTATTAAATATTACATTTTATCTTGAGAGCTCTTATTGCTTCTATCTTTGTTGAAAGTTGTATGCAGAATTACTAGTGCAATTCTTTTATAATTTTAAGACCATCATTACATCACATGATGGTATTTTAAAGTTCTATTGGTTAATAATTCTTTAAATATAAGGTTTAATTTGATTATAAATTATAAACCACACGGAAGGAGAAATGTTGGACGCCCACACAGAAGATGGTCTGAACAATTTTAACAATTCTAGCTTTCATGAAACCGGAACGAGCCAACAGGCTTAATCCCAGGATGATGATGATGATTTATAATAATAATAATAATAATAATAATAATAATAATAATGATGATAATAATAGCTTTATTTTACCTGGCAGAGTTAGGCCTTGTCTACCACTCAACCAGGTATTATTTTCCTCCAATTCCTCTATCTTCCTATTCCCCCTCTTGTAGTTATTTTCTTCTACTGTCTTCTTCACTTTGTGCACCCATGCATGTTATGTCCACCTCTTCGTTTCCTTGTCGTTGATATCCTTATTTGGCATTCTTTCATCCTCTTCCTTTTTATATGTCAGTACTTTACAATTGTCTACATTTTACGTTACCAGTAATTAATTATCGAATCCTCTCCTCATTTTTTTCAGTATGTAAATCTTATTTTTTCAGCATTTAGGCCTTATATGATGTTTATTAATTTATTATTATTATTATTATTATTATATTATTATTATTATTATTATTATTATTATTATTATTATTATTATTATTCATCCAGGGATTAAGCCTGTTGGCTCGTTCCGGTTTCATGAAAGCTAGAATTGTTAGAATTGTTCAGATCATCTTCTGTGTGGGCGTCCAACATTTCTCCTTCCGTGCGGTTTATAATTTAGCAATAATTTTGGAAATCTTCCTTCTGGCATTCTATCAATATGTTCTTTCCAGTCGTTCCTATATTTAATTATTCGGTCTGTAAGTTTGAAAATATTTAGTTCCTTTCTTATATCTTCATTTCTTTTCTCGTCCAGCAGAGTATATCCTGCTATATTTCTTAAAAATCGCATCTCAGTTGCTTCCAATATTTTATTATTATTATTATTACTACCATATTATCATTATCATCATTACCATCGTTATCATCATCATCATCATCATTATCATAATTATCATTATCATCATCATTATCATTATTATCATTATTATTATTATATTATTATTATTATTATTATTATTATTATTATTATTAATTAATCCAATTACCAGATGTCAATTTTAACAAAAATATAATTCTTCTAAAAATATTTAACATTCCAGTTTTTGAAAGCAAGGCTTTTGATAGTATGTAAATGCATCGGTAAGATTATGCATAACATATTGCATAGGAACACTATTCTTTGTTTCATTTGTTTCAATATGTGTGATCTTAGTATTAGAGGCGAGATATAATGAATTAATGAGCTGAGGTAACCGAAGTAGACTAACTTCATTCCACCTGGTGAAAAATACGTCTGTAATAATTATTATGAAATAAAACTTTTGAAACTATTGCAGTGTACAGTCTACGACTAACTATTGCTGTTAGTAGTTAACAACTTAATTAAACCAGTTCTACTGACAATGTAGACCCATTAATTTTGCATATCCTTTTAAGAGCAAGTTAAAGGAACCGTGTCGTGAGAATTTTACTAATTTTGGAGACAAGATAAAGCGTTCATGGACTTAAAGAAAACTTTAATAATAATAATAATAATAATAATAATAATAATAATAATAATAATAATAATAATAATAATAATAATAATAATAATAATAATAATAATATTAATAATAATAATGATAATGATAATAATAATAATAATAATAATAATAATAATAATCAGTATCAAGGTCTGTTCCGATCACATGATAGAATTGGTCTTTTATGTTAGAATAATAATAATAATAATAATAATAATAATAATAATAATAATAATAATAATAATAATAATAATAACAATAATAATAATCCATAGTAGTTCTACCCGAAGGCAGGTCCTTCACTGCAATCATAGCATTTTCATGCTATGCTTGCAGCTTTACTAGGGAATTGTAGGTGTGGTAGCTTCCCGTTGCTTTCCACACCGGTGAAGCATGATGATGATGATGATGATAATGATAAGGTTGATGATGATGGCCATATGATTTCGGGGACCATTTGGGCCTTAAAGTTTTCCTGACATTTGTCTTACAGGTGAGGAAAAACGCCGCTAAAAATCTCACCCAGAAAAACTGCCCCGACCGGGGATCGAACCCGGGCCCGCTGCGTGACAAGGCAGCACGCTACCTCGAGACCACATCGGTGGACATAATAATAATAATAATAATAATAATAATAATAATAATAATAATAATAATAATAATAATAATAATAATCATAATAATAAGCCTCATCATGGACTACTGGTCAGCATTTTGGCTACAGTTCAAGAGGTCCTGGCTTCGATTCTCGGTAAGACCATAGAAAGTTTTAGGGTTTCGCCTTCTAGACCTCAACTTCAGAAGTAGGTAGCAATTACGCCAATGTTAGGAGAGAACGTCAGAAATGTCTAAATGACAACCTGGGGCATTGAGTAATAATAATAATAATAATAATAATAATAATAATAACAATAATAATAATATTAATAAATAATAAATAATAATAACAATAAAATAGACAAAAACAATCAGTTAATACAAGAACCGTCAATACAATAGATAACCGTCAAGATAATATTTATACCAAAGTTAAGGTAAATTCTTCTTAAGCCATTTCCTTCCCTGTGCCGGGATTAGGGCGATCTCTAAAGGGAACTTATTGACAAAGTTAATTTAGTTACGCTCCTTACCCATTGATGTCAGCGAGTGATAGGGGGTCGGGCCTAGCTCCTCTAGGGGACATCTAGTGGGTAACTAAAGTATTACTGGATGGGAAGCGGTCGGTAAATTTTGCACAGAGGCCTTATTATTCAGGCTCGTGGTTCTTTTACGAACCTGAAAATCTCCAGACTCGGGATCCACGGCTTAAAGATCCTCCCGGATGACTTGTTCCTTAACATTTTTCCATCCTAAAAAAATCAATCGACCACGGCCGGGTTTGAATCCGCGTCCCTCGGAACTAGAGGCAAGGAACATAACCACTAGCCCACCGACGCTTATAAGTTAAGGTAAATAATTTTAAATATAGATATAACTTAAATGATCCTAACATCCGACAGCGCCTGTAATAGAAAATTCCAATTATGGGTGATAGAGATAAAATACGATGTGGAGTAATAATATGTCCTATGTTGAGTTATATTAAGCAAGATATTATGATGTGATGGTGTGTTTAAATTAAGTTGGAGGGTAGATACTGGAAACGAAAGGCTTAATATCTAAAATCGAAATATTAAGGTTTTATAAAGGAAAATAAGACAGCACAATGTTCTATCTTGGAGACGGGGCTATTGCAATTCATTGAAAATGGAGAAATGTGATGATATTTTTAAACAATGCAAATAATTATTTTTATTTATTAAATAAAACTATCAAATTTTATATCATCATCATCATCATCTTCATGAAAGGCCCTCGATCTGTTCCGCTCTCAGAATTCTTCATCCCATCGTCTTCTAGGACATCCCACATCTCTATAGCCTTGGGGCTGGTACAACAGTGCTTTTGTTAGCCTAGAAGAGTCCATTCTCAAAATATGGTCATGCCATTTTTGTTTATAGCTTCGTATTTTTTCATTTAGATTAAAAATTTTGAGTTCTTGCCTAATTGTTTCCCTAGGAATATGGTCTCTTAGAGTATTTCCTGAATATTGATAAAATATGTGCCAGCAGTCGCGGTTATACATAAAATGTAAGAAAATATATTTAGTTAATAGTTAGTTGTTAAGTTAAGGGGTTAAGATGAAAGTTTTTAGGTGAAATTTTAATTTACCTTAACTATCCTGTAATTTTATATGATTTTCATAAATATTTATTTTATTCAACATTCGTAACGGTAATGCCTAGATCTAAACCAACACCTTACTCCTCAGTGAAACGCCACATAAAGTTAAAATCCAAAATTATGAATGACAATAGACTTCAAACAGTAGCCAGAAACAAAAAATGGGAATGCTTAATAAAACATACTGATATACCGAACATACCAAGAAAAACAGAAGTAGCACATTTTAAGATGACAACGGGCCACGACTATCTGGCAAAACACCTTTATAAAATCAATGTTCTGCCTTCACCGAAATGCATTTTATGCAATCACCCTGATATAGAAATGGACGAAGGTCATCTGAACAACTGTATCGCTGTCAAACGTGAAGATTCTAAGACCTCAAAGTATTGGAGAGCAAGACTGCCAATGACTTCTGTGTTAGATGCAGCACATTAGACAACAACAACCATTCGTAACGGCTGAAGAAGATACAGTGTATCGAAACAGTTGTTACTAATGTTGAATAAAATAAACATATATGTAAATCATATAAAAATTGATACTTTTATTTAATAAATAAACATCATGGATTTCGATTAAGTAAACACCAAACTAATTGATTACTAAAAATTAATGAATTTATTCTCATAAGTATTGCCACGAGTGATTTCCAAATTATCGATAAATTCACGACTCACGAAGTGAGGAGTGAATTTATCTAGAGAATTTGGAAATCAAGAGTGGCATTTGTTAGGACTATTTAACGAATAAAATTAAGCTGTTTACTCACAAATCATTGTTTAACTATAGTTATTTTAAAATATTTATATATTTAATGTAAACGGCGATGTTTGAAAACAAACCAGAAATGTGAGGTTATGTTCATTCACTGCTGCTTGATCATATTATTTATTGCCAAATAAGATCGCAATATTGTAAGAGTGCACCCAAGTGGAGAAATAATGAAACACATCAAACTATATATCATAATCAACATTACGGGTTATTCATTTATTTTTTTAGTAAACAACTCAGTAAAATCAAGGAATCTTTTCATTATTTGCTATATTCAATGTATTTGTTGGAGAAAAATAATGCTTTGACCTGTTCAGAACATTAAAAAGGAGGAGCTTTCTTTATCACAAAAGCAGGGGCTGATAAAGAGAAATCGACAAAGAGCGAGGTGAAACACGACTGTAATTGGTTGTAAAACAAAATTCATTGAAACGTGATTGGTCATTGACTAGCATTTGTGGCATGAGTTAAATAGTTATGGTTAATTTAATTTCTCTAAAAAACTGTTTTTTTTCACTATGATTTATGTTGAAAAATATAAGAACCTTTCTAATTTACTTAAAACTTAGTATGTGGTTATTGAAAAAGTTCTCATAACAAAATGAATTAAATTGAAAGTCAATAGAATGAAAACAGGTGCCATTCCAATTAGTGATACAATCAAATTATCCTTCACCTATTTTCACCTGTCCACCTACAAGCTGATTCAGATTACATAATAATTATATCATTTAGCTTACACGTGTTGACTGGCAACAGATGATAAAAATATATCATTGCCGTGTTAAGTCCGGCTTTGTAACTGGCAACTGAATCAAATATTATGAATAAGAAATAGGAGTGGCCGAGTGAGTCGTGAATTTGAAGAATTGGGTTCACATTGCGAAATATTCATGAAGTTTATAGACTACCGTGATGAAATATTGAGTGGGTATAGCTCAAGGTACTTGGGGGGATTGTGATGGAACGCGAGGCGGGGGAGTTCACTTCGAGGACATAAACTTTACCTCATATACTGGTACCAAGGGAAAAGGTTTATGACCGACTTGTTACAATCAAGATACAAGATAAATAATTTTAGCACTTGTTTCTTTATCTATTCATCTTTCTTCTATATTTCAATCATTAATAGTCATGTAATTTGTATGTCTAACATATGGGTATAAAGTTGTATTCTGTAACAGAGTTAAATATATATCCACTGAAAGAAAAAAGTCAAAGTATATATGAGGCGGTCAGAGGACAAGGGGTACAAGTGACATTTTCCTACCAGGGAAACAAAAAGAATTTTAAGTACAGAAATGGATGTTTTAATAAGATCAGCTGGAAAATCTAGAATGGATAGAATACGAAATAAAGAAATAAGGGAAATTATGGGTGTTCAAGAGGAGCCGGACATCATAGACATTATAGAAAAGAAAAGATTACAATGGTATGGCCATGTCAAAAGAATGCCAGAGCAAAGATTGCCTAAAATTATTATGATATGGATCTCAATGAAAAGGAGGATAAGAGGAAGATCGAAGAAAACTTGGATATAAGAGGTACAAGCAGCTATGAATATCAGAGGATTGGAGGAATATCAATGGATGGACAGAGAGGAATGGCGTTTGGTTTCCGGAAGACAGCGGCAGCTGCCATGATACCGGATGATGATGATGATGAGTTAAGTGCAGAAATGGTTAGCTAATATGCCAAACTGTTTGGTGCCCAAGAGGGATATGTGTGAGTTTGGCAGGTTCTGACATATAGTGGAGTCTTAGAAAATCACCCAGTAAAACAGCTCTTCTATTTGGAGAACAAGGGGTACAACTGTAGTTGTATCTTTGGCTTCCAACAGCTAGGTGGACTCAAGCTGAGAGCGATGTATTTTTTAATGTATCCAACAAATTTTACGTGAAGATTATTATTACTATTATATTATTAGTGTTTATTATAGTGCTGGTGATTCTTCGAGGTTTATTAATTTATCTGAATCAGAATCTGATGGACATGAGCATGAACTTAACCTCAGCCTACATGGTACCGTAAGTAAAATATTTTTACTACTTTATTTATATTTTCACAATTGTATATTATAAAATAATACTTTTAGCAACACATTTTGAGATAATTGGAAATTATTTAACGATCTAAAGATATAATAAGATTTAGAACTACAGGATTTGTAATCTAATAACGTTTGTGACAAATATATGTTTATGTAAGATTGTAAACTTTCACGGCATGTGTCTTGATAGGTTGAAACAAATTGAAAAATCGTCTGTAGCAGAACTTTAGTGAATAACAAAGAACATGCCATACAATTTGAAGAAACACAAGTTTTGTCTAAAACAACATTACTACACCAGACTTCACAGAGAAGCTATTGAAATTTACAAACACAAAAATTCCTTTAACAAAAAAGAAGAAAGTATGAAAAGTAATAAAATTTTGATTCCGACATTATATAACACGAGAATAAAACCTATGACTTACGCCTGTGACAACCAATAAAAAAATAGCTCCAAAGTAACGGACCGTGTAGAAAACATCACCCCACAATACTCAACTATAAATAAGGACACGATTTCCCCAAGGGACCACAACAGGTTCCCAGAAAAACGGCACACTGGGCAATGTCATTCATTGTCATCACTCACTCAGTCAGTCAACACACAGCCAGTCTGCAGCCGACATTTGAAGAGTTAGGAGGTCAAAGAGCACGCAGAATCTCCTGAGGATGTCTACCGCAGTAGTAGACGAAACGTTGAGTTTTAATAAAACCAGACCATGGCCATTTAGCCCGAAATACATAAAAATACATGAATTAAATACATGTTTTTTTTAAATATGCAGATTAATCATTGATGTTGTTTTTGTTTTCTTGTCAGGTTTCAATGAAGATGGCATTGAAGAACCTGGCATTACAGGACGTACAGAAGAAGAAGATGATCCAGAATTGCACGTTGGCAGAAAGAGGAAGGAATGAAGGCAAAGATCATAGAGACAGGAAGGGAAACATTCCCGTGGAGAAACGGGTAAGAGAATGCAGGTTTAAGTGCGATGAACTTTAAGACTGATTTTGTCAATTAATCTTGACGTAATATGTAACCCTTTGGATAAGTACATACTTCCAGTCATAATAAAAGCTTTGGTATGAATCACTTTTCTTGGATAATTTATTTTAAAATATTGCTTGGTGGACAAGGGTTACAAGTGACTCTTAATGCAAAGAAATGTTATAGTATGGGCTAATGTTTATATTGAATCTGTTCATATCTTGCAGATAAATGGACTCATATATAAGGAACACAAACACAATGTATCAGACTTGTCAGATATTCCTGGAATTTTATATTCTCATTGATCTTTAAACTTAATTTTCTCCAAACTAATTTTTTGCCACTTGTACCCCTTGTCCACTGACCGCTTCATATATAAATGGTTTAGGCATCTAGAAAGAATGAATGCAACAAGATTACCAAAAGTAGCATTTAACTACAAGCGAAGAGGATCAAGGAATGTAGGAAGGTCAGTGAAAAGATGGACGAACAACTGTGAGGTGGAACAGGCAGTTTTCCTTGCCCGTGAAGAAGAAGCAGATGAACTAGTTAGCAAGATTCTTTTAGCTCTCCTTATGGCCTAACGTGTTTACTAAAGGGATCCCGCTACAGGACGTAGGAGGCATTTGTGGTAGTAGAAGGTTAATAACTGCACATTTCTTGACAACATGCAAGAGATGTTAACCGGGATTTGTAACGGCGTCTTTGATCCCAGAATATATGTCTGGTGCGTATTTCCTTAGAAGCTGAATCGATCCCAAGGCCATAGTGCCACCAAAAGTTTTAGGCCAGATTAAAAATCCCAAGAAGCTTCCATGCACGTCATTCATTCTCCATTCGTGCATGGAAGCTTCTAGTAGGAAAACCAGAGGGAAAAACGCCCAGTTGGGGTGGGAGAATAACATTAACCATGATTTGAAGGAAGTAAATTATACAGGGAATGATTGGAAAACATTAGCTCGGGATAGGGATGTATGGAGAGCTTATGTCCGAGCTGTCATGAACCTATGGGTTCGATAGTGCCAGTGAGTTAGTTTTTTAAAATCCTGACCCCCATCGGGACTAGAACACGCGATCTTTCGGCTTGTAGCGTATTGCCTTAACCTACTACACTGGGGAGTGGCCCTTAAAATGTTTACTGCTTACGTCTAACTCCAATGTCACCGGGTCAAATAAAATAAACCGAATATTTACAAGGAAACTGTCACACATTGCATGCCGAAATATACCTTAAAATTTCTCCCAGAGAAGCGTTGTGATGTGCAAGGCCGTATCAAAAAAAAATATCTATCGTTTTTAACTGCAAGACACAGAAATCGAAGCAAGAATACAGCAATGGTAACCCACTGTACGGAGCATTGCTTGAGTAAGAGTGGAGTAAGGCGGGACGCGGCGCAGACGGCAGATAGAGAGGATTATCCAATCTACCAGTTCGGTAGTTGTATTACTTCCGATCCGATTGATTGAGGGTCTTTCCACTTTTTCAGCGGTTGCCCTTTTACCAGCCGGCTGCTGGCCCTTCACATCCACATGTGTCAATCACAGAGGTAGATGATCAACAGCCAGTGTAGGGGTGACATGTGGTTAGCATGTCGAGTCCCCCAGCCGTTATAGCTGGTTCCTCAACCTGGAGCCGCTACTTATTGTAGCTACCCAATTGCCTCACGATGCTGGGTGGGCACCGGTCCCATACTGGCCGAAATACCATGAGAAAATTTCTTCCCCCATGGAGACTCGAACCAGCGCAATTCCCGTAGCTCTGCGCCAAGGCTTCCTACCTTAACCGCTCGGCTACGGCGCGGGACTAAACCTCCTGGCGCGACAGGCCTACAAGGCCCTTAGCCTACCAGCCGGCTGCTGGCCTCACATCCACATGTGTCAATCACAGAGGTAGATGATCAACAGCCAGTGTAGGGGTGACATGTGGTTAGCATGTCGAGTCCCCCAGCCGTTATAGCTGGTTCCTCAACCTGGAGCCGCTACTTATTGTAGCTACCCAATTGCCTCACGATGCTGGGTGGGCACCGGTCCCATACTGGCCGAAATACCATGAGAAAATTTCTTCCCCCATGGAGACTCGAACCAGCGCAATTCCCGTAGCTCTGCGCCAAGGCTTCCTACCTTAACCACTCGGCTACGGCGCTTCCTTGTAGTTTAAATAAGAGATATAGTGCTGGATTTTATTGTCCTGCATTTAGAAACGCCAGATACTTTTTTGGACAGGGACTTTGTACATCACAACGCTTCTCTGGAAGAAATTTCGGCATCCAATAGTTTGCAATTCCCTTGTTAGTAGTAGGTCTAGTATTTATTTAGTCTCGTGGAGTTAAGGCAATCTGGCCAAATTTTTCTCAAACATTATCTGACCATCATCGTCCATATAATATTTGCCTTGTTTAGTAAAAATTTGTGAGTGAATGGCTTGTCTTATCTTAAATGTATGTGTTGTATCGAACCATCATCGTCCATATAATATTTGCCTTGTTTAGTAAAAATTTGTGAGTGAATGGCTTGTCTTATCTTAAATGTATGTGTTGTATCGAACCATCATCGTCCATATAATATTTGCCTTGTTTAGTAAAAATTTGTGAGTGAATGGCTTGTCTTATCTTAAATGTATGTGTTGTATCGAACCATCATCGTCCATATAATATTTGCCTTGTTTAGTAAAAATTTGTGAGTGAATGGCTTGTCTTATCTTAAATGTATGTGTTGTATCGAACCATCATCGTCCATATAATATTTGCCTTGTTTAGTAAAAATTTGTGAGTGAATGGCTTGTCTTATCTTAAATGTATGTGTTGTATCGAACCATCATCGTCCATATAATATTTGCCTTGTTTAGTAAAAATTTGTGAGTGAATGGCTTGTCTTATCTTAAATGTATGTGTTGTATCGAACCATCATCGTCCATATAATATTTGCCTTGTTTAGTAAAAATTTGTGAGTGAATGGCTTGTCTTATCTTAAATGTATGTGTTGTATCGAACCATCATCGTCCATATAATATTTGCCTTGTTTAGTAAAAATTTGTGAGTGAATGGCTTGTCTTATCTTAAATGTATGTGTTGTATCGAACCATCATCGTCCATATAATATTTGCCTTGTTTAGTAAAAATTTGTGAGTGAATGGCTTGTCTTATCTTAAATGTATGTGTTGTATCGAACCATCATCGTCCATATAATATTTGCCTTGTTTAGTAAAAATTTGTGAGTGAATGGCTTGTCTTATCTTAAATGTATGTGTTGTATCGAACCATCATCGTCCATATAATATTTGCCTTGTTTAGTAAAAATTGTGATTTGTGAGTGAATGGCTTGTCTTATCTTAAATGTATGTGTTGTATCGAACCATCATCGTCCATATAATATTTGCCTTGTTTAGTAAAAATTTGTGAGTGAATGGCTTGTCTTATCTTAAATGTATGTGTTGTATCGAACCATCATCGTCCATATAATATTTGCCTTGTTTAGTAAAAATTTGTGAGTGAATGGCTTGTCTTATCTTAAATGTATGTGTTGTATCGAACCATCATCGTCCATATAATATTTGCCTTGTTTAGTAAAAATTTGTGAGTGAATGGCTTGTCTTATCTAAATGTATGTGTGTATCGAACCATCATCGTCCATATAATATTTGCCTTGTTTAGTAAAAATTTGTGAGTGAATGGCTTGTCTTATCTTAAATGTATGTGTTGTATCGAACCATCATCGTCCATATAATATTTGCCTTGTTTAGTAAAAATTTGTGAGTGAATGGCTTGTCTTATCTTAAATGTATGTGTTGTATCGAACCATCATCGTCCATATAATATTTGCCTTGTTTAGTAAAAATTTGTGAGTGAATGGCTTGTCTTATCTTAAATGTATGTGTTGTATCGAACCATCATCGTCCATATAATATTTGCCTTGTTTAGTAAAAATTTGTGAGTGAATGGCTTGTCTTATCTTAAATGTATGTGTTGTATCGAACCATCATCGTCCATATAATATTTGCCTTGTTTAGTAAAAATTTGTGAGTGAATGGCTTGTCTTATCTTAAATGTATGTGTTGTATCGAACCATCATCGTCCATATAATATTTGCCTTGTTTAGTAAAAATTTGTGAGTGAATGGCTTGTCTTATCTTAAATGTATGTGTTGTATCGAACCATCATCGTCCATATAATATTTGCCTTGTTTAGTAAAAATTGTGAGTGAATGGCTTGTCTTATCTTAAATGTAGTGTTGTATCGAACCATCATCGTCCATATAATATTTGCCTTGTTTAGTAAAAATTTGTGAGTGAATGGCTTGTCTTATCTTAAATGTATGTGTTGTATCGAACCATCATCGTCCATATAATATTTGCCTTGTTTAGTAAAAATTGTGAGTGAATGGCTTGTCTTATCTTAAATGTATGTGTTGTATCGAACCATCATCGTCCATATAATATTTGCCTTGTTTAGTAAAAATTTGTGAGTGAATGGCTTGTCTTATCTTAAATGTATGTGTTGTATCGAACCATCATCGTCCATTAATATTTGCCTTGTTTAGTAAAAATTTGTGAGTGAATGGCTTGTCTTATCTTAAATGTATGTGTTGTATCGAACCATCATCGTCCATATAATATTTGCCTTGTTTAGTAAAAATTTGTGAGTGAATGGCTTGTCTTATCTTAAATGTATGTGTTGTATCGAACCATCATCGTCCATATAATATTTGCCTTGTTTAGTAAAAATTTGTGAGTGAATGGCTTGTCTTATCTTAAATGTATGTGTTGTATCGAACCATCATCGTCCATATAATATTTGCCTTGTTTAGTAAAAATTTGTGAGTGAATGGCTTGTCTTATCTTAAATGTATGTGTTGTATCGAACCATCATCGTCCATATAATATTTGCCTTGTTTAGTAAAAATTTGTGAGTGAATGGCTTGTCTTATCTTAAATGTATGTGTTGTATCGAACCATCATCGTCCATATAATATTTGCCTTGTTAGTAAAAATTTGTGAGTGAATGGCTTGTCTTATCTTAAATGTATGTGTTGTATCGAACCATCATCGTCCATATAATATTTGCCTTGTTTAGTAAAAATTTGTGAGTGAATGGCTTGTCTTATCTTAAATGTATGTGTTGTATCGAAAGGCCCAGTCTTTAAACTGATTACTAATCCAGAAAGGCCTTATTGTGTGGTCAAAAATGTATGTATGTGATCCAGATTTAAAAACGTTCTCCCGACAGGTAATTTCCCTCTAAAGCGCGGCAGATGTGAGGAATGTAGAGCCTAAAGGAAGATAGAAAAGTAAAATTAATATGGTCTAATGTAATTCAAATAGGATGTCATAAAATAACACTACATTAGGACCAGCACCGAGAACATCAAGTAATGTAGCGACGAAAGACCTGCTGAAGATGGAATAGAGATTCTGAAAGGCCTTCAGACAAAAAAAGGCTACATATTTTATAAGTTGAGGACGACGGCTCTGACCTAAGACGGTGCATTTTAACTTTATTTTATTTTATGACTATCCACCTCAACGGTTTTAAACAATGAATTTTATTAGTATTGAAATAGGGAGTCACTCACCGACTGATCCCCACTCCGGGTGAGCAAGATTGTTGAACCATCCATCGTAGCGTTGCTTTTCAGTGTAGCTGTATTGCCGCTCTGAAACAATAAAAAACTAAATTAGTTAAAATTTAGTATAAAAAACTACGGCATCAAAAGAAAGAAACAGTAAAATCACTGGAACATGTATATATACGGTCCATAAAGTATTTCCAACAATACAACTTCCTATAAGGTGAAAACTATAGTGGAGCAAATTGGTATAAAGGCACTAACTTTTAGTAGTAAAACAACCTGAAATATTTATGTAAATACCGTATGTGTGTCATAGATTACATGTAATTATCTTGGACATAATTTCATACAGGTATCCACTTTTTGTATTTTATTATATATGTAAATATTATGTAAAAACTAAGAAAACGCTGTCCTAGGGGTGGAAATCGGTATAAAGGCAGGTCAACTTCTGGCTCTTACAGAGACATGAATGTAAACAAACCACTGCAGTTACATGGAGAAGACGTGTCTGTGAGCATCGTTAATCAGTTACAAGACAGTAGCGCGTACAATGCCGCGTAGAAAGCCTCTATCAAATGAAGAGAAAGCAAGAGTTAGTGCCTTCAAGGAGATGGGCCTTTTCAATCGACAAATAGCTACGAAATTGGGACGTTCAAGATGTGTCATTGATAATTTTGTCAAACTGGGCTCACAATATAGAAAAAACGGGAAGTATGGACGGACAAGAAAATTGTCTGAGCGCACTAAACGTCTCATTTTACGTAAAGCAAAAGGTAAGAGTATGTTTTCTTCTCAAATCCAGGCTGATTTGAAGTTGCCAGTAACAGCCAGACGAGTAAGACTAATTCTGTCAGAAGAGAAGAACCTACAATTAAAAAAAAAGTCTTAGTAAACCACCTCAGAACAATGCACATAAGACAGCTAGAATGACGTTTGCTGAAGAACACATGTCCTGGACCTCAGAATGGAATAAAGTAATGGTCAGTGACAATAAGAAGTTTAATGTGGACGGGTCTGATGCTTTCAGTATTACTGGCACGACTTCTGTACTGAATAGCAAGTTAGAATGAGTAGAAACTTCGGTGGTGGATGCGTTATGATTTGGGCAGCATTCGGATTTAAAGGAAGATCAAAACTGGCATGGATACGCACCAATATGAATTCTGAGTCCTACACTGAGGAGCTTCTGGAGTTCGAATTGATACGAATGTATGAGGAATTTGACGAAGATCTAATTTTTCAGCAAGATAATGCTTCCATTCTTCGTGTCTGCCAAATCAAAGGAGTGGTTCAGGAAGAAGGAAATACCTCTTTTGACGTGGCCAGTCAGAAGTTCTGATTTAAACCCGATTGAGAACTTATGGGGGATCCTTGCAAGGCGTTTGTATCGCAATGGACGGCAGTTTGGGACAATGACTGAGCTGAAAAATGTTATTCGGGAAGAGTGGGCTTCAATCTCAGTGGAAGAAATAAACACCCTCATGAAGTCAATGCCAAAAAGAATCTTCCAAGTAATTAAGAACAATGGAGGTTCAACTAAATTTTAGAACTTTGTTGTAAACTTTGCGCTCAGTCTTTTTGGTTTAATCTGTGAAATACACAAAGTGTCTTTATACTAATTTCCACCCATATGTGAGAGTGGTTTCAGTTTTCATGTACTTTTTGGGACGAAGATGGATAATTAATTTTGACATTATTTGTGTGTGTTTTATACTCAATCACTTCCTAACTTAAGATAGAAAAATGCCAAAGAAAGAGTAAATAAACTTGTGTTCACACTTCTAACAAGTGCCTTTATACCAATTTCCTCCACTGTATAAAATGTTAGAGTTGTGTGGTTTGTGGCAGATGCAAGACAAACTCT
Organism: Diploptera punctata; assembly: GCA_030220185.1. NCBI lineage: Eukaryota > Metazoa > Arthropoda > Insecta > Blattodea > Blaberidae > Diploptera > Diploptera punctata. Next base: position 686,962 of record JASPKZ010003860.1, on the reverse strand, counting down.
CAGTTTTTTTTGGTGTAATCTACAATGATGTCAAACCAGGAGAAAGCTCAATGTATTTTATGGTACCATGATAATGTAATGAATAGACACATTGTACCATATCTACATATTAGTTGTTTTGCGGGCGACAAGAGGTGCACATGTGGAAGACACTGACATCGCTTTACAAACTTTGAGAGTGTCGTGAAATGAACCAGATGTGCTTTGATCCGCTAGGTTTTAACGAAAATAGAATTAAAAACATTTATATTGTCTGAACTATTCATCTAACCGAAAAAGTAATTGCTGGAAATTAATCCTTATTACGTGAATAATATCCTGTATTTTTTTCGTTTTCATCGGATGTTGTGTACTGCAATAAACCGCCATAAAATTGAAAATTGACACCGAAAATAAAACTATCCTAATTATTAAAATAACACCTTTACACTACATGATATCACCTATATAAATACGTTTGAAACCAATTTTTGCTGTTTACTGTTTCAGAAATATTAGTTAGTAAACATTTTTGTTTATCATATTTACGATAATTTTAGATCGTCATAGATAAATATTAAAATTTTATATTAATACGTTCATAAATGTATTCACTATATTTTGGGAGACATGAACTTAAAAAAAAATAAATTTGAAGATTTTTTGCTGTCCGATTTGATATGGATTATCCCGCATGTCTTTCATCTGCCACAAATCACACAACTGTAACTTTTACAGTCTTCATCTTATAGGAAGATGTAATGTTGTAAGATTTTATGGACACGGTGTGTATATACAGAGATAATTAAAACAATATTAGATGCAGTTGGAATCAAAAGACAAAACAAAAGGAAATTGAACGAGGAAAAGAACGAGGTTTTGATGGCTGGTTAAATGGAGTAGAAAATTTGGATACCAGAAAGAGAACAAGAATGGCTGAGGACACAAAGAAATGGTGTTGGAACATAAGGGAGAACATGTTCCTTAAGGGACGTCATACCACAGAAGATGACGATGAGATATCAAGTTTTAATGTGAATAAAATCAACCGAATTGCAACACTGGATGTAGAACATGGCGTGCAATATTAAACTCTCATATAAAAGTATGTAAATATAAGACGAATATAGATGTGCATGAAATCATAGCTAAGATCATTAACTTTACTTTATATAGACATGAGATTTACGGTATTCATCTAGAAAGACAGGTCTTATTTCATGTTCTTCAATAAATATTTTTTCTTTCAATCTGAAGAAAGGGATATTAATAATGCTCATAGAAATTTCGAAATCGGGTCAGATTTCCACATTACATGTTGTAATAGGCTAAATGAGACATTAATCTCTTTTATGGTCTAAGAAAATTGTATTTTTTCCCAACAGGATAATTTCTCGTAAATGTTGTCCGATTAGAATTCTGCTTATAAAACAACAGCCACAGGCGTTTTTACAAGAAGGATTAAATACGGCAATATATTAATGGTTGCTTAACAAACTTAAGTCACTTTAAAAGTAGAGCACAAATTATACATTTTTTTAGAGAATAAAATGTTTAGAAAACAAGCCAATAAGCTGTTAGAAGTAGACCTGGATTTTTGGAGGCGATCACAGAATTTAAAGAAGGGATAAGGTCAATACAATATGGGAAATTATGCAAGTTGAAAAAAGAAGTATTATGAAAAATATAAGAAAAACGTTTGAAATGGTATGGACACCTCTTAAGAATGGAATAAGAGAGAATACCAAAGAAGGTCCTTAATTGGAAAGCTAATGGAAGAAGTGGAAGAGGCAGGCCTAGAGAACGATGGATGGATGGGGCGAAGAGAAGTATGGAAGCTAGAGATTTGTAGGAAGAAGATGCTTTACACAGGAACCTCTGGCGACAAATCATTTTGGGTTGAAGGAGACACACTGTATTGTGGAATATTTCTAAATAAAAAAATAGGAAGATATTTGGGTCTAAGAGACGAATCTATCAAAGAATGAAGAATGTTGCACAACACTGAAGTATAATAATAATAATAATAATAATAATAATAATAATAATAATAATAATAATAATAATAATAATAATAATAATAGCTTTATTATACCTGGCAGAGTTAAGGCCTTAAGGCCTTGTCTACCACTCAACCAGGTTTGAAAAAATACAAACAAAAATAGTCTTAAATCTAAATTACAATATATATATATATATATATATATATATATATATATATATATAAACGATTACAAGTTATGAATACAATACAATTAATATTTATAATGTATTTTGATTTACTCTAAATTTAACGAATTAAATATATAATATGTACAATATATATAAAAAACGAGGAAAAGATTAATGACATAGTATAAATTATAATAAATAGAGAAAAATTAATTATTAGACAACAGGTAACTGTATAAGCGTGACTTAAAGGTACCAAGTGTGCGGCAACCCCTGATATCTTGAGGAAGGAGATTCCAGGAGCGGGCAGAGGCTACTGTGAAGGAAGTAGAATAGGAGGAAGTGCTATGAAGAGGAATTGTTAGCAGACTGCTATCTTGTGATCTAGTGTCAATATTGTGGTAAGAGGATAACTTCTCAAATCTGGACGCCAGGTAAGTAGGGATGTAGGAATTCAGAAACTTGAAAAGTAGTGCAAGAGAGTGCAATTTACGTCTGTCAGTAAGATGGAGCCAAGAGAGGTTATTAAAGTGTTCGGAAATATGGTCATAACGGCGGATATTGAAATAATAATGCTTTATTTTAGCTGACAGAGTTAAGGCATAAGGTCTTCTCTTCCACTCAACCAGCGAATAGTAGAATTATACAAAAATTACATACATATTACAATTTTAAGATATTTTTAAAATACAGACTAAACAAAATACAATGATGATGTGATCTAATACTAGGTAATACTAACAAAAACGTAGAATATAATAAAATTAAAATGATATAAATCATGCCCTGGCTCTTGGTTTAACGTAGTTAATTAAGAACTTCACTCTAGAACAAGGAGTTAAGAAGAATATTCATAATATATAGATGAATCCATATTAATTTATTTTAGTTTGAAGACGAAGGAGAAACAAACTTCAGGAACTAGTGACAGTAGGTAGGACGAAGTTAAAGTACATTTGAGGGAGGGGAGGGGAGGATATAGGGATGGACACGCACAGCATTTAGACGGATACAGGCAAATAAACTGAGGTAAAGCATCCTAATTCGAGAATGTCATCGCACGGTTAAACAAATCACACAAAATAAACAATAAACAAGTAAAAGGAAGTAAATATACATCTACCGTTGCTCCCGATGCAGGGTTTCTTGTTTCTATCTATAAGTTATCTCGGTGAATCATTTTCGCGTTTTTTTTCATCTGCCAGACAAATTTCGGAAAACGTTAAAACCCAGTCATTGAACACCATTGGCCAAAATAATCAACATGCATGGCTAATATTTGCATTGTACGAATATATGTGCGAATGTTGTTTCTTGTCTTATACGTTAATGCTGTTTCGGAGGTGGCTCTAGCGTTCTAGAGCTGTCACATCAGAAGATGAGCGAGATGGAGGGAATATTTTTAAATCATGCTTTTAAAAGCTTTTAAAAATAAATAATAGTTTAAAAAACTAAAACAACACGTTTTATTAGAAAACCGAACTAAAAAATGAAAAATCATGTTAATTTCCAACACGCTTGGGATAAAATTGAAGTGGTCAACAAAAAAAATCATCTCCAATACATCTGGAATAAAACTAGAGTTATCTACAAAAAAAATAATTTTACTATCAAAAGCGTGTGGTGCTCTATATCAATCAATATATTAGATAATAAACATATATTGGTAAAAGTAAAGTCTCTAAGAAGAAAACGTAAAAACCTTAAAAAGCACCCCACGCTTTTGATGGTAAAATTATTTTTATGTAGATAACTCTAATTTTATTATAGATGTGTTGGAGATGATTTTTTGTTGACCACTTCAATTTTATCCCAAGCGTGTTGGAAATTAAAATTATTTTTCATTGTTTAGTTCGGTTTTCTAATAAAGCGTGTTGTTTTAGTTTTTTTAAACTATTATTTTTTTTTAAATTTTTAGTTTAATTGAGTGTCATAAACCGAAATCCCATGAGAATTTAATTGCTTAATACTCTTCTAAAAATCCTCCGGGCCGGATTTGAACCAGCGACCTATGGATTACTGAAATTATATACCTCTACAGTCCACCGCTCTACCAACTGAGCTCTTACAGCGTTTAACTAAAAAGTCGATAAGTCCAAAACCTATTATACCATACAGGTCAAGCTAATATAAAGCGTGTAATAAGGTTGAAGAAAACTCACCTAGCATGTGAAAAACAAGTTGAATCGCATTTGCTCATCTTCTGATGCCGTATTCATCATCCAGAAGGAAATTAAAAGTGGAAGAAACTTAATTATATAACATATAGAAGGGAAATGTAGGAAGTATACGTGTAAAAAAAATCTTAGGTCATTTGAGTTGGATTTGCGTGAGGAAGTTTTGTTAGGAGAAATGTTTATTATCTGTTTTGGTAGTCAGGCGCATTCTCACCTTGTATGCCATTTTCAATGCAACATGTCGAGGTGAATCACTCTAGCAATGCACAACAATCAATCTACAAGACCGGTTCTTGTCTTACATAGTCTTGCATCCCTAGTGCCATAAGTCTCTCACCTGAGGGGGGCAAACAGAGCAACATTATGTACATGTCTACTGCCCAGGGCAGCAAAAAGCCAAGCTTTCATAAATATAATTGTTCCTTAAATACCTGCTATTAGTCTATTGTTAAAACACAAAGAGGAGAAAAAAGCACATAAAAATAGTTTCGTCACTGACTGAAGTGGGCCGCATGCAAATACATTAGTGTCTACTCGAATTACTTCCAATTACTGGTGAACTGACTTTCCGTGAGCAAGTGCAAAGATCGAATTAGCTACCCACTAACTGGTCATGCATGAAGTCATCGTTTTTGTAATATTGGCAAGAAATTACCCAGAATTCTCAGCGATAAAACCACTTCCGTTATTTTCGTCTCCTAGAGGAACGCATTTACGTTTGCGTCCCGCAAATAATACCTTATACGACGACGTCTGCGTCGCGCAATATTACGCCGATTCTCCTGTTCTTCCAGTTGAATTCTTTGGTAGACTCTATCAAATTCCTCTCCTCCGCGTATACCGAAAACATGATCGAAGTCTTCAAGGTCTGACATCTTGGATAAAGCAGCAATGTACGCGGCAAGGTTTCAAACTACATCGGTTACCATCGGTTCCCATCGGGTTGCTCACGATTCGTTTCTCTGCTAAGTCACCTCGCGAGGTAGCTTAGGAATTTCAACAATTATTATCGCATGAACAGATTTTTGAGTACGCAAAAACGTATTTGGATGCAACTTTCTCAGCAGAGTACAGGCAGAGAACGACTTTTACGGTCTAATGCGTTCATAGATTCCTAATTCGAAGAAATATAACTGTTTTTTTTTAGACTTCAATTTTTTCTTCTATCTCTTTCCATTGAATAATTTGTAAGCTAGTCTTCGAAACTATATTCTTATCATTCTTTCATTTACTTCTGCTTATTTTTATAGGCCTAGTATAATTGTAATTCATTCCAGATCAATGATACTGTATTGTACTGGCCAAAGGAAATTAATTTCTGCTGCATCAATTATTGAAGTTCATCTATTAATTACCATATTTTATATCCATAGGTTAATTGCCTTTGTTTGGTAGAATTGTATTATGGTACATTATGAAATCATATTCTATCTATCCAGTAATTCTGCCCTAGGGGCAGGTTTTTCACTGCAATCATAGCATATTCATGCTATGCTTTGCAGCTTTACTAGGGAATTAAAGGTGTGGTAGCTCCCCGTTGCTTTCCACACCGGTGAAGGTTGATGATGATGATGATGGCCGGATGATTTTCGGGGACAGTTGGATCCTAAGCTTCCTGCCATTTGTCTTATAGGTGAGGAAAACCTCCGAAATAAACCTCACACAGGAGCCTGACCCGACCGGGAATCGAACCCTGGCCCGCTTCACGCTGCCTCGAGACCAAAGCGGTGGACAAAATCATATTATTGTTAACTAATTAACTCACTGACACTATCGAATCCATAGGATCATGCCGCGCGAACATAAGATCTCCATACATCCCTATCTTCAGCTAATGTTTTCCAACCATCGCCTGTATAATTTACCTCCCTCAAATCATGGTTAATGTTATCCCCTCACCTCATTTTAGGCCTACCTTATAATGATAATAATAATAATAATAATAATAATAATAATATTAATATTGTTATTTCAGTATTATTATTATTATTATTATTATTATTATTATTATTATTATTATTATTATTATTCCATTTTACCATGAATTATAGAACCTGATTGTGACATATTTCCTTACTTTATCGCACAAAACCCTTTTGATTGTGCGTTTTTCTTTTTGTAAACTAGCAACATCAGTCGATTTTGTAGAAATTGCAATGCAGTCCAAGTAGCATTTCTTCTTCCAGTATTTGGTCTACCAGATCATTTTGACCTTATACCTCTTCAGCATTGAAACCCATTACTTCTGTTTTGCGAGTTTCAGAAACCCTCTGATCTACACTATTAATTCTGTAGCTACTGGTAGGGCTTCCTTTGATGGGCAGGTTAATAAAGGGTCATGTGAGAATGCTGGTAATCTTTCTAGGTGAAAACATTTACCACTCAGAAGGTTCAAAGAAAATAAAAATTGCTAAGAAATAAAATACATTAAACAAGATAGGAAAATTTAATTTAAATATCAAGTTTTGAAGGAGAAAATTAAATGAAACGTTTATATCAATATAATAAAGAACAAGGTATAAAAACAAAACACGACTGGTAATATATTAACACAGCCTTTAGGGAAACTAAAATCATATTTTGTCCAGAAAGAATGGAATAATGTTATATGGTTGGCTTTAATGAAATAAAAATTACAAAGAAAACTATTTAAATCCATTATACAATTCTTTGAATCCCATATTTACCGGGAAAATACATCAACTCCACCGTTGAGAGAAGTTAAATTATAAATTCTATCAGATACCAGTAACTTATTTCTGGCGATTTTCAGAAGATTCTGAGTACAGTTTTCTTAATATAAGTTTTGTTTATTTATTTTATTTTATTCTATGATTTCCACTGCGTTCTAACAGTTAGCATGTCTGTTTAACAGTCCAGGTTTCCCTATATCAAAGAACATTTTTCTCTCTCTATGGGGTCGAGAACTAGATCCTCTCAGCCTCGTGAGGCCAACAGGGAAACTACTTGATATGAGAAAATCGAAATTCGATTAATAAAACTAAAACTAAGGTCCAGGAACAGCGTCACACTAACAACCTATCTCCCTGTCCTGAATTCTAATACCCAGTGACAACCACTACTTTAATGGATCTTGGCTCGTCTGAGTCGTCGTACCATGGATTTAATTAAAGAAAAAAGTGGTCATGGAATAAAAGAGCATGATCTATTATCAATCTAGAGAATGGAAATGTAACAGGTTTTCGAAAGCAGGAGCTGTATATAAACAGAAAAAAGGGGATAGAAGTTACCATCGAATAAATGTGTTATTTTATATACAAACTATAATTTATAAATTACACCAGTTAGATGTATGAGACTTTAACTCGAATTTGAATTACTACTATTGTGCACAATAACAAAACATTTTGCCTCTTTCTGCAGAACCTATAAAATATTAACAACCACTATCAAAGACATGACAAATGAAGTATTGAGAGAGTCGTTGCAAGTTTTACGACGCCATCTTTATTACAAGCATTAACATATATCTATTGATGTCGTTTTATAGTTATGAACTGTTAAAAATATTTAGATTTAGATTTATTTAGCCTGGTGGAGTTAAGGCCATGTGGCCTTCTCTTCCACTCACCAGGACAAACATATATTACATAAGAATATAACAATCTTAATTAACTTTAATATTAAACACTAAGTAACAATTTGATCAAAAGATAATATCTAATATACATATTACGATCTATAATACAACCAGTTAATATTAGTTAAAATTAAGACTAAAACTAATAATAAAATGTATACAAGCAAGACATATTAAATTGTCCCTGTCTAGTGTATATAAAAAACAGGAAATAATGAGATATAGAAAACTAATTTTACGATTATACAATATTTAAAACAAAACAAATAAAAATATTTGTTATTCTTATTAATATTATTACATAAATAATTAAATATATTAATATTGCTAAAAGAATACTATCAGTGAGGTGTATAAGTTAGTTTGTTATTAAATAATTCTTTAGTTTGTTTTTGAAGGATGTTATAGTTTGACAGTCTCTGACATAGGGTGGAAGGGAATTCCATGTTTTGGTAAGTGACACCGTAAAAGATAATGAATAATATACAGTGTGATGAGGCGGGATATAAAGGACAATGTGCTGATGGGATCGAGTGTCAAGATTATGTGTGTCGGATAGTCTGATGAAACGGCGTGATAAATAATTAGGCGATGATGTTTAATGACCTCAGTGTTCCGATCTATGGTTGTTTTCAACTCACTATAGCCTCACGCACCGAGTCCTTTAGCAGCTGCAACATGGCAGGGTCCCTCAAACATTCCTGCATCACACGCTTTGTCATTTCTTCTTTATTCTCGTCGGAATTCTTACATATAGAAATTTATATGTATTTATTTTATTGTTTTCGATTTTATTTGTTGTTCAAAATTATTTGTATTTGTTGACCAACCTCATGGGCTAGTGGTCAGCGTTTCTGACTACTGTTCATAGGGTCTCGGGTTTGATTCCCAGTCAAACCATAGGAATTTTCCATAATGGGAATTATTCCTGTGGTTGCCCATGGTCTGGGATTTAGGTTAAGAACTATCCTGGCACTTCATTATCATTTATTACCCATCACATCATTGGGGTAACGTAACTTCTGCGTTCTAGGCGCCCCAACTTCAGAAGTTAGTTACAATTACGCCAATGCCAGGTGAGAAACCAGAAATGTCGAAATGACAACTTGGGGCATTGGATAAAACAATTATTCTCTGCGTCATAAATAGGGCTAGGATTTTTATGTACTAAAAGTTAAGATTGCAACATAGTATACTGAGAAGTTAGACTTATGACTGTCTTTTGTTTTGGTTTTACATATAAATAGTTGAATAGTATAATGAAAAGTTAGACTTTTTTATTGTCTTTTATCTTGTTTCACACACAAACAGTTGAATAGTATATACTATCTGAATTGCAATCTTATGATTTATTACCTACAAATCCTAACCCTAGTCATAAGGCTTACTCCAGTGGAGTCAGATTTATTTAATGATGGAATAAGTAGAGTTTATTGGTGTAAAAGTCTAAAGGACAAAGGAAATAAACAAAAACAAGGAAGATGCGCAACGTCACAATCAAACAACAAGGAAATTAGCGAAATGCTAATGTAGAAAGCAAGGACGCGCCGTTATAATTCATTGTTCGCATGTACCTAACGAAGATAAAAGATAGAAATTCTCTGAAAGAATTGAATGAATTGATCGTTCTTGATTTTATTAAAAATTATTGTTCTGAATCAGGCGACTAATAAAATTATAAACTATATATACCCTCCTTACACATTAATTAAAAGTAAGTTATATTGTTTTCGGAAAATATTTGTGGGGGAAAATATATATATATATATATACAGTCCACCGCTGTGGTCTAGAGGTAGCGTGCTGCCTTGTCACGCAGCGGGCCCGGGGTTCCATTTCCGGTCGGGACAGGCTCCTGGGTGAGGTTTTTTCGGGGGTTTTCCTCATTTGTAAGACAAATGTCCCCGAAAATCTTCCGGCCATTATCATCATCCTTACAATTATCATCATCATCATCATCATCATCATCATCATCCTTCACCGGTGTGGAAAGTTATGGGAAGCTATCACACCTATAATTCCCTAGTAAAGCTGCAGAGCATAACATGAAAATGCTATGATTGCAGTGAAATACCTGCCCTCGGACAGAATGACTATGGATGGATATATATACATTATAGGGCTTACATATAAAATGTGAAAGATACTTCGAAAATTGTTTACTTTCTAAATATGGGAAGATAAAAGGAAAATGTGCAATACTAAATTACGATGCGAGGTTTGTAAGTGGCTTTTACAGCAGCGAGGAAAATGTTTAAAAACCGAGCGATAGCGAGGATTTTAATTTCCGAAATTCTGTTAAACACTTCACAAATGTGCGTTGTACATATTTTTTTTTTGCGCAATGGTGTTTTGAAAATAATAAATAATAACATTAATGTTGGAAATATTTGCGATCATTATAAACAACTGACTAATGTTAACAGTGTTTATTTGTTTATTAGTTGAAACTACAGCAGGCCGTGACACCAATCAGTGACAAAATGGCGGCAAGTACATATTTATTGTTTTATATTGTTTCAAATAAAGTTTAGTTCACTTGAAACGCAGTGATTTGTTTCGTATAATGTATATTAACACTACCTTTTGGATATATTTTTGTATATACATTGTACGTAGTATACATACAGAGCAGTGGTTTCACTTCCTACACGCGATTTGTAATATGTAATATTACAGTATAGTTATTTAGGTTCGCAACCCCGAAATGTAGGAAGTTAAACTTTCAATCATGGTCGCCATTGCTGTAAGTATGACAAAACGCACTATCGCGCAAAAGCGTATATACACACACACACACACACACACACACACACACACACACATATATACACACAAATATACATTATAGGCTTACATATAAAATGTTAAAGATACTTCGAAAATGTTTTTTTCTAAATGTGGGAAGATAAAAGGAAAATGTACAACATTAATTTTTAATTATTACTAATAAAAAGATTGTTCCCTATTTTTAAAAGAGTTTTCAGAAATTCCCATTACAAGTGTTACGGCTTTTAGAGGGGATTTAGTAGATATATTGAACAGGAACTTTGTCTAGAAACGTGCCCTTTTTTGTGCTGCAGGTACAATTATTTTGTATTAAGCGTCTGCTGGGATAAATCGATAGTAATTTAATGATTTATGACTCAATTAATTACAATCATACAACTCAACATTCACTAATTTCATGGCTGTCCAATGTCAGGAGAAAATAAATAAACGTATCTTTGTTACTATAGGCCTATGAATAATTGAATGGTTGCCCGAGAAAAGAGATCCTTCTGCCATCATGTTTCGAATAGTGTGGTGCCGAAAATTTCTCAATGATTCTCCAAACGGACAGGCCCCAAGGACGTGTGCAAGGGTTTCGTGCTCTCTGCGACGTCTAGAGTAGAACAGAACTATACAAGAAATGTTTACAAGTTGTTCAGGGATGTTATTGAGTGTTCTGATATAAGGAACCCTTGGTCTTCAGAGATTAATTCACAGAGTAATATTTTACTGATGTGTTATAGGTTAGGCCTAGCAGGTCCTTTGAACCGTGATAAGGAAGATTATGATAGATTACGAAGGGAAAAAAAAACTATCATCTGAAATAGCTATTTATAAATATCATGAACCGCTTACAAACATAATTACACGAGTAATGAAACAAACCAAAAACAAAACACATTTCAGTTTATTAAATACATTGTTCATTCACCAATATTGTATGTACTGTTTCTCAGTTTAAAACAGCTATTGGAAACATCGACCGTCATAATCACGACAAACTGTACAGCGACGCAATGTGGACAGTTGCACACTCTCTAGCATTACAGGAGATTCACATACCTCTCTTTTGTAATCTATCAGAAAAGTTAAAAATATTAAAATTTGTACCTGAAATATCAGTCGTCCTCAACTAATTAAAATTCATTAAATTATTTTAATGAATTTTAATTTTACTCCAAGATCCGGCTGCAAGATTATTACGTTCATCGAGTGTATGGACAAAATCAATTTTTGTTCATAAAATTGTGAATTACTGAATAATACATTTTTTGTCGAGTTGTCTATTAAAATTCGGCCGCCAGTATGTTTAATTAAAATATAATTAATTAATATATTCGAAATAATTTGATTCATTTGTTATTAAAATAAATTAGAATCCAGTTCACAGAAATCCATGTATATAGCTTGAAAAGTTTTGATTGCATTGCACACTTGGCCGTAAACCTACTCGCGTTTACAGCAGGCTGTGACACCAATCAGTAATAAAATGGCGGTAAGTACGTATTTATTGTTTTATATTGTTTCAAATAAAGTTCAGTTCATTTAAAATGCTGTGACTTGTTTCGTATAATGTATATTAACACTACCTTTTGGATATATATTTGTATATACATTGTATGTAGTAGGGGCTATACATAAAGGGCAGTGGTTTCACTTCCCGCTGCGAGGGAATAATATAAAACAATAAATAGGTACTTACTGCCATTTTATTACTGATTGGTGTCACAACCTACTGTAGCCACGAGGAGGTTTACGGCCAAGTGTACAATGGCAACCAAAACTTTTCAAGCTCTATACATCGATTTCTGCGAACTGGATTACAATTTATTTTAATAACAAGGGAATCAAATTATTTCGAATAAATAAATAAATAAATAAATAAATAAATAAATCATATTTTGATTAAACATACTGGCGGCCGAATTTTAATAGGCAACTCGACAAAAATGTATTCAGTAATTCACAATTTTATGAAAAAAATTGATTTTGTTCATACATTCGATGAACGTGGTAAATCTTGCAGCCGGATCTTGGACTATTTGTTTAGTTTGTTTAGAACGACTGATACAGATACAAATTTTAACATTTAAACTTTTTACATAACTTTAACGGTGGTTCACATTGAATTTTAAAAGAATTGAATAGACCTATATCAGAATTGATATTCTCACGGTCTAAACGATATGTTATATAACTAACACACCAACAACATATTACACTGTATCACTGGGGACCGTGAATGCCTTATATCAACTGGAAATAAGTTGTTTACAGTTGTATAAATGTAACATAAGCAAACGCGATGAACGTTTTCTGTAGGATCTAATAGTATTACTTAGGTAATAATATTCTACTACATCTACAAATCTACAATGGTGATACAGATCAATGTAGGGCCTTATCCTCTCCTCTGTTAGGAGTTACTAGATCAAGTTAATTTAGTCACGCTTATTTCCCTAAAGATATAAAACTATTATTCTGTCAGTTATTTTATACGGATGCGAAACACCGACTCTTACTTTAAGGGAGGAAAGGAGATTACGAATATTTGAGAATAAAGTTCTTAAATGGTATGGCCATATACAAAGAATGGGAAATGAAAAATGGCAAAAAAAATATATATCAGTGGTCACCCTCAGGAAGAAATAAACGTGGCAGACCAAAATGGAAATGGAAAACCTACGTCAGAACTATAATGGATGATAGGACTTTGGAAGAGGAAGATTGAAATGATAGAGATAAATGGAAACTGAAGACGGCAAACCTATACGTGGGGGGAAAGCCGATGAAGAAGAAGAAGAAGAAGAAGAAGAAGGAACATTTTTTGACCAAAGAGAGATGAATAGACAAGTGAGTGGAGAAAATTACATAACAGTGAACTACATGGTCTTTATAGGGAGCCAGATATAATAAGAACAGTTAAGTCTCGTAGACTGCGATGGGCAGGACATGTGGCACGAATTGAGAATGAAAAGACGTGCATGGAAGCTCCTTGTAGGAAAACCAGAGGGAACGCCCAGTTGGTAGACCAAGAATGAGGTGGAAAAATAACATTAACTATGATTTGGGGAAGTGGATTATACAGGGAATGATTGGAAAGCATTAGCTCAGGATAGGGATGTATGGAGAGCTTATGTCCGCGCGGCCATGAACCTATGGGTTCGATAGTGCCAGTGAGTTAGTTAGTTAGTTAGTTATTTCCCTAAAGATGTCATGAATGGTATGCGATCAACATACCGGCCCGATAAGGCATTCAGTAGACAACTAAGGTGTTACTAGGATGAAGGAGGTCGGCAAATTTTGTTTAGAGACCTCTTTATTCAGGCTTAAGGATCTTTTACGAGCCTGAAAATCTTCAGACTCGGGACCCACGGCTTAAAGTCCCTCCCAGAGGACTTGCTCCTTGGATTTTCACCCAAAAAAAAAATACATCGACCCCGGCAGGGTTTGAACCCGCGACTCGTGGGACTAGAGGCAAGGAACATAACAACTAGTCCATCGCGGCATTACACTTTACTTTTGTATTAGGAAACAAATTATTTTTCATAAGTAATGCCACGAGTGATTTCCAATTTATCTAGAGAATTTGGAAATCAAGAGTGGCATTTGTTAGGACTATTTAACGAATAAAATTAAGCTGTTTACTCACAAATCATTATTTAACTATATTCATTTAAAAATATTTATATATTTAATGTAAACGGCGATGTTTGAAAACAAATGAGGAACGATTGGTACGCTTCATTTCCTTATTTTGTTCATCACTGCCCCCAGATCATAATATTCTTTATTTCCAAATGATCGCAATGTTGTAAGAATGCACCCTAGTGGAGAAATTTATAACCAACGTTATAAGTTTCTGGAAAATAATTCGTTTAAGAAAGTGCAAACAGTGGTTTATTTTTTTTTTGTGGTATAATCAATTGTTACAAATGTTTTTATATTATCTGTCGCATGCGTTTTCTGTTGACATTCATGCACTATATATACAATCTGGTAGCCGTATTTCTTACAGAGTCAGTCACTGCAAAATAATGCTGTGACCTATTCAGAATGTTAAAAAGGAGGTGCTATCTTTATTATGATAAACTTTAGTTGGTAAATTCTAGGCGAAACACGACTGTGATTGTTGTAAATAAAAAATCATTGAATTGTGATTGGTCATTGACTCCCATTTGGAGCATTGAGTTAAATAGTCATTTGTATGAACATCAGATTAATCTGTGTCGCAATCTTAACTTTTAATGCATAAAAGTGCTTTCCCTAATAATAATTCACCCTCAGCGTAGGCCAGTAGTTAGCCGTAATTTAGATGTAGTATAGTGATAGAGGCTGTATGATAATATTTCGTCTGAAAGCGTGAAGCAAGTACGAGTAGATGCAGGATGTATGGTTATTTTAATTGACGTTACAGTATGAAGCGTGTCCCTATGTCACGATTTGTTCTCACAGTGAAGTCGTTATTCCAGCAAACATGTCTCTGATTTATCTATCGCTCAGTTCTCATCGAATAAGTTGTTAAGGGTATACAGAAAGCTCTGAATTCTCTTGTTAATACAGCTACAACAGTAAATCATAGTTTGTGTCCATGTTGACTTCTAATAAACTAGAACGACTTTACATGAGGATTTGTTTTAAAAAGTCTTAAGTAAATATTATGTAAACAATAAAGGAAATTTCTGAAAATTCACAATAGTCAACAAGCTAAGTATATAATTGAATTAGTCGTATCTAAAAGGCCCTTTCTCCAATCCAGCTAATTGTCAAAGTCACTGCTATGTAGGAGGCCCTCTGTCCTGGAGTAATGGCATTTTAGCATGAAACTAAAAATTTTATCATTTAAAGGACATGATACCTTCTTCTTCTTCTTCTACTACAAGGTTTAGGCTATGCAGCCTGTTCCGGCGAAGTTAAAAGTGGAGTTCATCTTCTACGTGGTCGGCCAACATCTCTTGTTCCTCTGGATTATGCAGGAAGGTTCTTTTTGGTATTCTTTCGTTGTTCATTCTCATTAAATATTCTGTCCATTTCTTATTATTTTCGCTGATTTTATCTTCAATTTTATTTATATTTAATTCTTCTCGTATAGTTTAATTCCTTATTCTATCCGCTCTTGTGCATCCTTTCACATTACGTAAAAATAGCATTTCCGCAGTCTGTATCCTGCTTTTATCCCTTGATTTCATTATCAAATTTTCACTTCCATACAACAACAAAGGAACAGCCATTGTTTTATATAATTTAAGTTTCGTATCTCTCCTTGTTTTCCGACCTAAGGTTCTTTTTATGGTTCCACATGATACCTTAAGGGCAAAAATAGTAATTGATAATAAAATTTTAGAGCAGGTGAACAGTTTCAAACATCTAGGTTTCAATTTATCGTATGTTAAAATTGAAGATATTAATGACAAAATAAATAAATTTAATCTAATGTGTGGCACTATTAAAAGAACCCTTAAAAACACAATAAAAGAAACAAAAATTAAATTTTATAAAGTAGTGACTGTTCCTATATTGATGTATGGTTCAGAATGTTGGACGATCACTAAAAGACAAGAACAAAGATTGGAAGCAGCTGAGATATGATTTTTAAGAAATATAGCAGGATATACTCTGCTGGATAAGAAAAGAAATGAAGATATAAGAAAGTAACTAAATATTTTCAAACTTACAGACCGAATAATTAAATATAGGAACGACTGGAAAGAACATATTGATAGAATGCCAGAAGGAAGATTTCCAAAATTATTGCTAAATTATAAACCGCACGGAAGTAGAAATGTTGGTCGCACACACAGAAGATGGTCTGAACAATTTTAACAATTCTAGCTTTCATGAAACCGGAACGAGCCAACAGGCTTAATCCCTGGTTGATGATGATGATGATGATGATGACTAAAAATGAAGTGTTCAACTGTGACTCTGTATGAATATTGGAGGAAGATCGTTTAAGCATAGAATATGTGTCTATATGCAAGAATGTTGAATTTGTAGTCGACTCATTTTTGCAGAAGAAATAAAGGGGCTTTTAGCAATGACCAATATATTAATATATTCAGTATAGTAACCTTTTTAAAGTTACAAATTAACAAACTCTTTTATTTAGTGTAGTTTGTAATTTTACGAGAAACCTTAAGATTATCACAAAAAATGAAGTATGGATCCCTCCTTATATTTTTATTAAAAAATTAATTTCGCTATTGTGAAATCTATACATTAAGTATAATAATATTTTTCGGTATTTTAGGGGTTAGGATAGGTATTAATTTCTAATTAATCTATTTCAAATCGAGGAGTATCTTAACACTTGTCAAACTCTATAATTTTAATATGTACAGCATATGAATCTCTGCCTCATTCACTGATTTCAATGCGGGGAAAGAGCACGGACTTGTGTTAAAACCCAGTGATTTCTGCAATGGCGGGAAAGGACACCAATTTTTTTTTCTTTAGTGAGTGATTTCAATGCAGTGGAAATACACTAACTTTTTTAACGCAGTGATTTCAATGCTGGGAAAGAGCATTATTTTTTGTTTAATCTGCTGATTTCAATAGGGGAAAGAATATTAACCTTTAACTCAGTGGAAACTGTAGCGAAATGACGCGAAGATGCATTTTTCTCAGATTGTGAATTCAATACGGAAGAAAAAATATACTTTTCACCTAATTATGTGATACAAATATGTACAGAAAATAACTTTTTTTTTGTAACTTTTAAATTTGAGGAGAAGGGACTGTTTAGTAATTTTAGTTATGTCAGGAACAGGTCAAGTAGGCCTACTCTCATTAAAACAAAGTAAATTAATGCACGGCAGAATCCAAATTATGTTATAAAAATAAGAATTAATGCAAATATAATACAAGATTTTTATTTTAATGCAATCGCTGATATTAACTGTTCAAAACTAAAAAGCTGACTTGATAAAAAGTAATAAAATTAGTTTCAATCTTACTTCATAACTCAAAACAAATAGTTTGACTCAACACTAAATAAAAATATAAGGGTTATATTCTACGACAAGGGACTAATTAGATGTTAATTATATAATTTTTACCTGTTAAGTCAGTCGCCCTCAACTGAATTATTAAACTTCTTCAAGTCATTCTAATATGGAGGCCTTTCGAAAACAATGTTTCATCTTCTGCGTTTTAACTGGAACTGGTATATTAGAATGACTTGAAGAAGTTTAATGATTTAGTTAAGGACGACTGACTTACCAGGTAAAATTATATAATTAACATCTTATTACAGAACCTCAACGATGCTTTAATATGAATTTCAAAAGGGACTAATTTTCATAAATTCAGCGATTTAATAGAATATTATTCACTAAGGAAGATAATTTTAATTTTCTCAATATTTTAATTATTAAATTATTAGAATTTACCTATCGATGGTAATACAATTTAACCTTGTGTGACAGGCAAAAATACGAGTCACTACAGCCTTTATAGGAAGCCAGATATAAAATAAGAAAAGTTAAGTCTCGTAGACTCGGTGAGTAGGACATGTGGCACGAATGCAAGCTTCTTGTAGGAAAACTAGAAGGAAAAACGCCCAGTTGGTAGACCAAGAGTGAGGTGGGAGAATAACATTAACTATGATTTGAGAAAAATGGATTATACAGGTGATGATTGGAAAACGTTAGCTGAGGATAGTGATGTATGGAGAGCTTATGTCCGCGCGACCATGAACCTACTGGTTCGATAGTGCCAATGAGTTACGTAGTTAGTTTAGAACTCAATGATATAATTGTATAGTAAAAAATATAATTTGTAAAATATTTAATTTGTACACAATATTTAATGTGATTGTATACATGACCATCTGATGAACTGAAAATGTTATATTAAGTATGAAAGGAATGAACGAATTATAAAATTCTGTGATGTGATGTGAAATCGGTATAATATTTAAAGTCCCGTAAATTTACCAATTTCGAATAGAATCGGAAACTTTTTTAGTAAAACGAGGACGAAAACGTTCAATAGGTAGATCAAACATGGGATGGGAGAATAACACTAACCATGATACAAGAGATGCGAATTGTACAGGGAATGATTGGAAAATATTGGCTCAGTATAGGGCTGTATGGAGGGATTATGTCCGCGCGACCATGAACTACTGGGTTCAACAGTGCCATGAGTTAGATTGAATGTAGCATTTAGTCCAAATTATATGGGTATCCTATTATACTAAAAATGGTTCGTTATATAAGTGTATGCTGTATATGAATAATTTAATTCCAAAGACTATTTAACTCATGCCCCAAATGGGAGTCAATGACCAATCATGTTTCAATGAATTTTCTTTTATAACTAATGGCAGTCGCGTTTCACCTCGATGATTAACGAAATTTGATTACCACAATAGAGAAAGTTCCTCCTTTTTAATAATCTGAATAGGTCACAGCATTATTTTGCAGTGATTGACTCTCTAACAATTACGTTGAATATAGCAAATAACGAACAGATTCCTTCGTCCTACAAATTTAATAAATGTGTATTCAATGTTTTTAAATGCTAATTTTACTGAGTTGTTTCCGAAAAAAAAAAATTAACAGTCTATAATGTTGATTATAATATACAGTTTGACGTGTTTCATTTTTTCTCCACTAGGGTGCATTCTTACAATATTGCGATCCTATTTGGCAATAAATAGTATGATCAAGTTGCAGTGATGAACAAATGAAACATAACCAAACATTTCTCAATTGTTTTCAAACATCGCCGTTTACATTAATTATATACATATTTTAAAACAACTATATTTAAATAATTATTTGTGAGTAAACAGCTTAATTTTATTTGTTAAATAGTCCTAACAAATGTCACTCTTGATTTCCAAATCCTCTAGATAAATTCACTCGTCACTTCGTGGCTCGTGAATTTATCGATAACTTGGAAATCACTCGTGGCATTACTTGTGATAATTTATTAATATCTTACATGAATGCTGTTTCATTTCAATGTCAGAAGAACACGTCATGATCCATTGTGAAATTCCAAGTACCGTTTATGTTAACATGAGAAATGATGTGCTCCAGAACTGACATTATCAATGTCAGGGACCAGGATATATGAGTCATGGATACATTTTGTTACGTGTTTCAAATTACTGTCAGCAGGAACTACACAATGGTCGAAGAAAGAAATTCCCGGATATGAAAAGTCATTATAAGTACTGCGTTAAATTACGAAAAAAAACACATCAATATAACTACTATCTATACACAAATCCTATAGCGTGGCATGTTTATAATTACATCCCTTATTATTATCTTTATCATGAATATTTTAGGTTTAGGCTCACTTTAACCTGTTCCTATATCTCAAGATATTTTTTTTTCTCCACTGTTGTTTATGTCTTCTCTGTCTCTGTGTCTAGGTTGTTCGGATTATTATTATTATTATTATTATTATAAATACGTTACAAATATATAATTCAATAGTGAGAAGTACTGTCCCATATGGAGCTGAAATTTGGAAATTCAACAAAAACTTAGAACAAAAACTTATGTCGATGGAAATGGATTTCTTGAGGAGAGCAGCAAGATGTTCAAAATTAGACAAAATAAGAAATACTGTCATAATAGAAAAAATGAATATTGGTTATTCAATAGTAGATTATATACGGTATAAGTAATTAAATTGGTATGGGCAGGTACGACGAATGCGAGAAGAAAGATTACCCAGGAAAACATTGGAATGGTGTCCACCTGGAAGCAGGAGGAGTGGAAGACCTCGAAACTCGTGGATGCAGGAAATAAGGACTGGAATGAGAGCAAGAGGACTGGAGGACATGCATTGGACGGAGAGAGACGAGTGGAGAAGAAAAATAAAACTTTAGGCACAGAAAGATGTGTAAACATTAAAATTCTGTATATAAATAATAATAATAATAATAATAATAATAATAATAATAATAATAATAATAATAATAATAATAATAATAATTAATAATAATAATAATAATAATAATAATAATAATAATAATAATAATAATAATAATAATAATAATAATATTATTATTATTATTATTATTATTATTATTATTATTATTATTATTATTATTATTATTATTATTATTATTATTATTAGCTAATGGAGAGTAATTGGTATGCTGAATTCAGTATTATGGAACAAAAATAATTTAAATAACAAAAATATCTATTTGTAAGGTCATGGTAGAAAGTATTAAGTTATATGAATCAGAGACATGGACAATTAAAAGGTGCCAACTTAACAAATTCTTAACTACAGTGATGGATTACTAGAGAAGATCATCACGGAAGTCCAGATTAAAAAAGAAAACATTAGAAACGTTGAAATTAGGAAAATTATGAAAGTTGAAAAAAAAAATTATTACAGACAAATGAAAAGAGACGATGAAGGTGATATGGACATCTCAAGAGCATGACCTCTGATAGAATTCCTAAGATCTTGGAGTGGAAAATAGACGAGAAAAGAAAAAAGGGAAGACCTAGAGAAGGTTAGATGGATGATGAGACGATGTGAGAAGAAGTACTAACGAGTGAACTGGGTCTTACAGATGAGAATGTTCAAGACCGCTACAATTAGAGAAGACGATTTTTTTGAGGGTGATGGAAAACCAATGTACTGGGGATAAATTCTGAAATAAGAATGTATTATTATTATTATTATTATTGCTATTACGGTTACCAGCATATTGCGTTTAATATTCCAGTAATCCCAGGTTCTATTCTCATCTATCACAAAAAAAGTACTTATTTAATTACGTTATATATATATATATATATATATATATATATATATTACGGGTCCCGCACAGCCTTGTTAGGAAAACTTTAAAACTACTTGAATTAAGACGCAGGGAAATTCGCTTAAGAAAACTGAAAACAAGCTTAAGGTATTGCATTACCATGAATGATTATACCAATTGATAAATTTTCATAAAATATTCCTCTACACAAGGTTTGATTGCATGCTCTAATTTAATTTTAGCAGTCAGTTTTTTTTAAGTATCTGAAAACTTTGTCTACTGCACCCTCCTTCTTGTGACATCTAGACATATTCGAATAAGTCTAACTACAATTTAAAAAACCGAAGTCTAACAAGATACAAAGTGACGAATTAATAGTCTCCTACATTAAAATATATATGGGTCCGTACCACTGCTTCTCTAGTTATCATCTATCGTATGTAATGCCACGAGTGATTTCCAAAGTTATCTAGAGAATTTGGAAATCAAGAGTGGCATTTGTTAAGACAATTTAACGAATAAAATTAAGCTTTTACTCACAAATCATTATTTAAATATAGTTATTTTAAAATATTTATATATTTAATGTAAACGGCGATGGTTGAAAACAAATGAGAAACGTAATGTTTCACTTGTTTATCACTGCAACCAGATCATATTATTTATTGCCCAAAGGATCGCAATATTGTAAGAATGCACCTTAGTGGAGAAAAAATGAAGCACATCAAACTGTATATTAAATAATTTCTGATGTCCTATGATGTAAATATGTCAATTATATTTTTCTGGAACGTTATTACCTGGGAAAAAATACGTTTAAGAAAGTGCAAACATTTTTTTTGTGGTATAATCAATTGCTACAAATGTTTTTATATTATCTCCCGCAAGTACTGTGTGTTAACATTCGTGCACTATATATATATATATATATATATATATATATATATTACAATCTGGAAGTCACATAAGGTCACTGCAAAATAATGCTATGACCTATTCAGAATGTTAAAAAGGAGGAGCTTGATTTTACATTGATAAAATTAATCTGATAAATTCGAGGTGAAAATTGAATGTGATTGGTTGTAAATAAAAAATAATTGAAATCTGATTGGTAATTGACTCCCATTTGTGGCATGAGTTAAACAGTCATTCAAATATCTTATATTAAGCAAATAGGTTGCACAATAGAACTCACAACTTGCATCTCTCTCAATACGTATTCAGTATGTTGTCAAACTCTTTTATCGCAAATACATTAACAATTCTAAATCGGGTATAACATTGGAATTAATGTACTCAGGCTTGCCGTTCGCATGCAATTAAAAATACAATTAAAGAGAAAAAAAGTCGCTTTATGTAGAGTACGGAGTAATTAATAGGGCAAGGATTTTGATGTATTTGCATATTTTTTTCTATGAGAACTTTACAATGCTCTATTAGATATAAATTCATTTTGGCGAAACAGGCAACTTTGTGGTTGCAATTATTTGCATTTTTTTGTTAATTTTTTGGCATATTGCATTTTTTATGGATTTTCTAACATATTAGTGCTTATAACAACCACTCAAATATATGTTTTGGCAGTTTTATGAATTTTTGCGAGGAAATGTACATTTTTAAACATAATTTGTTTTTACTGTCTGTACAGTATACACATTGACTTGAACTTCATTTTATGAAGAGGTGTCTTCCTACATTCCAACTAACTGTACATAGGACTTGTTTATAGTGAACCGAAAGTGCCTTTTGCGGTTCAGTTATCATCTTCGTGCTCCTTCCCGCTTACGAACATTTGTGAAGCCTGCCAATGTTTCCTGTGTTCCGTGTGGTTACCCCTTCCTTCTTTACCCTTTCCATTGCGCATCTTGGTAGCGCACATCCCTTCTCCTGGCGAACCTGATATATGCTCGGCAATCTCAGTGGACTTGAGCAGTCAGTCGATCGGCCTAACAAGTGGCGTTTGGGTTCTTTACGAGTGGATTCAGTGTTGGAATCCTACTCTGGTGTACCATGCAAAGGGCGAAGTTAGCATGGTAATGCAGAAGATAAGCATGTGGATTGTAAACCGAAGAATGGTTGGATTTAATTTAATCTAAGTCAGCATGGAAGAAGGATTTCCGATTCTGCTTAGAGACGTATGAGTGTGATTGTTAGAATGGTATGTCGTTATCTTATTATGTTTTGTTTACCATTGGGGTTTGATTGATTGTTCCAAGATATAGTTCTGTTATTTATATTACTTTATTTTTTTTATAATAATCCACACTTATTTTGTATTAAAAACCAATATTTTATGTTACGCCCCTTGTTCTTATTTAAAGAATAGCCATTGTTCTCTATCCCATAACGAAATTAGTTCAGTCCATGCAAATTATAATCAGTGTTATATTCATATGCATGTTCAAGTGGAAAAAGAAAGATGAATGGTTAGCCGCCTTCTATGGGCCCGAGGCAGGCTGTTTTGTTGTAAATAACTTCGTTGAATGTTTGGAACCCTTTACTAAGTACAGCAGTATCATAACCCAGCGATCCCGGAAGGTAGCAGTAACGTATTCGTATTCGTACTCTTTCTCTCTCTCTACGTACAAAATGATTAAGCAGCGCGTGGTTGGTTCTACCAAGTCGCTACAAAATGGTTTTTTGGGTTTAATTGCGCCCAAATGGTAACAAAGTGTTTACTTTGTATTTTTCATATTGAAAGATATGCTGTACTTATGTTGAAGTTATTAAGTACTGGTTTACGTGTTTGTTGTACATTACGTAAACATTGATTCATCTTTCTTCGTTCCAAAACAGAGACTGATTTATGCAAGTAATACTACGTTCGCTTATTGTTGTTTACATCTTGTGTCTATCATACTTTATAAACATGCCTAGCTGGGTGGATGTAATATCCAGAGATAAGCTCGTTTGTGAATTAGGCCTGCTAGGTATAGAGGTTGAAGGTGATGTAAACACATTACGTCAGCGGCTTAAAAATTACATGAATTCTCTCTCCCAACCTGAACAAATATTAATAAAGCGTAAGTTCATTGTCGATAACGCAACTCAAGAGGATTTGAGTGATCGTAGACTTAGCTCTATCAAAGATTTATCTAGTGGAACTGTCTCCAACCTTTCTTCTTTTATGGAGCAGAATAATCAGCGGATTTTCCGAGAGTTGATTGGAAAGGTAGATCCCTGTGATGGTGAAGATAAGGAATCGCTAGTGGTCTTCCTCATCAAAATTAACTCGATTTTCGAATTGAAATTGGTTTCCGATGAGTATTTTGTAAACTCGATTTTGAGTTGCATCGGAGGAATTTTATTGAATATCTGGAGTGAAGTTGTTAAATTGAGATTCTCTTGGATGGAAAGTTTAGAACATGTGAAGTGTTCATTGTTGCCTCCTAGATTGTTGGAAGACTTTTGGATTAAATTTGTGTCACGTCGATTCCAACTGCCTAAGGAATCTTTGTTGGAATTTATCGCCAATATACAAGGAGCTTCACTTGTGTTGAATCCTTTATTTTCTGAAGAAAAGTTAATGGATCTTATTCTGCAAAATATGTCCCCGGCTACTAGACAGCATTTGATTTTTGCTACAAGACCTCAGAATGTAGCCGAAATGTGTCTCTTAGCCAGGAAAGTGGCGGATTTTGAAATTGCTGAAAGACAGGGGGACTTTAGTGAAAGAAGTAAAACCGACAATTTAAGTAAATCTAATACTTCGACGAATCGTCCTTCTTGGCAGTCGAAAAAGAATCTTCAATGTTGGAAATGTCAGCGGTATGGGCATCTGTCTAGAGAATGTCGGTCCAAAGATAAAACCATTCCTCAGGTTAATGTTATGACTTTATCCTCGAGAAGGTATAAGAAAAGAATTCAAACTTCTAAGAGAATATTTCCTTCAGGGAATAATAGACCGTCATCTTTTGTGGCAAATTTGCCTCATTTACCACTGGAAGTTTTCCACCAGAAAATAGACGGTTTGTTGGATAGTGGTGCTTCTATTTCTCTTGTGCGAGAAGACTTTATCTCTGCTTTGCCTAAGAAATTTTTGAAGAAGACTTCTTTGAAGTGTAAATCAGTCAACAATCAAGTTTTCTCTGTAGATAAAATGGTTCGTTTACACTTAAAGATAAATAAGTTTTCATGGGACCAGTTGTTTTATGTGGCCCAAGAGTTACCTGTTCCTATTATTCTAGGTTATGACTTTATGTCGAAATCCGGCATGAGGATTGATTTTCAGAATGGAGTCTGTAATTTCAGATTTGCTCGAGACGTTTCGCTGCCGTTTAACGTACATCCTTGTATGTATGGGCATGCATATGGTAAGAATCCTTCGGAACAATGTTGCGTTATGTCTCTCAATAATCTTGAGGAGGATGAGGAATTATCTAAATTGGTGAAAAAATTCCCTGGATTATTTAGTGATCGATTAGGGAGAGCAAAAAACAGTTTTTGTGAACTGGAATTGTTGGATAATGTCCCTGTGCGGTCTCCACCTTTTCAGTTTTCTCCACCTAAGTTGCAGTTATTACAAAGCGAAATTCATAAGCTTATGCAACAAGGTGTTATTAGGCCAAGTCGTTCTAGTTATGCGAGCCCAGCTTTTCTTGTTCCAAAACCTAGTGGAGGCCATAGGTTGGTTATCAATTATAGGAAGCTTAATAATAAAGTGGTGTTTGATTGCTTCCCATTGCCCACTTTGGAAGCAGCTTTCCAAATATTTCATGGAGCCAAAGTGTTCTCCGTAATTGATTTGCATTCCGCCTTTTTCCAAATACCATTAACTCCATCCAGTAGAAAGTACACGGCTTTTGTCACTCCCAATGGTCTTTACGAGTTTAATATGTTGCCTATGGGTTTGAGTGTGGGTAGTCAAGTATTGAGTCGTGAATTGGACAAATTGTTTGGAGATTTGAAATACAAGTATGTTTTCAATACTGTGATGATCTCATTGTGTATTCTTCTGATATGCAGCAACATCTTGCTCATTTGAGAGAAGTCTTTGAAAGGTTAAACAATAAAGGATTTACTGTTAATCCTGAAAAGATCACTTTGGGATGTTCTAAGATAAAGTTTTTGGGCCATTTGCTGTCAGCCGAAGGTATCCAGGTGAACCCGGAGAGAGTTGAAGCCATCAAAAATCTTCCTACACCTAAGAATTTGAAAGGCGTTAGAAGTTTCATGGGAATGGTGGGCTTTTATGCCAGATTTATTCCTAACTTCTCTCAGGTTGCCCTTCCTTTGAATAACTTGAAGAAAAAGAAAACTAAATTCTTATGGAGTCAAGAATGCGAAGCTTCTTTTCAAAGTCTTAAATTAGCTCTTTGCGAGGCTCCCACTTTACAGGTTCCCGATTTCAATAAGAAGTTTATTCTTCAGTGTGACGCCAGTGATAGGGCGTTAGGTGCGGTTCTTAATCAGGAAATTGAAGGCAATTTAGCGCCTATGGGATATGCTAGTCGCACTTTAAATGAAGCCGAAATAAAATACAGCATTTACGAAAGAGAGATTTTAGCTATTGTTTTCGGTTGTGAGAAGTTCCGTACCTTTTTGGAACATAACCGTTTTGTGGTTCACTCAGATAATCAAGCAGTTTCTTGGTTATGTAAGAACAGTGGTACCCTGGGTAGAATCGGTAGGTGGGTTGTGCGTCTTTCTGCTTTCAATTTTGAAGTAGTTCATGTTAGAGGATCTGATAATGCGGTAGCTGATGGTTTATCGCGACTGTTCCATGAAGATGAAGTTCCGGAGCACCCTCAAGTCAATCTTCTATCGAACTTTCCTGCATCATTTAAAGATCTTAAATTGCATCAACAAGAAGATGATGATTGTAAGAGATTGTATGCTCAAGTTAGAGCTGGCACTAATAGTCCAGATTTCTCTTTACATAGAGGTCTATTAGTGTACAATCCTCGAAAAGGTCCGAAGAATCGTGTGTTGGTTCCCGTAGTACTGCGGCCTGTTTTGCTCAAGTATTATCACGATTCTCCTTTGGGCATGCATTTGGGCATTGCCAAGACTATGGAAAAGCTCAATAGACAATATTATTGGCCTCATATGGGTGAGGATGTGCGTAAATACATTTTGAATTGCGTTGATTGTCAGCGAGCTAAGCCTGCCCCTAATACTAAAGTTGGTCTTCATTCGGCGGAGCCCTCCACAGCTCCCATGCAAAGACTCTTTATTGATTTCTTTGGTCCCTTAGTTCGCTCTAAGCGAGGTAATGTTGGGGTTCTAGCAGTTGTCGACGGGTTCTCTAAATACGTGGTGCTTCATCCTGTGAGATCCTTGAAATCTAATGCAGTTGTAGAATTCTTCACTAGAAACTTTTTTCCGAGCTTTGGTGTGCCTGAATCCATTGTTTCGGATAATGCTAAGGCCTTTACTTCTCGTATGTTTAAGAATATGTGTTTCGATTGGGGTGTTCGTCGCATTACTACTTCTCCCCATTATCCAAAACCTAACCTTTGTGAGAGGTTTTTCCGCTCGTTGAAAGCAGGGCTTACCATTTTTCATAATGTCAAGCAAAATGTTTGGGATCAACATTTGCCGTTGTTTGCTTTGGGTTGTAATGATGCGGTCCATGAGTCGACAAAAACTACCCCTGCCGAATTGTTTTTGGGTAGACGTATTATGCATCCCTTAGAGTTAAATTGGCACATCACGGAAGCCGATTTAAGTGATTTGAAACAAGCCGATAAAGTTCAGAAATGGGAGGAAGCATTCAAGAACCTTAAGCTCGCTAAAGAGAACGTAGCTAACAGGTATAATAAGGATAGGAAGGATGTCTCTTATAAAGTTGGCGATCGAGTGCGTTATCGCCTTTACCCACTCAGTAATCGTGGGGAGCAACGTATGGGAAAACTTATGTTCAAATGGTCTGAACCGTATGTTGTAAAACGTTTTCTAACACCAGTTACTCTGGAATTGGAAAGCGTCAATGGCCATGTTATGAAACAACATGTGAGTCAGCTAAAAATATGTAGTGATATCCAGTAAATTCAAGCATGTTTGTTATAAATGAAAAAGAGCTGAATGTTAAAGCTAAATTACTATGTATTATGACACATGTTAAATTAGCATATCTATGGTTCTGCTTTCCTGTTTGCGCCTGTTCTTTGTTTCAGTTACCTTTCCTTAAACATTGGCAGTTCTACAGTGTATATGCCTGGAGTGTTCGGCAGTCGAGCGCTTGGAGGATCCGGCCGACCCCCGAGTGCCCAGCTGACCGACATAGTGGCTTTGGAACTATGGATTCCTGGAAAGCGGTGGATTGTACGGGATTGCGATCCGGCAATCCGAGGATTATCGTCACCCGAGTCTTCACCTGGAACGCCGCAATGTTGTGCTATGGCGGCTGAATCAAATTGGAGTCTATTTTTCAGCGCTGGAATAGTCTACATGAAAGCAGGTGTGGTGATCGTGATATTGGGGACGATGGAATATTTGCTTTGAAGTTACCGCTGGAATCCAATAGTGCTTATGTTCCCCTCCCAACGTGGGATTGCTTCTCTGGACTTTATTTGGAAGTCTATGGACTTTTTCTTTTTACCCGGAGGGTGTGAGCGGGAGCTATTGAACCGAAAGTGCCTTTTGCGGTTCAGTTATCATCTTCGTGCTCCTTCCCGCTTACGAACATTTGTGAAGCCTGCCAATGTTTCCTGTGTTCCGTGTGGTTACCCCTTCCTTCTTTACCCTTTCCATTGCGCATCTTGGTAGCGCACATCCCTTCTCCTGGCGAACCTGATATATGCTCGGCAATCTCAGTGGACTTGAGCAGTCAGTCGATCGGCCTAACAAGTGGCGTTTGGGTTCTTTACGAGTGGATTCAGTGTTGGAATCCTACTCTGGTGTACCATGCAAAGGGCGAAGTTAGCATGGTAATGCAGAAGATAAGCATGTGGATTGTAAACCGAAGAATGGTTGGATTTAATTTAATCTAAGTCAGCATGGAAGAAGGATTTCCGATTCTGCTTAGAGACGTATGAGTGTGATTGTTAGAATGGTATGTCGTTATCTTATTATGTTTTGTTTACCATTGGGGTTTGATTGATTGTTCCAAGATATAGTTCTGTTATTTATATTACTTTATTTTTTTTTATAATAATCCACACTTATTTTGTATTAAAAACCAATATTTTATGTTACGCCCCTTGTTCTTATTTAAAGAATAGCCATTGTTCTCTATCCCATAACGAAATTAGTTCAGTCCATGCAAATTATAATCAGTGTTATATTCATATGCATGTTCAAGTGGAAAAAGAAAGATGAATGGTTAGCCGCCTTCTATGGGCCCGAGGCAGGCTGTTTTGTTGTAAATAACTTCGTTGAATGTTTGGAACCCTTTACTAAGTACAGCAGTATCATAACCCAGCGATCCCGGAAGGTAGCAGTAACGTATTCGTATTCGTACTCTTTCTCTCTCTCTACGTACAAAATGATTAAGCAGCGCGTGGTTGGTTCTACCAAGTCGCTACAATAGAAATCAGGAGTTCAATTAATGGAGCAAAATAACCTAGTGGAAACTGTAGTAAATGATCTAGATAAAGTGAGTGGAGAAATTGAAATGGATGTATTGAAGAAAATGATGATTTTGTGTAAAAATAAAACATTTGATGTGCTGTTTTCAGTAGCTGATGTGTCAGGTGAAAATTATTATGTAGTATTTACAATCCAATGATGCAGTTTATTTTGAAATTCACCTTTAGTATCACTAGAAGTGGAAAGGAATTTCTAGATGTAGAAGCATTATTAAGACACAATAAACATTTTTTTTCCTTCGACAATCTACAGCAGTTCTTCGTTGTGCATTGCAATGCAGGACTAAAAAAGTGTAAACCTTAGAAGAAGATTTCCGGGCTGTAGGCCGTGGTTTTGAGGCTTGAAGTTCTCCGACGTTTCGCCAGAGACTGCGTCTGGCATTCTCAAGACAACCCTTGAGAATGCCAGACGCAGTCTCTGGCGAAATGTCGGGGAACTTCAAGCCTCATGCCTGAGGATGCCAGACGCAGTCTCTGGCGAATCGTCGGGGAACTTCAAGCCTCAAGACCACTGCAAATCTTCTCCAAGATCATCATAGCAACTCCGGCCATGAAAACCAGTCAATACATGTACACCTTATATTTACCTGTAAATGTGAATTTTACAAAAATCATATTGTATTGTTTTTAATTATAGTTCATTTTTGTAATTGTTAGTGCATTATTGCATTTTTATAATACATTATTCTATATTTTATTGTGCATTAAAATCATTGCCCTAGTAATTAATATATTGAAATGGAAATGGATGAATTGAGGTTTCATGTTCGCATGCAATAGTTAATACAACTAAAGAGAAAAAAATGCTGCCCAAACCGGGATTGAATTCAAGATCCCCAGCTTTACGCGCTGGTGCACAAACTATTGTGCTACTTAGGCAATCCAGGAGTAGACACAAATCTTCAAATATTTGAAATCCCCGTATGTCCCTCTTGGTTAAATTTCATTCGCATTACAACAGGGCAGCTTCTAATATGACATTATAATGAGACTTATTTGAATGAAGATTTGCAAAGTTTTAAAAAAATATTTTTATATATAAAACCGAAGTACTTTAATTCCTTCAGAATTAACTAAAAATCCGTCACGCAGGAGCTGTGTCAACTAAGTTAATTTCTCATCAAGTCGAAATTAAGGTCCGATTTTGCTGAGTTGTGTAATGTAAATTAATTTTGTTAAGTTAATTAGATCGATTCGTCCCTCTTCAATTAACATATCAAGAAGATGACATCTATTAGAATCCCTGAGAAGATGCTGCAGTGGAAAATAGATATGAAAGAAGGAAGGGAAAACATAAAGAATACTTGATGGACCTTTCAGAAGAAGTATGAGGGAACCGGAAATTACAGATGAGGATGTTCAGGACCGCCACAACTGGAGGAAGTGAGGAAAAACCACTGTATTTTGGATGAATTCCGAAAAAAAAGTTTGTTTTCATAATCAAATGGGTTGGTGTTTACTTTATGAAAATTCATATTTATTAATTAAATAAAAATAAAACTTAATTTTATTTGATTTTCATATTTATTAAGATATAATTCAGTGACAGCTGTTTCGGTACACTGTACCTTCTTCAGACATGTTAACAAATTATGAATTGTGTTATCAGCTGTCACTGAATTATATCTTAATAAACATGAAAATCAAATGAAACTAAGTTTTATTTTTATTTAATTAATATGTTTGTTTTCAGTTTAATTGTGAGAAAACAAAAATTGCGACCGCTACAGCAGTTCATAAATGTTTGCTTCAAATTACTTCCCCCTCTCGTAGTGGTTCGATTTCGCTGGTTCTTGATCTTATTTTTCTTAATTGATTGCTATATGTCAAGTTTGGTGAGAAAAAAATAGAGGTCGTTATAAAGTTGGCCACACACACACACACACACACACACACACACACACACACACACACACACACACACACACACACCACACCACACACAAACACACACACACATACACACACACTCACACACACACACACACGCCCACACACACACATATACACAGAGTGTTTTTTTTAATTCAATGTCCCAGTTGTTAGTTTGCCATTTCTAGTGTTCTCTCCTGGCATTAGTGTATTTTAATCTATTCTGAGGTTGGGGCACATGGAATGCGGGATTATGCTGCCCTGAGATAGAGGTGCGCCAGCAGAGTCATTAATCCTAAATTTAATCTAAAGCGAATATGAATGATGATGTTATTATATCCATATGAGGTTGGGGGACCGTTTGGTCCTTAAAGTTTTCTGACACTTGTCTTACAGGCGAGGAAAACACCGAAAAAATATCACCCAGGAAACTTGTCTCGACCGAGACTAGAACTCTGGCCCGCTGCGTGACAAGGCAGCACGCTACACAGCGGTGGTAGATCAAATAAGTTTAAAAAAATGTTTAATTGATTACAACCTCAATATCTAAATTCGTTCGGAATTAGGTAAAAGGAACTTGCAAACAATGAAACGTGTAAACTAAGAGGCAGTGTCATCTGCTGGTTATTATAGATTCTAGTTGCCAACCGTAAATCGTCGCCCGCTCGTATGACAACAAGTGAAACTCATTTATGACGTAGAATGTCTTTTGGGCAACACAATTTACGCACATAAAAATACGTAAGGTAGTATTACAAAGTGGTGTGAAATTGCAGACAAGCAGGTTACTGTAATGCACAGCGCAGCGGTTCAGTGACTCAACAGTTGAGTTACAGCAATGGGAAGTGAGCCCGCGGTTGTGTAAGAACCCTGTCCTTGTAACTTCATATCAAGACCGTCTGCCCCTCCCTTCACTGATCGTGTTGCTAACCTGTACTTTGACTCGCCCACACCCAAATTAAAAACCAATCCTTGTAGAATATCCTCTATGCATATGAACGGGGGAAAACCTTAAAGAGTAGTGCTTTATAGAACAAAGTGACCTAAGCCGTCTATTTATAATTAACTCTATGGCTTATGAAACCGGTAGGTTCGATGTCATTCACTAAGACCCTCCTTTGGTTCCTAACCTCAGCCTTGTGAAATATCCTCCAAGTACACAGGGAAAACCTTACATAGAGATCTACAATTTACAGAAGAAATCTAAGCCGTCAACTTTGATTCTACCTAATTCTATGACTTATGGCTAAATGTCCTTAATCAACTGAATCCTGTTCACATTTTCGATACCCAATTCCCTAGGATCCATCCGAATATTATCACCCCACCTATGATTAGGATTTCTTAATGAATTTCTCCCAAGGGTTTCCTAATAAAAATTGGTTTCTACATAATAATTCTCTTATTTAAGATCCTACACACCTCGATTCCCAATTATTTATCATCCCGTTTCCAGTCTCTATCCTCAACCCATAACTTAAACACAAGATCACAACATAGTCTCTTGCTTAATATACCGCAACATAGGACATCACATCACTCCATGTCATATACCATCTTCACTTCTCGCAACTGGTATTCCCTACCATAAGAAATAAGGGGCTGCCGGACATTGGCATCTTTTAAAAGAAATCTAAATTTATATTTGCTCTAACTTCGGCTTCATTATTACCCAGTGTAAGGTATATATATTAATTGGTGTTTCTCGTATAATTTATCATATTTATATTATTATTATTATTATTATTATTATTATTATTATTATTATTATCGTAAGTATTATTATTGTTATTATCCTATAAAATGTTGTTTGTACATGAAATTTACATTGCTACATATAATGTATCTTTAACTGTTTATAATTAGTATAGTGTACATCTATATTTATCAAATATTTATTTGTATTTGTGCTGGTTGAGTGGAAGAGAAGGCCTTATGGCCTTAACTCTACCAGAATAAATAAAGCATTATTATTATTATTATTATTATTATTATTATTATTATTATTATTATTATTATTATTATTATTAATAATAAACGCACAAACATGAATAGATAGATAATATTTAGTTATTTTCAGGGTAAATAAAAATAACTTTAGTTACCTAACATAAGGAACATAAAAATTGTAACTAGAATTAAAACAAGAATAATTCTGCCATGTCTTAAGAACACTTGAAGAAAGAGGAATAATAATATTTGGAGAAAATCTGGCCGGAAAACTACCATTATAAAAATCTAGGTAAAATACTATAACGACTTAAAGAATCATTTTAAAGAGTTTGATTTTGGTAATAATTGTAAAAATCATCTGCGAAGATATAAATGATGTATTAGATTATTATAATTCAGCAACTAAGAGCGTTCATAGTTTATAAAGTCCGTTACGCAGAAACTACCTGAATTACCGTAATTAATTTCTCAGCATGTCGAATTTATGGTCCCATCTTACTGTTTACGGAATATATATTTACCATAAGTAATGTTACAAGAAATTTCCAAACCATCCATAAATTTAAGAGTCACGAAATGACGAGTGAATTTATCTAGAAGATTTGGAAATCAAGAATGGCATTTGTTAGGACTACTTAACGAATAAAATTAAGCCGTTTAATAAAAAGCATTATTTAAGTATAGTTATTTTAAAATGTTTATATATTTAATGTAAACGGTGATGTTTGAAAACAAATAAAAAATGTGTAGTTACGTTTCATATGTTCATTCACTGCAACTTGATCATATTATTTATTGCCAAATAGGATCGCAATATTATAAGATGCACCCTAGTAGAGAAAAATGGAACACATCGAACTGTATATTATAACCAACATTATAGGTTATTAATTTATTTTTTTAGTAATCAACTCAGTAAAATCATTATTTAAAAACACAATTATTGAACACACAGTTATCAAAAGTGTAGTTCGAAGGAATCTGTTCATTATTTGATATATTCAATGTATCTGTTGGAGAGTCAATCAGTGCAAAATGATGGCCTGACCTGTTCAGAATATTAAAAAAGGAGCCGATAAAGAGAATTCGATAAAGAGCGAGGTGAAACACGACTGACATTGATTGCAAAACAAAATTCATTGAAACCTGATTGGTCGTCGTATCCCATTTGGGATATGAGTTAAATCTAATATATAAAATGAATGATTGTTTGTTTGTACTTTATGCGCGGCCATACCGTTGATCCGATTGTGATGGGTTTTTTGTAAAATGTTCAGGAGATTCTCGGGATGGACATAGGCTATAAGAGAATTGTGATACTCAACTCCTACATCCTTACAAATCGCCCTTTTTTAGTGGAAAAGTGAAAAAAAAGTAGCTCTTCAGACGCTTAAATGGCTTCCGCTGCCTAAACCATAACAAATACACAAAATTAATGTACACAGAATTGAATATCTCAAAAAACTCTACAGAAAAGTCCCTGACAGCATATGTTTATCTCTTACGGATAAATCACAATACCATTTTTTCTTTCATTGATGCCAAGAAGATCGAGACAAGTACGTAGATTCCTGTGAAAGCATAGCAGCACATGACGGATATTCTTTTACGGATAACTCACAATAACGAATTTTGTCTTTTAGCTCATTTATGCCAAGAAGATCGAGATAAGTAGGCTAGGTTCCCGGGCAACACCGTGTAATCAGCACGGGGAATCTTAAAATAATTACGATATACATTTATAATTATTTTTCATTTTACTTATTCAACTAATCATAACAAGTACATTAACTTTTGTCTTTCAGCTCATCTACGCCAAGAAGATCGGGATGAGTAGATTCCCAGACAACGCCGGATAAACAGCACGAGGTATCTAAAAATAATTACGATATAAATGTTTCCCTCTACTTATTTAACTAAACATATAACACATTAATTTTCGTATTTCAGCTCATTTATGCCAAGAAGATCGGGATGAGTAGATTCCCAGACAATGCCGGGTAAACAGCACCGGGTATCTAAAAATATTACGATATAAATGTTTCCCTCTACTTATTTAACTAAACATATAACACATTAATTTTCGTATATCAGCTCATTTATGCTAAGAAGATCGGGATAAGTAGATTCCCGGGCAACCAGCACGGGGTATCTAAAAATATAAATTTGTAATATTTTTCCTTTTACTTATTCAACTAAACATAAGAGCACATTAAAATTAATTTATTTAGGCGTAGCAGCGCATGCCGGATATTAGCTAGTAGTAAAATACATTAAACTAATGTATATTTTAGGATAGGCCTACATTAACAATTTAAGTGTTAATTACATTGTATGGTAAAAACATTTTTAGTGAATTGTGATAAACTTTTGAGAAGTGGACTTAAAGAAATTTTACATCTTCCGATGGATGTCCCTGATCACATGTTATAGCCTATACTGAACGTCGGAATAAAGGACTTGGTTTATTTTGTGCAGCGTGGGAAACAAAATTACAGCATATAAACATTTGCCATATTCTTTACCAAGGCAATAACACATACATTACTACTCTCCGAAACCTAAAAGAGGAAAGTTTACAATGTGTGAGAGACCTTAACATTGAACCTAGCGACATCAACATTAAAACTCGAAGTCTTCTACCAGATGCAAGGAAACTCTGGAAACAACTAAGAGACAAAGAAGCAGTTCTCTGGAGTCAACTTCCTCATAAAGGAAAAGGCGTTGTTCTCTACAATGAATATACACCGGCAAATCAATGGATTCGTGACCATCAGGGGATTGTCTTGTTCCGAATGGAGAGAAGCTATTAAAATGCAAGCCAATGTATCGGCGGTGCGTTCTTTGCCGGGCAGGTCTAGGGACGATACCCTCAGTAGACGTTGTCGCAGAGAGCACGAAACCCTTGCACACGTCCTTGGGGCCTGTCCATTTGGAGAATCACTGAGAAATATTCGGCACCACACTATTCGAAATATGATGGCAGAAGCCTTGCGAGATTTTGGATACACAATTTATGAGGAAGTACATGGTTTGGCCACTAATGGGAGTAACAGACGAATAGATATTATTGCATTTAGACCATCCTCTAGAATTGGTATGATATTAGATCCCACAAATCGTTTTGAGACTCATAGTGGCCAACCTGAGGAAGTTGACTCTGAAAAGAAAGCCATATATGAGCCAACAATTGACTATTACAAAGATAAATACCAACTAGATAGTATAACTGTCACAGGATTGATGATCGGGGCAAGGGTACTATACCAGGATTCTTAGCCAAATTTTGGAATTCCTTAGATTTGGACAGGGTGTATCTTTCTAGAATTGCCATCGCTGCCATTAGAGGATCAATGTCAATTTTAAGAAACCATATTTACAAAATTACTTTATAGTATGTATACTTCAATAGGCCTACAAGTTGAATTTTTAAAAATATATTTACAAAATGTATTTCATCAATTACAAAAATTAATTGTCTGTATCACTTTGTCCTTGAGGCAATCCTCTAATGAGGAAAGTTTTATATAATAATAATTGCGAAAAACCAAACATGGCGGTTGGTAGAATCAATTTCAAATTCCATGTAAATCCTCACTTCAGTGGTCGAATTTCGCTGATTTTTTAGAATATTTTCCTCGCTTTATTTTAATAACATATAGGCACTGACTTTCGTTTTGTAACATTAAACACTGTGACCGTTAGAGCGATTATTAAAGTTTCGTTTCAGGTGAACTCCTGCACCTAATTGTCCCATTTTTCTGGTTAACGAACTTGACCTTATTTTTTTTAAATTAATTGCTGTATGCTACGTTTGGTTACAATGAACAAAAACTGTGGCCGCAATAACAAAATTGCATAGCTTTTTTTTAAAAAACTTTAATGCTTAATTTTATACTCTTATGACCTATTTTAGATACCTAAAATGTTTAAAGATACTGAGATCTAGATTTGAAACTGAGGAAGCCAAGAGGAAGTGCCAGTGGGAAGGTGGCGGATCCATTGTGTTCTTACGCCCAGGCCTTCAGAACTTCCTAGCAAGGTAACAGCTGCAAATGAATTGTTACCTTGTCGGAGAAAAAAAAAACTATCGTCGATTGTAGTAGTATTTTAAAGACTCTATTTAACAACCCGAATTATTAGCGCAGCAATTCAAATCTCTGAGTAAAAGGGCCGATGAATTTTGCCCAGAGGCCTCTTATGTTAGGTTTGAGGTGCTTTTTCATGTCGAAAATCTAAGATACGGAACTAGCGGCATTACTTTCCTTCCGAAGAAAGTTAAACTAGAGTAAATCTAGAGCAAATCGAAGTATAGTAAAAGCTCCTTATTCGCGGATTAAAAAATTGCGACACAGTTCCTGTATTCGCGGCTAAAAATTTCATCAGCAGATTTTTTTTTTTACTGCAGGCAGGTGCCAAGACGGCTTTTAAAAATAGTGATTCAAAGCAAATGGACAAATAAATATCAAAACAAACTTTATTGTCACTAACTCTAAATTTCATTGCTAAAAGCTGTTGTCGTATTTCAAGTGCCGATATGTACTTAGATAAATGCCTCCATCACCACGATCGCTATATTTTGTTTCAACTTGTCATCTGTTGCAATAATTTTGATTGAATAACACGTGTCTCTTGTACTTTGTTCCCAGTTTATAATGTCCAGTAAAATGAAAGAAAACTTGGTACCAAAAAGAAAAAAATAGTGTTGCCGCTTAAAGTAAAAATATAAATGTTTGACCGTTTATACGCGTTAGCGAGTCGTTTGCGTCTATATCACGCTATTTCAATGTTAATCAATCAAGAAATCCGGAAAAAATAAGGAATTCTATCGTAGAATCCCAGCTGAATACCAATCTTAATTGAAATACCTTTTAAAAGCGTCAAAGCAGGAAAAAATTACTAAGTTCTTTAATCAACATTTTTAGAATTCATATTAAAGCATAGTTGAGGTAATGTAATAAGATGTTAAATATATAAAATTGATACCTGGTAAGTCAGTCATACTCAACTAAATTATTAAATAGTTCCAATAGAGGCCTTTCAAAATCAATGTTTCTTTTTCTGCCTTTTAACTGATACTGATGTTGGTGTATAGGTTGTACAAGAGTTTATATCTACGGGTCTGTTTTCATTGAGTAGGTCTGTATTCTTTGCTTCTTTTAGAATCCACAGTATCTTCAACACTAAGCTCTTTCTTTTAAG
This sequence comes from Diploptera punctata, assembly GCA_030220185.1. NCBI lineage: Eukaryota > Metazoa > Arthropoda > Insecta > Blattodea > Blaberidae > Diploptera > Diploptera punctata. The sequence goes on along the minus strand of JASPKZ010003860.1, from coordinate 647,956 downwards.
CTACTTAAATTAATAAAATAATATAATTTAATCTTCAAGGGTGCCACTTCATAAAATGTAAGCGATGAAATGAAAGTGATAAAAATATCACTAGTAGTGTTCTTATATCTTCATTCTTTATCCGATCCAATCTTGTGCAACCTTTTGTTCTTGGAAGGAATTTCTATGCTTTATATTCTATTTTGTATTTTTTTGTTTAATCATGTAGTTATGGATTTAATGACATGAAGTCGTGAATGCATGGGTACTTGTATTATTATATTTACCTGCTCTTGCACGCAACGTATATATTAAATAAGGCATTTTTATGGATATTATTGAACTGCTTGCATGCTTAGTAAAAGCGTGTTCATTCTGTGTTTAGCATGTGAGCTGGTTCTTAAAAGTAGTGTTTAAATAACTTTTCATTACACGTAATTTGTATTGCAGTTAAGCGAAGTTTTATTGAGGTGTCTAAACTTCCTCATAAGACCTTTAATTGGAATAGATGCCAATTTTGAAGTCAGGGTCACATCACAATGCCAGAGAAGTCTGTCACACATTTAAATCTGGGCATATGGCCAGTAATTAAATATATTTAACTCTTTTCTTCGGTTAATTGGTATTAACACTAAAATGAGTTAAATTGGTCTATTAATTCAACATTACACTCTGATTCAACCCAGGAAGTTACTACAGACCTTATGGGCTATGGCAGTGTCCCCCTACCTACAGAGGTATTTGTTTGTTAAGGAAGGGTGGAGCGGCAAGGTTAGCAGTACTTTTTCCAAATCTATGTACTATTCATTAAAAAAACATAGTTTTTCTTTTACGGCATGCAAACTAGTTTTATAGTAAATATGACAGTCGACACTTTCACACAGGCTAGTACAGATCCGCAAGAACTCAGTGACAAGTGGTAACTGTTTTTTTCTTTAAGAACGGGTGCTTGGACGGCTACAACTTACAACTATGTACCTGTTGTGTTGCAATCTTCAGTTTTATATAAGGATTTCTGTAAAGAAAATACTGTTAAAATGGCAACCCAGTTCCCTATTCCAAACACACAGTAACTTCCTGGGTTGAATTTGAGTGTAGTATTAAATTAACTGTCTTATAAGTTTTTACAACTCAATTATAATAGTTTTTTTTAAATATTTGTTATCTAAATAATAATATAATATTCTCAACCTGTGTCCAACTCAGATACGATGCGAGGAATGAGAAGAAAGAAGTCTCTGTGCGACAAGGGTGCCGATCGATCAAACCTGACGCATCGTCACAGGGACGGATGAACGAAATGAATGAGATGAGTATGGAGAACAGTGGAATGAAATTTGAGGCAGGGGAAAACGGGAGAAACCCGAGAAAAACCTGCCCAAGCTCCGTTTCGTCCGCCATGAAACTCGCACGGAGTGACCGAGCTTCGATCTCGAGATTTCAGCAGTGACAGGTGAGCATCTAATCGCTTGCGCCACAGAATCGTCATTTGTTATTTAAATAATTTAATTTAAATTAGTTTATATAAATATATAAGCATGAGATGGGAGAATAACATTAACAATGGTTTGAGGGAGGTAAATTATACAGGAGATGATTGGAAAACATCTCCGGATAGGGATGTATGGAGAGCTTATGTCCTTATGTCCTTGTAGTCATGAACCTAAGGTTCGATAGTGCCAATGAGTGAATGAGTTATATATTAGGGTTATAACTTTTTGGACTTTTGTGAAATAAAATATTTCCTGTGCAATGTATAGGTGAACGTTTGCTTAAAACCATTGAAAAAGGCCTTCATTTCACTGAGGTTCAAGAAAAGTTCACCCCCAAATTAATATTAAATATTGATATATAAATATATTTGGGGGGTGACCTTTTCTTGAAGCTCAGTGAAATTAAGGCCCTTTTCAATGGTTTTAAATAGAAGTTCAACTATCCATTGCACAGGAAATATTTTATTTCACAAAAGTCCAAAAAATTATATATATATTTTAACATATGGTGCAGAAGTCTGGCAAATTCCTACCAGGGAAATGAAAAGAATTTTATGTACAGAAATGGATGTTTTAAGAAGATCAGCTGGAAAATCTAGAATGGATAGAATATGAAATCAAGAACTAAGGGAAATTATGGGTGTACAAGAGGAGCCGGATATCATAGACATTATAGAAAAGAAAATATTACAGTGGTATGGCCATGTCAAAAGAATGCCAGAGCAAAGATTGCCTAAAATTGTTATGGAATGGATCCCAATAGAAAGGAGGAAGAGAGGAAGACCGAAGAAAACTTGGATAGAAGGGGTACAAGCAGGTATGAATATCAGAGGATTGGAGGAAGATCAATGGATGGACAGAGAGGAATGGCGTTTGGTTTCCGGAAGACGGCGGCAGCTGCCATGATACCGGATGATGATGATTATATATATATAATTAAATTATAGATAATGTTGTTTTCAAATTTACATTTTTTTAAAGAATTGCAGGATTTTTTTTTCAAGTGGCGGGCAGGCCTAGATGATCATTCATCTATCAGCCACCAAGTGGCTTCAATTTCATTTTCAGAGATGACGAGATCACGTAGCCAGTATAGAGGTGACTTCTGGTCAACATTTCGGGCCTCCAGCACTACAGCTGGTTATCACAACCTGGAGACGCTACTTTTTGTAGCTACCCAAACTCCTCATGATGCTCGATGTGCACTGATCGCATACAGGTCGAAATTTCATGAGAACATGTCTTGAATCAGCGCATAAGGTATCGCGTAGTTCTGTGCCAAGGCATTATGTCTTAGACCGCTCGTAAGTTAACGCAGGATAAATGGTTGTACAGAGCTCTGTTATTTTTAACAGTTTAAACAAATTCATAATGAAACAGCCTGCGAAACAAGGTTCATCTGCCGAACAGCCGGCTACAAGGAATTTAAATCATTTCCTCAGACCGTAACAATTATTCTAGGACTGATACCTGACTGGATAACGATGAAATATGTATAACTGAATATTTAGCGCATTTGGCTGTCAGAAAAAATATACATTGTGCACAGACTCAGTAATAATAATAATAATAATAATAATAATAATAATAATAATAATAATAATAATAATAATAATAATAATAATAATCATCTGGTATCATGGCAGCTGCCGCCGTCTTCCGGAAACCAAACGCCATTCCTCTCGGTCCATCCATTGATCTTCCTCCATTCCTCTGATATTCATAGCTGCTTGTACCCCTTCTATCCAAGTTTTCTTCCATTGGGATCCATTCCATAACAATTTTTGGCAATCTTTGCTCTGGCATTCTTTTGACATGACCATACCACTGCAATCTTTTCTTTTCTATAATGTCTATGATGTCCGGCTCCTCTTGTACTCCCATAATTTCCCTTATTTCTTTATTTCGTATTTTATCCATTCTAGATTTTCCAGCTGATTTTCTTAAAACATCCATTTCTGTACTTAAAATTATTTTTATTTCCCTGGTAGGAATTTGCCAGACTTCAGCACCATATGTTAAAATGCTCTGAATTATGGTTCGATATATTTGTAATTTTCTATGTTTTGTAATATTTTTGCTCCACCAAACAGAGTTAAAAGCATTTATTGCTTGTTTTGTTTGTGCGATTCTATTTTTAATTTCCACTGTGTTATCGCCTGAATGGTCTAATTTTGTTCCTAAATAAATGCATTCAATACTAGGTTTTAGTTCTTCTCCATTGTTGAAATTTATATTTTCCATTTCTTCTGTACACAGATATTTAGTTTTCTCAATGTTTATATAAAGTCCCCATTTTTCATATTCTTCTTTTAGTTTTTTAGCCATATATTCTATGTCATCGTGGTCCTGTGCTATTAATACCTGTCATCTGCAAAATTTAGTGAATATACATGTGTATTTTGGATGGGTATGCCCATTTTTTGACAATGATAATAATAATAATAATAATAATAATAATAATAATAATAATAATAATAATAATAATAAAATGGACTAACATACTGGTACTATCGAATCGCAGGTTTGTGGCCGCGCGGACATAAGCTCTCTCCATATATCCCTATCCTGAGCTAATTTTTCCAATCATCCCCTGGATAATCTACTTCCCTCGAATCATGATTAATATTATTCTCCACTTCTTTCTTGGTCTACCAACTGGGTGTTTTCCCTCTGGTTTTCTTACAAGAAGTTTTCATGCCCCTCTTTCATTCTCCATCCATGCTATGTATCCTGCCCATCGCAATCTACGGGACTTAAGTGTTCTTATTATACATGGTTTCCTACAACGATCATATAGCTGTTTTTGTAGTCTTTCAATTCGCCTGTCTGTTCATCTTCTTCTTCTTCCTTTCAAGTATTAGGCCAACGCCGTTACGATCCTATAGAAAACTTTTCCTTATGTGAAATTCTCGTATAAGACTTGAAAGCATAATAATAGTCCCTTCGATTGGTTGCTGGCCAAAGGAAGGCAAGACCAGTGATGGGGCTGAAATCTTATAGTCTCTGGTCAGGTTTTTCTAGAGAAGAAAATAAAATAAAGGAAAAAAGAAATAGAAGAAAGGAAAGACTCCCTAGCCCTCGGATGCCCTAATAGCGTCGGGGTCGAAAAAACAACAGTTAACCAAGAGAGGTTAGATATTAAAGTTAAAAGAGTGCAAAACACAAGTAAGTGGAAGAAATGTTTTGCACAGCTTGGGCACCTTGTGGTCGCCATCCACATATCCCCTAGATGAGGACCCCTGAGGGTCTGTTCATCTTTAAAAACACATTGTTCATCTTTAAAAACACATTTATATTTTTTCAACAAACAAATAATACTCACTGTATATTTTGTAGATATTTAAACATGCATATTGCATATGAATGGGCTGTGTGTTTATACATTAATATATGTCTTCATTTATCATACGAGTAAGTAATGCCACGAGTGATTTCCAAATTATTTAGATAATTTGTAAATCAAGAATGGCATTTGTTATGACTATTTAACGAATAAAATTAAGCTGTTTACTCACAAATCATTATTTAAATATAGTTATTTTAAAATATTTGTATATTTAATGTAAACGGCGATGTTTGAAAACAAATGAGAAACGTTATGTTTCATTTGTTCATCACTTCAACCAGATCATATTTATTGCCAAATAGAATCGCAATATTGTAAGAATGTACCCTAGTGGAGAAAAAATGAAACACATCATCACAGGTTAGTAATTAATTTCCGATGTCCTATAATGTAAATATGTCAATTATGTTTTTCTGCAATGTTAATTCCTGGGATATAATACGTTTAAGAAAGTACAAACAGTGGTTTCTTTTTTTTTTTGGTGGTATAATCAATTGGTACGAATGTTTTTCTATTATATCTCGCAAGCAGGATCTGGTTACATTCGTGCAGTATATATACAATCTGGGAGCCACTTGGTAGAATGAAAGTGATAAAAATCGAGGTTAAAAACGACTGTGATCGATTGTAAATCAAAATTCATTGAAATGTGATTGGTCATTGACTGCCATTTGGGGCATGAGTTCAATAGTCTTTATAAATTCACTGGAAGAGAACACCAGAAATGTCCAAAAGGACAACATGGGGCATTAAAAAAAATCTTAAGTCATTAAGAAATGATTTTAAAGATTAAATGGATCGAGTATCGAAATGAGAGAGAGAGAGAGAGAGAGAGAGAGAGAGAGAGAGAGAGAGAGAAGAGAGAGGCAGAGAGAGACAGAGAGAGAGAGGCAAAGTGAGAGAGAGAATATACATATACAGATATAGAGAGCAAAAGAAATAAATAAATAAATAATTTTTGTTGGTTGGTCACGGAACTTGAACCTAGGTCAAATATGAGTCTGATACCCTAAAGATAGACATACCATTCATTCTAATAATTTAAGTTCTGGATTAACTTAACTAAACAAATCTTCTGTATTCAGAATAATGCTAATGCAGTAAAGAAAATAAGTTAACATAGAAGTGATTTCACATGAAAATACAAGTCCAGTTGCTGCAATAACACCTTCAGCGATCGTGACTCAAAAAGCAATGCACATATTTTTTGCAGATGACCTAGTTAATTCAGGTTGCAAGGTATCTGTCTGCAAACCCTATGGCTACCATAATAATGCCATCATGGTTAAATTTCAAGGAAATTTTCCTTCAAAACTGTATTCACAATAATTGAAGATCTTGAAAACTTGCTAGATATAGGCTTAACGGAACATATTCTACTATCGGATCCAAGATGTGCACATTGGCTTTTTTTAAATCATCATGTTTGACGTAATAACCCGGGTCGAGTCACAGCCTCCCTAAAATCTCTCCTCTAATCTTCTCTATTCCTGGCGACTACTGCAATTTCGAATTTTAAGTCTTTGAACTTTTAAACTTAAGGAGATAAAAGATAACTTAAGAGAAGAACAATGTGGATTTCGGAGTGGAAGATCATGTATTGATAATATCTTCTGTATTAGACAATTACAAGAGAAAATCCTAGCAAAAAATAAAGAACTACATATGACCTTTATTAAATTAGAGATGGCATATGATAGTGTACCTCGACAATTGTTATGGATGGCAATGTGAAATATGAATATCTGTGATAAATGGATTAATATTGTTAGGGGGATCTATAGTAATACAAAAGCTAAAGTAAAAATACAGAATAATTTAACAGAGGAAGTCACAGTGAATAAAGGCCTTAAGCAGGGATGCAGTTTGCCACCATTTTAACATTTATTTAGACCAGGCTCTTAATTTGTGATATAAAAAATGTTCTCAAATGGGTATACCTATAGGAGGAAAAGTACTACATTCATTGTTGTTTGCAGATCAAACAATTTTTGCAGGGGATGAAGATGATATGTAATATATGATAAATAAATAATGGAAGAACATAAAAATTGGGGACTGAATATAAATTTACAGAAAACAGAATATATGTGTTTGGGAAAGGATATGGATGACCTCATACTTGAAACAGGGAAAATAAAAAAAAAGAGATTTTTTTTAAATATTTTGAATCAATAATTACAAGTTTAGGTACCTGTGAAAGAGATATACAAACTAAAATTGCAATGGCAAAAATGCAACTAAGACATTACACGGAATAATTTGGAAAAAAATATTACAAAGGAAACTAAAATGAAAATGTATAAGAGCATAATACAGAATATTTTGACATATGGAAGTTAAACTGGGTCTTTGACGGGATTACAAAATAATAAAATTAGAACAGTTGAATTTAATTATCTTAGAAGAAGCCTCCAAAAAACAAGACAGGATAAAATAAGAAATGGATTCCTTTTGGAGAGAAATGAATGTCACCACATCTGTTGTTAAGAGGATTGAAAAATCAAACGCTTAAATGGTATGGCCATGTACAGAGAATGAAAAATGAAAGATGGCCAAAAAATATATACGAATGGTCACCCCCTGGAAGATGGAAGTGGAAAACCTACGTCAGAACTATAATGGATGACGGTAATTTGGAAGAAGGAGATTGGAATGATAGAAATAAATGGAAACTGAAGACGGCAAACTTATAAGTGGGGGAAAGCCGAAGAAGAAGAATAGTACTTATTTTATTTTCAATCTTAAAGTAATTATATTTGGCATATAAACGTGTTTTCCTTGCGTCTTAGAAGAATGGTTTAAGGCATAATGCCTTGGAGCAGAGTTAAGGGACATACGATGTTGGTGGTAACACGCTGGGAGAAGGAATCTTCTCGTGGAATGTTGCCCACCCAGCGCTACGAGGTGTTCTAAGTGCTGTCATTCGAGATAAATTTATTTCAACCATCCACTGTCATTATCGAACCTTTAGATTAATGGCCGCAAGGACATAAACTCTGCATACATCCTTATCCTGAGACAATGTTTTCGAATCATTCCTTGTATTATCTATTTCCCTGAAATCATGGTTAATGTTATTATCCCACCTCATTCTTGGCCTATCTACTGGGATATTTCCATCCTACAAGGGGTTTCCAAATCCCATTTTATTCACATTTGTAACACATGTCCTACCCATCGCAATCTCTTAGACTTAGGCTTAACTGTTCTTATTACATCTGGCTTCCCACAAATATAATGAAGTTCACTGTTAAGTAGTATTCTCCTTTCACCTGTCTATTCGTCTCTATTTGGTCCAAATATTTTCCTAAAACTTTATTCTCAAATACTCATAAATGTTTTCTTCCCTTAAAGTAGGAGTCTATGTTTCCGGCTCGTATAGGTATAATTGAGAGAATAACAGTTGTATGTAATCAATTTTGAACAAGTGGCTGAATTAAAATGCTTTATTTTGGAATATTAATTACAACTATTAGAAATGAGGTGAGAAACAAATTAAGCATAGGCTGAATTCTGGAAATGCATGCTGTTATGCAGTACTGAGACTTTTGTCATCCCAAATTCTCTAAACAAATTATAAGGTATATATTATTATAAACCTATATTTAACCTCTGGGGTGAATTTTCGTGAGGTCCGGAGAGTCTAACTTAGCCAAATCCACTGTCCTTACCTACAAGTCGCCCCCCTCCGGGACCTTCTTAAGATCTTTTAAGATTTTAAGATGCAAGAGAGAGAGAGAGAGAGAGAGAGAGAGAGAGAGAGAGAGAGAGAGAGAGAGAGAGAGAGAGAGAGAGAGAGAGTGGGGTGTGGAAAGAAATGGCAGAATGAGTCTTTCCACGGTAAAAGAGTCCGGATGTATACAAAATAAAAAAAAAATAATAAAGACGTGCTAGACAGAGTGGGTGAAAAGGAAGAACAATGCTGGAACTCATAAAAAAGAGGAAAAGAAATTGGACTGGCCACTGACTAAGAAGAAACTGCCTGCTGACGGATGCCCTAGAAGGAATGACCAGCGGAAAGAAGGTTAGAAGCAGAAAAAGACATCAGATGATAGACATTAAAATAAATGGTTTGTATGCAGATACAAAAAGGAAGGCTGAGTTAAGGAAAGAGTGGAGAATGCTGAGTTTGCACTGAAAGACCTGCTCTTGGGCAGAACACTTTATACATATTGTCCACCGCTGTGGTCACGAGGTAGCGTGCTGCCTTGTCACGCAGTGGGCCCGGGTTCGATTCCCGGTCGGGAGAGGCTCCTGGGTGAGGTTTTTTCGGGGTTTTTCCTCACCTGTAAGACATATGTCAGGAAGCTTAGGGCCCAACGGTCCCCGAAAATCATACGGCCATCATCATCATCCTTCACCGGTGTGGAAAAGCAACGGGAAGTACCACATCTATAATTTCCTGGTAAAGCTACAAAGCATAGCATGAAAATGCTATGATTGCAGTCATAGACCTTCCCTCAGGCAGAATTACTATGGATGTATGTGTATATATATTATAAATAAACTATCAATAGTAAATACAAGAGTGAAGTTGTTTTGACGTTCCCTGCCCGTTCACTCGCGAATCTTCTTCTTGACCCTGTATTTAACTCCAATTCAAGACCAAATCTGTCTCAGATTCAGAAAATATTATGAATATATTAGACTAGCAGCATGCACTCACATAGTTCCTGCTCAACCAACACATCCAATCAACACCTGAGTGAAAGGGACAAGGACATGTTAGCAAGGCCATCACATATCAATTTTTTTAAAGAAGATGCCTCACTTTAACAACGGGTCTTCACGTTTTATTCTTGTTATCCTTTCGTACCCTAGTTAAAAACATGTAAAATCTTACACGATTTTGTGGAGAAGGGAAGAAAAAATCAACCTACTTACAGAACCATTGTCACAAGTTTCACGTATTAACTGAAATAACTGAGTGGAAATAAAATAATAAGTAAAAATTTTAAGTGACATTCGAGGACACTCCGGAGGTACTGGGAATGATCGAGCAGAGAGTCTGGCAAAGTCAGCTGCCAGTTCAAATTTACCAATTAGTTATGACCTGTGTCCTCTTACTTACATAAAGTGGAAAATCAAAGAGTACATTATTGCTGAATGGGATATATTATGGCAAAATATTAACAATGGCATGACAACTCGAGAATTATTTTTCCCAACAATCTATGACAGACTTAAATGCCCAAATATAGTTCTCAGTTTCATATTAACTCAATTTTTAACCGGACATGGAAACTTTCAGGCATATTTACACAAATTTAAAACATCATCAAATGCAACTTGTAAATGTGGAGAAGATATTCAAACAGTCAAACATTTCCTATTTAATTGTCCAATGTTGTGGTTCGAACGTTATAAACTTGAAAGATATTTGAATTTTATTGAACAAAATTATTCTAGTTCTCTTTGCCATGTTCGTAACAACAAAAAAATGTTACAATTACTGCTTTTCTTTTGTAAATAGTGTTTATTCTCATCTACAATTTAATTTTACTGTGTTAATCTTTGTTATAATATTGTTATATAATTGTCTTTTGTTCTACTGTTTTATGTTAATTTACTTGTTAATGTTACATAATTACAACCCTTATATACCGTAAGGTAAAAAAAGGGTTTTAATATTTGGATATCTTCTTGTATCTTGTAAGCCCATGTTTCCCTTAACAGAGATTTAGGCGCTCTCCCCCTACAAGGAAGAATTTGAACCATACTAATTTAGTTACACTTGTTTTCGTATAGATGTCATTTGAGTGGTCCGTGGTCAGCGTTCCGCCTCATACTGACATATAGGAAACCAACCTAGTACTAGGACGGGAAAATTCGGTAAATTTTGCTTAGAGGCATTTTTATTCAGGCTTAAGGATCTTTTACGAGACTGAAAATCTTCAGACTCGGGACCCACGGCTTAAAGTCCCTCCCGGAGGACTTGCTCCTTGGATTTTTCCATCCTAAAAAAATCCATCGACCCTGGCCGGGTTTGAACCCGCGACTCTCAGGACCAGAGACCAGGAGCATAATCACTAGTCCACCGCGGCCGATATCGATATAATAAAAAAATGTAAATGACTGAATTAGTGTAAATACAATCAAAATACAGCTTAAATTTGTTCAATAGGACATGGTTTTGATAGCTCCTTAATTGAAAAATATGTTTTAAGTTACAGACTGGATCGTAAATGTAAATTTTTTTACTAAATTTGTACAGATATTTCTTCGTGTATTATTTCATAAAGAGGGTGAATATTGGTCTAATTTCCACAAAATATAGGCCTTTATTAATGTAATGTTTAGTTTCAGCACAAAATTGAATTATTCTTGAAGATTGCAATAAGGAATTTGTTTCTGGGCTTCTGGATCCTTATTGAAACATGTTTTTATTGCCCAGAAATGTACTATCATGTTTATGGTAGGTATTCACAATAGAGTTTATTTTATTCAATTTAATCTCATAATTGTCTACGTGTTTGTAATTTAATCTCATAATTGTCTACGTGTTTGTAATTTAATCTCATAATTGTTATGTCTTTGTAATTTACTGAAAATAATCCATACACAATTATTAGATTATCAACAGTGTAGATTATCAACAGTAATTTAACAAGAGGTTGTGTTTTTCTGAAAAAATCACGAGCGACAAAGTCGCGAGTAATTGCATCTAATGAAAAACTCAACCTCGCGTTGGATTTGCAGTGACTATTTAAGGAATCATACAACAACAGAAGCTAAACATAATTATAATGTTTAATATTTACCAAATGTGAGGTTATGTATGCCGATCTTACTTCGGGGCGATTTTTAATCCGGCTGGATAGTTATAACTAACATATCTTTACTGTTAAATCTCTTTGGGCTTGGGAAAAATAAATAACAGATGATTGTATGAGGAATAACTATTAATACAGATTCGTTATAAAACATTTAATAATTTTTTAGAGCAACAGAACTAACCTTTTTATTTTTTGAATCGTCAAAGAAGTCAATTTGCGGAGACATCTCTCATTACGAACAGGAAGAGGCAATTTTATCAACAGGAAGAGACAATTTTATTAGCAGGAAGAGGCAAAATTATCGGTCTATGAGATACATAGTCAACAAAATTTCGGCTTTCATTATTCAGAGACCCGTTAAAAATAATAATAATAATAATAATAATAATAATAATAATAATAATAATAATAATGTTTTCACGATAGGAATTTTCGTTATTTTGGGAATTGTTTATTTATTATTTTCATATTTGAAGAGAAAAATTATACGCTCAGACCGGGACTTGAACCCGGGACCCTTGGTTCTCTAGACCAAGTGCTCTACCAACTGAGCTACCTGAGCAAGTACCGATCTAAACGCAAATCTTTCTCTATATACATTGTAATTCCCATCCACCAAATGCTGTGAAGCCATGCTTCTATCTTGCAAATGGCGGCTCCTTTATTAAGAAGACATATTTGGGAATTATACATTACAGCCAGTACGGCTTTTGCCATGTTATTATTATTGATTTCGTACATCTCAATGATGGATAAATCATATTTGAAGAGAAAAATTATGTATATAGAGAAAGATTTGCGTTTAGATCGGTACTTGCTCAGGTAGCTCAGTTGGTAGAGCACTTGGTCTAGAGAACCAAGGGTCCCGGGTTCAAGTCCCGGTCTGAGCGTATAATTTTTCTCTTCAAATATGATTTATCCATCATTGAGATGTACGAAATCAATAATAATAACATGGTAAAAGCCGTACTGGCTGTAATGTATAATTCCCAAATATGTCTTCTTAATAAAGGAGCCGCCATTTGCAAGATAGAAGCATGGCTTCACAGCATTTGGTGGATGGGAATTACAATGTATATAGAGAAAGATTTGCGTTTAGATCGGTACTTGCTCAGGTAGCTCAGTTGGTAGAGCACTTGGTCTAGAGAACCAAGGGTCCCGGGTTCAAGTCCCGGTCTGAGCGTATAATTTTTCTCTTCAAATATTATTTATCCATCATTGAGATGTACGAAATCAATAATAATAATAACATGGTAAAAGCCGTACTGGCTGTAATGTATAATTCCCAAATATGTCTTCTTAATAAAGGAGCCGCCATTTGCAAGATAGAAGCATGGCTTCACAGCATTTGGTGGATGGGAATTACAATGTATATAGAGAAAGATTTGCGTTTAGATCGGTACTTGCTCAGGAAGCTCAGTTGGTAGAGCACTTGGTCTAGAGAACCAAGGGTCCCGGGTTCAAGTCCCGGTCTGAGCGTATAATTTTTCTCTTCAAATATGATTTATCCATCATTGAGATGTACGAAATCAATAATAATAATATTTATTATTTATTTAGGTTGGCCAATAACAATAATAATAATAATAATAATAATAATAATAATAATAATAACAATAATAATCATAATAAATAATAATAATTTGTTCTCACGATAGGAATTTTTGTTATTTCGGAAAATTATTTATCATCAAGCTATTATTTAGCTTGGGCAAGATAAATGTATCTGGCATTATCTTTCTCCCAACTAAGAAAAAATAATATTGTTACATATTAAATGCAATTATATATTAGTTGTGTATAACTGATTATAATTTCACTTTATTTAATTTTATTAAAATATCTGCTTAATGTCCACCGCTGTGGTCTCGAGGTAGCGTGCTGCCTTGTCACGCAGCGGGCCCGGGTTCGATCCCCGGTCGGGGCAGTTTTTCAGGGTGAGGTTTTTATCGGGGTTTTTCCTCACCTGTAAGACAAATGTCAGGAAAACTTTAAGGCCCAAACGGTCCCCGAAATCATATGGCCACCACCATCATCATCATCCTTATCATTATCATCATCACCATCATCATCCTTCACCGGTGTGGAAAGCAACGGGAAGCTACCACACCTACAATTCCCTAGTAAAGCTGCAAAGCATAGCATGAAAATGCTATGATTGCAGTGAAAGAACTGCCCTCGGGCAGAATTACTATGGATGGATCTGCTTAATTTTTCTCCTAAATTGCAAATATTGCAGCTATTACCTGGAGTGTGCTACTACGCATAAATAAATTAAATGTGTTTTTATGTTTAGTTGAATAAGTGAAAAGAAAAATAATTATAAAATTATATCGTCATTATTTTTAGATTCCCCGTGCTGATTACGCGGCGTTGTCCGGGAATCTTATTTCCCGATTTTCTTGGCATCAATGAGCGGAAAGGTAAAAATTGTTACTGTCAGTTATCCGTGAAAGATAGACATATGCTGTCGCGGACTTTTTTGTACAGTGTTTTTTATATATTAAATTCTGTTACATTAATTTGGTGTATTTGTTATGGTTTAGGCAGCCATTTAAGCGTCCAAAAAGCTACTTTTTTATAGTGCACCGATGCCTATTTTTTATCTTTTTTATCTCCGGCCCTGTAGTACGTACTATAATATATTACAACGTTAATTGTCCCAGAAAAAAATTTAAATGAAGATAAATTTTGAATCCATAAAAACAGAGAGACTTACACTTCTTTCTATATATTAATATATATTGATTTTCACAATATTTTCCTTCGTTACTAGAGTGTTCGCTGTTTTTATTACACGATTACATTTTTTATTACTCTTATTTTTAAGATAAGCACAGCGGGCACCCAGACTCAAGGTGGAGATGTAAAATTCCTTAACACACCTGGAATCGAGTCCGGATCGTTTGAGTAGACAAGGAGTCTCTACCGCGCACTGGCGACAGACAAATTAATATACATGTTCCATTCATGACGCATTGATACAAGGAAAAGAGAATAAAGTTCGAAATGGAAATATGACCATGTGCCAAGATAGTGATGTCAATACTAGGGACGGTATTTATACCAGGTTTTTCCAACAAAACCTTCAATTATTTACACAGACAATAAAATCATATGTTAGCATGATTTTTCATGTGCATATTTTAATGAATGTCAGCTGAATGTCGTTTTTAGATAAACTTAAATACAGTAAAAGCTTATTCGCCGTTCTCTTATTCACGTTTTCATTATTCGCGGGTTAAAAAATTGCGACACAGACCCTGTATTAGCGGCTAAAAATTTCTTTATTCGCGGATCCAGTCGATATATTAACATCGGCAACATTTTTACTGCAGGCACATGCAAAGGCGACTTTTACAAAGAGCGATTGAAACCAAATTGACAAATTAATGTCATAGAAAAAACAAACCTTATTGTCACTAAGCTGAAAGTTCGTTGTTAAAAGCCAACACCGTCGAATTTCACTTGTCGCTATGTCCGTTATAAATGCCGCCTTCGCCACGACCGGTGTTTTATTGTTTCAACTTGTCATTGGTTGCAATAATTTTGATTGAATAACAAGTGTCTCTTCGGCGTTGTTGCCAATTTATAATGTCGAATAAAAGGCAAGAAAATTAGTTCCGAAGTTGAAAAAAAGTAGCGTTGCCGCTTAAAGTAAAAACATAAATGCTTGACCATTTGCGCGTTTGTGAGTCGTTTGCATCTATATCATGCTGTTTCAGAGTTAAAGAATCAACTGTATCATTCATCAAGAAATCCGAAGACAAAATAAGGAATTCTATCGCGAAATTCACAGCTGAAAATCATCTGAATTGAAAGATCTTTTAAAAGGGGCAAAACAGGAAAAAATTACTAACTTCTATAAGCCCTTGCCTAATTCTGACAGTAATAATTAACATAAATTGTTCAAAATCTCACATTGATTTATTTTATTTTGATTATTTTTATTTTATTTTGGAACTCTGGAACGTATCCCCTCTATACCCATACAAATTATTATCATTCCATATTCGCGGTTTCTGTATTCGCGGAACATATCCCCCGCGAATAAGGAGCATTTACTGTACTATATATATATATATATATATATATATATATATATATATATATATATACATACATACAGAATTTGGCGTCTCCGTGCGCAAGTAATTGGACACTCGCTCTACACCTGTAAGTCTGGAGTTCGAGTTTCCACCCATCCATGTGGTGACTGTGTGGACGAATCGAACTTGGAGAAGGATTTTCTGGAGATTTCTCCCATTTTCGCCTCCCAAAATCTTCATTCTACCCTTTCATACTCATGCCATATGTTCCTTTTCATTTTATTTCATCTGACTCTGTGTTGCACGGTAGGCCTGATAAGTCAACATCCTTGTATATCACACCAATCTTAGTTGTTATTCCATCAAACAACGCTCTTTACCAACTGAGGTTATTAACTAACTAACTCACTCACTGGCACTAACTCCCTAACCCGTACGTTCATGCCGCGGACTTAAGCTCTCCACATATCCCTATCCTGAGCTAATGTTCTCCAATTACACTGAGCAACAAAAAAAACTATTTTTTGTCTCAGAAAGAAAAATATGAGATTCTGATAGTATTTTTTCTCCTGAATTCAATATGATATCGGTTTTTCTCCATCATGCAAGGTTTCCGAGAGACAGGAATTTATAATTTCAAACACTTTAATATTTTCTACATTCGTAACTACACAATACTCGAACATTCGGACTCACCTAGAAAGTAAGAAATGACGATTTTATGCCATATTTCGCCTGTGGAGCATCACTCTTGATGGTCCAACAATAATCGGCCAGCATATTAGGATTCCATTTGCTTTGATATCTCTTTTCCACAGCTGAAATCTTCTGAGTTAGCTCATTTGGTTTTATTTTACAATGAACAAATAGACGAAACAACGTTTATTAAAAAGTAATTATTTAAATCCATTAATTGAAATTGAAATAAAAAAAACTGTGGGTGATGGAGAAATTCCGAATACATATTTGAAAATACGATAAAAACTGCATTAAGTACTATTGGTACTCATGAGACAAAAATCACGTTGACCAGTGTTATCCCTGAATAACTCACTTCCTCAAATCACGGTTAATGTTATTCTCCCACCTCATTTTTGGTCTACCAACTGGGCGTTTTCCCTCTGACTTTCCTACAAGATGCTTCCACGCGCCTCTTTCATTCCCTATTCATGCCACATGTCCTGCCCATCACAGTTTACGAGACTTAACTATTCTTATTATATCTGGTTTCCTATAAAGATCATGTAGTTCATTGTTGTGTCTAGCTAGGCCGGCGCGGCGGTAGCATTCCTGCCGAAAAGGTTACCTATGTCTCACAGGTCGAGGGCAATAAGCCAGATAAGAAAGTACCTTGTTCGAAAAAGTGACGATCTTTCACCGAAAAAACACAACCTTCAAGAAACGCGGACATGAACTGGTCCACTGAGGTAAAATTTTCCAGAGGTACAATTGCCCCCCCATTCGGTTTTCCGGACGGGGATTATTTCAAAGGATCCATGCCAAAAGCTAAAATACGTGGGCATGTTCCTTGGAACGTGGAATGTTAGGACTCAGTTTATTAGCGTCACAATTAAAACCTGGCCGTGAAAGGAAAGAAACATTTTTCTCAGAGGCCCTTATTTCAGATTTTCGGTTATTTTACGTGTCATACATCTACGACAAAGGATTCTTCACTTCCCCTTCGAAGGATGTGATACTTAGGATTATTATTCCATAAAAATCCAGCTATCCTGCCCGGATTTGATATACCGAACTTCAGAATAAGAAACGGGCATAATAACATCCAATCCACAAGGAACGACAACTGTAAATTTGCTTAAATACAGAATTTATAAACTAACTAACTAACTCACTGGCTCTATCGAACCCATGGGTTCATGGCCGCGCGGAGATAAGCTCTCCATACATCCCAATCCTGAGCTAATGTCTTCCAATAATCCCCTGTATAATCTACTTCCCTCAAATCATAGTTAATGTTATTCTCCCACCTCATTCTTGGTCTACACTTTCCCTCCGGTTTTCCTACAATAAGCTTCCATGCAGGTCTTTCATTCCCCATTCGTGTCACATGTCCAGCTCATCGCAGTCTACGAGACTTAACTGTTCTCATTATATCTAGTTTCCTATAAAGACCATGTAGTTCACTGTTATGTAAGTCTTCTCCATTCACCTGTCTGTTCATCTCTCTTTGGTTCAAACATTTTCCTAAGAACTTTATTCTCAAATACTCGTAATTTCCGTTCCTCCCTAAAAGTAAGAGTCCATGTTTTGCATCCATATAATATAACTGGTAGATTAATAGTTTTATATATTTTCGACTTGATATAATAATAATAATAATAATAATAATAATAATAATAATAATAATAATAATAATAATAATAATAATAATAATAATAATAATAATAATAATAATAATAATTATTATTATTATGAATGCGCATCTTCTTGTGCTCAATATTAAGTTTTGATTCTCTTTCTCCTTTCAACTCTATCCTTCCAGTTACCATCCTACTGTCACCCGTCTTCATCAAATTCATAATTCCCTCTACACGTGTCTTCTTAGGTCTCCCTCTTCTTTTCCTCCGACTTGGAATCTACTTCAAACTCCTAACTGTTAACCTATATGCATTCATCCTCTTCACGTGTCCAAACCATTGTAATTGTTTATTTCTCACAAATTGTAAAATTATTTCGTAAAAGTTAATATTTTTCTCGGATAATACTGTTTCTGATCCTGTTTAATTTAGAGCAACTTCTTAAAAAATCCATTTCTGTAGATTGCAATTTTCACCTTAATTTGGAATTTATAGTCCATGTTTCTGCTCCATATGTCATTAAATTTCTTAGTATTAATTTATAAATATGGATTTTAGTTTCTTTGAATATCTGTTAACTTGATTTAATTAGATTTAATTTTATAAACATTTTTAATTGATTAGTATATTAAATATAATTGTTTTATCTATTTATTGAATACAAAATAATGTATATTACTGCTATTAGTGCAGTATATAAAGGAATTTATTCATTAGTATGTTAAATATAATTATTTGTTTTTTTCTATTTATTGAATACAATATAATGTATATTATTGCTATTAGTACAGTATATAAAGGAATTTATTGATTAGTATATTAAATATAATTATTTTTTTTATTTATTGAATACAATATAGTAAAGTGATCCCACAACAGGCCCGGAGGCCCTTGGGGTAGTAGGAGGTTAAGGCTCCCACTTTTTCTAGACAATCGGCACTTTATGTCAGCCGGGTTGTCAGCCCTGCGTGACGGCAGCCTTTACCCCCAGAACAAGCGTCTGGTACTCATTTATGTTAGAGGCTGAGTCGACGCCAGGGCCATAGTGCCGCCAGAGGGTTTGGGTCAGTTTAAAAATCCTGACCCCAACGGGACTTGAATCCTCGACCCTCCGGCTTGTAGCTCAGTGCCTTAACAACTACGCTACGGCGTGCCCCCCATAATGTATATTATTGCTATAAAGGAATTTATTGATTAGTATGTTAAATATAATTATTTGTTTTTGTATTTATTAAATATAGAATAATTTATATTATTGCTAATAGTACAGTATATAAAATAATTTATTGATTAGTATGTTAAATATAATTATCTGTTTTTTTCTATTTATTGAATACAAAATAATGTATATTATTGCTATTAGTGCAGTATATAAAGTAATTTATTGATAAGTATGTTAAATATAATTATTTGTTTTCTATTTATTGAATACAGAATAATGCATATTATTGTTATTAGTACAGTATATAAAGGGATTTAATCATCAAAATGTAACAAAATATTAAGTTTTATATGACATATTTTTATATTTAAGTTCATATATATATATATATATATATATATATATATATATATATATAATATTAAATAAGTTGGCGTCATTGAAACCAGATTACCATGACCTTTCCAATAAAATGATTATGTCATATTTATTTTAATTGTGTACTGTACTGCATATGTTTATAACAATGGGATACTGTATTGCATTTTTTCTTAAAGACGGTAACATTTCATATTTCCAAACCTTCATTCGTTAATAAATCTTGAGAACAGGAAGATAGTTCTACAATAGCTGACTTGCCTTGAAAGATTTATGTCTTTAGTAATGTTACAGACTGGCCAACAGGTGAAACACAAGATGCAGGTTTGTCTGGAATTTAATAAATATTAATGTTGAAGCACATTTGATAAAGTCAAGGATATGCCAAGACAGCAATAAAATGACAAGGTCTGGGATTCGATCTCCAAGTCTATTTGTTCGATGACCATGGCCGGACAATGGACCTTCTTAGGCCAATACTAATATATCATTCAGATGATCAATAGATCATTTATTTTTCTATAGGATCGAGGAGGAGTGCACAAATAAATTTAACATAGTCTCAATTGTGGAAATGCATACTATTATGTATTACAGGGACACTTGTCTTAACTCCTCTATATAATAAATAAAAATCTGAAAAGTATATAAAACTGTTATTCTCCAAGTAATATCATATGGATGTGAAACAGGGACTCTTACTTAAGGGAGGAAAAAATACAATGAGTATTTGAGAATAAAGTTCTTAGGAACATTTTTGAACTAAAAAGAGAGATGACACTGAGAAAAAAAAAACTTTCTTTTGTCTCAGAAAGAAAAAAAAAATGTGATTCTGATAGTATTATTTCTCCTGAATTCAAATATTATTTTTAAGTTATTCTACATTCGTAACTATACAATATTCGAACATTCGGACTCACTTAGAAAGTAAGAAATGACGATTTTCTGCTATATTTCGCCTGTGGAGCATCCCTCTTGATGGTCCAACAATAATCGGCCAGCATATTAGGATTCCAATTGCCTTGATATATCTTTTCCATCGCTGAAATCTCCTGAGTTAGCTCATTTGGTTTTATTTTACAATGGATAAATGGACAAAAAAAGTTTATTAAAAAATAGTTATTTAAATCCATTAATTGAAAGTGAAATAAAAAAACTGTGGGTGATGGAGTAATTCCGCATACATATTTGAAAACACGATTAAAAACTGCATGAAGTACAACTATTGGTACTCATGAGACAAACATCGTGTTGACCAGTGTAATCAAACAGGCGAATAGAGGAGACTAATATAATTAGAGTGAGCTATGTGATATTCATGGGGAATCAGATATAATAAGAATAGTTAAGTCTCGTAGACTGGGTCGTGCAGGATATATGGCACGAATGGGGAATGAAAAAGGGGCATGGAAACTCCTCATAGGAAAACTACGAAGGAAAGTGTCTAGTAAGTAGGCCAAGAATGAGGTGGGAGAATAATATTAACCGTAATTTGAGGGAAGTATATTTTACAGATGATAACTGGAAAATATTAGCTAAGGATAGGAATGTATATCTGTGTGGCCACGAACCTACGTGTTCGATAATTGCAGTGAGTGAGTGGTTGGATGGAGCAGAGAAAGCCTAAATATAATTTCGGCCGCAGTGTTAGGCCTACGTATAGTGGTTATGTTACTCGTCTCTAATCCTGAGAGTCCCGGCTTCTAACCTGGCCTGGGTCGATGGATTTTCAGGGTGGACAAGTCCTCCAAGAGGGACTTAAACCGTGGGTCTCGAGTCTGAAGATTTTCGGGCTCGTAGAAGAACCTCAAGTCTGAATAAAAAATACAACACAATTTAACCGACCTTCATCCATCCGAGTAATACATTAGTTTCCTACTAGATGTCACCTTGAGATGAAAAAAACACAAGTTGTGGTGGTTCGAGTAACAATGGTGGAAGAAATTTTCTCATGGAATTTCGACCAGTATGGGACCGATGCTTACCCGGCATCGTGAGGAATTTGTGTAGCTACAATAAGTAGCGGATCCAGGTCGTAAAAAAGAAGCTATAACGGCTAGGAGACGCGACATGCTGATCACGTGTTATCCCTGTACTGGCTAGACGATCGTCCACCTCAGTGATTGACACATGTGAATTTGAGGCCAGCAATTGGCTGGTAGGCCAAGGGCCTTCTAGGCCTATCGCTCAATGGAGGAGGGGAATTATTCAATTTGCATTAGGTTGGCAGCAAGAAATATAATCAAATGCAGGCCTACCAGTAATCTAAAAGAATCGCTATCCTCTCGTTTCCAGTATCTATCTTCAACCATAACTTAAATACAAGATCACAACAAAATCTCTTGCTTAATATACCGCAACATAGGACATCACATCACTACATGTCATGTACTATCTTCATTTCTTGCAACTGGAATTACCTACCACAAGAAATAAGGGGCAGCCGGACATTGATATCTTTTATGAGAAATCTTAATTTATATTTGCTCTAACCTCGATTGCATCATTACCCAGTGTAAGGTACATATATTAATTGGCGTTTCTCGTATACTTTATCATATTTATAGTAATAATAATAATAATAATAATAATAATAATAATAATAATAACAGTAGTAGTAAACATAATAATTCTTATTATTATCAATATCGTATTAAAATGTTGTTTGTGCATGACATTTTCATTGTAACATTTAATATATTTTTAATTCTTTATAATTAGTACAGTGTATATATAATCTATGGGGCACGCCGTAGCGTAGTGGTTAAGGCACTGAGCTACAAGCCGGAGGGTCGAGGGTTCAAGTCCCGTTGGGGTCAGGATTTTTAAACTGACCCAAACCCTCTACCGGCACTATGGCCCTGGGGCCGACTCAGCCTCTAACGGAAATGAGTACCAGACGCTTGTTCTGGGGGTAAAGGCGTCACGCAGGGCTGACAACCCGGCTGACACAAAGTGCCGATTGTCTAGAAAAAGTGGGAGCCTTAACCTCCTACTACCCCAAGGGCCTCCGGGTCTGTTGTGGGATCACTTTACTTTACTTATATATAATCTATAATGTCAAATAAGTTATGTACTTGTAATTTGTACCGGTTAAGTGGAAGAGAAGAGAAGGCCTTATGGTCTTAACTCTGCCAGAATAAATAAATAATAATAATAATAAATAATAGTAAAAAGTAAAGTGATCCCACAAGAGGCCCGGAGGCCCTTGGGGTAGTAGGAGGTTAGGCTCCCACTTTTTCTAGACAATCGGCAGTTTATGTCAGTCGGGTTGTCAGCCCTGCGTGACGGCCGCCTTTACCACCAGAACAAGCGTCTGGTACTCATTTCCGTTAGAGGCTGAGTTGACCCCAGGGCCATAGTGCCGCCAGAGGGTTTGGGTCAGAATAATAATAATAATAATAATAATAATAATAATAATTATTATTATTATTATTATTATTATTATTATTATTATTATTATTATTATTATTATTGTGTCCACCGCTGTGGTCTCGAGGTAAAGTGCTGCCTTGTCACGCAGCGGGCCCGGGTTCGATTCCCAGCCTGGGCAGGCTCCTGGGTGAGGTTTTCTTCGGGGTTTTTCCTCATCTGTAAGACAAATGTCAGGAAGCTTAGAGCCCAACGATCCCCGAAAATCATCGGGTCATCATCATCATCCTTATCATCATCATCATCAGCATCATCCTTCACCGGTGTGAAAGCAACGGGAAGCTTCACACCTATAATTCCCTAATAAATGTGAAAGCATAGCATGGGAATGCTATGATTGCAGTGAAAGACCTGCCCTCAGGCAGAATTACTATGTATGGATGGATTATTATTATAATTTGTAACCTGAGGCCCGTTAAAGCAAGTTCATGCGTTAAAATAGTGTAATATACGGCATGTTCAAACTACGACCTTCACATAAACCGACTAAATTCAGAGTTACTTGTAATTAGCCAGCAAGGATGAACAGAAGTTCTCCACTTCATTACCCGCACATTAAATTATTAGAAAGTCCTACTTATGTATGAAGATATAACTCATTTTATGTCTCTTCTCAGGGCCTAATTAACCCATAAGCTGAGTAAGCACTGACCTCGGAGAAGAACGTCTGGACGGCTTAAGTACTAATACACATTGCATCATTTTAGCTGGAATAGGTCTTACTTTTCCTTAAACTTATTTACACACAAGTGTTTAATGCTTTAATAAATAACATTATTTTGCATATGTCATAGCCGAGTTACTTGACATTCAAACTAAATAACTATTGTGATAGCAGTACTGCAAGTACCTTTCATTTCAATGTAGGTAATGTCAAAGTTACGAAATTAATTCGAAATAAAAGTATGGAATCGTGAAGGATGAGCTGATATTCCAAAAAGAACGGAGTATATCACTAATAACAAAAAAAAAAAAGTTTTTTTTTGTCTCAGAAAGAAAAGTATGTGATTCTGATAGTATTGTTTCTCCTGAATTCAAATATGATATCGAGTTTTCTCCATCACGCAAAGTTTCCGAGAGACAGGCATTTATAATTTCAAATACTTTAATATTTTCTACATTCGTAACTTCACAATATTCGAACATTCGGATTCACCTAGAAAGTAAGAAATTACGATTTTCTGTTATTTCGCCTGTGGAGCATCCCTCTTGATGGTCCAACAATAATCGGCCAGCATGTTAGGATTCCATTTGCCTTGATATCTCTTTTCCGTAGCTGAGTTATATTTCGCCCGTGGAGCATCCCTCTTGATGGTCCAACAATAATCGGCCAGCATATTAGGATTCCATTTGCCTTGATATCTCTTTTCCGTAGCTGAGTTATATTTCGCCTGTGGAGCATCCCTCTTGATGGTCCAACAATAATCGGCCAGCATGTTAGGATTCCATTTGCCTTGATATCTCTTTTCCATAGCTGAAATCCCCTGATGAAAGTGTTCCCCGTGCTCATCGCCCACTGCGCCAAGATAATAAATTGACGAAAAAAAGTTTATTAAAAAATAATTATTTAAATCCATTAATTGAAATTGAAATAAAAAACTGTGGGTGATGGAGAAATTCCGAATAAATATTTTAAAACACGATAAAAAAAACTGCATTAAGTACAACTATTGGTACTCATGAGACAAAAATCATGTTGACCAGTGTAATCTAATTGTAAAAGAATGATTTAAGTTTTTCCTAATGTCTACAGTGTCATTATTTTTGTAATGGGCTGAGCATGTGCGGAGAACTGAAAACAAGTCGTCGGCCGATAAACTCTCATGGACATAACCAATCAATTCAAGCGCACGGATTTCTCAACTTCGATTATAGTCAAAATAACTACCTATCTTTGTCATGTAATATGCTGATAATCAGAGTAATTATTAATCTTTATCACCTACATGCTGAAAAGTATGTCCTTTACTGCCACATATTTCTGATATTTTAAGAAATGTATTATTGTAGAGATAGTATTCTGCTGGAGTTTGGAATTCCTAAAAAGTTAGTTGGACTTATACGAATGTGTCTAAATGGCACAAAGAGTAGGGTGCGTGTAGGCAAACAGTTTTCGGACATTTTTGAAATCCAGAATGGGTTGAAGCAAGGAGATGCACTATCTCCTCTACTATTTAATTTTGTACTAGAGCATGCCATTAAATCTTTAGAGAATGAGGAAGGCGTGAAACTCAATGGTATTAATAAGCTGTTAGTTTATGCTGATGATGTAGTACTACTGGCCGATAGCGAGGAGATACTAAAGGACAACACACACACTATTGAGTAACATTAAGAAATTAGGACTGGAAGTAAATATCAATAAAACTAAATATATGGTCACACGTAGAAATACATTATATAATGGAAATGGACAGCTAATGACAAATGAGGGAAATTTTGAGGAATTGGCTGAATTCAAATACCTAGGAACAATAATCACAAATAGGAATGAGATGCACAAGGAAATTAAACATAGGCTCAATTCTGGAAATGCGTGCTATTATGCATTGCAGAGACTCTTGATGTCCCAACTCCTTTCAAAAAACGTTAAACTAAAAATATATAAAACTATTATTCTACCAGTTATGCTATATGGGTGCGAAACATGGACTCTTACTTTAAGGGAGGATTACAAGTATTTGAGAATAAAGTACTTAGGAACATTTTTGGACCAAAGAGAGATGAACAGACAGGTGAATGGAGAAGACTACATAACAATGAACTACATGGTCTTTATAGGAAGCCAGATATAATAAGAACAGTTAAGTCTCATAGACTGCGATGGGCAGGACATGTTGCACGTATGGGGAATGAAAGACTTGCATGGAAGCTTCTTGTAGGAAATCCAGAGGGAAAACGCCCAGTTGGTAGATCAAGAATGAGGTGGGAGAATAATATTAACTATGATTTGAGGGAAGTAGATTACACAAGGGATGATTTGAAAATAGCTTAGGATAAGGATGTATGGAGAGCTTATGTCCGTGCGGCCATGAACCTACGGGTTCGATAGTGCCAATGAGTTAGTTACAAAACGGTTCTTAGAGCTTTTTTTAAGTCTTTGCCTGATGCAAGCGGATTAGTATGTTTTGACCTTTCTTTTGTTAATCAAAATGATTTTGCCGTGTCAAATGTTAGAACTACAGCAATTTATTCATCTTGTATTTTTCATCTCCACACACACGCAAGATTAATGGATTCGTGAACCGTGGCGTCATCGTTGGTCTGAAGAGGTAATAGTTTCTCGCATGGTTTCAAAGAAAGCACTTGGTAGTAGCTTCGAGAGAAACTTGGCGTGACTCCTGGCCTCAACATGTAATTTATAGGATCCGTGCTGGCAGCTTATGCACTAGGTATTTATTATACAGAAGCCACGTTTTCAAATTCACAGAATTGCACAATATCTTCGACCGATGGCAAGATCATAAATTACTCTATTACTTTTTTTGATATGCGATAGACAGCGGGTCTCCTGACTCCCACTAATCCATAAAAGAAATGCTATGCGTCAGTATAGGTGACTTCGGATCAAAGGTCTGATTACAGATAACGTAAGGTTAATCAGCATTGCACAAAACACACCTCCAACGATGGAATAGTTAATTGTCCGATACGTAACTGTCTAAGGAGTCAGAATTTAGCAGGTATAATTTGTGGTACAGAATATGATCACAATCAGTATTAATGGAATTAAAATTGTGAAACGAAGCCGAGGTTTTCCACATAAAATAATAAAATCCTACAGATATAAGGATGAATAAAGGGTTACGTATTCTATCCTTCTGTTTTTTCACTGGAGCCCAAGTTTCACATTATTTTTTTTATATGTAACAAATAAATTTCAATATCCAAATTACTGATTGTTTCATAGTGTTTATTCTTTTCTAGTTTAAGTAATTTGTTTTCCAAATTTTGTTGTTGTTTGTTGTTATTGTTATCCTTAATGGTTTTCCTGATGAACATGGGAACCAATTCTAATTTTTAACATTGGTTGATGAATTTAATGTCCGCTAATCTTTTAAATTTCTTCTCTCTTAATTTTAGAAACTTCTTTTGACTTCATATTTAGTTTCCAAAAAAATAGTTATTATAGTTGAGTTTGGAGGACGCCACCTTGTTTTTCGTTATTTATAACACAAACACAATTTCTGGTTTTGTTTAATATTGAGGTAAGATGATCAGACTAAAAATAATATAATACCTCATAATTATTAAGTTATGTAGATAAGAAATAACACTATGAGGTTGTTTTAATATTGTTTACTTCCCAACATTAATTTAATATAAGAAGTAGTTCTTCTGATCGACATAACATCAATCGACAAGATATTACTGAAGTGAAGCTGCCAAGGCTTTGAAACTGCAGTATGATTACAAGACTGGATATGAGGTGAGGTATCAAACATTTTAATTTAATCTTAAATTAAACCCCAAGAAATTATCAAGCAAGAGGAAGACGTGATGTTGGAAGACCTAGAAGACGTTGGGCTGATGCATTATGAAGTCGGAACGGGCAATTGCCTAATCCCTGGAGTGATGATGATAAAGGGTCACGTATGTTATTCTGTCTTTTGATGAATGTAAAAATATCGTCAATAATAATAATAATAATAATAATAATAATAATAATAATAATAATAATAATAATAATAATAATAATAATAATAATAATAATAATAATAATAATAATAATAATAATAATAAATAATAATAATTCATTAATTTATTTTGAGAATTTTCCTCATCATTGAGGGTTTTCTCCAACCAATCTTAGTAATTAACATGAATTAAAAAAATAAATAAATATAAATGACTACGGACTTACAGACTATAAGTTGCAACAAACATCCACAATTTTCCCTCAATTAAAGTTTAAAATGTATTAAAATTAAATAAATAACAATTATTTATTTATTTAGAGATTTTCAATGTTTACACGTCTTTCTGTGCCTAAAGTTTTATTTTCCTTCTCTACTCTTCCCTATCCATCCAATCCATGCCCTCTTATTCTCATTCCAGTTCTTATTTCTTGCAGCCATGAGTTTGGAGTCTTCCTTTCTTTTGTCTTCCAGATGGACACCATTCTAAAGTTATTCTGGATAACCTTTCTTCTTGAATTCGTCGTACATGCCCATACCAATTTAATTGCTTATAATAATAATAATGATAATAATAATAATAATAATAATAATAATAATAATAATAATAATAATAATAACAACAATAACAACAACTTTCTCTTATAAACAATCTAATCAGTTTGCTTTATATTTCAATCGAAGGGAGATACAGGGATTCAATAAAATGTTATCAAATGAGTTTTTTTGGTCCAATGATTTTTTAAAAATATTGTTTAGACATTTATGTGAGAGTTGAAGAAATCGAAAATAATAAACGACTGTAGGTACCCAAAAATAGTATATATAAGGAAGATTCGAGGCTTAAATATACCTAATTTTTTTAACAATACATTTTAAACTATAGAATTTAAAAAATGAAATAAAGTAGGCTGTTTTAGGAACATTGAGTGACGAAACTCTGAAATAGGGATAATATGGCATAAATATTACGGATGATGTTAAAGCAATTACATATAACTTCACTGACTAATGCATAAAAATACATATAGGAATGAACAAATCTGGTATCACAAATAAAACTGAATATAATGACATAATGTATTTTATAATCATATATCAAGATGAGCAAAACTAACTACAATCATATCGAAAACTATTCTATACATGATAGAGAATTTCTATTAAACACTTCTAGGGATGTAGAGAGGACCATGTATATGAGAGTTCTAATAAAGGAGCCCATGTTCTGAACCGTATTGTTTCGATGTTTCTATTCTGCAATGATTGCAGGATTATGTCAAGTTCATATCTTCCTCTTCACGATACGCACTCCAAATTGCCAGAGGACGACAATTCAATCACCTGATGACAAGAGTATTCTGCTTACAAACTGATACAATGTTTTAAACTTGTCGTTACTTGTAATTCAGTCGTTGATGACTCCAGTAGTGTACCTACTCACTGGTTCGAACCGTAGACATAAGCTCTCCATATATCCCTGGCCTGAGCTAATGTTTTCCAATAATCTTCTGTATAATCTACTTCAGTCTCGAGGTAGCGTGCTGCCTTGTCACGCAGCGGGCCCAGGTTCGATCCCCGGTCGGGGCAGTTTTTCTGGGTGAGGTTTTTATCGGATTTTCTCCTCACCTGTAAGACAAATGCCAGGAAAACTTTACGGCCCAAATGGTCCTCGAAATCATATGGCCATCATCATCATCCTTATCATCATCATCCTTCACCGGTGTGGAAAGCAACGGGAAGCTACCACACCTACAATTCCCTAGTAAAGCTGTAAGTATAGCATGAAAATACTATGATTGCAGTGAAGGACCTGCCTTCGGGCAGAAATACTATGGCTGGATGGATAATCTACTTCCCTCAAATCATGATTAATGTTATTCTCCCACCTCATTCTTGGTCTACCAACTGGCCGTTTTCTCTCCGATTTTCTTACAAGAAGTTTCCATGTCACTCTTTCATTCCTCATTCGTGCCACATTTCCTGTCCATCGCAGTCTACGACTTAACTGTTCTTACTATATATGGTTTCGTATAAAGATAATGTAGATTGAGGATTTAATCCCTCTCAACGTTTTTATTATGGTACACATACTGTCTGATTGTTTATGATACCCCTATGAGAAATTCTCATTGCGAGAATAATTCTGGCACAGTAAACATGATTCATGCTGATGCTTCGCAGATATATTACGTTCAACGAACTGCAGAGTGTTTACATTTAGCAAGTTCTTGTAATGCATGCAGGTAAGAATTAGTTGACCTAGATGAAATGTGAGATTTTTAAAGTTGACAAGATTTCATCATTATTAGAGTATCGAAATAATATGGCTAGAACAATGGTGCGTATCTAACTTTTGTTTATCAAGTCTCCAATACAACACCCAGAAATGTGTAACACAATTTCTGAAATATCCTGTACAATAGCCAATTATTGTACTAAGGTGATATAAAAGCTTTCAACTGGTAAAGCTCTAATTAATTATAAAAAAAATAAGTAGATTTTTAATCAATTGAGTTGGTGTTTACTGATGAAAATCCATATTTATTAATTAAATAAAAATAAAACGTAGTTTTATTTGATTTTCATATTTATTATATAATTCAGTGTTCAGTTGGAACACAATTCACAATTTGTTAACATGTCTGAAGAAGGTACAGTGTACCGAAACAGCTGTCACTGAATTATATAATAAATATGAAAATCAAATGAAACTACGTTTTATTTGTATTTAATTAATAAGTAGATTTTTGTTTAATTTTTGTTGACGAATACAATTTCAAAATAATATTAAAATTCCATTCGTTATAAGATATGATAAATCTAAAGAAGAAAATTTAAACTTTAGATTTCAGGATAATTTTGCTCAGTTATATTGTAAAAAGTATTTTTTGCGCGATAGTGCGTTTTGTCGTACTTACAGCAATGACGACCATGATTGAAAGTTCAACTTCCTACATTTCGGGGTTGACAACCTAAATAACTATACTGTAATAAAAATAACTACTGTAATACTACATATTATAAACACGCGTTAGGGAAGTAAAACCACTGCCCTCTATGTATATTACATACAATGCATATACAGAAAATATCCAAAAGGTAGTATAATATAGGCTACATTATACGAAACAAATCACTGCATTTTAAATTAACCTTATTTGAAACAATATAAAACAATAAATGCGTACTTGCCGCCATTTTATCACTAAATTGGTCTCACGACCTTCCATTGTTTCAACTAATAAACATTGCCCACACTGTTAACGTTAGGCAATTGTTTATAATTAGCGCAAATATTTCCAACATAAAAAATTAAAAAATTGCTTCACTTAGATGTACAAGTGCTTAATTCTGGAAGAGCGTGCGAGTGAATTCTATATAATCTAATGCTACTATTTATTATTTTGAAAACACCATCGCGCAAAAAATAATATACAATGCACGTTTGTGAAATATTTTACAGAATCTCGGAAATTAAAAACTTCGTTATGGCTAGGTTTTTAAACATTTTCCTCAATTCTGTAAAAACCACTTCCCAACCTCGCATCGTAATATACTATTTTTCATCATCATCATCCAGGGATAAAGCCTGTTGGCTCGCTCCGGTTTCATGAAATCTAGAATTGTTAAAATTGTTCAGACACTATTTTTTAAATTTCAAAATTGCTTGAAAACCCGCATTTATGAGGTATTAGAGATACAAATATGCAGGTAAAAAATGACGTTCACTATGATGGAATAACGCTTATGTAATTCTGAGGGCACACTTTCCCATAAACAAATTAAAACACACGAAAGTCTGCAAGAAACAGAGCGTTGCAAATTGCATAGAGTTGCAAAGCATTTGACTATGATTATAATCTTCACAGGACAAACTGTTAATGACAACTAACTAACTGGCATTATCGAGCCCGGAGATTCATGGCCGTGCGGACATGCATACGTACCTATACTGAGCTAACATATTCCAATAAATTCCTATATAGGCCTATTGCATCTCTATCGAAACATGGTGATGTTATACCACCTCATTTCTAGCCTATCTAGTAAAGTTTACAATGGATTGCAGAAAAACAACTGTATTGTATAGAAATCTAATATATAAAAATCAATGTTTCTTTGTTTGTTCGTATTCTATGCGCGGCCATACCGTTGATCCGATTTTGATGGGGATTTTTGCAAAATCTTCAGAAGATTCTCGGGATGAACATAGGCTATATGGGAGTTGTGATATTCAACCCCTTCACCCTTAAAAAACACCCTTTTTTAGTGAAAAACGTGAAATAAAGTCCTTATTTTAACGCTTAAATGGCTTGCGCTGCCTAAACCATAACAAATACACCAAATTAATGTACACAGAATTGAATATCTCACAAAACTCTACAAAAACGTCCGCGACAGCATATGTTTATCTTCTACGGACAACTCACAATAAACATTTTTGTCTTACGTTGATGACAAGAAGATCGGGATAAGCAGATTCCCGGGCAAGTATAACAGCGCACGGCTGGTAGTAAAAACACATTAACATTTATTTAGGAGTAGCAGCGCACGCCGGGTATTAGCTAGTTCTAATAAACTATTAATATAAATTATTACGGTTATTACTATTTATTATTATTACTATTATTATTATTATTATTATTTTTTATATGGTGAATGCACTGTGACTCATGCACAAATGCATAGTAATTACTGCTGTATATAATATTGTAAAAACAAGCAGTAAATACTTTAAACTCTGTTTGATGGAGAAAGAATATTACAAAAATAGACAATTACAAATATAATTATAATTCAGAGCATTTTAACATATGGTGCTGAAGTTTGGCAAATTCCTACCAGGGAAATGAAAATAATTTTAAGTACAGAAATGGATGTTTTAAGAAGATCAGCTGGAAAATCTAGAATTGGATCCATCCTTCCAATGGCTGATTGGCTCAAATTCGAGCTTTGGCCTCCCTTAACTTCTGCTTCCAATCATTTATATTTTGCGCAGCAAGCCTCCAGTTGCGAAATTTAAGTAGGTTTGCAGCATCTTCCTTAATACCATCCTCCCATCGTTTTTTCGGTCTTCCAACTCATCTATTCCCCATAAACTTGCTGTAAGCACCTTTTTTGGTGCTTGGTCTATTGAGAGCCTTTGTACATGGCCAGCCCATTCCAATTCATTTAACTTAAATAAAAATTGACGAAGTCAGGTTCATTGTATTTGTCTTACAGTTCTTTGTTGTGTCGTATTCTCCACTGACCATTAATATTTATCGGTCCAAATGTTTTCCCGAGTACTTTTTTTTTAATTATTTAGGGCTACCCCTAAAATGGATATAATACGAAATAAAGAAATATAGGGAAATTATTTATGGGTGTAAGTTTTATATGAGGAGCCGGACATCATATACATTATAGAAAAGAAAATATTGCAGTGGTATGGCCATATCAAAGGAATGCTAGAGCAAAGATTGCCTTAAATTGTTATGGAATGGATCCCAATAGAAAGGAGGAAGAGAGGAAGACCGAAGAAAACTTGGTTAGAAGGGGTACAAGCAGCTATGATATCAGAGGATTGGAGGAAGATCAATGGATGGACAGAGAGGAATGGCGTTTGGTTTCCGGAAGACGGCGGCAGCTGCCATGATACCGGATGATGATGATGATGATGTAATATTGTATTTAGGAATATCATTTTATGAGAACACATTGATTTATTACGGTAACTAAGAATAATGAAATACAAAGTAGATATGGATTTTGTATAGCCAGTTGGTATTCATTTCTATGGGCATTATTCAAGGAATAAAGAGCTGGTTGTGTTACTACGGTTAAATGAGGTGAGGCATTTAATCGTGTGACGAATGGTGATGACTGTGACGAATGTTTTCAGTTTTTAAACAGTAATGAAGATATAATATGCAACGTTAATTAAGACATACGTAACATGTCTTTACAAGTGTCCTTTAATGAAGAAATCGACAGGGGAAAAAATACTTAAGGGTCATGTTAATATATGATCTCTTACAAAATATTTGAGATTAATTTTCGTTATGAAATTTACTGACAGGTAGGTCAGTCCTTTCACTTCTTCATTCCATCAATGATACATTTTTAAAGCAGTAGTACAAATGTTAGGTAAATCAATTTTACGCTTAAGTAAAATTACAAATTTCTCTCAACGTCTTACCTATAATGCCAAGGCATTTTTAATGTTTCATATATAAAATGAGTGCGAGGCCGTCTGTCTTTTATGTCAATTCTAATAAAATTCATTGTTAAAACCGTTGAGGCGGAGAGTCATAAAATAAAATAAGTTAAAATATACCTTCTTAGGTAAGACCCGTCGTCCTCAACTTATAAAATATGTATTCCTCATGCCTGTAGGCCTTTCAGAACATCCGTTCCATCTTCAGCAGGTCACTCTTCGCTACAACATCCAATATGATGGTTGATGCTGCTGGTCCTAATGTGGTGTTGTCACGACATTAGGGCCAGCAGCATAAACCATCATATTGGATGTTGTAGCGAAGAGTGGCTGCTGAAGATGGAACGGATGTTCTGAAAGGCCTACAGGCATAAAGAATACATATTTTATAAGTTGAGGACGACGGGTCTTACCTTAAAAGTTTAAAGTTATCCCACAACAGGCCCGGAGGCCCTTGGGGTAGTAGGAGGTTAGGGCTCCCACTTTTTCTGGACAATCGGCACTTTATGTCAGCCGGGTTGTCTGTCCTGCGTGACGGCCGCCTTTACCCCCAGAACAAGCGTCTGGTACTCATTTCCGTTAGAGGCTGAGTCGACCCCAGGGCCATAGTGCCGCCAGAGGATTTGGGTCAGTTTAAAAATCCTGACCCCAACGGGACTTGAACCCTCGACCCTCCGGCTTGTAACTCAGTGCCTTAACCACTACGCTACGGCGTGCCCCCTAAGAAGATATATTTTAACTTATTTTATTTTATGTCTTTTATGTACTCAAAAATTATTTGACCGATTTGAATGGGGGTTTTATAATCATTTAGAGAATTTTCCTGAGACAAATAACCTAAAAAAAAGCATCGGTGCACTAGATATACAATAGTATATTACTATGCGAGTTTGGGAAGTGGTTTTTACCGAATCGAGAAAAATGTTAAAAAAACCTAGCGATAGCGAGGTTTTTAATTTCCGAGGTTCTGTAAAACACTTCAGAAACATGTGTTGTACATTATTTTTTGCACGATGGTGTTTTCAAAATAATAAATAATGGTGAAATAATAACATATATGTTGGAAATATTTGCGTTCATTATAAACAATTGACTAACGTTAACAATGTGAGCAATGTTTATTAGAAGAAACTACAGGAGGCCGTGAGACCATTTAGTGATAAAATGGCGGCAAGTACGTATTTATTGTTTTATACTGTTTCAAATAAAGTTCAGTTCATTTAAAATGCAGTGGTTTGTTTCGTATAATGTACATAAACACTACCTTTTGGATATTTTTTGTATTTACATTGTATGTAGTATACATAGAGAACAGTGGTTTTACTTCCCACACGCGGTTTGTAAAAAGTAATATTACAGTATAGTTATTTAAATTGGAAACCCCGAAATGTAGGAAGTTGAACTTTCAATCATGGTCGCCTTTGCTGGTAAGTTAAAATATTCCTGTAGTATATGTGTAATTATTATAATATTTATAAAGGTCCGGTTGATTATGAGATTTCACAAAAGTTTTATTCTTGCTTGATTTATTTACTTTAAGAAATTTTTACGATAAAACGCACTATCGCGCAAAAAAAAAAATTTGTTTCGAACAAAATGTATTCTTATATTCTCTAATAACAAAATTCCATGCTTATTTAATATATGCAAACATGCGGATTTCGAAATTCATTGATAAATCAAACTCTACAGTCTATACTATAATTAACCCCAAGAAAGAATACTATGACCTCACGTCACCTTGATTTAAGTCCTTAATAGAATATTGACCTTCTAATAACTACAAAATACGACGAATCACACTACAGGATGTCCACAAAGTCCTGCTATCAAAACAAAGTAACTTAACTCCTAAACTATTTGAGATAGATACACGCGGTTTTTTGCAACGTATTCTACATCTCTCAAAATTCTGTTTACATTTGTTGTAGATTGTGATTTACACGAAAACGACGACACCTCAGGAAAACACCCAATGTTTATTTAGATTTATTTATTTAGCCTGGTGGAGTTAAGGCCATGTGGCCTTCTGTTCCACTCACCAGGGCAAACATATATTACATCAGAATATAACAATCACAATGAACTCTAATATTAAATACTAAATAAAAATTTGATCAAAAAGATAATATCTATTATATTACTTACTTACTTACTCACTGGCACTATTGAACCCGTAGGTTCATGGCCGCGCGGACATAAGCTCTCCATACATCCCTATCCTGAGCTAATGCTTTCCAATCATTCCCTGTATAATCTACTTCCCTCAAATCATAGTTAATGTTATTCTCCCACCTCATTCTTGGTCTACCAACTGGGCGTTTTCCTTCTGGCTTTCCTACAAGAAGTTTCCATGCACGCCTTTCATTCCCCATACGCGCAACATGGCCTGCCCATCGCAGTCTACGAGACTTAACTGTTCTTATTATATCTGGCTTCCTATAAAGACCATGTAGTTCATTGTTATGTAGTCTTCTCCATTCACCTGTCTCTTCATCTCTCTTTGGTCCAAAAACTTTCCTAAGAACTTTATTCTCAAATACTCGTAATCTCATTTCCTCCTTTAAAGTAATAGTCCATATTTCGCACCCATGTAATATAACTGGTAGAATAATAGTTTTATATATTTTCAGCTTAACGTTTTTTGAAAGGAGTTGGTATCTTTACCTTGTCGTGGTGGAGTGGCTTGCGTGCTTAAATGATCCTGAGAGCTATGCCGGTGGTAGCATTGCTGCCGATAGGGTTACCCATGCCGGACTGGTCGAAGGACTGGTCGAAGGTGATAAACCAGACGAAAAAAGTACCTTGGGCGAAAGAGTGACGATCTTTCACCGTAAAAATACAACCGTCAAGAAATGCGGACATGGGTTCATCTGGGGTAAAATTTTTCCGGAGGTCAAATAGTCCCCCATTCGGTTCTCCGGGCGGGGACTACTTCAGGGAACCCATGCCAAAGGCTCAATATCTATTATATTACGATCTATAATGCAACTAGTCAATGTTAGTTAAAATTAAGACTAAAACTAATAATAAAATGTATACAAGCAAGACGTATTAAATTGTCCCTGTCTAGTGTATGTATAAAACAAAGAAAAATAATGAGATATAGAAAACTAATTTTACGTTTATACAATATTTAAAACAAAGCAAAAGAAAATATTTGTTAATCTTAATATTATTTTCATAGATAATTAAATTTATTAATTGTTAAAAGAACTATCAGTGAGGTGTATAAGTTAGTTTGTTATTAAATAATTCTTTAATTTGTTTTTGAAGGATGTTATAGTTTGACAGTCTCTGACATAGGTCGGAAGGGAATTCCATGTTTTGGTAAGTGAGACCGTAAAAGATAATGAATAATATACAATGTGATGAGGAGGGATATAAATGACAATGTGCTGATGGGATCGAGTGTCAAGATTATGTGTGTCGGATAGTCTGATGAAGCGGCGTGATAAATAATTAGGCGATGATGCGTGAATGATTTTATAGAGAAGGGATAGTGAATGGACAGTTCTACGATCTCTTAGACGAAGCCACGATAATTGTTCCAGGCACGGTGTAACATGGTCAAATTTGCGAATACCACAAATAAAACGTGCGCAAGAATTATGAACACGTTGAAGTCTTTGAGTGTAAATAATATTAGAGTCTGTAAAAAGAGTGTCACAATAATCAAAATGGGGCATTACAAGTGTTTCTACTAACATTTTCCTAATATAATATATATTTATCTAATATATTAAGTATATTTGACTTCCAATCAAAAAGTTTGTATTTACAAGATAAATAATCTTTATAATAATAATTATAACCTTATTCATTATTATTTTATCTGAGCGAATGGCAGACAATTTCTTACGCGATTTAATGAATGTATTATTGAGAAGACTGTTTTGCATATATGGTTTATTTGTGTATTCCAATTTAAGTTGTTGTCAATAAATACTCCTAGAATTTTTACTGTCTCACTATAAGGGATTTGAACTCCATTTAGTGACACATGCAAGAATGTGTTTAGGTTAATTGTAGATAATAGTCTCTGGTGACCCATAATGATTGATTGTGACTTTCTAGGATTTAATTGCAGTCCATATTTTACTGTCCAAGTCATTAGTGAGTCAAGATCCTCGTTAAATTTTGGCAACAGCGTCATTTAGTGAGCATTTGTCTGTGTGGATGTAGATTTGCATGTCGTCTGCAAATAAATTATGGTGGTATGCTGAGTCTGGTAAATCACCAGTACCCCCATATCCGAATGTTATGGCGGTTGTCATGTCTGGACACAAAGAAATTCGTTTCATCAGAGAACATCATCCTCTGCAGGTACTCATTGTCTTCGTCAATTGCATTCAGCATGAAATCAGCAAATTCAGAACGTAGAAGGAAGTCAGTTGGCAGCGAGGCTTGGGTAATTTGCACTTTATAGGGCTGAAGATGTAGCCGCTTATGGAGGACTTTCTGAATGGTTGATTTTGGTAAATGCAGTTCCCGTGAAGCATGGCGAACCGATTTTTGAGGTCTGAGTTGAAGTGCAAGTTGTCCATTGTTGATAGTTTCTTGGCTCACGCCTATATATATAGGCCTATACATATTTTCGTAAACCAGGAAAATTAGACCATAAATTCGACTTGCTGAGAAATTAGATGAATTTTTATTAACATTATCCATTTCCTCTTAATGGGACACGCCGTAGCGTAGTGGTTAAGGAACTAAACTACAAGCCGGAAGGTCCCAAACCCTCTGGCGTCACTATGACCCTAGGGTCGACTCAGCCTCTAACGGAAAAGAGTACCAGACACTTGTTCTGGGGGTAAAGGCGGCCGTCACGCAGGGCTGACAACCCGGCTGACCTGAAGTGCCGATTGTCCAGAAAAAGTGGGAGCCTTAAGCTCCTACTTCCCCAAGGTCCTCCTGAGGCCTGTAGTGGGATTACTTTTACTTTTTTATTTCCTCTATATATAGGCCTACGCAACTTATCTCAGAATAATTGTGTTCATTTTTATAACTTTATAATAGATAAGTTGACAACCGTGTAAGTGTATTTAAAATTAGGTTTAAGAGTATTATGAACACTTGGTTTCTTAGATTTTGAAGGTCATGCCCCCTATAGGTGAATAGATGACACAATTGCCGAAGGGCAATCACCTTTCTCGTCCAAATATAACAATGTTTTGAATTAAGCGCAATTCTTAAATTCAAGGTAAACTGCTTTCAATTTTAAATCCAAGTTATTGTATTATTTTTTTAACAAATAAATTTAAACTACAGGTTAGGATCGTGTGGAATAATTAATTGAAAGCCCACTTCGCTTCGTTGAACCGTGGTACACGTGTATATATTTCAAAACAACACTGCACCTGACAGATTATGAAATGTTCACAACTTTTTTTAAGACTACGAATATTAGTTTCGGCTTAAAAATAGTAGCTTAAGCTCGAAGGTAATAAATAAAGTATTTAACTTCTACAGATAATAAAAATTCAACTATTATCAAGTAGATAAATAACACTGAGCAACAAAAAAAAATTTTTTTTTGTCTCAAAGAAAAATATGTGATTCTGATAGTATTTTTTCTCCTGAATTCAAATATATTATCGGGTTTTCACCATCACGCAAGGTTTTCTACAGACAAGCATTTATAATTTCAAACACATTAATATTTTCTACATTCGTAACTATACAATATTCGAACATTCGGACTCACCTAAAAAGTAAGAAATTGCTATTTTCTGTTATATTTCGCCTGTGGAGCAACAATAATCGGTCAGCGTACTAGGATTCTACTTGCCTTGATATCTCTTTTCCATAGCAGAAATCTCCTGATGAAAGTGTTTCCCGTGCTCATCGCTGACTGCGACAAGATAAAAAATGGACAAAAAAGTTTATTAAAAAATAATTATTTAAATCCATTAATTGAAAGTAAAGCGATCCTACGACAGGCCTCAGGAGGCCCTTGGGATAGTAGGAGGTTAAGGCTCCCAATTTTCTATACAATTGGCACTTGATGTCAGCCGGGTTGTCAGCCCTGCGTGACGGCCGCCTTTACCCCCAGAACAAGCGTCTGGTACTCATTCCAATAGAGGCTGAGTCCACCCTAGGCGCCAGAGGGTTTGGGTCAGTTTAAAAATCCTGACCCCCACGGGGCTCGAACCCTCGACCTTCCGGCTTGTAGCGCAGTGCCTTAACCACTACGCTACGGCGTGTCCCCCTTTAATTGAAACTGAAATTAAAAAAAAAAAACTGTGGGTGATGGAGAAATTCCGAATACATATTTGAAAACACGATAAAAACTGCATTAAGTACAACTATTGGTACGCATGAGACAAAAATCATGTTGACCAGTGTAATTTACTACGCAACAAAAACTAACAAGGGAACTGCCAACCATTTCAAGCCGAAACCCATACCTTATACGCTCTTAGAGTGATCCTAACATCAACAAACGCTAATTGTATCCTTCCGCCATTCGCGCCACAATTACTGTCCCTTTTTACAGGGAGATGACGACACAGCAACAGAAGACTCGACACTTTCATCCATTTTGTTTCATGAGAACCAACTGAGAGATGATTCAAATGCACCACCCACATGAAATAAACTATTTTAAGTTGTCATTAATGATTAGGTATATTTTAGAATATTTTCTATGTTTTGAATATTATTTTCATTCACGAAGAATAACAAGTATATTCAGAGGACATATTTTTAATTTAATGAAGTTTCGCGTACTTATTGCTTCTACAACGTACATCGGTCTCCATAACCAATG
The DNA here is from genome assembly GCA_030220185.1 of Diploptera punctata. NCBI lineage: Eukaryota > Metazoa > Arthropoda > Insecta > Blattodea > Blaberidae > Diploptera > Diploptera punctata. Next base: position 607,406 of record JASPKZ010003860.1, on the reverse strand, counting down.
AAACGCGAGCAGGTCACATGGTTTTGTTTTGATGAGGATCACTTTAACAGTGGACAGCCTTTATATTGAAATTTATACCAGAAAAGCGTTGTGGTGTACTAAGACCGTGTCCAAAAAATGCGCCTTTTTACTGCAAGGCACTAAAATCCAGCGCCAAATCTCCCATTTGAGTTAGGCCTATAGGGAAATAATACAACTGCTGAATTGGTAGACAAGATAATCTTCACTACCTGCCGTCCGCGCCGCGTCCCGCCTCACTCCACTCCGCTGTTACTCATGCGGGGAGTCCACCTGCTCGGTACAGTGCACTGCAATTGGTTGATACGGCTTCGATTTATATGGCTTGCAGTTAAAAAGGTAGCTCATATTTCGGACTCGGTCTTGGTACAGTACATCACAACGTTTCTCTGGGAGAAATTTCAAGGCAATTTTCGGCACGCAATGGTAACACTTCCCTTAATTGAACTCAACTGGCAGATTACAGCGTATCTGTTAAAAATACATTTCCCTTCAAACGAGACCTTATTTTCAGTAAATGTTTATGAAATGAGAATTCCATATAGGATCTCTATATTAGGTTTGATTCACCTTTTACCACAAGACCAAGGTAAATGATATTTATAAACATTAGAGCTACCTATTATTGAGGTCAATACAGTATAAGGGGCTACATTCTTATTACCAGGTATTTATCAATTAATCTTATTGAGAATTGCACCTTTTACTTGCCCTCCTGTCAAAACTATGTCTACTGTTAGATAAAACTAAACAATGACCTTGTAGATCGCATCATTTTAAACCTAAATACTTTTCTTTTTTACGAAAATAGGAAGTAGTCCTTGAAATACCATTATATGCATCTGAGGACAGTCGGTGTTTGTGTATCAGATGCCCAGAGCATTGATTCACCACGTTTAGTATGTATTAAAAAACAAGTTTGAGAAAAAAAAGAAAGGTTCTTTGAGATTTGAACTAGTTGTTTCGACTGAGACCACTTGTATTCTCTTCTCTCTCTCTATCTCTCTCTCTCTCTCTCTCTCTCTCTCTCTCTCTCTCTCTCTCTCTCTCTCCCCCTGCCATTGACATTACATCTAGGATCTTAAATATTTTAATAATAGAATAAATGTGCACAAGTTGTGGAGAACATATATAAGTTACATAACTTTTGCCATTAATTTGATTCAAATAGTTTGTTATTTTGCAGAATTCTACCAGGGATTTCCCTCGTTTTTTTTGCAGGTGGTAACGATCGCATGGTTGCTCGCACAGTTCACACACATAGTTGTTCCCGGGATCGTGGAGACACATGGTCTTGAATATTTTGTGGTGGTATCCATGCACTGCTATTGAGTTCACCAGGTGTCGGAGTTCTTGATTGGTGTTGGTCCAGGATATATTTGTCATGTCTTCTGTTGTATAAAAGTCCCTCTTTCGTGTAGTAGTTTATTTGAGCTGTCTGTGGATGGTAGCCTCATACGCAGTTCTTCTGTGAAGAAGGGTTCCTTGGCGAATCCGTATGCTAGCCTCGACTTTGTGTGTTTTGAGACACCTAGGGCGGCTTTCAAGAAGCGTGATTTGACTGATTCCAAAGTTATTAGATCTTAGGAAACGACATGAAGTAAGAACATATTTATTATTTATTCAATGCAGTGTCATCAACACTATTGATTCAACTACAGCGGATGTGTATTGAAAACTCCATGAACCGCGACAGATCTAGGAACCCTTAGCCTATCAGCGGCTGATGGCCTCTAAATCGCATATGTTAATTACAGAGATAGATGATCATCGGACCAATGTCTCATTTAAAATCCAGCGCCAAGTATTTCATTTAAATTATAGATAAGTAATACAACTCCCGAATTAATTGACTGGACAACGCTCACTCTCTGCCGTCCGAGTCGCGCCTCACTCCACTCCGCTCTTACCTAAGCAGGGAGTCCATTTGCTCCATACAGTGGGTTGTCATTGCTGGATTCTGGCTCCGATTTCTGTGCTTTGCATTTAAAAACTGCATTTTTTTGTACACGACCATGGTACATCACAGCGCTTCTCTGGGAAGAATTTCAAGATAGGTTTCAACACTCAATAGTTGACAGTTCTTTGTGAAACTGAAAATCTGAACTGCAATCATAGAAACTGCCTTGAGAGTTAGTCTACAGAGTGGAACAGAAATATATCGACAAACTATCATAGTTCACTGCTGTTCAGGAATGTGGTTTGAGTAGTACACATTGGGCGAGGAATATATTACGGATCCTTTAAATTTTTATATACTTGTCTACTTTGAAAAACGAGGAAGGGACTCATTGTTTCCGATGACTTTTTACATACAGTCCAGCCGCTGAGTCTCTAGCCCCGACGTTTACATTGTATGAGGGGTAAATGGAGGAACTCGCCCTCTACTGCCAGTAAGGAAATAGTATAAGTGCGAGTGAACGTCTGCCACAACCAATCACTGCTCCTGTTGTGGCTGGTAAGGTTTGAAATCGCTGCGATGTTGTCGGCTGTATTTCTCCTAACCGCCATCATTTGATATTCCGTGTGGTACATAAAGCGGTCCCTCCCACTGAATATCCATAAGTTATAGGCAACACTGTCGTAAAAACGTCAGGGCCGGAGACTCAGCTTCTGGACTTAAAACCGGATATTTATCCCCATATAATAATAATAAGGGTTTTTGTTTTGTTTATAATTATATTTATTTATATGAAGAATGGACATAAGATTTATTTAAAGAATTCATATTTTTTTATAAGTATATAAAAAAAAATAACTGGTCAATATAAACTGTTAATACAGTTAGATGTTTTTATAACTGATGCAGTATGTAAAATACTTCAAATATTCAAATTGATAATTTTTATAAAGAAATAAATGGGATTGGTGGAATTGGATAGAAGTTAACTTGAGAATACTCCTTCCTTTTCTGTTGGACCAATCAGAACCTAGAGGTTATTACATAATAAAAAAGATGGCTACAATACTTGAAGATGGTCGGTCATGTTCAGCGACTGCTCCTTAAAGAATAAGGAAATAATTGTTTATTTTATTGATGTTGGTTGAAAGAAATAGTGTTAAAAGTATGAAAGATTATATAGTGATATAATAGTCATCCATCTTGGTGAAAAACAGTTTCTAAGTGAAAATAAAATATAAATAATTACTGGATTGACCGTTAGCATTCGTCATCCATTAAATACATAAAATGGTAATCTTCTAGAAGTGAAAAGTATCAACCTAAGCCGGAATCTTTTGGAACTTTTAAATTACAAGATTCATCTTAACCAAAGTGAGAGTTTTAAATAAACTAACTTATAGTTCAACTGTTAATAAAGTGTTGTTATTTGTGTAAGAAACTTTTCCTCATTCCCCTGAAGAGAGTTATTAGTGCCGTGGCAGATTTAAAGTGATTCTAGTTATATCACAAATCTTCAACTTCGGATATCTCACCGAGAAACCCAACTTTAAATGTCTCCACAACGAGGGGCATAAATTAAACACAGCTTCAAATGGCGCATCAACGAGGGCTCGAATGGGAATCGAACCAGGGACATGTAAACCTGAATCGAACCAAGGACCACGAGAATGAGGAAAGTAATAAAAATCTTCAAAAGTGAGTACAGTTAAAATTTATATGTGAAAAGTGAATTAGTGATAATAACAATTAATGCTTTTAAGAAATAAGAAAATATTAAAATACCCAACAATGGCCAATAACGAAAATATAACTTGTAAAACTGTTAATATTGAAAACGAACAAATTAGTGAAGGCCAAGAAAATTTAATTTTGTGTAACAATGAAAATAATCAAACTAATGATACACCTTCTTGGGTAGCATTATTAATAAATAACATTTCTGATATCAATAATAAACTAGAAAAGAATAGTGCAGAATTAAAAGAAATTAGGAATGACAATTCAATTCTCAGTAGTAAATTAGAAGCTAATGTAACTAATCTTAGCAATAAATTAGAAAAGAACAGTGATGAATTAAAAGAAATTAGGAAAGACAATTCAAATCTCAGTAAAGAAATTAAAGAAAATAACTTGAAACTAGATCAAAAATTAGAAAGCATTAGGTTAGAATGCAAACAAAACAATTCTAAACTGGAAAAGAGAATAGTAAATATAGCCAAAGATTGTAAAAATGAGATAGAAAAATGTAATGAAAAGATTGATGAAACTCATAATCAAATAGAAACATCTTTGATTGAGGTAAGGCAAAGTTGCCAAGATAAAATCGAAGAATTAGGAACTAAAGTCGAAGATAGACTAAAAATTTCCGAAGAAAGTGTTATCTTAGGTAATGAAGAACTTCAATCAAAGATATCAAATGAAGTAATTATTATAAAAGAACAAGTTGAAGGATGGATAACTAAGATTGTCGAACTTGAAAACAAATATGTGTCAAAAAATAGTGAAAAGGAGATTGAGGTTATGTCAGAGACATTCTAGTAATGTTAATAATGATCCTCCTTCTAGTAGTAGTAGTAGTAACAATGTATTTAAAATTCCTGCTAATCTTTTAGGGGAAATTAACTTACCTAATTTTGGTGATACTGTAGGCCAAAGCCCTACTGATTTCATTAGGGAAATTGAAGAATACTTCGAAATCAAAGGAATAGAAGACAAGTTCAGAATGTTCTTCATAAGAAAAAGTTTAAAAGACAATGCAGAGTCTTGGTTTAAGATAGCTTGCCATGATTCAATGACTTATCAAACATTTTAAAATGCTTTCTTAGGTTACTACTGGGGACCAGAAAGACAAAACAAACTAAGGTTAGACCTAACTAGTGGAAAATTCTCCAACAATGGTAAACAAGGTTATCTTAATTATTTCTTGGAGAAGGCAAAAATGGCATCATTGTTACAGCCTCCAATAGATGAGAAAACTTTAATTTCTATGTTATCGCATCACTTCCCAGATGAGATTAGATATCATTTGATAGTAGCCAGACCACAAAATGTATCTGAAATGTTAGAGTTGTTAGCTCTACTAGAGAATAAAAGAGAAGTAGATAAATGTAGTAAAAGAAATTTATTTGGGGAAGGGGCAGAGCCCTATAATAAGAAAGGTAATTTTGTAACTAAAAGAAGTGATGAATATCATAATGAGAATAGAGAAAGAAATTTCAAACAGGGCAACAATAATAATAGATTTGTTCAAAATAGAAACAGCCCAAATAAAAATAGGATGACTAATAATTATAGTAACAATAACCAGAATGGATGGTTCAAACGTAATGAAAATAGGAATGACAGACAAATTAATTATATGGATGTTAACAGAGTAGGAGAAAATAGAAATAGGTATTGGACTTCTCCCTGTAGAGGTAAAAGAAGAAGGAATGCCTATGGTAATGAAAATAAAGGGTATTTCCAACGACAACAAAATTGTCAAATTAATGAAACTAGTGATAGGACAGTGCAAAATAGAATAGACTCTGTAACTATTCACAACCAAAGTCAAGATATACCTAGTAATGAAAATGACCACGAAGTAAATCACAGGATACCTCATGCTTTAAACGCATAGAAGGTACATTAAAGACTCCGCAATGTACCTCAATCGTTATGAACTTAGGGGTCCAAAATAGATGCTTTGATAGGTTTCAAAATTTAGAAATTGTACCAGCAAATATGAGAGGAGATAGTAAGTTATGTACCTCAAGACAGCGAGATAACATAATATTGAATAATCATTTGAATATTTCTAAGAATCAGGATACTATGCCTGTTACTAATAAAGAATTAAATGTCTTAGGACGACCCACCCAAAATTAAAGTAAATATTTTTAACAATGATGTTACTTGCATAGCGGATAGTGGCTGCTCAAACACAACAATAGATCAGAAATTTTATAATTTCTTAGTCAACAAAGGGAATAAGATAATGACTGTAAGAATATGTGGAGTGTATTGTACTCTTGCGATAGGCAAGAAGAAACTGCCAATTAAGCTTCAGTGCCTTCTAGATTTACATATCGGAGGATATTACTTCAGTGCGATATGTTTAATTTCTCCATATTTATCTTGTGATATGTTAATAGGCTGCGACCTGTTGGAGCAATATAATGCCATAATAAATTTTGAGTGTAAGAATATTTCCTTGTATAATGAAGATAATGTGAGAGTCGTCATCCCATTTGATAATGAATATGAGGAGAATAAGAATCTAAGTAAGAAGGAGAGTGACATTGCTGAAGAACACATTTTTATAGAGAATATTGTTGTTCATGAGGAGAGTGAAGTGGTGAATGGCCGTGGATGCCAAATGCAAGATAATATTGCAGTTAATTGTACTTCCGACAAAAGTGTCGAGGGCAGAAGATAGCCTTAATAATGAAAATGGTTGTGCTGACGATTATGTCGCATGTAAATGTTGTGATTTAGAATGTGTCTCTTGCAATACTGAGTATGATGAAATTCCTCTATTATATTGTGTGAGTGACGAACTTGAAAAAGACATCTGTGAAATGATAAAGGAAAAAGTTAAAGACACTCATGGCATAAACAATGAACAGAAAGGCATGTTGTATGACATCTTAATGAAAAATAAGAGTTCTTTTTCTTCGAAGCCAGGATTGTGCAACTGTTTTAAATATTCCTTTAAAGTGATGGAACATCCACCTATAAATATTAAGAGTAGACCCATCCCTATTGCCATCAGAGAGCAGGCAGATCAAATGATAGATGACATGTTAATGCAAGGAATAATACAGAAATCTGATTCTCCTTACGCCAACCATATTTGCTGGTGTGTTAAAACCTAATGGCAAATTCGCCTGTGTTTAGACAGTCGTAGGACTAATTCTTTCACTGTCCGGGATAATTATAGGCCCGAGACAATTGAAGCATCTATAGCAAATATGAAAACAGGTAGATTTATTAGTTCTATTGATTTAACTTCTTCATTTTTGGCAGATAGAACTAGACCCCAAAGTTCGGCCCTATACAGCATTTTTACATAATAAATTTAGAATTTATGTTTATAAAAACAAAGTTATTGTTCATAGTGACCACATTTCACTAAGTTTTATAAGTAAATGTAGATTATCCAATAATAAACTGAGTAGGATGATCATGGAAATTATTTCCTATGATATTGAAATAAAACACATAGAAGGAGAACAGAATGTGTTTGCTGACCTCCTGTCTAGATTGAAAAGTGTTGGGAAAATACCTGAAACTGTACATACTCCTAAACACGAAGTAGTAATGTTTAATGTAAAACTGTATAGAGACAAAGGATTTTCATTGTTGATGAAAAACATTGTTGAGCATCAAAAATCTGATATAGAGTTACAACGATTGAAGTATAGTGCGAGAGATATAAATAATGATGACAAAAATGGAATTGATTGTAATAAGAAAATTGGTATAAAGGATGACATTCTTTACAAATTACATGGGAGAAATGTGAAAAAATGGAAAGTTATAATTCCTAATAATATGGAAGTTCCACTATTTAGAACTTTTCATGTCGGCTTAAATCATGCAGGTTGTGAAATATTAGCTCTCAACATAAGTGAATTTTTCTATGTTAAACATTTAGATAAAAAGTTGAGAAAGTTTACTTCTTCATGCATAACTTGTCAAAAAGCCAAATGTATGAACGTAAAATATGATATAGTTCCACAAAACATATTAAGGAACAAAGTAAATAGCTTAGTAGTAATGGATACTCATGGAGAAATGCCTACTACACAATTTGGTTACAAGCATATTCTTGTATTATCTGATGTATTCTCCAAATTTGTAAAAATATAATCCATTAAGAAGTGTAAATAGCAGAGCTTGCCTAGGTAAAATTGTGAGAGATTATTTACCTAATTATGGACCTATTGATGCACTACTTAGTGATAATGCTTCAGTGTTCTCAAGTCCTAAGTTTAAAGATAAACTTACTGCGATAGGAATTAAATTGTACCATTGTAGTAAATATCACCCAAAAAGTAATCCCTGTGAGAGAGTTAATAGGGAAATTACTACAAGTTTAAGAATTTTGACCCATCATAAACATTCTGACTGGTTTAAACATATCAGCGTCATAGAGAATGTTATGAATCATTCAATTAATGTCAATACTGGGGAAGCACCCATATTCCTAATGACAGGTAAACAAACCTGACAGGTTAATTGCTAATTTACCATTACCTATCATTGATAAAAATCAAATCCCGGAGACATCCGAGGAAATATGTAAAAGAGTTATTGAAAGGTTAGAATGTCGCGCAGAAAAGCGCAACAATAAGGTTAAAAGACATAAAAGGAAGTGGAATCCCAAAGTTGGAGACAAAGTTCTCATAAGGGATATTTCATTATCCAATGCTTAAAGAAACAATATCATAGGATGAACCTATTGTATAAAGGTCCCTATGAAATATTTAAAAATTTTAATGATACCACATATGAGCTAAGAGAAATAGACACTAGAAAAGAAATTGGAAAATATTCCAAAGAACTGTTGAAACCATTTCAGACTCCTATTAATTAGTTGTAGCTGGTGACTTCAAATAGTTCAAAGTGTATTTAAAATATTGTATGTAAATTTTGTAAAATTAATACTTCTATTTCTTTATGTACCATGTATTTATTATAATTGTGATGTATTACATTGTATTGATTCTAATACAGATGAATCTTGTATAGAAAGAAACTTGATATTTGGGGAAAGTGATTTATTTTAATTTAGCCTCACACTTAGTTGTAGCTAAGATTAAAATAAATCAGGGGCAATTTAAAACCGGATATTTATCCCCATATAATAATAATAAGGGTTTTTGTTTTGTTTATAATTATATTTATTTATATGAAGAATGGACATAAGATTTATTTAAAGAATTCATATTTTTTTATAAGTATATAAAAAAAAATAACTGGTCAATATAAACTGTTAATACAGTTAGATGTTTTTATAACTGATGCAGTATGTAAAATACTTCAAATATTCAAATTGATAATTTTTATAAAGAAATAAATGGGATTGGTGGAATTGGATAGAAGTTAACTTGAGAATACTCCTTCCTTTTCTGTTGGACCAATCAGAACCTAGAGGTTATTACATAATAAAAAAGATGGCTACAATACTTGAAGATGGTCGGTCATGTTCAGCGACTGCTCCTTAAAGAATAAGGAAATAATTGTTTATTTTATTGATGTTGGTTGAAAGAAATAGTGTTAAAAGTATGAAAGATTATATAGTGATATAATAGTCATCCATCTTGGTGAAAAACAGTTTCTAAGTGAAAATAAAATATAATAATTACTGGATTGACCGTTAGCATTCGTCATCCATTAAATACATAAAATGGTAATCTTCTAGAAGTGAAAAGTATCAACCTAAGCCGGAATCTTTTGGAACTTTTAAATTACAAGATTCATCTTAACCAAAGTGAGAGTTTTAAATAAACTAACTTATAGTTCAACTGTTAATAAAGTGTTGTTATTTGTGTAAGAAACTTTTCCTCATTCCCCTGAAGAGAGTTATTAGTGCCGTGGCAGATTTAAAGTGATTCTAGTTATATCACAAATCTTCAACTTCGGATATCTCACCGAGAAACCCAACTTTAAATGTCTCCACAACGAGGGGCATAAATTAAAACACAGCTTCAGACTATAGTAATATATTGTTGTGTTAGACATGTAGCATGTCTTTCGGGCAATAGTAACAGGATTCTGATACATCACAAAAAAAGTTAAAACAGTATCAAGTAACCATCATCTGAAAAAGTATGACAGTACATTGGTACGTCGCTATATATTTGTGTGAATATGGCAGTCGACATTTCGAACAGCTGCTTTGAACTAAGAAACAGTGTGTACATTATTGAAGAGCGCATAGTGTACTGTACAATGCAGTGCTTAACACACAAATAAGAGGGGTTTCCTTGGTTTGTTTCAGTAGTCAGGAAATTTCTGCATTGTTTGTATTGCATTTTATGATTTTTGGAGCCTACATACTTCATTATGATGATTAGTTAATTATTTTATAATTTTTTCTGGATGTAAATAAACCTCAAATTTAATCACTAGTTTATCATGGCCAATTAAGTCGAGGAGACTATTCTTCCGCCGTATACAATTTTGTTGCGGTCAACAAATGAAAATGTATCGCGTCGTAGCCGATCGGATTTAAGACATCAAGCCTTGTTGTAGAACTATGGGACTTGCACTGGTTCAAGTCCCCATGGGGAAAGAAATTTTCTCATGAAATTTCGGTCAGTATGGGCCGGTGACCATTCAGCTGCAATAAGTAGCGGCTCTAGGTTGAGAAAACCAGCTATAACGCCTGGAGGATCCGACATACTGACCATATATCACCCTTATACTGGCTGGATAATTGTCCATCTCTACAATTAACACACATGGATATGATAAGTTACCTGCAGACGGATGGTAGGCAAAGGGGCGTCTAGGCCCTTAGCGCAATGGAGCTTTGGCTATTCTATGCTTCCGTGCTACCTGTGAATATTCGATCGAAGAAAAAGTGACTGCTAGCGTCATGTTGGCTAATGTGATAACACATGTTCCCATTAGACCCAATTGTCAACATGTTTACTCGCATATAAGCAGACTCTATCCCATGAGTCTACCTACATTAGTGAGCAAGTTCGAGTGAGAAAATGGGCAAATTATTGTTAGATGGGTAAGTTAGTGTTATTTAATACACAAGTGATCTTCTTGGTGATAAAATACACAAGTGATCTTCTTGGTGATAAAATATTAAAATATATATGCAGTCAATATGCCCATTTCACCAATTAATGTTTTAAAATGGACCATTTTAAAACATTAATTGGTGAAATGGGCATATTGACTGCATATATATATTAAGTTAGTGTTAGTTTAGGCAAGTTAGGAAGAGAAAATGGGTGAGATAGTACAACAGATTAATTTAGTGTCCATTTGTTTGTTAGCGGTTTTTGTGATAAGTGACTGCACTGTCTGAACAATGACTAATACTTTTTTTTGCAACTATGCTGATTTTAGGTTACTTTGAGCTCAACTTCTCGCTTCATTTTAAAGCAATTCTCTCAGATGCTGCAACATTAAATTGTATGTTTTTCGTTTTTTTAATTTGAATTTATGTATGTGGCATTTTTTTTTTCAACAAATATAATTAATGTTCGGGAAATAGATGTATCACATTTTTTTTGTTCAGTTATATTTATGATTTTAAATAATGTAGAATTTTAAGTACAATTTGCTATTAATTTAAAAAATAGCTTCAAAGTTATGCTGATCTTGAAGAAGATTTTCGGGCTGTAGACCGTGGTCGTGAGGCTTGTCGTTCCCCGACGTTTCGCCAGGGACTGCGTCTGGCATCCTCAAGGATTGTCTTGACCACGGCCTACAGACCGAAAATCTTCAAGATCAGCATAGCAACTCCGGCCGTGAAGGTCTGCGTCAAAACTTTAAAGTTGTTTTATTGTATAATATGTTATAGCGCTATTAAAATGAATTATTATCGCCAAATGATTTATGCTGCATATGACAGTATATATTTAATAACATGTTCCACAAATCATTTATATTCACACATGTAATTATAATACTACGTTTAGCGTATTATTACATTATCTAAGTTACCTTCTAATTGATTAAAAAGTTATTAATAATAAATTCGTTATCTCACTTGAAGTTATGTTTATTTAAGAATTCGTCGACGCCACGTGGGGTATTTGACCGATTTAGACGGCCAAAAGTCGACTTTCTGAAATTTATTCTAGACAGGAAAAAAATAGTAGGCTACATGGGAGAGCTGAATAATCAGGCGATAATACGGTACCTAATTTTCATCAGTTAGTGTTACCTTCAGTCTGTATGACCAATCGAAAATTGACTGTTTCTAATACTGCAAGTATCTTTTCTCGGCGCTCTTTGCACAAGCTTAGGATATGTTCCACATAGATTATTACGTATAAAGGATTACATTTCAAGTGAATAATTATAGAATGTATAAACATTAAGTATTAACACATTTTACTTATTTCTATCCTCTTAATAACTATTTTGACTCAGATAAAGCTTCTTTAAATAGACCACTTTTTTCGTTATTTTCTCAAGTAAATTTTAACAAACTTGAGTATTTTAGTTATATTTCCGGGCATTTCCCGGCACTTTCTTATACTATGATAGAAAGGTTAAAGTATTGGCTTCACGATGTTTTGAAAATCGATCGCGGAAATTCGCGGTTTTGCATGATATTCAGGTTCGTTTAAGTATTAGTAAAACGTGAAATTTTATACAACATGATTATTTCTATTTTAAATTTCTCGAATTTTGTTTTAAAGCCATCGTGCATCAGTATAATGACTCGAAACAGTCTGTTTAACATTATGCAAGAGCAAAATTTGCGAATATTTATAAAAAATGAGATTTTTGAGGAAAATTGCATTTTACACTATATAATTCACACAAACGCGTTCTTTTGTATCTCTTCAATTAATTGCAGTTCAAATAAAAATAATTATAGTCGCGAAACCTACATGTGCATAACAGATTATTGCTAATTTCAGATTCTGTTCAGACTGGTATAAGGCCACAATCTATAAAAAACGCACAACTGTTTAAGGAAACTTTGGAAATGCTACTTCCGGTCATATCGGGAATAGATACAGCTGAATCTGAAAATTAATTCTCAGAGGAGGTGAAAGTATCTTCTGATAAAGAACTGTGACTCTGATCATCAAAGTCATCATCATCATAAAAGTGACCCTATGTATGAATTTTTATGTAAAGTTAGTATTTAGCCTTAACCGCTTCCATATGAGCAAGTGGAAATTTCAAGAATATCTTACAGAATGACAAATGTACTTCATATTGTACGCACTGAACATAGATTGACTGTTTATTGCTTATAGCAGTGCTCTTATTCAGGTATAGTTTCCCAAGTGGTTAATTAATTTGACTACATAATACTTAAAAAACGTAAAATACACATATTTCATAAGCAATTCCACGAGTGATTTCCAATTTATCTAGAGAATTTGTAAATCAAGAGTGGCATTTGTTAGGACTATTTAACGAATAAAATTAAGCTGTTTACTCACAAATCATTATTTAACTATAATTACTTTAAAATATGTATATATTTAATGTAAACGGCGATGTTTGAGAACAAATGAGAAACTATTGGTACGCTTCATTTGCTTCTTTTGTTCATCACTGCAACCAGATCATAATATTATTTATTGCCAAAGGATCACAATGTTGTAAGAATGCACCCTAGTGGAGAAATTTATAACCAACGTTATAGATGTCCTATGATGTAAATATGTCAATTATATTTTTCTGTGACGTCATTTCCTGGAAAATAATTCATTTAAGAAAGTGCAAACAGTGGTTTCTTCTTTTTTTGTGGTATAATCAAATGTTACAAATGTTTTATATTATCTCTCGCATACACTTTCAGCTGACATTAATGCACTATATATACAATCTGGTAGCCGTATTTGCTGGAGGGGCAGTCACTGCAAAGTAATGCTATGACCTATTCAGAATGTTAAAAAGGAGATGCTTTCTTTATTATGATACACTTTAGTTGGTAAATTCTAGGCGAAACACGACTGTGATTGGTTGTAAATAAAAAATAATTGAAATGTGATTGGTCATTGACTCCCATTTGGGGCATGAGTTAAATAGTCACTAAATTGTACTATATTTCTCTTAAAATACAACTAATTTAGTAAGAGGGCACGTTTTGACTCAATTGAATTGCAAGAATAGTTTTGGCCGCCTAAATCGGCAAAATACCCCACTGTGATCTTCTTATGCGAGATCCTTCTCAAAACATTAATTCATATTACTACAATAAAAATTGACTGCATTAAAAGATCCTGTGAAATTAATATTTCCAGCAATAATTAGTGATCCATTATTTGTAAGTTGCACACTATATTTTACACTTTTCACAAATTTTTCTTCCATCCAACAAACAAATAAATCATACTCCTTACAATTACTCTCATTGAAGTTTATGGATAGTAATTTCTCTGTAGCCACCGTTGTCTTTTCGATTACATCATTAGACACATATTCGTATTTATCCATTTTGTATGGTTTATTTACACAACATAGATACAATTACCAAGACAATTTTTTAACAAACTGAAATTAACGAAATAAAAATTCTAATTTCATGATTAAAATATTTTACGAAGGAATGTATGTATCACACCACCCATTTAAATCTTTTTGTTTATTCAATGCTTCATTTTGTTCTTTCTTATAAAGGTCATTTCTGACATCAATCGTTTATGGTAATTATTTTCTTTGTGCAAAAATGTTATGTCATCCTAATTCATTTCATGATTTTGATTAAATCTATGTTCACTAATTACCGAAAATTCTGTATCTGCTGTACTAATATTCTTTTTATGTTCTTCAATTCTTTTTCTTATAAATATTTTTGTTTGCCCTACATAAGACATTTTTAATATTTTGAATTATACAGTTGGAATTTGCCTTTGTTCGTGGCATCATACACGGACATTAACGCGATCTAAGGGGAACCAGGGACATCTTCCTTGAACCCACTTAGGTAACTCTTAGCAGCGCGTCCACGTCGCGGAGGTGGACCCGACTCTAAGTCGGTGACTTAGTTCTGCTAAGGACCCAGTATTGCGGGGTATAACGCTTAACCCTTCTCCAGGTTACGGATGAAGACCACAATGGCAGCGAAGGCCAGGAGGAAAATATTTCAACTCGGCGGAACTGGCAAATCGTTCTCCAGAGTTCGAAAGGAGCCCATACTCGGGGTAACAGGAGTGAAGTCTCCAACTACTTAAAGTCGGAAGGAGCAACCCTTTCTGCGAGGATTATACACGGAAGAGCATGTCCAGAGGCTCTAAAGGCGGCAGCCCCACCACTAAACTTGTCCTGCGCAACGCTCGTAACGTGGCCAGAAGACATTTACATCCCTGAGAATCATCAAGTGAGTAACCATTTTACGCCCATTTACTAGATGGAAAGATTCATTAAATCCCTCTTGATGTGAAAACAGGTCAAAATGCCTAATTTCATGAAGTAGTAAGGAAGAAGAAGAAATTGGAATTTTAATTTTAATTTAAATTTGTTAAAAACACAATTGTCTCGGTAATGATATCTATGTTGTATAAATAAACCATACAAAATGGATAAATATGAAGATTTGTCTAATTAGATAATCGAAAGGGCAACGGTGGTTACTTAAACTTTAAGGAGAGTTGCCGAAAAGAGTATGATTTATTTGTGCGTTGGGTGGAAGAGAAATTTGTGAAAAGTATAAATTATAGTGTGCAAACTTACAAAATGTGAATCTCTCATTATTGTCGGAAGTGTCAATTTCACAGGATCTTTTAGTGCAGACAATTTTTATTTCAATAATAGGAATCAATGCAATTTTTATTTCAATAATAAGAATCAATGTCTCGAGAATGATCTCAGATTAGGAGATCGAAACGTAGACGAATTCTTAAATGAACATAACTTTGAGATAACGAATTTATTATTAATTAGGGCAAGGCATTTAATGATTTTGGATCTTTTTTTATGAAGGTTAAAACATTGCTTGAATATATGAGAAAGTAAGGCATTAAAAAACGGATAAAATAAAAGCAATTCGTTATGACATTTTTCTGCATTTTCTTAACTCTTTTAGGGATATGTCATTATTTGTCAATTTTAGGTCATTTTCAGCACTTTTTACACTTTTCCGGAAGGCTGTGACATTATTTGTATTTGATTTAAGATTTTTATTATAATTCAGTATTTTTCCTTGTCAATACAATTTCTTGGAATTAAGTACCTGTTGTTGCTTTGCTAATTACTACCCCTATTTTTCAAGGTATGTGCATAATGAACTTGCCCACTTGTAGGAATTTTATTCAATTTCTTAGAGCTTATGCTAGCTTCTACTCTTATTCTGATTGTTAACTGCAATTCATAGTTGTGTGCACTGTGTAATTGAAATGGATTTTTTGCAATAAAAGGTACTGTAATATGCATTTTTTTAAACTTTTCTTTAATATTTTGATGTTAAGTTACAGTTTATGTAATTCAGTAATCAAGTGAGTACTTAATCTAATAAATAATATTTTTTATTGGCAATTCTTAACTTTTTATTCGTCATTTTTTTATTTTATTGGTCATTTTTTGCATTTTTTAGATCATAAATGCATTTTTTAGCATTTTTTACCAATTTATAGGTCATTAAATGCCTTACCCTAATTATTATTAATTTAAGTACTCTCAGGAAACAATATAAAGAAATATTGGATGATTTAAATGTATTTAATTAGTTCATGTTAGTTTAATAATAACAAACAAGTGCACCAGTAACATTGACATTTACATCCAACATTGACATTTAGTTTAACATTGACATTAAGTATGTGAAAATGTTCTCCAATTTGTTGCAATACAATTTACCTTATTTACTGTGTATGAAGTGTATGTGCACAATCAATTATATCAAGTTGTAGACATTGTTCGCTCTGTGTCGTGATATATATGTTCTTGACATTCATTGTAGGAAGTTGGATTTCTTACGAGGATATTGGAGTTAGTTTTAATTGAACTATTGTTAAAGTGCGGAAAAGATAGATGTCCTTGCAAAGTGCTCTAGTCTCTGCACGTATTCACAAGAGAATTTCCGAAACTGTAACTTACAAAGGGGGAATATACAATTTCCCCCAAAAAAGATTGAGATAATGGGAGAACGATAAGTTTAAAATACGAGTACATGCGCATGCGTGAGAAGCAGAAGCAATAGTTAATAATATATGAAATTATGGAATTACGTCCATTCGCTCTATGTGCGTTTCGACTCAAAAACAGTTTAAAAAGAAACTCGCTGCATATTTCCTTAGACAATATAACATATAACCGTGTTTCATGTATAATTGTATTATTCTTTTATATTTGAAACTTTCTTTACCAATCCATTTACTTAATCCAATTATAGGTTATTATTTTTGATACTAATTATTATCCTTTTGTGATAACGAAAGTTTCTCTCTCTCTCTCTCTCTCTCTCTCTCTCTCTCTCTCTCTCTCTCTCTCTCTCTTTTTTTTAAATATTCTGAACATGTCAGAGCATTATTTCATAGTGTCTGACTTCCCAACAAAGCCTACCGATTTGAATGTACAAAATGGCAGACACAAGATTTGGCTGCGCTTCAAATGAATATTATTCTTACTTTCCTTTCTGTCGGCCGCGGTGGACTAGTGGTTATGCTCCTTGCCTCTGGTCCCGAGGGTAGCGGGTTCAAACCCGGCCGGGGTCGATGGATTTTCTAGGACGGAAAAATCCAAGGAGCAAAGTCCTCCGGGAGGGACTTTAAGCTGTGGGTCCCAAGTCTGAAGATTTTCAGGCTCGTAAAAAATCCTTAAGTCTGAATTAAAAGGCCTCTAAGCAAAATCTACCGAATTTTCCCGTCCTAGTACTACCTTGGTTTCCTAGATATCAGTACGAGGCGGAACGCTGACCACGGACCACTCAAAATGACATCTATACGAAAACAAGTGTAACTAAATTAGTATTTCAAATTCTTCCCTGTAGGGGGAGAGCACCAAAATCTCTGTAAAGGGAAAACATAGGCTTACAATACAATACAAATACTTTTCTTTCTTTCCCTTGTCTACTTTATGTTGTGTAGTCTGTATCTATTATGTATCAATCATAATTCTTATTGTATGTATAATTTAACCCTGGTGAAGTGGAAGAGAAGACCTAACGGCCTTAACTCCATCAGGTAAAATAAATGAATGAATAAAATAAATAAATAAATAAAAATATTTAAAAGCAATATCCCGGAAATGAAGCCTCGCGTACAAAAGACAGGTTAGGCTGCGTAAGTTAGTTGATTGTGGTTTAAAAGTGGCAGTACTCAGAGATGAAGAGTTGAGTGCATCAGCGAGGCGCAAAAGTGACATAAGAGATACTGTGAAACATTAAAGACTTACTAGAAGAATAATTATACATGACTGTAAATATATTTGTCATGCGAATAATAAGGAAATAAACACTTTTGTTGTATATGAAAGAATTATTGACTGTTATTATAACATAGGTAAATTTACACCTCCAGTACCATGACAGACAGAAACTGGACAAGAGAATGTCAGACACAAAGACACGTAACTAGACTAGCGATACGTGGTTTTCATCATAAAATCTGCAAAAATAAAAAATTCCATCAGCCAACTGAAGACTGTAGATACGCATAATGCGGTGATAAATACCCACAAACTTTATCATATTGCAGAGTGCTAAACTAATGATCTTCTGAGTGCTCCTTTCTATTATTATAACATAGGTAATATAATTATATAATAATATCCTCAACTCGTGTCCAACTCAGGGTCGAGTCGAGGGATGAAATGAGATGAAGCCCCTTATATAGAGGTCTGTAAATGACTAGGATGCTGGCCGACCACGCCTGACTCACCATCACAGAGGCAGATGAACGAAATGAAACGAAATGGATGAGATGAGTATGGAGAAATGGTGGAATGAAATTGTAGCAGGGGAAAACGGGAGAAACCCCTAGAAAAACCTGCCCAAGCTCCGTTTCGTCCACCACGAAACCCATGGAGTGACCGAGACTCCATCTCGAGACCCCAGCGGTGAGAGGCGAGCGTCTAACCGCTTGCGCCACGGATGTTATATATATATATATATATATATATATATACACAGTGTCCATAAATATAGTATCATACTTTAAACTACTACTATGTCGCTTTGGATATTCGTATCTAAATGAAATTGGTGTCAATCAAAAGAGAAACTCAAAACGTTTTGTGCATGTTAACAATGGAGAATAATGGACAACAATATAGAAACTAAACTAAATTTAATCATGTTTTTTGTGGTCGATATGGGTTCAATTTTGGATATTTAGCACACAGGTTAAATGTGAATGTCTGCAGGGTCACTCGTGGGGGCCACATTCAATGTCTATGAGGTATAGCAAAAACTTTTTTGGTCGATGTGACTAATTTCTTATACTTACCAATATTGTTGTTACTGGAAGTAAGTCAACGTTTCCACATCTAACCTGGTTGCTGTGCAAACAAAAGAAATCGCAATGCTGATATGGACTCAAAAAGCACACATTCGTAAGTAAAATAAAACATTTCTTGAATGTTTTGTACACTAACTCGTACCTTTTTTTTAGACTTTTCCGGTATTAATGCAGAACATCCCACTCTCCAGGCTTCTCCATGACTCCTTCCATAATAAAATTATCAAACAGATTCTAATCACGGTAATACATATAAAAATGTCTCCACAACCAACAATCCTTGCTTATAATAAAACAAATGAAAAGCTACATAGCAACGATCACCAAATGTTTCTTTCTCATAGAAGTAATTTACATCCAACCAATATTTTAATTCATTTATTACTATATTTAATAAAAATTAGTCACATCGACCAAAAAATAGTATGCAATACACATGAGGTAAGCACGTAACAGATCTCGAAAATTGAAAAAACTTGGCACAAGCGCCTCGTTTTTTTTCAAACTTTTTCTCGATCATTAACAAGTGCTTACCTCACTTGTAACGCAATATACTATTTGGGTTTCTCTTTTGATTGTCACAAATAGCATTTAGATACGATTATCCAAATCGACGTAGTAATAGTATGAAGTATTATACTATATTTGTGGACACGGATGCAGATTTTATTATTTTTGGGGTACTCGTAAATTAAATATAAAATCGTACCTATGGACTCTGAATCACTATTAGGCAGTTTTTATCAAAGAATGTAGATATATTTTTTCGTACATATATTGTTTTATAATGATCTTGAACATTTACCTGATTTTCACACAATACATAGGGGATCGTTAAAGAGGACGAATGTAAATTTTTTGTTGTTGATAATTTTCAATAAATGACGTAAAATGTTAAATATCATAATGTGTACCTGAGATCTAAGTCGTCCTCAATAAAGATTAGGTACTGTGCTATTAGAATTATAATTAAGTATTACACTTGTTACGGTACCTATTAAGGAAACATGTCAAAAGGAGTATTTGAAAGTGCAGTGGAAATAGTAAGGTAGAAACTTTACAAATTAGGATACTGAATAATATAAAATGGCAATTAACTCTCCTTAATAGGAATGTTGTTTTTATAATATTTATAAATGTATATTCTACGTATTTCCACTGTTATGGTCTACAGATAACCTCCTTACCTCGGGCCTAGTGGATCCATGTTCGATCTTTGATCGGGGCAAGTTTACCAGGGCGAAATTTTATTTCTGGGGGTTTCCTCACCTGTATGTCTTAAAACAAATTTCGGAAACTTGTGTCCAAATAGTCCTCGAATACCATTTGGCCAACACAATCATTCAATCATGTTCGCCTTGATTATTACGAATAAATGGATGAATTAATGAATGAATGAATTATGTGTCTTATCTTAAATTTTCAGGAAGAATAATCCTTGAAAAAAATTAAGAAAATATAGTGATTGTAAATAGTGAAATAAAGATAAATGTTCTTCTTTTATTAATACTTCTATAACCAATTAATGTTTTAAATTCTTTATGGAGGGTTAATATAATATATTCCATACTAATCAAGTATTTTTTCTTTCCTTCCACACAATTCCATAATATATTTTGCACAATATAATTAAATAAAAAATGTAGTCTTGGAGATGGCCCTATCACTGAGCTGATCACTCATCAGGGAAATTCCTCAATGTCCTTGTACGGTAAAAAAAGGTACGTGTTCCAGAATTTAGAATCCTTTCCCGACAGCAGGTAGCAGTGTGTTCTGAAAGGCGGGGGGGGGGGGGGGAGAAGAGGGAGGGGCGAACACATATAAAATGGAACGTTAAAAAAATACATCATTATACTATAAAACAGTAAATTATGTTATATTTATGAATCAAACAATGGTCCATCGTATAGAGAAATAAGGACAATATTTTTACACTAGGTCTATATTGTCATTACTTAAGTTTCACATGTTTGATCTTTTTTACAAATAAGCAATATTCAACTGATAAACATAATTTATAAAATATATTTTCATGTATTTCATGGTACGTTTAAAATTAATATATAAAAGGTTACATTGACATACTACATGAGCTATAAAAATTAACAAATATTAAATTCTAACCATTATTCTACGAGTAGAAGTGAGTGGAAAGTGCCCTTCCAGCAGTATAACCGGTACAGTTGTGGAGAAAGCACAAAATAATTAAATGACTCCGAAAATAAACAACAGTAGAAGAACCTAAAACTATCAGTACAGGTATGCATAATACACAAATCATTTAAATGGCTCCGAAAAGAATAGAAACAATAGAAAAAGAACAACCTAAAACTATTCTTCGGTTGCATAATAAATGCAAATCAGAATCAAAAATATCGAAAGTGATTCTAACAGTTCGTAATTTCCAATGAATAAATGGTTACCGTGGAAGAGTGGCTCGAAGGAAATACTTTGTCAATTAACAAAAAATAAATAAATAAATAGATCAAATAACCCACTGTAATATATATATATATATATATATATATATTATATATATATATATATATAAACTCTGTACTTTTAGCGCTCTAACGCCCTGAGCTACCCAAGTATTCCAACACTTTGTGTGGTCGTTAGAGCGCTAAACGTACAGAGTTATATATATGAAAAGAAAAATGAATACTTGAGTCGGGATTTGAATCCGAGTCTCTAAACTCTGTACGTTTAGCGCTCTAACGACCACACAAAGTGTTGGAATACTTGGGTAGCTCAGGTCGTTAGAGCGCTAAACGTACAGAGTTTAGAGACTCGGGTTCAAATCCCAACTCAAGTATTCATTTTCTTTTCATGTCATATTTGCCTTCATTGCCAAATGTCAAAAAAATATAGTTATAACATCTATATATATATATATACACGAGGGCGGATCGGAAAGTAACGCACAATAATTTTTTTCTGCCTTGGTATTGCAGCTAGAATGTTGAAATTTCACAGAGATATAGTTTGAAGTTTTCACTACAGATGGTATTTTTTTCTCAGGTGCACCTCTTGCGAGAGAAGCTTGAACTATGGAACAAAGATGGCGCGCATGCTACAGTCGTCCACCTGTGAGGAACAGGGAAGTGTTGTTCGATTTTTGTGGGCCAAAGGGCATAAACCCAGTGAAATTCACAGGGACATGCGTGGCGTGTATGGGGATGATTGTATGGACCGTAGCAATGTCTCTAGGTGGTGCACATTCTTCCAAGAGGGACGCGTGAACCTTTGTGATTCGCCACGCTCCGGCCGGCCGACAACAGCAGCAATCCCGCAGAATGTCAGAGGCATTGAGGCGGCAATTCTGAACGACCGGTGTGTGCAACTGCGAACCTTATCGCAGAAGTTCAACATTTCCTATGGTGCGGTGTACGATATTGTTCATGAAAATTTGAAATTCCGTAAAGTTAGTGCTCGCTGGGTGCCTAAGAACCTGACCACAAGGGCCAGCGAATGATGGCAAGCTTGGACCACTTAACGCGGTACACCGCACAAGGACATGACTTTCTGGAAGGAATCGTCACAGGTGATGAGTCGTGGGCGTACCACTACACGCCCGAAACAAAGCAGGCATCAATGGAGTGGAAACATGCTGGTTCCCCAGTAAAGAAAAAATTCAAAGTGACTCAATCTGCCAGGAAAGTGCTTGTGACAGTTTTCTGGGATATGCATGGTGTTTTATTGGTGGACTATGCTGAACACGGGACCACTGTGAATGCTGCGGCCTACATTAAAACTTTGGTGAAGTTGCGTCGTGCCATTCGTGACAAACGTCACAACATTAACGTTAAACTTCTTCATGACAATGCTCGCCCCCATGTTGCTGCTGTCGTTCGTCAGAAAATCGCCGAATTTGGTTGGGAGGTGCTCCAGCATCCACCAAACAGTCCGGATCTTGCACCATCGGACTTTCATCTGTTTGGTCCCATGAAGAAATTCCTGGCCGGCAAACGCTTTGAGACAGATGTGGAAGTGAAATCAGCAGTGCGTAGATGGCTACACTCCAACCAAACGGACTTCTACGAACAGGACATATTGAAACTGGTAACACGATGGGAAAAATGTGTTGAGAAAGTTGGTGACTATGTCGAAAAGTAGGTAAAAGATGTAAGTTCATTTGTGATTTTTTTCCTTTTTTTTTACTATTAAACTTTTAAAAAAATTATTGTGCGTTACTTTTCGATCCGCCCTCATATATATATATATATATATATATTTATATTCCTTAGGTCGCTAATCATGTTTTACAACAATAATTCGTCCGTTCTTTGCTTTTTTTTTTTAATTACAGTAAGTAGGAATTTACGCTACAATCCTAAAAAAATATAAGAATGACTAGCTAATACCAAGCGTAAATAAATTAAATATGATCTTGATGAAGATTTTCGGGCTGTAGGCCATGGTCGTGAGGCTTGTAGTTCCCCGACGTTTCGCCAGGGACTGCGACTGGCGAAACGTCGGGGAACTACAAAGACAACCCTTGAGGATGACAGACGCAGTCTCTGGCGAAACGTCGGTGAACTACAAGCCTCACGACCACGGCCTACAACCCGAAAATCTTCTTCAAGATCATCATAGCGACTCCGGCCATGAAAGTCTACGTGAATACATAAATTAAATATGTTTTATGTTTAGCTGAAAAGTAAAAATAAAAATAGTTATAAATTTATATAGTAATTATTTTTGGATACTCCGTGCTGATTACTTTGGTTTTGCCCGGGAATCAACTTGTCTCGATCTTCATAGCATTAATGAGCTGAAAGACAAAAATGGTTATGGTGAGTTATCCGTAAAAGATAGAAATATGCTATAGCAGACTTTTTGGTAGATTTGTTTTTTATATATTCAATTCCGTGTACATTAATTTGGTGTATTTATTATGGATTAGGCAGCGTTAGTCATTTAAGCGGCCAAAAAGCTACTTTTTTAGTGCACCGATGCATTTTTTTTAGCACCGGCCTTATAGTACGAACGGTAATATGTTGATGGGCCTACATTAATTGTCCCAGTAAAATTCTCTATATGATAGTGGAAACCCGGTCAAGAAGTTTTCGAGTCCATAAAGAACAGACCGTATCACACTTTGTTTTATACAATAAAGGCTATATATATATATATACAACTTTTCTCATTAGAGGATTGTCTCAAGGACAAAGTGGTACAATTAATTTTTGGAAATGATCAAATACATTATGTAAATACATTTTAAAAAATTCAAATTGTTGGCCTAATTGAAGTACACATACTATAAAGTAGAAATTTTGTAAATATAGTTTCTTAAAATTTAAATTGATCCTCTAATTGCGGCGATGGCAATTTTAGAAATATACATCCTGTCCAAATTTAAGGAATTCCAAAATTTGACTAAGAAGCCTGGTATAGTACCTCTTGCCCATAAAAATTAATGTTAATTTTGGCATTGAGAAAAAACTAAATCCTAAATAACAAACGATATAAACTTCACAATATAAGCTAGTTTTGCTGTTATAACATTTTACGAACCAGAAGAGAATAAGAAGACCAGTGACATAGAATACAATTTCGATGATGATATTTCAGGGTTCAAATTCTGTTGAAACTGTCAGTAAAACTTTGTAGTTTACTCAACCCTTCCTTGACCTGTGACAGAGTGTGCTTTGTGAATGTAAGTAATACAAGGATTCTGTCGTGGTTCGGAGACTTCGTTAACTTCTCTTTTCCTTGTCTCTCAAATGTTTTCTTCAAACAAAGACATTACCTGTCTGGATGGCAGATCTTCAATCAAACAATTCTCATTACTAAGAAATAATTTGAGTTGATGTTTTATCGACCTCATATTTTCTAAATATGTTTTAAAAAAACTAAACTCATGGCGCGAGAGGCCTACCAGCTGCCTACTGGTCTCAAATCTACATGTGTAAGTATATTTTATTACAGTATATTTTTACACTTTCATCTCATATTGCGTAGGAAAATTCTCAACTATCAACCAAAAGGAGGAAAAAGAGAACGGGGACGCCCACGAGAGAGACGGACACAGCAGCTATATTACTTGAAGCTGGAACAAACCAAAAAGGTTTATTCCTTGCAAGAAGAAGATCTCATATTTAACAGAACAATAAAACTACTTTGTTTCATCATCGTCATCATCTGCATTAATGGATTATGTCTGTTGACCCGTTCCGACTTCAGCCCATCTCTTTCTAGGTCTGCCCACATCTCGGGTGCCTTTAGGTTTGTACTTTGTTATTTGCTTTGGATATATATCTTCATTCATTCTGTCTATGTGTTGCTTCCATTTTTGTCTATATGTATCTATTTTATCAGTTATTGCAAATATTTCAAGTTCCTGTCTTATTTCTGTGTTCTTGATTCTGTCTTCCTTAGTGCACCCTTTAACAGATCTCAAAAAGTTCATTTCTGCCGCCGTTATCCTACTTATATCTTGTTTTTTATGTATCCAGGCTTCTGAACCATAGAGCAGTACCGGTACTGCCAACGTTTTATAAAATTTCAATTGGGTCTCTCTTGTTTTAAATTACATAATATATGTGAACAATACAATCTCAAAATATCCATAGAAAAAACTAAGGTAATGGCATTCCAACGGAAAAATCAAATCAGATCCAAAATAGTAATAGGAAACAAAATCATAGAACTGGTGAACCATCTCAATTATCTAGGATGTGACATGTCATTTAATTATGATAATGATATAACTTTATTTCATACAGGCCTATATCTCATTTCTGTATTTAAGATTTTACAAGTGGCCGGAAATTTGAACGTTGCAATATCATGTAAAGGAATTTCACAAAACGGACGCAACATTCGCCAACATAAGAATAGACCTTTTTTTTTTTTTTTTGGAGTCTTAATATGTCAGCATGCTCCACTACAGTTTTCTGCAGTACTACATGCTTTGGTTTAGAATAAAAGAATAGACCATGGCAAACTAAATCAATGATTTTACAGGTAAAGAAGTTTATAATGGAACTCCTATTTGTGGAAAAATACAGCTTTTTTTTGTAAATAGGCTACAAGTTGGCACACCATATAGAACATAAAATATCAGAGAAAATTCTTAAACATCAATAATACCTTCTGCTTCATTAATAAAGTTTTAACAACAAACAGAATACAGAAACACATGATTATAAGACAATGAACCAACAAAGAAAGTAACAAAGCTGTCTCGGTGGACGCGTGGTTCACGCGTGCGGTTGCCCCGACTGGGATCTCAGGTACGAAACCTGGTGGTTCCGGAGGATTATTAGTGGTGGGCCACATCGGGATTTTCGGGGTTTTCTCGAAGTTCTCCCGTTTCCCGTATTTCATTCCATCAACACTCTCCACTCATCTTCCCTCCATCAACATGTCATCTCTATTCATTCATTTCATTTCACCTTTCAACACATCTCATGTTAGGTAAAAAATAGTCTGGTTTAGCAAACCACAGAAAAAAAATTAAATTATTAAAGTTTGTACTTGAGATATGAGTCGTCCTCAACAAATTAAGATTCATTAAAATAGTTAAGGCCTTTTAGAACTTCTTGTTCCATCCTCGGCAATTGGTAAGTGCCTACCGAGTTGCTGAGGATGGAGAAAGAAGTTCTGAAAGGTCTTCACTATTTTAATGAATTTCAATTTGTTGTCATTCTCTTCAAGCGGAGACTTTTTGTTAGTCACAGAAATTGACTTTTTAAGAAAATCGGCAAGAATATCAAAATTAGGTAAAATATAAAATAATACAATAAGAGAAATAATGAATGTAGAAAATTATATTGTACAAGAAATTGAAGAAATCATGGTATGGACATATAATGAGAAGTAGGGACACGGAAACATAGATGTATTGAAATGGATACCTCCTGGAAAAGGGAAACGTGGTAGACCAAATCCAATGTGGATAAAGGGAATTCAAGACAACACGAAGAAGAGAAATATGACGGAAGCAGACACGCAAGACCGGGAAGTGTGGAAGAAAAAAACTGTATATTTTGGTTGAGGATACCTTTGTAAAAAACAAAAACAATCCTGAAATAAATAAAAAAAATTGTTGAGAACGACTAATATTTCAGAAACAAATTTTAATATTTTAACTTTTTACATAACAACCTCAACGGTGGTTCAGAATTAATTTTAAAAATACAGACAAACCACAGGTGTTTAAAATATGTGGTTGTGGTGATCTAATGGTGTACACCCATGTACTTTCTCATGATTCAGAGCCTCTGTGTCAACGAGGGAAAAATAGGGCCAAAGGGAGGGTGGGAACCACTCCACGAGCCTTTTGGACCCAGCCCAACAAATAGTGGTATGAGTCATGTGTGTGAATGCTTGATGTGTGTCGAATCAGGAACCCATAACAGAATACACATCGTCATAGAGTTGATTTCATGTCATTCATTCCATAAAAGTTGCTACAATGAACCAAACATAAGGTTGCCATGTTAGTGTCTTAACCTCCGAACACATCTTTACTAATTTAATTTAAGATTTTTTTTTCAATGCCCCAGGTCTAATGGTGTGAGCATGTCTGCAGAATGGATACCTACAGATTGCTTAGGAAAAGTTTGAACTATCAACTAAGAGGAGGAAAAAGAGATCGGGGACGCCCACGAAATATATAGACACAACAGCTATAATACTTGGAGCTGGAACGAACCAAAAAGGTTCAATCCTTGCAAGAAGGAGAAGAAGAAAGTTTTTTTTTTTTCAGTGCCCCAGGTTGTCATTTCGACATTTCTGGTGTTGTCTCCTAGCAATGACTTAATTGTAACCCACTTATGAAATTGGGGCGCCTAGAAGGCGGAGTTACGTTACCCCGATGATATGATGGGTGATAAATGATTATTAAGAGCCAAGAGAGTTCTTAACCTAAACTTAACTTAAATTCCAGACCATGGGCAACCACACGAATAATTCCCTTTTAGGAAAATTCTTATGGTTTCGACCGGGAATCGAACCCGGGATCTCACGATCTGTAGTCAGAAACGCTGACCACTAGCCCATGAGGCTGGTAAAATTTAAGAAAGTAACAAACATAAAATCAGCTATGATTACGCTCTAATTTAACCCAGGAAGTTACCATAGACCTTATGGGTTATGCCAGTGTCCCCCTATGTACAAAGGGTAGAAGTTAGTGTTCGTTTGGGCCATGAGTTAGGATGAGAAAATGGGCATGCTACTACACCAGATTAGTTTGGCTTTCACTGGTTTGTTAGCGGGTTTTTTGCGATTATTTAACTCGCCCCAAATGGGAGTCAATGACCAATCACATTTCAATGACTTTTGATTTACAACCAATCACAGTCGTTTTTCACCTTGATTTTATCAATTTAATTTTATCACATTAAAAACAAGCTCCTCCTTTCTAACATTCAGAATAGGACAGAGCATTATTTTGCAGTGACTGACTCCCTACGAAATACGTTGAATATAACAATTTATATATTAAGATATAAGAATCCTGCAATGCAAGTGGCTCCCTGATTGTATGTATAGTACAAGAATGTAATCAGATAGTGCTTGCGGGATATAATAGAAAAACATTTATAGCAGTTGATTATACCACAAAAAAAAGAAACCACTGTTTGCGCTTTATTAAACGTATTATTTCCCGGTATTCAGGCTCCAAAAAATATAATTGATATATTTACATCATAGGACATCAGAAATGAATTAATAACCTATAATTCTGGTTATAAACAGTTTGATGTGTTTCATTTTTTTCTCCACTAGGACGAATTCTTACAATATTGCGATCCTTTGGCAATAAATAATATGATCTGGTTGCAGTGATGAACAAATGAAACATAACAATCGTTTCTCATTTGTTTCGCTGTTTACATTAAATATATAAATATTTTAAAATAACTGCATTTAAATAATTATATGTGAGTAAACAGCTTAATTTTATTCGTTAAATAGTCCTAACAAATGCCACTCTTGATTTCCAAATTCTCTACATAAATTCACTCCTCACTTCGTGAGTCGTGAATTTATCGATAATTTGGAAATCACTCGTGGCATTACTTATGATAAATTGGCTACACTGTCTGAGTAATTACTAATACATTTTTTACATTGCAAATCTGGTGATTTTAGGTTACTTTGATCACAACTTCTCACTTCATTTTATGGAAATTCTCTCATTTATTTTGGAAAAAAATCAACGTATATATTTCTCTCTGGTAATTATTCAAATACTGCAATAATAAATTGTGTGTTTTTAACGTTTTTACTTGAATTTACTAAGATGGCGTAGAATCCCCAAAATTTTTAATTATACTTTCACTTAAAATCAGTAGTAAATGCTGCCCTAAATTATAATTTGTGTATATAATTCTATAATTTAGAGCAAAAAATAACACTTGAAATTAATTTTGTACATTATTAAGTGAAGCCAGTAGCTGCTTTCACTTCAAACTTGTATATGGAATGCAAGAGCATGTGAATAAATTTAATAGTGTGGTCCTGATTACGTCACTATCATCTTTCACACGCAACTGTATTGTGACATCAGACTGCGAAACAATCCACTTGACCAAGTGTTTACCAAGTAGTCGACACATTCATTTTCCAATACAATAATTTAACTCTCTCTACTTTATCCTTGGTTGTCACGTTAGCCTGAAATAAACACGTTTACGGCTAATAATTAAAAAAAAACATGTCTAAATTAATTAATTTAATTTTAAATTTATTTGAGGTGGCTGAACTGCTAGATCTAGTGAAGGAATTCAGATGCCTAGGAACGATAATTACAATCAGGATAGATATTCAGAGAAATATTAAACATACGCTCGATTCTGGAAACGCATGCATTAGAGCATCGTTTCCCAACCTGTGGTTTCGCAAAATATTTCAAGTTTCACAAAACATTTCCGTAATGGCGGGTTTCGAGGTTAGGCCTATTATTGTTTCCTTCATTTCTGCATAATAATAATAATAATAATAATAATAATAATAATAATAATAATAATAATAATAATAATAATAATAATAAATAATAATATTATTATTATAACATTAAATTAACCTTATAACGCCTCTATTTGTGCGAAAAGTCGTTTTCTTCATATGCCTATTTGAAAAATAAATACTTAAACAGACTTTGTGCGGAAAGTGATTTGAGACTTTATGTAACTTCTGGACAGCTAATGACAAATGAGGGAAATTTTGAGGAAGTGGCTGAATTCAAATATCTAGGAACAATAATCACAAATAGGAATGAGATGCACAAAGAAATTAAACATAGGCTCAATTCTGGAAATGGGTGCTATTATGCATTGCAGAGACTCTTGATGTCCCAACTCCTTTCAAAACGTTAAACTGAAAATATATAAAACTATTATTCTACCAGTTATATTATATGGGTGCGAAACATGGACTCTTACTTTAAGGCAGGAAAGGAGATTACAAGTATTTGAGAATAAAGTAATTAGGAAAATTTTTGGACCAAAGAGAGATGAACAGACAGGTGAATGGAGAAGACTACATAACAATGAACTACATGATCTTTATAGGAAGCCAGATATAATGAGAACAGTTAAGTCTCGTATACTGCGATGGGCAGGACATGTTGCACGTATGGGGAATGAAAGACTTGCATGGAAGCTTCTTGTAGGAAAGCCAGAGGGAAAACGCCCAGTTTGTAGACCAAGAATGAGGTGGGAGAATAACATAAAATATGATTTGAGGGAAGTAGATTATACAGGGAATGATTGGAAAGCATTAGCTCAGGATAGGGATGTATGGAGAGCTTATGTCCGCGCGGCCATGAACCTACGGGTTCGATATTGCCAGTGAGTGAGTAAGAGTATATACGAGTAACTTCTGTGATTTCTGACTTCAAAGCTCTGTGACATGGAATGCAGGCGCAACCTTCTCACTTAATTCCAAAGAAGAGGTGAGCAATTACAATGACTATTTAACTCATGCCCCAAATGGGAGTCAATGACCAATCACGTTTCAATGATTTCTGTATTACAACCAATCAGAGACGTGTTTCACGAAATAATTATCAACGTTAGGATTATCATATATTAAGCAAAGCTCCTCCTTTTTAATATTCTGAACAGGTCTGACCGTTATTTTGCAGTGACTGAGCCTATAACAAATACGGCTACCAGATTGTATATAATAGTGCTTACATGTCAACATTTGTAGCAATTGATTATACCACCAAAAAAAGAAACCACTGTTTGCACTTTCTTAAATGTATACGACATCAAAAATGAATTAATATACAGATTGATGTGTTTCATTTTTTCTCCACTAGAGAGCATTCTTACAATATTGCGTTCCTTTGGCAATAAATAGTATGATCTGGTTGCAGTGATAAACAAAAGAAGCAGTAGAAGCGTAGGCTACCTATCGTTTCTCATTAGTTTTCAAACATCACCGTTTACTTTAAATATAAAAATATTTTTAAATAACTGTAGTTAAATAATGATTTGTGAGTAAACAGCTTTATTTTATTCGTTAAATAGTCCTAACAAATGCCACTCTTGATTTCCAAATTCTCTAGATAAATTCACTCCTCACTTCGTGAGTCGTGAATTTATCGATAATTTGGAAATCACTCGTGGCATTACTTATGAAAACCTGTATTTATTATTGCAAGTAGGCCTACACGTTGTGTAACTTTTAAGTCGTAACTAGAGTAACTTTTAGTTTTAACAATTAAAGGTTCGGTTAATTTAAGGTTATTAAACCTTTTGCTTGGAATTAAATGTTATTCATGTCTACTGTACGTATATTTAAAAGTCAGTGGTTCATCCAACTCAGATCGTTGTGGAAGGGGTTCACGAGTCGAAAAAGGTTGGGAACCGCTGCGTTAGAGGGACTCTTGTCATCTCAATTTAAAAAAAAAATGTTAAACTGAAATTATATAAAACGAGAGTTTTTCCAGTTACGAATGGGGGAATGAAATATGTGCATGGAAGCTACTTGTAGGAAATCCAGAAGGAAAACGACCAGTTGGTAGACCAAGAATGAGGTGGGAGAATAACATTAACCATGATTGATAAAAGTAGAATATACAGGGGATGATTGGAAAACGTTAGCTCTTGATAGAGATGTATGGAGAGCTTATGTCCGCGCGGCTATGAACCTACGGGTTCGATAGTGTCAGTGGGTTAATTATTTATTATATGTATGAGAAACTTGGTCTCTTACTTTAATAAGATACGGGAAAATATTAAGAGTATTTGAGAATAAAGTGCTTAGGAAAATATTTTGACCAAAGAGAGACGAACGCACAGGAGAATGGAAAAACCTACATAATAGTGAGCTACGTGTTCTTTATGGTAAACAGATATAATGAGAATATGTTAAATCTCGTATTATACGATAAGTAGAACAACATGGCACGAATGGGGAATGTAAGAGCGGCATGAAAACTTCTTATAAGAAAACAGAGGTAAAACGACCAATAGGTAAATCAAGAACGAGGAGAGAGGACAGCATTAACCATGATTTGAAGGAGCTGAATAATACAGGGAATGATTTAAAAATATTAGCTTAGAATAGGATTGTATGGAGAGTTTATTTCCGCGCGGCCATGAACGTCTGGGTTCTATAGTACTAGTAAGCGAGTGAGACTTCTAGGTCTATACGAATATAACTGCAGTATATTATTCATAAGTAATGCCACGAGTGATTTCCACGTGAGTCGTGCATTTATCTAGAGAATTTGGAAATCAAGAGTGGTATTTGTTAAGACTATTTAACGAATAAAATTAAGCTGTTTACAAAAAAATAATTATTTGAATAAAGTTACCGGTGTTTTAAAATATTTATATAGTTAATGTAAACGGCGATGTTTGAAAACAAATTAGAAATGTGAGGTTATGTATATTCACTGCAACTCGATCATATTATTTATTGCCAAATAGGATCGCAATATTGTAAGAATGCACTCTAGTGGAGAAATAATTAAACACATCAAACTATTATAATCAACATTAAAGGTTAATCATTTATATTTTGAATAAAAACTCAGTAAAATCACTGAATCTATTTATTATTTGCTATATTCAATGTATTTGTTGGAGAAAAATAATGGTCTAAGCTATTCAGAATATTATAAAAGGAGGAGCTTTCTTTATCACAAAAGCAGGAGCCGATAAAGATAAATCGATAAAGAGCGAGATGAAACACGACTGTCATTGGTGTAGAACAGAATTCATTGAAACGTGATTGGTCATTGACTACCATGACATGAGTTAAACAGTCAATATAATTTTACATAAATTGAGAAATGCAACTATTTAATCGTAATATTTCTAAGTTATTACAGCGCCTATCGTATACGCCCTATATACACACAATTTAAAATTTAGATCATATTTAGCAATGGCAAAAGAAGATTTTAACAAGGAGAGAAGCATTTTCTGCGGACCTTTGGCAAAATAATTATGGAAAAGACTAGGGAAGTGCTTTGTGTGGAGTGTAGCATTGTATTGTTGAGAGACTTGGACATTACGACGGAATGAGGAAAAGCGACTGGAAGATTTTGAGATGTGGATATGGAGAAGAATGGAGCGTATAAAACTGATAGACAAAATAAAAAATAAAGATGTGCTAGACAGAGTGGGTGAAGGAAGAACAATGCTAGAACTCATAAAGAAGAGGCTACTGACTGAGGAGAAACTGCCTGCTGACTGATGCTGTAGAAGAAATGGTCAGTGGAAAGAAAGTTAGAGGCAGAAAAAGACATGAGATGATTACACAATATTAAAATAAATGGTTTGTATGCGGTACAAAAAGGAAAGCTGAGTTAAGGAAAGAGTGGAGAATGCTGAGTTTGCAGTGAAAGACTGCTCTTGGGCAGAACACTATGTACGTATGTACGTTTATTTAGCAAAGTCTCTTTTAAGAAAGTGATATTAGACATGCAGACTGTATCGTTGAGGTCTTCTTCCTATATGACTGATTTACTGGGAGAGGACAGTTGGAGAATTCACAAAAAGGTGGCTACTTTCTGATTATAATGTAGAGATGAATTAATTTAGTGTGACCAATTCTGATTCTAGATACACCTTAAATTGGCAATGCACCCTATCATATACATTGGTTTAATTTACTTACTATTTTTAATAGAGAATAGAAAAATGAACGAGTACAAACTCATTTAAATTTCTGACGAATATACAATATACAGTAATAATCCACAGTTACATACATACATACATACATATATATATATATATATATATATATATATATATATATATATATATATATTTCAATGCGGTCCGGCATATTTAAATAACTGTCACGATAAATTTAAGGGATAAAAGAGTTTGATCTAGGAAAATACGTTCCTCTATGGTATGATCTTTTCTTGAATTTTTCAGTAGGATACTATGTCATCAACATCATCAATTACAGTCATGGATTAGGCCATTGGCCTGTTTCGCTTCAGGATAGAAATTGATCTCTCCATAGTTTCTTAGGTCTTCCTGGGTCTCTTCGTCCTGTGGGTCTGTAGTTGAATAGCTTCAGAGATAGTATACTGTTTGGCATTCTAAGGAGGTGTTCATGGTAATTATTTTTGGTATATTTGGTTGGTTTCAGTTATTGCTGGTGTGTTGAGAGCTTTGCGGATATCTTCATTACGCATGTGATCACAAAGCGCATAACCCGCTAAAGGTCTTAATAACTTTATTTCTGCAGCTACTGTCCTATTTAATTTACTTGTAGTAAGAGTCCAGATTTCACAGCCATAAAGTAGAGTTGGAAGAGCCATTGTTTTATAAAATTTTAGAATTGTATCTAGGCGTACTTTTCGGAGAAGAGTGTTTTTTTATTGTTCCTATAAGTTTTTGGAATTAGGATAAAGGCAAGTTCAGAGGCCTCAATGTGGCAACCCCACCACTGAACTTTCTCAGCGATGGGTTGGTACCCTATTCTGAGAAGATCTATACATACTCAGAATCTACAGGATACTTTGTCTACTGCATTATTTAACTTCATGAAGTTTGCTAGTATTGCTTTTAGTCAAATAAACTTAATCTAGGAATACTTAAATTTCTTATTTATACGTGAAACGATGTCTCTATGAGATAAAGGAATATTATAGACTAGTTTCGACTGTTAATATTTGCGGCTGCAGAATCTGCTATTCCATTTCCCTCTATGCCATTGTGAGAGGAATTCCAAGTGAAGATTACGTATTGTTTAAGTTCATAGCACAATATCAGGATATACTCTCGTAATCTATGCATTTTAAGAGCTATTATTGAACTCAGAAAGTAAGAATATTTGATAAACATAGGGTCTAATGGTACAAAAATGTAAATAGTTTGTCTGTAGGCGTACTGTAAATGAAAAGTTGGTTCATATTGTAAATTTTGAGATTCGCATTCGCGATGTCCCAGGTTCAACTTTCTAGGTTGACTAACCCGAGTGACATTACGTGGTTCTTCTCAAGCATCAAGGCAAGTAGGCCAACTGACTTGCGAGTTTGGAATTTCTTTACCACGAGTCATTTCATCATACATTTAAACAATGTACTAAGGCAGTAGCATTTGAGATTGTATTATTCAGGATCTATGTTCAAAACATAGAGCCGAAAAACATAAACTGGAACTTTTCTTGGTTTTCCTCAATCTTCAAGGCAAACACTGGTTGGGATTTCATTTTTTAGCCATTTAGCCACTCGTACTGAACGATAAATCATTTTTTTGAAGAGAAAAACTTTAGTCTGAACCGAGAATTGAACGCTATACCTATGGTTTTTCACACCAGCGCACTGGCCATTATGGTATCCAGGGTTTGTAATTTAAAGATTTTTTTTTCTTTCTTATCCCTTAACTTCACTATGTATCTTATAAGATATATCGATTTCATTTATTTATTACTGTTTATAAAACAAATAAAAAACAAATGAATATAAATTACTTAAAATATATATACAGTCAATATGCCCATTTCACCAATTAATGTTTTAAAATGGTCAACAAGTTTCCACAGCCAAGCTGTCATTCTCAAGACCAGTCAATATCTGGTCTTGAGAATGACAGCTTG
This sequence comes from Diploptera punctata, assembly GCA_030220185.1. Classification (NCBI taxonomy): domain Eukaryota; kingdom Metazoa; phylum Arthropoda; class Insecta; order Blattodea; family Blaberidae; genus Diploptera; species Diploptera punctata. Next base: position 571,352 of record JASPKZ010003860.1, on the reverse strand, counting down.
GCTGTGGAAACTTGTTGACCATTTTAAAACATTAATTGGTGAAATGGGCATATTGACTGTATATATATTTTAATATTTTATCACCAAGAAGATCACTTGTGTATTAAATAAATTACTTAAGTTTGTGTCAAATTACGTAACAATGTACAATAATAACTAAGAGTTTTTCATGATTTTGTTTTCTTTGCGGTCCGAAACATTTGAATAACTGGCACGAGAAATTATCGTTTCGCCAATTTAAGGGTTATATAACCCCGTTTCTCCGTAGCGTGAATCCGGGTTGGATACTTGGATACTCGGCGGCGGGGCTGAAAATCTTGATTGTTAAAATAAATTTAATTGCAAAATTTCCAATCTCGGGACCAGAAGGGGTGGTGGTATAAAATTGTTAATCGCTATTTTATGCGCCAGATTCATGCATTACATTGCAAATATTTCCAAAGTACACGTTAACAAGGCATGTAGTAGGCCTACTGTTGATAGCGATTCGTCCGTCGGATTAGGACGTTAAGCCTGGTAGTCCCTTTGATGGTTTTCGATATTAGTAGGGTACGTGCCGCATTTCACTTCATCGTCATCTCTCATACAACACACTTTACACTACACAAACACATAAATATACACTCATTCTACACTCATCTCTAATTGTTTAAAATTGGCCAAATCTCTCTCTTAGTACAAATGAATTTCGAAAAAAATCTCACGTTGTATATGTTAAAGTAAATATTGCAACAAGACGGTTTGCAAAATCTCTCAAGTGCTTTCCTCTCATTACCCAAGTAAAATAATAATAATAATAATAATAATAATAATAATAATAATAATAATAATAATAATAACAATAATAATAATAAAGAAAATGGTATCGTCATGTAAAAAGAATGACAGAAGATAGATTCCCAAGAAGAAGCCACTTGGAAAAACAAGAATAGGACGGCCAAAAATTACGTGGATTGATGGCGTTTTCAGTAGCATGAGAGAAAAAAGGATTGGACGATACAGATTGGAATGACATATATGTAGAGGAGAAAGGCAGATTCATTGGGCGCAGGAAGATGATGTGAAATCCGCTAAAATAATAATAGTAATAATAATAATAATAATAATAATAATAATAATTATTATTATTATAACAATAATAATAAAATAATATTAAGTTATTATATAATTAAAAATAAGTGTAGTAATTTGTTAATATGCTTTATGTGACGTGAATTAAATGTAATTAATAAGTAGTTTTACCCATATTATTATTAAATTTAATGTAATTATTAAGTAGTTTTACTCTTATTAATAATAATATAATAATAATAATAATTATAATAATAATAATAATAATAATAATAATAATAATAATAATATAATAATAATAATAATAATAATATGGGTAAAACTACTTACTAATTAGGCCTAACATTTAATTCATGTTCATATAAAGCACGATTAACATATTACTAACATACTTATTTTTAATTATATCCTGGGAAGCTTATATCTCTCTGGCCGTGCTCATCACTTAGGGCTCGGAAGTTGCGCCCCACTCCTTTTTTTTTTTTGTCTTTTCCTGTCTGACGACTAGGCCAACCTTAATATCTTTTGGGTCATTGTAGGCCAGAAAATGGTGGGTTTTATTCGCCCTTTCCCATCCACGTTTTTAAGTCTTATTAGGCCTTTTTAGCCTTTTTTAGGTTTTTAGTAATTAAAAAAAAACGGTAAAAAAAACGGGCTTTTTTTTTGCAACGTTCCTTCGTTTGATTTGACTACATTTTATACCTTTGTATAATTCAAGAAATCCCTAGATTCTAGTCTAAATTCCAACATCTTTTAATAACATTATATAGTTTTACTTTCCAATGATTTTTCACATTGCAAACACTTTTGTTCCGCGAGAAAATACTGAACCGTCAAAAAATATCCAGTTATTTTTAACCAGCCTACTGACCACCTGATATCCATTGCGGGTTCGCTGAATTCATTCTAGGTGGGAAAAATAGTTCATTCTAAATTCTCCAAGAACTTTTTTTTAATTAACACAGAATTTCTTTTCCAAACTACGTTGAATTAAAAAAAAATAAAGTATGAAAGAAGAAGCATTTTCAGTAATCAATATTTTTTTCGCAATGTATCTTGTATTTCACTAGAATTTTGTACTTTTTAGACATTTGTATTATATTCATTAAAAATGCAGTTGAAACTAATATTATTATTTAATTTTAATTGCGTTTTTACGTTCTTTTTTTCTTCAGTTTTTAGGTCTTTTAGGATATCTTCAGGTCTTTTTAAATGTCTTTTATAGGTTTTCAACTTTCGAGTCCTACTCATCAGCGTATTAATATTGAAAATGTAGTTTGATGTTATTAGGTCTCATGTAGCAGAACACAATAAACACACTTTTTTTCCATTATGAATACAGAAATAATCAATTTCAAATTGCTTACTAAATATAGGCATATATATAGCTGTTTCGTTAGCCATGATGAAACTGATTACCCGCTTTGTGTTAATATTCAAACATGTAAACAAATATTTAAGTGTACTCGTAGGGGTAGATATTGTAAGAGATATATATTTCTTTGCGCTCTAATTAGCGCAAGCTCCCCACTTCTAAACAAAAATGTTAGTTGTAGTATTCATACTGTCATGATGTAAAGGCGAAGATATTTGTGAAAGTAAAGTTGTTCTCGGGAAATAACATTGTTTACATGTTAAATGACACGGAAAAACAATGAAAGTAGTAACCATATGCAATGTAATTTCAAGTTGGTAAAAGTTTTCATTACTTAACACAATCCGAGGTTTCTTGTTTTTATTTATTTTAGTAATGAAATTAAATGCACAAATTATACAGTGTACATAATACAGACATGAGAAATGAACATACAACACTCATTTGAATGAAATTTATTCATTTATACTGAAAGAACCATGTATATTATTTATCTTCCCTGGAGGAGTATAAACACTTGTCCTGGGGACATTCCATCATGGTCATCATGAACAAGGTCGTTTTAGGTCATGTGTCTGTGACGGTAAACCTAACGAAGATGATCTTAATCTTTCCAGCGATGTTTTGGTAGCTTCCCGTTGCTTTCCACACCGGTGAAGGATGATGGTTATAATGATAAGGATGATGATGATGATGCCCGGATGATTTTCGGGGACCGTTGGGCCCTAAGCTTCCTGACAATTATCTTAAGGTGAGGAAAAACCCCGAAAAAAATCCTTATCCAGGAGCTTGTCCCGATCGGGAATCGAAGTAGGGCCCGCTGCGTGATAAGGCAACACGCTACCACGAGACCACAGCGATGGACTCCTGATGGGGTAGGGGTTTTCAAATCTCCATTTTGGATCTGGGAGTGGTTGAATTTAAAAGAGTTAACAAATTAATAGCAAAAAAGTAAAATAGCAGTAAAACGAAGAAAAGGAAAAAGGAAATTAAAACGTCTATAGGCCCACATTTAAAACCAGCACCCGGTCATCAACATCACTCATATATTCATCTTATTTAAAACGCATTATATATATATTATATATATATATATATACACACACACACACACACACACAATAAAACAGGACATAAAACACGACTAATGATTGCGTCTAAATATCCTAAGACGATGAACCGAAAGTGCGATTTTCGGTTCGTAACATCAGTGCCGTTATCCTCCTTGAACTGAAAGATCCTATGCCAATATCCCTTCTCTATGCATCTACCCCCACTCTCCTTTTTACCTCTCCTATTGCGCTGTTTGTACTGCGCATCTCCCCTTCTACCTCGGAACGCTCAAATACGATACGCACATTCAGAACATTATCATTCGATCGGAACATTTGGTTGGAACTACGTCGTCTGGAGCACGCGAGTGGCGTGTTTTAAGTTTTTGGTCCGGAGGACCAGGGAAAGCCACCCTGGCTTGGACTGAAAGTATGTGTGAATTTGTTTGAGTGAGTTATGATATTTTTTTATGTTAATAATTATTAATTTGTTTTCTTTTAAATTCAAGAATGATCAATATTGTTATTTGATTATATTTTTCTAATACTTCAGACGTAGAATTAATATTAAACATCATTTTTTTACATACATCATGTTTAATGTTCAAATTATTTATGTGTATACTGCTGTTGGGCATATTCCTGTACACAAGCTTACTTATTTAGGAGATCATACAAACTTCCTTTTTTCCGTCTAGCTTTCGTGGTTAATAATAATAATAATGATACACCCAGTTTAGCTAAGTATCAGAGATTACTCAAGTGTTTTAGGATCAATTGTTGATTGATGTTTAAGTGTTTGGAAAAGAAAGATGAATCAATCTTTGCTTCTTATGGGCCCGGGCAAAGGCTTTTGAATAATAACCCTGATTGTTATGAACTCAAAGCTAATATATACAAGGGAAACAAAAGACGATACACGGTGGCGCAATAAATGGTTTACTATCGCGAGTTTAATATAATAATGGTAACAAACGGCACAAAAGGTAGTAGGACGCGGGTAAAAGAAATTATAAGGCGTCACAACGAGATATGGCCTTAATGTTAAAGCGTCTATAAATAAGATAGAAAAGAAGTTGTTAAAAACTTAATATATAATTTTGATAAAAATTATTACTTTAGTATTAATTGAAACGTAATAATATAATACATATTTTGGGAAACCCCATTAAGAAACCCTAACAGCATAAAACGAAAAAAGAGAAGTTTACTATCACCCACCATATTTGCACAAACATTAGCTTAAATTAAGCCTACTTCTTGTAGGAAAATCAGAGGGAAAGTGCCCCGTAGATTGTCTAAAAATAAGGTGGAAGAATGATATTAACCATGATATGAGAGAAGAAATTATACAAAGAATGACTGGAAAATATTAGTTTAGGATAGAGAGCGCAGCCATGAACCTCCGGGTCCGATGGAGTTAGTTAGGACGTTTTATTGATGGACATTCTGACTTGAGAACAAAAACGAAAAGTGGACCTTAGAATTGTTGGAATTTTTGTTGATTAGACGATTTAATTCAGGACTGTATCTCCGATAACCAAAAAATCCCTTCTGTTTGTTACGACCAACAAATACAGATCAACTTTAACAACTGAAAACTCTACTAGTAGTAGTAGTAGTAGTAGTGTGCCCTTGTGTCCCTCAGTGAGACTTAGGCGTTCTCCCCCTATAGGGGAGAAATTCAATTCCATACTAATTTAGTTACACTTATTTACGTATAGTGTCCCGGGGTCAGCGTTCAGCCTCATAGTGACATCTGGAAAACCAAGGTATTTCTAGGATGAGAACGTTCGGTAAATTTTGCACAGATGTCTCTTTATTCAGGCCTGTGGTTCTTTTACGAGCCTCAAAATCTTCAGACTTGGGATCCTTCCCGGAGAACTTGTCCTTTGGATTTTTCCATCCTCATTAAACAACCCATCGACCACGACCAGGTTTGAACACGCGACCTTCGGGACTAAGAAACCAATTACGGGTGTTATCAATCCTACCTATTTAAAAAGAATAAAATAAATTCCCCAACTTGAAAGTGTCGCGAGAGAGAAGTTCAGACGGCCTTGCACATACTAACAAAGAAAGACCAGCTGTCCTGAAGTTACTACCATTTCCGCTCGTTTTGAAGTAGCACATCAACACGATACAGGTAAACAGCTTTCTGAAGAAAGTCTTTCGCTCCATTCAATAAACTAAACTCTATAGACAAGACAAGACTATGTGTTGGAAGAGAAGGACCACCTTCATGTGCTCATACGTGCCAAATGATCTCCGCCCGGCCAGCGAAGAGAACACCCAGTTCGACCCATGAGCCCACTCGGCAGCTGAGAGGAATTGTACATGCAGGACCCGTGGCCTGTTCCTTCCGGCTGTTATACAATGCCCTCTTCAGCCCATTGATATAAAAATGTCGATAATTAAGTGATAAACCTGTCGCCAGTCGCAACTAGCCGTAGTTTAGGAGACAAAGGACCAGTGGCCGGACATTATCAAGCCTTAAAACGCTGGTCATCATGTTGGTCTAAAATATATGTTCTAGATTGAGGAAGACCGCGGCCGCCGCCAAGCCCCAGAGGGGCAAGAACGGGAGGACGAACTGCTGGCCAAACCAGAAACGGCTCCTTTCAGGTTAAGCTGATCTATTGCGGAAATTTTGAATTTTGGAAATATTTTGGGATGTCATCATTTACTGGTGGACTCTAGGGAACCACTCCGACATTTGTCTTGACGCTAAGGGAAACCACCGAAAACCTTAGAGTGCTTGGAATTTAGCGATTTTAAAAAATACTCTGTAAAAATGATTTGCAATTTATATACATATCTGTAAATTCCCCGTGATATACCTGATGATGATAAAACTTCAACAAATAAAATAACTGTTTCATAACCAGATACATTTCTTTGTTTTAATTTATGTTCACTCTGTAAAAAATATTGACGAAATTAATGTCGAGAGCGTCAAAGCAACTAATGATGTGTGTCACTATTTAACATGTTCGTACTAAACATTTGACGCTGTTGTGACTGTGTAAAAACTAACAGATTGTGAAGTCTAAAATGAAATAATGACTCGCTGATAAACATCAGTTTCGAATCAAATTTATGGTGAGGTTATTATAAACCGAATTAACCTCAACTAACCTTTAACTATTCTAAAGTTCAAAATTACTAGGTAGTACTTATGTTTTCTTACAATAGAAACATGAAAGCTGTCTCATCGTTGGATATTTTTTACAGAAACCAAGACCTCCTTTCGAACGTAGTTGCGACTTAATGTATATTATGATATTTAAATAAAAGTCGTGAGATTCAAAGACAGTCTTTCGTAAATATGGGGACATTAAGATGGGATTTAAAAATGTTCTAATGATAACATTTGTTTATAAAGATGACAGCCTTGAAACAAAAAAAAAATGTTTAAGATGATTCCTAACCAAACCACTAATGATACTTTAGCGAATTGTTGACTCACAAGTTTCTTGACACAATTGCAGTCTCCAGAATAATTATGTAAAAATAGCGTTTACTAGTTTAAAGAGTGGTAAAAATAGTGATATGTCTTGTTAAAAAAATGACAAAGTTACTCAAAATTTGAGTATTAGAGGCGGATCCATGGCGCCTCTCACCGCTGGTGTCTCGAGTTCGCGTCTTGGTCACTTCACGTGGGTTTCGTGATGACGAAACGGAGTCTACGCGGGATTTCTTCCGTTTTCATTCCACAATTTCTCCACATTTAAATCAAAATTACAAGTGGCACAGATGAGATCTTTTACGTCCACTCCTAGGTTTGATAAAAATGGACAGGCAAAGAAACACTGATATACGTGATGAATTAAAACTTCAAAATAAATTGAAGAAATTGAGAATTTATCATAAGTAATGCCACGAGTGATTTCCAATTTATCTAGAGAATTTGGAAATCAAGAGTGGCATTTGTTAGGACTATTTAACGAATAAAATTAAGCTGTTTACTCACAAATTATTATTTAACTATAGTTATTTAAAAATATGTATATATTTATGTAAACGGCGATGTTTGAAAACAAATGAGAAACGATAGGTACGCTTCATCTGCTTCTTTTGTTTATCATTGCAACCAGATCATACTATTTATTGCCAAAGGAACGCAATATTGTAAGAATGCTCTCTAGTGGAGAAAAAATGAAACACATCAAACTGTATATTAATTCATTTCTGATGTCGTATGATGTAAATATGACAATTATATTTTTCTGGATTATTACCTGGGAAAAAATACATTTAAGAAAGTGCAAACAGTGGTTTCTTTTTTTGGTGGTATAAAAAAATGCTACAAATGTTTTTTTATTAACTCCTGCAAGCGCTATGTGTTGACATCTATGCACTATATACAATGTGGTATCCGTATTTCTTACAGGCTCAGTCACTGCAAAATAATGGTCAGACCTGTTCAGAATATTAAAAAGGAGGAGCTTTCTTTAATATGGTAAATTTAACACTGACAAATATTTCGTGAAACACGACTCTGATTGGTAGTAAAACAGAAATCATTGAAACGTGATTGGTCATTGACTCCCATTTTGGGCATGAGTTAAATAGTCATCAATAGGAATCTAACAAGTGGTTGTGTTTTTCTGAAAAATCACGAGCGACGAAGTCACGAGTTATTTTGTCTAATGAAAAACTCAACCTGGCGTTGGATTTGGAATGACTATTTAGCGAATAATACATCAGAAGCTAAAAATAATTATAATGTTTAATATTTACCAAATGGAGATTATGTATTCCGATCTTACTTCAGGGCGATTTGTAATCCTGCTGTAGAGTTATAAATAGCATATCTTTACTGTTGAATCTCTTTGGGCTTGGGAAAATCAATAACAGATGATTGTATGAGAAATAACTATTAATAATAATGCAGATTCATTATCTTCTTCTTCTTCACAGTTTAGGCTTATTTACTAGCCTGTTCCGGCTCCAAATTCCTGCTCTTTTCATCTTTTCCTTGGTCTTCCCTAACTTCTTTTTCTTCGTGGTGAATAGTTGTATGCTGCTTTTGGTATTCTATTCTCAGTCATCCTTGCCAAGCGTTCTTTCCAGTTTGTTCTGTATTTCTCTATTGTTGTGTTTAATTCCTCTACTTTTAGTTGATGTCTTATTTCTGTGTTGTGTTTTTTGTCTGTTCTTTGATATCCTGCTATTGGTCTGAGGAATCTCATTTCAGCAGCTTGTATTCTGAGCAAGTAAAACAAACATCTAAAAGGATCTTCTCCATAATGCATTCCCTAAAGCGACTTAAACATTTTCTTCCTACAACTCTTAAAAGAATTTTAATCCAAACTTTAGTGATGCCGCATTTTGACTACTGTGACGTTCTACTAACTGACATAAGTGACGGATTGTCGGACAAACTGCAGCGTGTCCATAATATGTGTATCAGATTCATATTTAATGTTCGAAAATACGATCACATTTCTCCATTATTCCACGAATTGTCATGGCTACATCTAAAAGAGAGAAGAAAATCGCACTGTCTAAATCTCCTATTTAAGATCCTACATACCTCGATTCCTAATTATTTATCATCCCGTTTCCAGTATCTATCCTCAAACCATAACTTAAACACAAGATCACAACATAGTCTCTTACTTAATATACCGCAACATAGGACATCACATCACTCCATGTCATATACCATCTTCACTTCTCGCAACTGGTATTCCCTACCATAAGAAATAAGGGGCTGCCGGACATTGGCATCTTTTAAAAGAAATCTAAATTTATATTTGCTCTAAACTCGACTTCATTATTATCCAGTGTAAGATATATATATATTAATTGGTGTTTCCCGTATAATGTATCATATTTATATTATTATTATTATTATTATTATTATCGTATCATTATTGTTATTACCCTATAAAATGTTGTTTGTACATGACATTTACATTGCTACCTTTATTGTATCTTTAACTGTTTATAATTAGTATAGTGTATATCTATATTTGTCGAATATTTATTTGTATTTGTGCTGGTTGAGTGGAAGAGAGGGCCTTATGGCCTTAACTCTGCCAGAATAAATAAAGTATTATTATTATTATTATTATTATTATTATTATATTATTATTATTCTGGCAGAGCTCGGAGAAACAAGAGTGAAGTCTTCAAGGGGAGAAGGCGGAAGAGGCAACCTTCCTTGTGGGGATAAAACACAAGGAAGCAAGTCCAAAGGCTTTAAGGAGGCAGCCCTTCCAAAGGACTAACCCTGCAGAACGTTAGTAGCGTACTTAGGGGACACTTCAAAATACTTACAAGCTCCAAACAGATAGCAGATTCATTATACAACATTTAATACATTTTCAGAGCAACAGAACTAACTTTTTTGAAGTTGTTTTCTACTGACATTTGTTGCTGTACCATATCGATCGTACATTGTTGAATCGATATTAATTTGGGGAGATGTCTCTCATTACGAACAGGAAGAGGCAACATTATCAGTCTATGAGTTAAATAGTCATAAGTAATGCCACGAGTGATTTCCAAATTATCGATAAATTCACGACTCACGAAGTGAGGAGTGAATTTATCTAGACTATTTAACTCATGCCCCAAATGGGAGTCAATGACCAATCACGTTTCAATGATTTCTGTATTACAACCAATCAGAGACGTGTTTCACGAAATAATTATCAACGTTAGGATTATCATATATTAAGCAAAGCTCCTCCTTTTTAATATTCTGAACAGGTCTGACCGTTATTTTGCAGTGACTGAGCCTATAACAAATACGGCTACCAGATTGTATATAATAGTGCTTACATGTCAACATTTGTAGCAATTGATTATACCACCAAAAAAAGAAACCACTGTTTGCACTTTCTTAAATGTATACGACATCAAAAATGAATTAATATACAGATTGATGTGTTTCATTTTTTTCTCCACTAGAGAGCATTCTTACAATATTGCGTTCCTTTGGCAATAAATAGTATGATCTGGTTGCAGTGATAAACAAAAGAAGCAGTAGAAAGCGTAGGCTACCTATCGTTTCTCATTAGTTTTCAAACATCACCGTTTACTTTAAATATAAAAATATTTTTAAATAACTGTAGTTAAATAATGATTTGTGAGTAAACAGCTTTATTTTATTCGTTAAATAGTCCTAACAAATGCCACTCTTGATTTCCAAATTCTCTAGATAAATTCACTCCTCACTTCGTGAGTCGTGAATTTATCGATAATTTGGAAATCACTCGTGGCATTACTTATGAGAATTTGGAAATCAAGAGTGGCATTTGTTAGGACTATTTAACGAATAAAATTAAGCTGTTTACTCACAAATCATTATTTAACTATAGTTATTTTAAAATATTTATATATTTAATGTAAACGGCGATGTTTGAAAACAAATGAGAAACGATTGGTACGCTTCTACTGCTTCTTTTGTTTATCACTGCAACCAGATCATACTATTTATTGCCAAAGGAACGCAATATTGTAAGAATGCTCTCTAGTGGAGAAAAAATGAAACACATCAATCTGTATATTAATTCATTTTTGATGTCGTATGATGTAAATATGACAATTATATTTTTCTCGATTATTACCTGGGAAAAAATACATTTAAGAAAGTGCAAACAGTGGTTTCTTTTTTTGGTGGTATAATCAATTGCTACAAATGTTGACATGTAAGCACTATTATATACAATCTGGTAGCCGTATTTGTTATAGGCTCAGTCACTGCAAAATAACGGTCAGACCTGTTCAGAATATTAAAAAGGAGGAGCTTTGTTTAATATATGATAATCCTAACACTGATAAATATTTCGTGAAACACGACTCTGATTGGTTGTAAAACAGGAATCATTGAAACGTGATTGGTCATTGACTCCCATTTGGGGCATGAGTTAAATAGTCAAAGCAATTTGTTACAACATGTCTAAAGAATGGACCCATATCGCATTTCTAAATTAGAATTGCAGTATCAACCTGAAAGATTTCGAGATAAAGGAGACCAAAATAAAAATGGACTGATAAACCACATCTTGAGATCTCATAGGAACAGTCTCAAACGATCTAAACCTAAATAAGTTCATGATTATATATATATATATATATACACACACACACCTACTTGTATATTGGCATTCCTTCTTAGACATTCTCCATTGGTTGATGGGAAAAATGCTCCTTTAATAAATAACTACAGTAAAACTTGTTTAATTCCGGAAGGTGAATAATGCGGAAATCTGTCCAATATGAATAAATGTATTGGTCCCGGCGAAATAATATTAATTCTACGTGTATTTATTTTGCATAAAATGGAATCTGTCCAATGCGGAAACGGAAGGATATTTCTACACAATTCATGAAAAAATATATATAAAACAGAAAGACAGAAAAAATTAATTAATTTCCACTTCCTTGAATTCCCGTTAGGCAAAAAACAATAACGAATAATGCCTGCTGCCGAGTGAAGTAGACATTCTACCTGTACCTGAAATTTTCCTTCGGCCATACTGTACACCCTTTATGCGAAATACAGATACCTGTCTTACAAATAACCAATGCACTGTAAAGAATCTTAAATTAGTTTAAGTTCTGAGAGCGATCTCTCACAGGTAGCGTTCTAAATTTACGGAATAAAGATGGCTAAAATATAATGTATCATTGTCATTAAACGAAAATGTGAAAGTCATTGAAGATAAATCTCCAAATTTTCGGACCGATGCTCCAAAGTCAAGCTCTAGCTCTTGCTAAATCCCTAGGCAATAACGATTTCAAGGCATCTTCAGGTTGCTTGGACAGTTTTAAAAGACACAATGTAGTGTGGCATGACATTTGCGGGGAATCAAAGGATGTGGACGAAAATGAGTTAGTGTTCGGAAACCGAAACTGCATACTTTAATTTCAGAATACCAGTCTAAGAGATATTTCAAACCCTGGCCAAATGGGACTGTTTTTTCGTGCGTTACCGTCTAAAAAATAGATATTATACTTCACTTTTTAAATGCAGCGAAATTAGAATTAATCCAAGGTACGTGAAAAGACATGGTCTTTATAGGAAGCCAGATATAATAAGAACAATTAAGTCCCGTAGACTGCGATGGGCAGGACATGTTGCGCGTATGGGGAATGAAAGACGTGCATGGAAACTTCTTGTAGGAAAGCCAGAAGGAAAACGCCCAGTTGGTAGACCAAGAATGAGGTGGGAGAACAACATTAACTATGATTTGAGGGAAGTAGATTATACAGGGAATGATTGGAAAGCATTAGCTCAGGATAGGGATGTATGGAGAGCTTATGTCCGTGCGGCCATGAACCTACGGGTTCGATAGTGCCAGTGAGTAAGTAAGTAAGTACGTGAAAATACATATACGGTACTCTATAATCTAACGTAAGATTATTAATAAGTTTTAGTTTCTTATAATGCAGAATTTTGTCTAATGTAAAAATAAATGATCCGATGCGATTCCGCTTTGAGCAAGTTTTACTGTATTACAATTTAGTACACCCCTGTGGCCTCAAGGTAGCATGCTATGTTGTCAAGCAGCGGGCCCGAGTTTGATACCCGGTCGGAACAAGTTTCCTGGGAGAGGTTTTTCGGAGTTTTTCCTCACCTGTAAGACAAATGTCTGGAAACTTCAAGGCCCAAATGGTCCCCGAACATCATTTGACCATCATTATCATATTAGCTTCAAGAGATTAGTTTAGGATTAAGGCCTCTCCTGGGGCATCATCAACATCGTCATCACCCATAATATCATTGCCGCAGCATAACTCCACTTTCCAGGCGCCCCAACCTCAGAAGTGGGTTACAATACGCCAATGTCAGGACAGAATATCAGAAATATCTAAATGACAAACTGTTGGTCACTGATAAAAAATGTCGTTACAATTTAAATAGAGTGTCTATTACACTGGTCAGCATGATTTTTGTCTCATGAGTACCAATAGTTGTACTTCATGCAGTTTTTTATCGTGTTTTCAAATATGTATTCGGAATTTCTTCATCACCCAGAGTTTGTTTTATTTCAGTTTCAATTAATGGATTTAAATAATTATTTTCTTAATAAACGTTTTTTCGTCCATTTGTCCATTGTAAAATAAAATCAAATGAACTAACTCAAATTATTTCAGCTTGGAAAGAGATATCAAGGCAAATGGAATCCTAATATGCTGGCCGATTATTGTTGGACCATCAAGAGAGGTGCTCCACAGGCGAAATATAGCAGAAAATCATCATTTCTTACTATCTAGGTGAGTCCGAATGTTCGAATATTGTATAGTTACGAATGTAGAAAATATTAAAGTGTTTGAAATTATAAATTCCTGGAGAAAAATCATATTTGAATTCAGGAGAAAAAATACTATCAGAATCACATATTTTTCTTTCCGAGACAAAAAAAAAAGTTTCTTTATTGTTGCTCAGTGTTATCAAATATAATGTAGAACTCAAATAATGAATTTCATTTAAATAACCCTAATGCCGTCATAACATTAATACCATGTTCAAGAATCATTTGTCCATGTAATGCCAGTAAAAATTTCTAAGTTCATGATTGTCTGACAAGATCAGCTTTCATCATGGACAAGGTAACTTTTAATTGCAAGATTTTCAACATAGATATGTCTAGGCCCACAAAACAATTCGAGGGAAAACATCGTATAAATGTGACATTCTTACCTAGCTACTATTAACTACTATTAACATTACAACCGACTGGCATTCTACACCCACAACAACGCGAACTTTCTCTTTTTTTATAATTATCTCACATTATATACGTACATAATTCCTTACTAAGAACTTCTCCACAATTCAGTAGTATTCGTACAACCCATTATAAATTTTACTTCTCCATAAATCACTATTCTCTGTATCTATCTGTTAATCTTCTCGACGCCATACACCTAAGCACTCCTTGAACCCACTGTTAGTTTGGTCTCCTATTTCTTCTTTTGTCCTCCGCTTCAAAATTTAATATTACCTTAGGTATCCTGTTATCTAACATCGTCATAGTCAAACCATTTCAATCTTCTTTCTTCAATAACTTGTAGAACATATTTTTGAACATCCATCATTTCCCTGATTTTAATATATATATGATATGAAAAGAAAAAATAATGCTTGAGTCGGGATTTGAACCCGAGTCTCTAAACTCTGCACGTTTAGCGCTCTAACCAACTGAGCTACTCAAGTATTCCAACACAAACATACATTTTTCTTATATATGTAGTATTCTCAATTCACACAAGAGGTAGCGGTAATATATATATCATCATCTGCATTCATGGATTAGGTCTGTTGACCCTTTCCGACTTCAGCCCATCTCTTTCTAGGTCTGTCCACATCTCGGGTGCCTTTAGGTTTGTATTTTGTTATTTGTTTTGGATATCTATCTTCATTCATTCTGTCTATGTGTTGCTTCCATCCGGGTTTTCTTCTGCTGACGTTTATGAGTAAGTTATTTTTTACTAGTAGAGGTTACCAGCCTCTAGCCAAACCCCTCTTCCTGGAGGGCAGGGAACTGGAATTTCGGAGTGTTCGTCTCCTAGAGAAGTTGCCTTCACTACGGCTTTGGGGACTTCTCTTCTCCCCACGTAACCCTGTGGACGGGGCCCTACCCAGGTATATATATATATATATATATATATATATATATATATATATATATTTAAAAATGTCCATATGGGCTCTCTGATAAAAAATCGCCAAGAATGTAATATTCAATAAAACCTCTCTTTTTAGTCTGATTTTCCACATACTTGGGAAAATAAGTCACTGGTACTACTGAATCGAGAAGTTTAAGGTGGCGCTCATAGCTATAAGATCTCTATACATCTCTATCTTTGAGTTAATTTTCCCTTATAATTCACCTCTCTCGAATCACAGTTAATGCTATTTTTCCACCATATTACATGTTAATTTATCTGGAAATTATTTGGTAAATTGTCTAAATATATTTATAATGAGTCAGATTGAACAAACTTTTGAATGTAATTGTGGTAATTTAATTAATGTATTAATATAATTATATTATATTAATATATTTATCTGATATCAAATAACTCATAATGAACCATTAAATTATCCAGTATTGATCTAAAAGAGTCCACCGCTGTGGTCTCGAGGTAGCGTGCTGCCTTGTCACGCAGCGGACCCGGGTTCGATCCCCGGTCGGGGCAGTTTTTCTGGGTGAGGTTTTTATCGGGGTTTTTCCTCACCTGTAAGACAAATGTCAGGAAAACTTTAAGGCCCAAACGGTCCCCGAAATCATATGGCCATCATCATCATCCTTATCATCACCATCATCATCCTTCACCGGTGTGGAAAGCAACGGGAAGCTACCACACCTACAATTCCCTAGTAAAGCTGCAAGCATAGCATGAAAATGCTATGATTGCAGTGAAGGACCTGCCTTCGGGCAGAATTACTATGGATGGATCTAAAAGACTCGATTTTTATGTATTGGTCTTTTTAGAGATTAAGTTTTGCTATTAATAAAGATTTGTTATAAGATTTTTTGTATCTCTCTGTCGAGCGTTTAGGAAACAAACTTAATGATTATTACAGTGATTAGCTGCAGTCATGGATTATTAGTAATTTCTCGATAATAATAATTAGATTATTTTATTTTAGCCTAAACAGTTTGAAAATTGGTATTGATAAAGATTCGAATTAACATGTTGAATTGAAATTACAATGGAAATGACCAGTAAATTTAGATCAGGGTAATTTTAAGGTACGTACACACCTGCGCGCCGCACCATGTTCGTCAGATTTGGACGGGGTTTTAAGGTGCGCGCGAACGGCGCGCGCGCCGCGCGCGCGTCTCTTACCACGATCCACTCAGTGTCGGTTTTTTCCACGAACACTTTGATGGTTCGCTGTTTAGATTTGGACGGGTACCTGAGAGGTTCGTTGCTTTCGGTGCGCACCTATTATTTGAGTATGGAGTGGTCAGAGGAAAACGTGTTAAAACTTGTTGACATTTATAGAAGCAAGCAATTATTGTGGGATCCACAACATAAGGATCATTTTAAAAAATCATTGAAAGGAGATGCCTGTTTTTTTTCAATGATATGTGTTTTTTTTTCGTGTGTACTGTAATTGTATAAATAAATTAGAATTATTTAGAAAACATTATTTATTTAAGACGTTCATTTCATAATATTATGTATGAAGTATCACAAAACAATACAATATATAAACACATTTATTGCTAATTATTTATTTATCTCTTCAAAGACTCCAAAGAGTAAGACTGCTCATGTTAAGGGGCAATATACAAAAAATAATGGCCATAAAACAATTAACAATAAAAACAAGAAAACAAATTCAGGCATAAGTTTAAGTAATACAAACTACTATAGAGGCACAATATATATACACATATAAATACAATATTTAAACAGGATAATATTAATAATAATAAAATTAACAAAATTAACTAAGAAAGCAATGAGAAAAAATATTTTTTAATACAATTAGAAAAATGTTTAACATTCGTGAAATGTTGATATTCAATAGGTAAGTAGTTATTTTAATGGTTGATTAATGCATAACGAATCCCTTTTATACCTTTTTTTTTAGAAACTAGTATCTTTGTGCAATAAAGTACAACCTCTAGTATAATAATCATGTACATTTTTATTAAAAATTAAGGCCATGTTATGGTGAGATAGATTTTTAATAATTTTAAACATATATATACAAATCATGTCCACCGCTGTAGTCTCGAGGTAGCGTGCTGCCTTGTCACGCAGCGGGGCCCGGGTTCAATCCCCGGTCGGGGCAGTTTTTCTGGGTGAGGTTTTTATCGGGGTTTTTCCTCACCTGTAAGACAAATGTCAGGAAAACTTTAAGGCCCAAACGGTCCCCGAAATCATATGGCCATCATCATCATCCTTATCATTATCATATCATCATCATCTCATCATCCTTCACCGGTGTGGAAAGCAACGGGAAGCTACCACACCTACACAATTCCCTAGTAAAGCTGCAAGCATAGCATGAAAATGCTATGAATTCAGTGAAGGACCTGCCTTCGGGCAGAATTACTATGGATGGATATACAAATCATATATTTTTTTAAATTCCTTTAATGCTATAATATTTGAAAAAGTATAAATAAAGTTATAAGATGTAATAAGTAATAAGCGTGACCAGACGTCCCGATTTTGGCGGGACAGTCCCGATTTTTAACAATTTGTCCCGCGTCCCGCGGCATTTAAAAAAAAAGTCCCTATTTTTGGGAAGGAATGCAGGACAAGCGGGAGAACGGAAAGGGAATAGACATGGTTGGTTACACCTGCTCTGCAAAATGTCTACTGAAGGTTTGTGGGTTTCCTATGGATCGCAGGAGGTTCGTTGATATTAATAATTTCGACGAACATAACACGCGCCGCGCGCGCGCCGTTCGTGTTCGCGGCGCGCATATGTGTACCTACCATTAAAGAAGGACTGAATTTAAATACCTAAGAACAATAATTACAATTATGAATGCTTATCTTCAGCACGTGTTACGAATGAATGAACAGCGCATACCAAGAAGAATATATAATTATAAACCAAAAGGGAGAAGAATGTTGGGAAGACCATTGAAGAGATGGAAGGACCAATTCGACCTATAATGAGATCGGAACAGGCCATTGGGCTTAATCCTTGTTGTTGATGATGATGATGATGAATGAGGTGGTGAAAGAAATAAAACATAGGCTCAATTCTGAAAACGAATGTTATTAATCATTACAGGGTCTCTTGTCATCCCATCCTCTCTCTAAAAAAAAAGGACGTTAAACTAAACGTATATAGTAGTAGTAGTAGGACTTTATTAGACAAAAAGTAAGATATTTACAATATTATTTACAAATATGGGTCGCACGGGCAGTAAGCCGTACGTGCTGTTGACAGTCCGTTACAATAAAGTAATAATTGCTACTAGTGTGAAGAAAAATAAACAACAAAAAAAAAGCAATAACATTACAATTACATAAAGAAAACGCAATAATATTACAATTAAATAATAACACAACAGCATTATACACTAAAAAAACCATAACATTACAATTACATAAAGAAAACACAGTAATATTACAATTAAATAATAACACAATAGCATTATACATTAATTAATTTATATATAATTATTAAGAATTAATGTTATTGCATTTTGATAACATGTATTTATAATTGTTATTCTTGCAGTTATATTATTTGTATACGAAATGTCCTCTTAGTTTAAGGGAGAAAAAAATATTACAAGTATTTGAGAATACAGTTGTTAGAAACATTTTTGGACCAAAGAGAGAAAAACATACAGGTGAATGGAGAAGACTACAGACTAATGAGCTACTTGATCTTTATGAGAAACAAGATGTAATAAAAACAGTTAAGTCTCGTAGACTGCGATGTGCAGGACATGTGGCACGAATGAGACATGAACATGGAAACTTCTTGTAAGATAACCAAAGGGAAAACGCCAGTAGGCAGACCAAGAAAGAGATGGGATAATAACACTGATCATAATTTGAAGGAGAGGATTTATACAAGGGATGATTGGAAAACAATAGCTCAAGTTAGAGATCAATGGTGAGCTTAGGTCCGCGCAGCCATAAATCTCCAGGTTCGATAGTGCAGTTAATAAATTTAAATTATTATTTGTTTTCAAACATATGCAGTTTGTGCTTTTAAATGAGCGTAAAAAATAAAAACATTTCAAAGTCGATTCTTGGATTTGATACACGTATAGGCCTATTCAATGTTTTTAACGACAATTCTTAATGAAGTATAAAATAGAAATGCTGGGAAACTTTTGGGCTATCGATAATCCCCGAATAGATCAGTATATGAGTAAATAGTGTGCTTTGTCTTAATGTTTATGTTGTTTCGAAGATGGCCTTGCCATTGAGCTGGTCACTGATCCGGGAAGGCTCTCCGCGTCCTTTGGTTACAGAGATAAAATGTTCTCTCCTGACAGATCGTGTCGCCTTAAGGCCCGGTAGAAGGGGCATGTAGAAGTAGGGGCCTACTCACAAAGAGAGAGTTAAAATAAGGAAAAGAAAGAAAGATATAGGCCTATACAATAACATTTTAATCAATAGCCTAGACGACAATCTTGTTAAAACTCTGGTGAAGTCATATTAGACCGATTAATAGAAGAAGGGTAAATTCCGATATAAACAAATACTAGTTTTCGTGATATATGTAAAGCCGAAATTATATGATAATGAAGTTATTCTGATTTATGTTATCTTGAACATTTTAAGTGCCTGTGAAAACTAGTTTCATTTGTGTAGGGGGAAAAAAAACACATCTTCCTTATTTATCTACACAATTCACAGCATTAGTTATAATCAGGGTCACATACAGTATGTAACAATTTTATTTATATTTTATAGACTTGTAACTTTTAAGGTCATAACGTTTTAATTTTTAAGGACATTTTATTTTTAATAATACTCTGAAATTGTGAATCTGATTAAAAGGATCCTTCTAATGAAATTTCAACCCAGCATGTGCTTTGACAACTACGAAAACAAGGAAGGAACTTCAGTCAGATGGTTAGCATAGGTTTTGAACCCTGGACCTTTCAATACAAATCTCAAACGATACCTCTTTATCCAACTCGTTCCATCTAACAACTTACTTGTACATATATGTTATTGTAATCGCAGCTTATTTTAAATATGTTTTCTGTTTATATATAATAATAATAATAATAATAATAATAATAATAATAATAATAATAATAATAATAATGCTTTATTTTAGCTGGCAGAGTTAAGGCCATAAGGCCTTCTCTTCCACTCAACCAGCGAATAGTAGAATTATACAAAAATTACATACATCTTACAATTTTAAGATACTATTAAAATACAGACTAAACAAAATACAATGATGATGTGATCTAATACTAGCTAATACTAACAAAAACATAGAATATAATGAAATTAAAATGATATAAAATAAAGTAAGTAGCTTCCTAGATGATTATTAATGGAATGCTCTATATAGTTGTTATGCAGTTAATGTTTTTATTGTGTCGAACTTAAGATATCAGTTAATTTGGATTTAAATAATGATAGCGATTGACAGTCCCTGACATGACTGGGAAGTGAGTTCCATCCTCTAGTCATAGATATTGTGTAAGATTCAGAGTATAGACAGGTCCTGTGTGGTAACGAAAGTTAAGAAGAGTCTTGTGATCACGTCCCCAACTGTGGTCTCGAGCTAGCGTGCTGCCTTGTTACACAGCGGGCCCGGGTTCGATTCCTGGTCGGGACAGGCTCCTGGGTGAGATTTTTCTCGGGTTTTTCCTCACCTGTAAGACAAATGTCAGGAAGCTTAGGGCCGAACGGTCCCCGAAAATCATCCGACCTTCATCATCATCCTTATCATTATCATCACCAACCTTTACCGGTGTGGAAAGCAACGGGAAGTTACCACACCTATAATTCCCTAGTAAAGCTGCAAAACATAGCATGAAAATGCTATGATTGCAGTGAAAGACCTGCCGTCGGGCAGAATTACTAGATAGATAGGTAAATAAAGTTAAAAAACAACAAAACGTATCCTTATGATATGAAAATTTTATATTTGAACACTTGATACACACATTGGCATAATTACGAGAGCGAATCGGAAAGTAATGCACGATAATTTTTTTCTGCCTTGGTATTGCAGCTAGAATGTTGAAATTTCACAGAGATATAGTTTGAAGGTTTCCCTACAGATGGTATTTTTTTCTCAGGTGCACCTCTTGCGAGGGAAGCTTGAACTATGCAACAAAGATGGCGCGCATGCTACAGTCGTCAACCTGTGAGGAACAGAGAAGTGTTGTTCGATTTTTGTGGGCCAAAGGGCATAAACCCAGTGAAATTCACAGGGACATGCGTGGCGTGTATGGGGATGATTGTATGGACCATAGCAATGTCTTCCATAAAGTTAGTGCTCGCTGGGTGCCTAAAAACCTGACAGACGACCACAAGGGCCAGCGAATAATGGCAAGCTTGGACCACTTAACGCGGTAATCACACCGCACAAGGACATGACTTTCTGGAAGGAATCGTCACAGGTGATGAGTCGTGGGCGTACCACTACACGCCCGAAACAAAGCAGGCATCAGCAGTGCGCAGATGGCTACACTCCAACCAAACGGACTTCTACGAACAGGGCATATTGAAACTGGTAACACGATGGGAAAAATGTGTTGAGAAAGTTGGTGACTATGTCGAAAAGTAGGTAAAAGATGTAAGTTCATTTGTGATTTTTTTCCTTTTTTTTACTATTAAACTTTTAAAAAAAAATATTGTGCGTTACTTTCCGATCCGATCCGTCCCTCACAGGTGGACGACTGTAGCATGCGCGCCATCTTTGTTGCATAGTTCAAGCTTCTCTCGCAAGAGGTGCACCTGAGAAAAAAATACCATCTGTAGTGAAAACTTCAAACTATATCTCTGTGAAATTTCAACATTCTAGCTGCAATACCAAGGCAGAAAAAAATTATTGTGCGTTACTTTCCGATCCGCCCTCGTATCTTAAAAATATCAGTATCTGTTTGTTGCAATTTATAATTGAACTATGAATTTTTGTTTACACTATTACAATGTATTAATAAAACAATATTAATAGTACAAAATGGACAAACAGAAATACTCTTCTGCGATCTAAAGTCGATGTTTTCCAATTTTGTAAAGTTTCCTTTTACAGGATATTAAACTGTCTCGGTAGAAGCGTGGCTAGCGAGCGCGGCTGTCCTGACTAGAATTCCAGGTTCGAATCCTGGCGTTTTTATGGTGTGAAATGTGTAAGAAACGAGAAATACCATCAAGTAAATGAGCAATGCGTGAGCAAAATATGTGAACAAATAGTTCTCTTATAGTCTCTTATTCATTATTATACCCGTTTCTTCTTAAGTTACCTTATTTCCATCTAAAAATTCCAATATTCCAAATCTATTGCCAATTTAGATCTGGTATTCTTGTCTGCATAATTTCTCAAGTTAGGCATATTTAATTCAAATCTTTCAGAATCATCTTTAGCGTTTGTTCCCCTCATAAATGATAACCCTGACAAGATGATGATCCGAATTTCACTCTATTCCTCTATATGACCTAATATCGATGATGCTACTGCGCCAGTGATTATCTACTAATACATGATCTATATAGTTTCGCGTTCTACCATCTGGAGATGTCCAGGTATATTTATGAATATCCTTATATTGTAATGTTGTGTTCTTAACAATAAGATTCTTTGACGCGGCAAAGGTGGTTAATCATATCTTCCATCTATAGTAATTCTGCTCGAAGCCAGGTCCTTCACTGCAATCTTAGAATTTCCATGCTATGCTTGCAGCTTTACTAGGGAATTGTAGGTGTGGTAGCTTCCCGTTGCTTACCACACCGGTGAAGGATGATGATGATGATGATAAGGATGATGATGATGATGGCCATATGATTTTGGGGACTGTTTGGGCCTTAAAAGTTTCCTGACATCTGTCTTACAGATGAGGAAAAAAACCCCGATAAAAACCTCACCCAGAAAAACTGCCCCGACCGGGGATCGAACCCGGGCCCGCTTGCGTGACAAGGCAGCACGCTACCTCGAGACCACAGCGGTGGACAATCATACCTTATGGTCGTTATTATATTTATAAAACCCCAAGTTTTCCTATTATTGGCCTGAATAATATATAAAGTATTCTATCTTCTCATCTAAGACAATTTTCATATGCTATCGCAAAAGTCTATCAATCGCATTCTTCATAGCACTCATTCTTGATCTTGTCACCCTTATCTTAATAGGATCATATACATTTACAATTACAAACTCATGCCGTAGATAAACGTAATTAGTACATAAATATTTTTCATATGTTTCATGTTATATGCAACATTAATATATATATATATATATATATATATATATATCTTAATATATATATATATCTTAATATATATAAAAATGTTGTGTCACGTTGTTTGTACGCGATGGAATCCTAAACTACTGAACCGATTTTAATAAAATTTTGCACACTGTGTGCAGTTTGATCCAACTTGAGACAAAGGGCAGTTTATAAATAAATTTATGGTCGCATTATTTTATTATTGCAAATTATTTGTTTGTTATTTAATAAAGAGTCATAATTATCTGTGAGTTCGATACGATTCGAACAGATGGCGGTGTATGGTACAGCTCGGGTCCAAGCTCTGTGTGTTTGCGGGGGGAAGTGTGGGGAGAGTGGAGGAGGTACACTTCTCTGCTTAACAACGAGTTATAATTATCTGTGAGTTCTATACGATTCTAACAAATGACGGTGTAAGGCACAGCTCGGGTCCAAGCTCTGTGTGTTTGTGGGGGGGGGTAGTGTGGGGAGTGGAAGAGGTACACTTATCTGCTTCGCATAGTACTAACAGATGAGTCAGCAAATTCCTTTCAGACACACGTAGCTGGGTCCCGAGTTATGATTTGGTAAGGTAATTGGTTTATTATTTAACGAAGAGACATCCAGATGGCTGTGCTTTTTGTTGCAACCGCGAATTTCAATTGAATTACAAATATTGATTATTTCATAATTTAAGTGTGCACAGTGTTTATTTTATTTTGAATATTATTAATATCGTGTGTAAGTATTAGTTTTAAGTAATCTGGCTGAAAGACAGCAACTTAATTTAAATTTTTAACGTATACCTTAGCCACAGAAACGCGTGACCGGGACTTCTAGTATATATATATATATATATATATATATATATATTTCAAATGCTCCAGGTTGTCTTTCGACATTCCTGGTTTCTCTCCTGGCATGGTGTACTTGTACCCACTTCTGAGGTTGGGGCGCCTGGAAGGCGGGGTTACGTGGCCCGGTGATATGATGGGTGATGATGATAATGGTGCGCCAGGAGAGTCCCTAATCCTAAGCTTAACCTAAGATGAATATGAGTGATGATGAATGCGATGGCCTTACGATTTCGGGGACCGTTTGGGCCTTAACGTTTTCCTGACATTTGTCTTACAGGTGTGGAAAAAACCCGATAAAAACCTCACCCAGAAAAACTGTCCCGACCGGGGATCGAACCCGGGCCCGCTGCGTGACAAGGCAGCACGCTACCCCGAGACCACAGCGGTGGACATAGTAATTCTGCCCAAGGGCAGGTCTTTCACTGCAATCATAGCATTTTCATGCTTTGCTTTGCATCTTTATTAGGGAATTATAGATGTGGTAGCTTCCCGTTGCTTTCCATACCGGTGAAGAATGATGATGATAATGATGATCGAATGATTTTTGGGGACCCGTTGGACCCTAAGCTTCCTGACATTTGTTTGAGAGGTGAGGAAAAACCCCCGAAAAAAAAACGTCAACCAGGAACCTGTCCCGACCGAAAATCGAACCCGGGCCCGCTGCGTGACAAAGCAGCACGCTATGTCGAGACCACAGCGGTGAACTATATATATAATAGTAACGTTTTATCGTGAAGAGGTGTTTTTGATAAACATGCGAATAAACCTTTGTCTAGTTCCTTAAAATAATTCATCATGCTATATGAGCCATGAAAATAAATGTGAAAGTCTAACCATTATTCTTCCAGTAAAAAGTGATTGAACAATATCCTCTCCCTTGCCTTATAAAAACTTCACAAAGAATACAGTAAAAACTCCAGCAGTGTAATTAGTACAGTTGTGCAGAATACACAAAAAAGTTAAAATGGCTCTGAAAGCAAAAGGAACAACAGAAAATGAGTCTAAAGTTACTATTAGTACAATTTTGGAGAATACACAAAACAGTTAAATGGCCCCGAAAGAAAAAAGGGTCCCCATCTAGGGGATATGTGGATGGCGACCATAAGGTGCCCAATGCCCAAGCTGAGCAAAACATTGCTTCCACTTACTTGTGTTTTGCTCCTTACTTTTATCTTTAACCGATCTGGTATTTCTTCCTTTCTTCCACTTACTTATACCAGACTCCTTTAACTTTACTATCTAACCTCTCTTGGTTAACTCTTGTTTTTTCGACCCCGACGCTATTAGGGCATCCGAGGGCTAGGGAGTCTTTCCTTTCTTCCATTTCTTCTTTCCTTTATTTTCTTTTCTTCT
Organism: Diploptera punctata; assembly: GCA_030220185.1. Lineage (NCBI taxonomy): Eukaryota > Metazoa > Arthropoda > Insecta > Blattodea > Blaberidae > Diploptera > Diploptera punctata. Next base: position 545,776 of record JASPKZ010003860.1, on the reverse strand, counting down.
CCAGAAAAGCCTGACCAGAGGCTATAAGATGGCAGCCCCATCACTGGTCTTGCCTTCCTTTGGCCAGCAACCAATCGAAGGGATTATTATTATGCTTTCAAGTCTTATATTCGAATTTCCTGGAAGTTAAATGATGAAGATGACTCGGGCTGTCCTAATTACACACTGGTTAGTGAAAAATTTTCTATCATAGGCTAAGCGTAACAAGGCCTTGGCCTAATACTTGGTAAGGAAGAAGAAGAATAATAAAACATAAACAATAAAATAATAGCCTTAAAAACCTAAAAACAACACGCTTTATAGAAAAAACAACCGAACTACAAAAATGAAAAATAATTTTAATTAAATTTCCAACATGCTTGGGATAAATGAATTTACCATCAAAAGCGTTTTGTGCTCCTGTATTAAATCATTTATGTATTGATTAATAAACAGATATTGGGATAAGTTAAAATGTCCCTAAAGAAGAAAATGTAGTAAAAATCATAAAAAGCACCCCACGCTTTTGATGGTAAAATTATTTATTCGAAGCATGTTGGAAATTAAAATTATTTTTCATTTTTTTAGTTCGGTTTTCTAATAAAGCGTGTTGTTTTAGTTTTTTAAAGCTATTATTTATTTATTTTTTATTTTTTAGTTTTAATATTTTACAGAATAAGATAAAAATGTAAATATCTTTAAATTCGATTCTATTGTAGTATGAGCTGAAAGTAATACTCTTCTAAAAAAACTCCCAGCCGGATTTGAACCAGCGACCTATGGATTACAGAAATTATATACCACTAGAATGTACCGCTCTATCAACTGAGCTCTTACAACGATTGGCTAAAAAGTCGACACCAGTTTTAATTTTTTTGATTTTCTGATGATTCTGGCCAGGATTCTAGAAACAAAATATGAAATTATTGTATTGTCACGGGTCCTTTACAAGTACACAAAGTTTCAAGTCGATCCAATGTTCCTAAGTGGGTGAAAATCGTGTTCAAAAATTCCGTTACATAGATACAAAGACACTTTTTTTTATTTTCTGATTATTCTGGCCATGATTTTAGAAACAAAAATGAAATTATTATATTGTCACGGGTCTTTTACAAGTATGCAAAGTTTCAAGTCGATCCAATGATTTTAAGTGGGTGAAAATCGCGTTAAAAGATTCAGATACATAGATACAGGTCAAGCTAATATAAAGCGTGTAAAAAGGAAGAATATAAGAAGAACCTAAAATTATTAGTAGGCCTACAAAGCTCGAAATACGATAGAAGGGTGTCGCTAAAATAGTGAGCGGGAAACATAAGACCAGACTTAGAGCGCACTTTCCGAGAAACGTTAAAAGTGGAACTTCTTACGAGAAAATAATTTAACAAAAGAAGATGATACACAAGAAAATAAATAAATAAATTCAAAGAACAAAAAGTCATCAATGAAAGTACTCTTCAGACAGATAAAAATATAGGCAAAAAATTCAAGAAGTTCACATACCATCCTTTGGTATTTGACAAGTTTCAAAAAATTTTCAACAAATTCAACATTAAATTAGCACCTAAAAATGATTACAGCTTAGGTAATTTAATAAAAACCAACAAAAATGAAAAGATTGAAGACTGCAAAAAATCGGGAATTTATCAAATTAATTGTAAAGATTGTGAAAAGATATACATAGGAAAAACAAAAAGGAATCTAAATAAAAGATTAAAAGAACACCTCAGAAATGTTAAAAATGGAGAAACCGAAAAATCTGCAATAGCTGCACATGCCTGGTCAGAAAAACATAGAGTAGAAACCAAAACAAAATTACTTAAACAATTGGAAAAACCGAAGGAACTCACAATTTGGGAAAAAATTTACATATGCAAGAATGAAAATACAACTATGAATTTTGAAATACCCGGTTATAAAGAAAGAGGACTGATTTGGAAATTCTTCGGTCGGCCACCAGATGGCGCGGAGGTCAGTCTGCAGGATAGAAGGCCGTTGGACGTCAGTTGTGAACGTGACGCAGCATTGAGAATGTCACAAAAGATGTGAAGAAACCCAGGATCTGCTATGAATTATGAAGTATGAGGTGAGTGAAATAATAAAAAATAAACAATAATTTAACACTTTCGCTTCAAATAACTTAATCACACTGTATATAATCTAGCTAGCTTCATTGTACAGTACTTCTCTCTTCACTCGCAAATGTTTCCACAGTATAGATGATAGGATTATAAAATTTATTAAAGCTCCAGTTTGTTTTATTATCCTGGCAAACACCACTACGTACACGCCTGAACTAAGTTTAATGAAGAAAGAAACTGAAGTACTTTTGACGTATATTTGATGTCACATGTCGTAGTTTCCGAAATACGCCGATTCTAATCCGACCTTTATATACTAATACTGATGTGCAGAATAAACAAAATAGTTAAATTGGTTCCGAAAATAAAATAAACAGCAGAAGAAGAATATAAAATTATAGTTCGTTTGTATAATAAATGCAAATCAGTATCAGAAATATAGGAAACAATTCTTCAGTTCGTAATTTATTAAGAGAAAATAGCTACCGCGGAGGAAGTACTTTGTGAAATAAAGAAAAATGTAGTTAATTAATTAATCCATTTATTTCAATTACTATTTTTGTATCTTCATATATACTTTGAATAGCAGCTAAGATTTTGCTCTACGATGGCACTACCAGTGGCGATGTATGGAAGTGAGACCTGAGTCCTGAAGGAAAAAGAAAAAAGTGAAATTCAAGCAGCGGAAATGAGATTCCTACGGGCTATGAAAGGTTGTACAAGAGAAGAACATATTAGAAATTAGAATATTAGAGAGGAACTAAAAGTACAACTACTTCTTCAACAAATAGAAGAGCGCAGGAACAATTGGATACAACATCTGCAAAGAATGACAGAGGATATGATACCAAAGATGGCGCTGATGTATAATCCTGGAGGACGAAGATCGGTGGGAAGACCAAGAAAGCGCTGGGCTGAACAGATGTGAGATCGGAACAGGCAGAGACCTAAACCATGAAGGATGATGATGGTTCATTAATCAAATTATCTAATTTCTTCTTCTCTTCTTAAACTTAATTTCTAGGATTTTCATCCTGCTTATTTCGAAAATCACTCCTCGGAGGAAGACGTATTACTGGAAGTGCATTCACTGTCTATCCATCTCTTGGCTGGTCTTCCTCTTGTTCTTCTCCCGTCCATTGGTCTATCTTCTTTAGCTCTTTTTGCAAGTCGGTTTTCTTCTATTCTTTCTATATGACCCTTCCAATATTTTCGTCTATCTATAATCAATTTGGTTATGTCTTGAATATGGCATTTGTCCCTAATTTCTGTGTTGTGTATTTTATCAAATAATGTTTTCCCCTGAATAGTGTCGTATTTTGTTTCCGTCTTTCATCCGAGGCTTGATCCTTGGGACTACGAGCAATGTATAAGATACACCTTGAAGTGGGTTGCTAGTCCGTTTTCATGGCGGGTTTATTATTCGGGGTTTCCTACCTAGGTCGATTGCGTCCATCCAGCTCCAGAGCTCAGCCTGCCCCGTTTTATTTCGGAGTTGTCTCTCCTAGATGGGTTGTCTTGCAGGACTAACGAACCTCATCCGCCCGTTTATATCTAATGTACGATCACTTTTTATACTCACTGTACGTATATCAAAGCAGCCATAAATTGAGCCTATACTTAGCAATGTGTGTAAATAAATACTTCTAGAGGCGAAATTAAAAAAAAAGATCTTGTAGTTTTAAATAATAATATATAACTAATACTCTCACTGGCACTATCGAACCCGTAGGTTCATGGTCGCGCGGACATAAGCTCTCCATACATCCCTATCCTGAGCAAATGATTTCCAATCATTCCCTGTATAATCTACTTCCTTCAAATCATAGTTAATGTTGTTCTCCCACCTCATTCTTGGTCTACCAACTGGGCGTTTTCCTTCTGGCTTTCCTACAAGAAGTTTCCATACACATCTTTCTTTCCCCATACGCGCAACATGTCCTGCCCATCGCAGTCTACGAGACTTAACTGTTCTTATTATATCTGGCTTCCTATAAAGACCATGTAGTTCATTGTTATGTAGTCTTCTCCATTCAACTGTCTGTTCATCTCTCTTTGGTCCAAAAATTTTCCTAAGAACTTTATTCTCAAATATTTGTAATCTCCTTTCCTCCCTTAAAGTAAGAGTCCATGTTTCGCATCCATATAATATAACTGGTAGAATAATAGTTTTATATATTTTCAGCTTAACGGTTTTTGAAAGGAGTTGGGACATCAAAAGTCTCTGCAATGCATAATAGCATGCATTTCCAGAATTGAGCCTATGTTTAATTTCTTTTTGCATCTCATTCCTATTTGTGATTATTGTTCCTAGGTATTTGAATTCAGCCGCTTCCTCAAAATTTCCCTCATTTGTCATTAGCTGTACATTTCCATTATATACTGAATTTCTACGTGTGACCATATATTTAGTTTTACTGATATTTACTTCCAGTCCTAATTTCTTAGTGTTACTCAATAGTGTGTGCGTATTGACCTTTAGTATCTCCTCGCTATCGGCCAGTAGTACTACATCATCAGCATAAACTAACAGTTTATTAATACCATTCAGTTGTAAACCTTCCTCATTCTCTAAAGATTTAATGGCATGCTCTAGTACAAAATTAAATAGTAGAGCAGATAGTGCATCTCCTTGCTTCAACCCATTCTGGATTTCAAAAGTGTCTGAAAACTGTTTGCCTACACGCACCCTACTCATTGAGCCATTCAGACACATTCGTATAAGTCTAACTAACTTTTTAGGAATACATCCACAAATACATATGATTTGTCTTACAATTCATAGTATACAAAGAAGACAATGCATAAAGAATTGTTATGTCGGGATTCGTGATCAGGAAGTTATAATACTTCGATACTTATTTAGTTGTCCTTTTAAGAATTCAGTATGTTAGCCATACAACACTAATGAAGTACAGATTTCCCAATACTAAAATAAATGAAAGATCAAACACGTAATCTCAAGATCATTCTACTTTTCCTTGGAGAATTTCACTCTTATAGAAGGTTGATGAGTAAACTTTCGTAACAATTTCCTTTCCTTGCAAATGTGACCAAAAGTGGACACATCGCGAAACCAAACTCAGTCTTACTTCTTCGTAGAAAGTATTATTTGTTCTGTTAAGCTTCTTAATTACTTAAATAATTAACTAACTCACTGGCACTATCGAACCCATAAGTTCATGGCCGCTCGGATATAAGCTCTCCATACATCATTATCCTGAGCTAATGTTTTCCAATCATTCCCTGTATAATATACCTCCCTCAAATCATAGTTAATGTTATTCTCCCACCTCATTCTTGGTCTACCAACTGGGCGTTTTCCCTCCGGTTTTCCTACAAGAAGCTTCCATGCACATCTTTCATTCCCCATTCGTGCACATGTCCTGCCCATCGCAGTCTACGAGACTCAACTGTTCTTATTATATCTGGCTTCCTATAAAGACCATGTAGTTAATTGTTTATTAGTCTTATCCATTCATCTATTTGTTCATCTCTCTTTGATCCAAACATTTTCCTAAGAACTTTATTCTAAAATACTCGAAATCTTCTTTCCTCCCTTAAAATAAGAGTCCATGTTTCGTATCCATATAATATAACTGCTAGAATAACAATTTTTATATATTTTCAGTTTAATATTTTTTTGAAAGGAGCTGGGACGTCCGAGTCCTTGTAATGCGTGATAGCACGCATTTCCAGAATTGAGCCTATGTATAATTTCTTCTTCATCTAATTTCTATTTGTGATTAATAATAATAATATTATTATTATTATTAGGCCTATTATTATTATTATTATTATTATTATATAAAATTACAGCTATCTTTGTAATGCGTATAGCACGCATTTCCAGAATTGTGCCTATGTATAATTTCTTCTTCATCTTCTTTAACTGTTTATAATTAGTATAGTGTGTATCTATATTTGTCAAATATTTATTTGTATTTGTGCTGGCTGAGTGGAAGAGAGGGCCCTATGGCCTTAACTCTGCCAGAATAAATAAAGTATTATTATTATTATTTCTATTTGTGATTATTAATATTATTAATAGGTCTATTATTATTATTATTATTATTATTATTATTATTATACAAAATTACAGCTATCCTTGTATTGCGTATAGCACGCATTTCCAGAATTGAGCCTATGTATAATTTCTTCTTCATCTCATTTCTATTTGTGATTATTAATAGGCCTATTATTATTAGGCCTATTATTATTATTATTATTATTATTATATAAAATTACAGCTATCACTTTACTCACTATAAAAATGTTTTAATTATATTTACTTGAATCCTTAATTGAACCCATTGATTGATTGAACCCGTTCGTTCCACTCGGGACATGAGTGCTCCCCGTGTGAGGAGTTTCTTAACCAGATTAATTTAGTTACCTATAGATGTTAGTGAGAGTCATGAGGTTAGTACATCGCCTCGAAAAGACATCTTGAGTTAATTTTCCAGGTTTTCCTCAATCGTCAAGGTAAACATTAGGTTAAAAATTTATCACCGTTTTATCAAGATCACCAAATTAGCATTAAAATAAAAATTGATTTTTGAGAAAAAAAAAAGGGTAAGAAACACAGAATAGAAACGTAAAGTTTGTTACATCTAAAGATTGTGGAGGCAATATGACTAAGGATATTAGGGTAGGCCTATCTTTAAATAAGAATAAAATGAAAATCCTTTATATTTAATGTATTTATAAACATTCCCTGAGAGTAGTTAATAATACTAACAAGAACAATAATCAATAGTTATCTCAGTCAAATATTTCTTCTTCTCCTTCTTCCTTTCATGTGATAGACCTAGCGATCTGTTACGGTCTCAATCCAACGTTTGAAGGGTCTGCCCAATGATCTCTTGCCTGGTGGCTGGTAATTTAAGATTTGACGTGGTATTATTGTTCTGCTCATTCTTCTTACGTGAGATTTCCAGTTGTTTCTGTATTTTTGCACATATTCCATGAATGATTCTGTTTGTAATTCTTTGAGAATCTCAGAATTCCTTTTATGGTCTGTTCTTGAGTAATCTGTAGCACGTCTCATAAATTTCATTTCTGCCGCAGTTAGTCTTTGTTCATCTACACTGCGAATTTTCCATGCCTCACTGCCGTAACATAATATGGGTCTGGCCAGTGTTTTATAAATTCTAGTTCGTGTGTGTTGCTGTGCTGTGTTTGGCTTGAAAATATTATTTATAATTCCTGTTACTTTGTTAAATTTTATAATTTTTTGACTAAAATATTTTTACTCTTCGTATGTAAATTGGTATCCGAGGTAGTTAAATGTGTTAGTTTGTTCTAATATTTTATTATTAATAATAATTTTACTGTGAACTGGTTCTTTTCCTTGGAAAGCCATGACTTTAGATTTTTCTGTTGAGATTTTAATGTTGTGGCAATTTGGTGAAAAGAGTGGACTGAACGTTGTAGGCCATCTTTTAAATTCGCTGTAATTACAATGTCATCTGCAAATAATAGGGTGTCTAAATTGTATAATCTATTAAGTGGTATACCGCCAAGTGGTTGCCAGTCAAATAATTAATTTATTCAAGTCGGCGTTTCAATCTCCTTGTGTGAGATCATTTTCAAGACTTTTGACATTCCATTTTGTATGATTATTTATAATACTTAGTTACCAATACCAAGACAATTTTGTATTGTGTGTGTTTTTTTGTTTTTTTTTGTTTCTTTTTTAATAGGAATGAGCTGCACAAAGAAATTAAACATAGGCTCAATTCTGGAAAGGCGTGCTATTATGCATTGCAGAGACTCTTGATGTCCCAACTCCTTTCAAAAAACGTTAAACTGAAAATATATAAAACTATTATTCTACCAGTTATATTATATGGGTGCGAAACATGGACTCTTCTTACTTTAGGGGAGGAAAGGGGATTGCAAGTATTTGAGAATAAAGTACTTAGGAAGATTTTTGGACCAAAGAGAAATGAACAGTCAGGTGAATGGAGAAGACTACTAAACAATGAACTACATGGTCTTTATAGGAAGCCAGATATAATAAGAACAGTTAAGTCTCGTAGACTGCGATGGGAGGACATGTTGCACGTATGGGGAATGTAAGACTTGCATGGAAGCTTCTTGTAGGAAAGCCAGAGGGAAAACGCCCGGTTGGTAGACCAAGAATGAGGTGGGAGAATAACAGTAGATTATACAGGGAATGATTGGAAAGCATTAGCTCAGGATAGGGGTGTATGGAGAGCTTATGTCCGCGCGGCCATGAACCTACGACGGGTTCGATAGTGCCAGTGAGTGAGTAAGTAAGTAAGTGTGTGTGTTTTTTTTACAAATTTAAATTAACAAATTAAAAATTCCAAGTTATGATTAAAAATAATTACCATAAAAGATTGATAGCAGAAATGGCCTTTATAAAAGAACAAAATAAAACATTGAATAAACAAAAATATATAAGTGAATGGTGTGAAACATATGATTCTTTGTTAAAATATTTTAATCATAAATTGGAATTTTGAATTTGTTTATTTAAATTTGTAGAAAAAAACCAACACAATTGTCTTGGTGATGGTAACTTGTGTATTACAAACAACCATACAAAATGGAATGTCAATTTTTTTAGTCATCATATGGCAGCTCCACTACAGTTTTCTGCAGTATTACACGCTTGGCAATATTAAAACATCTTTATCCTGTTTATGTGTGTTGATTTTTATGGCTAATATTTTATAATATCATTCATTTGTGATTCTAAACTATGAAGATATAATTTATATTTTCGTTTCCTTAAATTATAATGGACAAAGGCCTTAGATTGAACAATAACTCAAGTATTAATAACTTACTTTTCGCCGATGATTTAGTCTTACTACGCCATGATGAAGATCTGTTACAATTGGCTGCTTACAAACTAAATGCAATATGTAGCGATTATAATTTTAAAATTTCAATAAGTAAAACAAAAGTAATGGTATTATGTGGAAGAAATACTCTGCGTGCAAAAATAGTAATTAGAGACGAAATTATTGAACAAGTATCCCACTTTAAATATTTAGGATGTGACATTAGGTATGGGTATGATAAAGATATTGAACACAAAATACATCAGTTTCAAGCTATTTGTGGTACAATAAATAAAACATTGAATAATAAAGCCCATAAACAAACAAAATTAAAATTTTATAAAACAATGGCTGTCCCTGTCCTTTTGTATGGGAGTGAATCTTGGATTACCACTACCAAACAAGAAAGTAAAATCCAAGCAGCCGAGATGAAATTTTTAAGAAGAGTAAAAGGCTGCACTAGAATGGACCAGATAAGAAACGAGGATATCCGTGAAGAACTGCAGATCTATTCCATAAAAGAAAATATATTTAACAACAAGATACAGTGGAAAGAACATGTAGAAAGAATGGAAGAAAGTAGATTACCAAATAAAATCTTCCATTATTTTCCAAGAGGAAGAAGAGATGTCGGACGTCCTCGGAAGAGATGGTCTTAGATCTATTGGTGAAGACGGAACAGGCATCTCTTGCCTAAACCAGGAAGTGAAGAAGAAGAAGAAGTTTCCTTAAATTATAATTTTAACTTATTGTGATGTTAAGTTATCCTAATTAGTTATGGCTCTTATTTGCATTTTGAACATTACTTTCTGTTAATTGTACAAACGCAAGTTATGGTTCCTTTTCACACCTATAATAGCACTGGCCAAAACTAACAGTTATTATTAATATTTACAGTTGCTTGATATTGTAGTTAATAAACCTAATTAGTCACTATTCCTATTTGCTTACTCACTTACTTACTTACTCACTGGCATTATCGAACCCGTAGGTTCATGGCGGCGCGGACATAAGCTCTCCACACATCCCTATCCTGAGATAATGCTTTCCAAACATTCCCTGTATAATCTACTTCCCTCAAATCATAGTTAATGTTGTTCTCCCACCTCATTCTTGGTCTACCAACTGGGCGTTTTCCCTCTGGCTTTCCTACAAGGAGCTTCCATGCAAGTCTTTTATTCCGCATTCGTGCAACATGTCCTCTCCATCGCAGTCTACGAGACTTAACTGTTCTTATTATATCTGGCTTCCTATAAAGTCCATGTAGTTCATTGTTATGTAGTATTCTCCATTCACCTGTCTGTTCATCTCTCTTTGGTTCCCAAAATTTTGCCAAGAACTTTATTCTCAAATACTCTTAATCTCATTTCCCCCCTTAAAGTAAGAGTCCATGTTTCGCACCCATATAATATAACTGGTAGAATAATAGTTTTATATATTTTCAGTTTAACGTTTTTTGAAAGGAGTTGGGACATCAAGAGTCTCTGCAATACATAATAGCACGCATTTCCAGAATTGAGCCTATGTTTAATTTCTTTGTGCATCTCATACCTATTTGTGATTTTTGTTCCTAGGTATTTGAATTCAGCCACTTCCTCAAAATTTCCCTCATTTGTCATTAGCCGTCCATTTCCGTTACATAATGAATTTCTACGTGTGACCATATACGAGTATTTAGTTTTATTGATATTTACTTCGAACTATTCCTATTTGCACTTACTTAAATTAATATATTCTCCATTACTATTCCTAACAAAATATGGTTCCTATTTACGCTTAATTTGCTTATTCTATCATGCTATGATCTATATTTACACGCTAAAGTAATATTCTGTCCATTACTAATCTAAGAAGATTAGTTCCTATGTACACTTAAGGGACTGACTAATTCTAATATTTTATGAATAATTTGCACTAAATTAAATAGTGTACTGTCCTTACTAGTTGTAACAAATTATATGGTAGCTATTTACACTTATGAGTACTGACTAATCCTAACAAGTCACGAACAATATTCACACTTCCTTAAAATCATATTCTATTTCTTATCCTAACAGGTAGTGATTCGTACTTACACTTGAAAATGACCTCACACAAGGAAATTGAAACGTCGACTTGAATAAATTATATATTTGACTGACGTAACGATTAATTATTGTTGCTATTAATGAAAATGCTGTCCCGACCGGGAATCGAACTTGGGCCCGCTGCGTGACAAGGCAGCAAGCTACCTCGAGACTACAGCGGTGGAATAATAATAATAATAATAATAATAATAATAATAATAATAATAATAATAATAATAATAATAATAATAATAGCAGCAATAATAATATATTACCGGATTTAACAATGTTGATACATTTTTCCGGCACCAATGATTTGTCTTCAATTTCGATTTATAATTTTCCTCCATTCGTCTCTATTATAACACATTTCTTCCTCTATTTCCCAGTCCTTCACAGTTTCTCTAATCCCTTGCATCCACGTGCGATTTAGTCGTCCTTTCCTTCTCGTTCCTTTCGGTGTTCATTCCATTATTATTTTTTTTTTTTGGTAATCTTTCATCCTCCATTCGCCTAATATGCCCGTACCATTTTAGTTGATTTTCTTGGATAAATTCTAAAACTGAGTTTTGTATATTCATGTTCTCTTTAATAACTTCATTTCTAATTTTATTTCTCCTTGATATCCTAGCAGATCTTCTCCAATAGTCCATTTCTGCTACCATTAATTTTCTTTTCATTTGATAATTTGTAGTCCAAACCTCTGAAGCATAAGTCATAATAATAATAATAATAATAATAATAATAATAATAATAATAATAATAATAATAATAATCTATATATAAAGAGGTAAAGACAAAAAGTTCAATATCTTTTTCTCTACTGTCAACCGATTTTTTTGTAACTATTGGCGAGCTTTAGTGTTATCAATAAAAAAATAACCAAAGAGAGACAAATATACAGGTGAATGGAGAAGAGTGAATAATAATGATTGTGATTGAATTTCGACCATTTGGCGAACACTAACTAACTACCTAACTCACTGGCACTATCGAACCCGTAGGTTCATAGCCGCGCGGACATAAGCCCTCCATACATCCTTATCCTGAGCTAATGTTTTCAAATCATCCCCTGTATAATCAACTTCCCTCAAATCACAGTTAATGTTATTCTCCCATCTCATTCTTAATCTACCAACTGGGCGTTTTCCCTCTGGTTTTCCTACAAGAAGCTTCCATACACATCTTTCACTCCCCATTCGTGCCACATGTCCTGCCCATCGCAGTCTACGAGACTTAACTGTTATTATATTGGGCTTCCAATAAAGGCCCTGTAGTTCATTGTTATGTAATCTTCTCCATTTACCTGTTCATCTCTCTGTGGTCCAAAAATATGTCTAAGAACTTTATTCTCAAATACTCGTAATCTCCTTTCCACCGTTAAAGTAAGAGTCCATGTTTCGCAGCCATATAATATAACTGGTAGGATAATAGTTTTATATATTTTAAGTTTAAACTTTTTTTTTAAAGGAGTTGGGGCGTCAAGAGTCCCTGGTAATTTTAATTTAATTAGAATATAGAAAAATGCTTCCAGATAATATTTAAACATAAGTTAAAGTAGGCATAAATACGACTTGTGGATAAACTCTGTTTTGTTAGACTACGAGGAAGATGTTCATAGCTTTAAAAATATACTGTACATATAGTTTTAATTCAGTTCATATTTATAGAAGGTTTTAACATCTAATACCACAATGCGTCATAAATCCAGTAGGTTATAATTCAGTAGACAGTAGACTATGATTTTTATTGTTGTGTTGTCATTCAATTTTAGCGATATTATAAAATGGCGATTATCATGAAATGGTTCATCATCACACTGTGTATTACCCATCATATTTTACAGTCTCACTTGCTAAAACATGGAATTTCCTTCCGCCCTATGTCAGAGACTGTCAAACTATAACATCCTTCAAAAACAAACAAAATAATTATTTAATAACAAACTAACTTATACACCTCACTGATAGTATTTTTTAACGATTAATAAATTTAATTATTTATGAAAATATTAAAATTAGCAAATATTTTCATTTGTTTAAATATTGCATAATCGTAAAATTAGTTTCCTATATCTCATTATTTTTCTTTGTGTTTTATATACATTTAGACAGGGACAGTCTACCAACAATTTATTTTATCTTGCTTGAATACATTTTATTATCAATTTTAGTCTTAATCTTAACTATCATTAACTAGTTGTATTATAGAACATAATATAATAGATATTATCTTATTTATCAAATCATCATTTAGTATTTAACATTAGAGTTAATTATGATTGTTATATTCTAGGATGCGATATCTCATATGAAGAAGGAAAGGATGTAAATGCAAAAATATCTAAATTTTTAAGAATTTTGGGTTAATAAATTCTATTTTCAAGCCACAGTTAGTCCAAAAGCATTCAAGACTAAAAGTGTATAAAACACTGGCTCTTCCAACTCTTTTGTATGGTAGCGAAGTATGGACGTTGAAACAGAAGGATAGGCCTATACAGAGACTTAGATCTGCTGAAATGAGATACCTTCGGAGGACTGCAGGATACACACTACTAGATCACAAAAAAAAAATGAAGACATCTTAGAAGAATTACACATGGAACCTTTAGAAAACAAAATTTCTGATTATAAGTCAAGATGGATGCAACATGTTCATCGAATGGAAGATCACAGAATACCCAAACAAATGTTAAGATATCAACCTGCAGGAAGAAGAAGACTAGGACGTCCACTCAAAAGACTTTTGGATGGTGCTTCTCTTGAGGCCGAAACAGGTCAACAAATGGCCTAAATTCATGAATGTACTATGATGATGATGATGATGATATTCTGATGTAATATATGTTTGTCCTGGCGAGTGGAAGAAAAGGCCACATGGCCTGAACTCCACCAGGTTAAATAAATAAATAAATAAATATAAATAAAATTTCTAATCTTCAATTTGCCTTTAAAACTGAGGAAAACAGGAAAATTCTCTCAGGTTGGTTGGGACCGACTTTGAACCCGCGAACTCCCAAATGCTACTGCGTGAACCAACTCGGTCAGTTATGAATATTGCAAGTGCACTAAAATCTAGTTTATTTGCATTACATACAACTGACATTAAATTCAGGTTAAACCTACATTTTCACTGGGATGCGGTTCTTTAAGACGCTTAAATAGAAAGTTAAGTATTTCATGCACATTGTTACCTGAATAGGTGGGCTGAATGACTTCTCCTAAGGTCAGTAGGAGAATGACTGAGAAAGCAGACACCTTGATAACGGATGTCGATGCACCGGAAGCAAGAGAAAACACACGAGGAACGGCACTATAACAGGATAAAATCCCGGGAGATAAAGTTCTATGCTTCATGGCACACAGTGACGTCACATGCAATCCGCTACATTGCCAGTTATACTAACTCCCAAGAGGAAGCAATCACTACTACTACACGATGGCAGTCTCAACTTGCACCTCGCTCCGAAGAGAAAGTCAATAGCACCTTCCTCCCTACCTGTTTCTTCTCCCCACTACCCACATCCACTTCTCCATATCCTGGTTCTATCTTTTATTACTACATTGTTGATCTCACAACATTGTAGTTGTCAAATTTTATTGACTTATGGTAGTTGAAGTATTCCGGGATTATCCCACTGAGTTTTAGGAGAGAAAAAAGTCTTTATAACCCTATTTACATTTTTATATGGGGTGTGGTGTAGAAACCGAAGATTTAATATTAGAAAATCAGAAGGAGTATATTCCATTCATAGTAATTCTGCCCGAAGGCAGGTCCTTCACTGCAATCATAGCATTTTCATGCTTTGATTGCAGCTTTACTAGGGAACTGTAGGTGTGGTAGCTTCCCATTGCTTTCCACACCGGTGAAAGATGATGATGATGGCCATATGATTTCGGGTACCGTTTGGGCCTTAAAGTTTTCCTGACATTTGTCTTACAGGTGAGGAAAAACCCCGATAGAAACCTCACCCAGAAAAACTGCCCCGACCGGGGATCGAACCCGGGCCCGCTGCGTGACAAGGCAGCACGCTACCTCGAGACCACAGCGGTGGACACAAGGAGTATATTAGAGAATGTGAAGGATTTGAGTGTTTGAAGGTAAAATTAGATAAAAAGGAAAGGCAAGAAAGTCACATTAGTACAGAATAAATAGAGGTAGAGCAATGACATCAATGATAAATGTTGTTCCATAGGACACCATGGAACAGGCTTATGATCACGAAAAATAAAGTATAAATATATAACTCAATAGTGAGAAGTACATGGAGCTGAAGTATGGAAATTCTACAAAAACTTATGTCTATGGAAATGGATTTCTTCAGGAGAGCAGCCATGTTAAAAATTGGTAAAAATAAGAAATAAAATCATAACGAGAAAAAAATGAATATTAAATATTCATCAATATCATAGTACATTCACGAATTTAGGTAATTTGTTGAACTGTTTCCGCCTCAAGAGAAACACCATCCAAAAGTCTTTTTGAGTGGACGTCCTGGCCTTCTTCTACCTGCAGGTTGATAGCTTAACATTTGTTTGGGTATATTCAATAGTAGATTATATAAGACACGTCCACCGCTGTTGTCTCGAGGTAGCGTGCTGCCTTGTCACGCAGCGGGCCCGGGTTCGATGCCCGGTCGGGGCAGTTTTTCTGGTGAGGTTTTTATCGGGGTTTTTCCTCACCTGTAAGACAAATGTCAGGAAAACTTTAATGCCCAAACGGTCCCCAAAATCATATGGCCATCATCATCCTCCTTATAATTATCATCATCATCATCATCACCCTTCACCGGTGTGGAAAGCAACGGGAAGCTACCACACCTACAATTCCCTAGTAAAGCTGCAAGCATAGCATGAAAATGCTATGATTGCAGTGAAGGACCTGCCTTCGGGCAGAATTACTATGAATGGATATAAGATATGAGTAATTAAATTGGTATGGAAATGTACGACGAATGCAAGAAGAAAGGTTACCCAGAAAAACATTGCAATGGTGTCCACCAGGAAAAAGAAAGAAAGAAAGACCTCGAAACTCGTGGATGCAATAAATAAGAACTGGAATGACAATAAGAGGTATGGAGGACATGAAATGGATGGATAGGGAGAGTGGAGAAGGAAAATAAAACTTTAGACCCAGGAAGACGTGTAAACATTGAAAATCTGTATATAAATAAAATTTTCCACCAATTCTCCTTACGGTGGGGTTGTACAAGACAAGCTTTTTACTTACGCGACTTATGCCAATTTTGATGTAATTTAAAGTATTGTAAAGTGTTAATGAATGAATATTCCTAAGAGATGTAACCGCCGCCTAAATATGTATAATTAACACGAAATGAACTAGTGGAAATATGATTTTACATGGTAACCGTCCGACATTTTTAATTTTTCATAGAATAACAGAAATGAAGAGGTAATTCATTTTACGTATTAAATCACATTTAAAAAGCAAGGAACCTAAAAGCTAAACCTAAATCAATTACTGTAACACAAATCAATTACTCTAACTAGGTGAAATCCAGGGAACGTCCTTTTTATTATTTTACGGGGTTAAATAAGTAAAGGATAAGACCGGATATGATTTGTTGAAACCATAGATATGAATCCCTTGATTAAATGTACATATTGTGCTCATTTAATAATAACTGGAAAGCGCACTAACGTGCAAAGGAGGTAAATTCATTAGTTTTTGCTCATTTGTGATTTACACATTGTGCTCATTTGTGGTATATCGCTGGTTAAAAGTTTGTTAATTGTTAGTTTATCGCTGGTTAGAAGTACGGACTCTTATAACCTATGTGGTCATGACAGGACATAGTTACTAATCTATGTGGTCATGACAGGAAATAGTTCCACTTTATTTTCATATTTACAAGTAAAATAATGAAGTGATAATTACATCTCTTAGCTAAATACGTTTAATATAGTGTTTTATTAATATTTATTGTAATTAGATACGCTTAAAGTGGGTAGAAAAAAGCTTGTGTACTCCCACCCGGCCCTCCTTACTAATATCGGCCATTTCATTCATCAGTCCCTATGACGATACGTCAGGCGTGGTCGGCCGAAATCCATGTCGTTCACAGACCTCTAAAATATAGGGGCTTCATGTAATTTCATCCTTCGACCCGACCCTGAGTTGGGCACGAGTTGAGGATATTGATATAATACAAAATAAAGTTATGCGCCCGTTATAAATATGATGAAAACACGTAAAATGGTTTCACGCTATTCATGTTTAATACAGGGGAATTCTGATGAACAGACAGGTGAATGGAGAAACTATTTAATAGTGAGCTACATGATATGTATAGGAAACCAGATACAATAAGAAAATTTAAGCCCCGTAGACTGCGATGGGCAGAACATGTGGAACGTATGAGGGATGAAAGAGGCGCATGGAAGTTTCTTGTAGGAAAACCAGAGGGAAAACGTCCAGTTGATAGATCATGAATGAGATGGGAGAATAACATTATCCATGATTTGAGGGAAGTAGATTATACAGGTCCCGCGCCGTAGTCGAGCGGTTAAGGCAGGAAGCCTTGGCGCAGAGCTACGGGACTTGCGCTGGTTCGAGTCTCCATGGGGGAAGAAATTTTCTCATGGCATTTCGGCCAGTATGGGACCGGTGCCCACCCAGCATCGTGAGGCAATTGGGTAGCTACAATAAGTAGCAGCTCCAGGTTGAGGAACCAGCTATAACGGTTGGGGGACTCGACATGCTAACCACATGTCACCCCTACACTGGCTGTTGATCATCTACCTCTGTGTTTGACACATGTGGATGTGAAGGGCCAGCAGACGGCTGGTAAAAGGGCAACCGCTGAAAAGTGGAAAGACCCTCAATCGGAGATTATACAGGGGATGACTGGAAAACAATATCTCAGGATAGGGGTGTATGGAGATCTTATGTACGCGCGGCCATGAACCTACGGGTTCGATAGAGCCAGTGGGTTAGTTAGTTAGTTATACCTTATCTGCTCTTATCCTAACATCAGCAAACGCCAATTGCAGTCTTCCGCCATTCGCGCTACAACTACTCATTCCCTGAAATCAGTTCTTATATCTGGCTTCATATAAAGACCATGCAGCTCACTGTTATGTAGTTTTCTCCATTCACCTGTCTGTTCATCTCTCTCTGGTCCAAAAAAAATTCCTAAGAACTTTATTTTCAAATACTCGTAATATTCTTTTCTCCATTAAAGTAAGAGTCCATGTTTCGCATCCATATAATATAACTGGGAGAATAACCGTTTTATGTATTTTCAGTTTAACTTTTTTGAAAGGAGTTGGGACGACAAAAGTCCCTGTAATGCATAATAGCACACATTTCCAGAATTAAGATTATGTTTAATTTCTTTCTGCATCTCATTCCCATTTGTAATTATTGTTGCTAGATATTTTAATTGAGCCACTTCTTCAAAATTTCCCTCATTTGTTATTAGTTGTCCATTTTCATTACATAATGTATTTCTAGGCCTATGTGTGAACATATATTTAGTTTTATGACCAGCCTCATGGGTTAGTGGTCAGCGTTTCTGACTACTGTTCATGAGGACCCGGGTTCGATTCCCGGTCAAACCACAGGAATTTTTCCTTAAAGGGAATTATTTTTGTGGTTGCCCATTGTCTGGAATTTAGGTTAAGTTTCGGTTAAGAACTCTCCTGGCGCTTCATTATCATTTATCATCCATCAAATCATCGGGGCAACGTAACTCCGCCTTCAAGGCGCCCCAACTTCAGAAGTGGGTTACAAATACGCCAATGACAGGAGTGAACACCAGAAATGTCGAAATGACAATATGGGGCATTGAATAAAAAAATAAGTTTTATTTATGTTTACTTCCAGTCCGAATTTCTTAGTGATTACAAATTATAATACGAGACAAATTTTCAAACAATCCCAGAGGAAAGCTCAAACATCGGTATGTTGTTTTGCAGTACAACACTGAAATGCGTCATTGGCAAATTTATTGATCGTGTGAGTTTATGGGTGGTTCTGTAATTAGACAGGGGAGCAGGTGATTTTTCTGTATAATTTATTGTAATTCATATGCAGGAAGCAGAATAATTTTGATGGAGACAAAAACACTGGCTCTTCCAACTCTTTTGTATGGTAGCGAAGTATGGACGTTGAAACAGAAGGATATACAGAGACTTAAATCTGCTAAAATGAGATACCTTCGGAGGACTGCAGGATACACATTACTAGATCACAAAAAAATGAAGACATCTTAGAAGAATTACACATGGAACCTTTAGAAAACAAAATTTCTGATTATAAGTCAAGATGGATGTAACATGTTCATCGAATGGAAGATCACAGGATCCCAAACAAATGTTAAGATATCAACGTGCAGGAAGAAGAAGACCAGGACGTCCACTCAAAAGACTTCTGGATGGTATTTCTCTTGAGGCCGAAACAGGTCAACAAATGGCCTAAATTCGTGAATGTACTATGATGATGATGATGATGATGATGACATACTAAATAGCTTTAAATGTTTCCAATATTTTTTGTGATGATTAGGTAAAGGATTTTGAGGTGCTGCACCTTTCCAAAAATATAGCTATTTTCATACAAATAGTTCAATATATGTATTTGGGGGGGGGGGGTGAAATGAAGCGAAATGAAAACAATTTGTAGCACATTTTCGTGAAATTACTACATTTCAAACCTTTTTTTTTCCCCTCTCTTTTTTCTTTGTGCATCACATCATCATATTTTTCCCTCACTCACTCTTCTCTGGCGCGTTAAAAAGTTTTATTTGAACGGTTTTTTTTTTAAATCTCAATCAGAAGTCTAACAATATTAAACAAATATTTATTTTTTTTTTTCTCCCAATGCCCCAGGCTTTTTGTCTTTACACATTCCTGGTTTCTCTCCTCTCTCCTGGCTTGGCGTACTTGTAACCGACTTCTGAGGTTGGGGCGCCTGGAAGATGGGGGTTACGTTTGCCCGATGGATATGAGGGGGTGATGATGATGATGATGATTAAGGTACGCCAGGAGAGTCCCTAATCCTAAAGTTATCTCTAAGATGAATATGAATGATGATGATTGCGAATGGTCCATATGATGTTCGGGAACCGTTTTGGGCCTAAACGTTTTCCTGACATATTGTCTTACAGTGGAGGAAAAACTCCAATAAAAAACCTCACCCAGAAAAACGTGTCCCGACCGGGGATCGAAATCCGGGGCCGCGGCGTGACAAAGGCAGCACGCTATCCCGAGACCAACACAGTGTGGACATATTAACACAAATATTAAAATCTATGTAATGTAAATTATACCACAGAACAGAATGGCCCATCTGCAAGTGTGAAGTCAACAATAGTAAATAGCAAATATTAAAGATATCATTTATGTTAAAACCACCAGTATTCTCAATCTGCAGTTGTGAAGTCGAATTAAAATTCGAAACTGTGTTGTCTCAAGCAAAACAATTTAAAATAAATTATGTTAGTACTGGCAATAATTTTAACACAGTTTTCTGTCTATCGACTTCTTGGTGGCTTTGGCTGTGTTTAACTAATCTGAACCACAACGTATTTTTATTAGTATTACAACTGGGTTTTCACAACAATAACATGGCGAATGTTAAGAAGGGTAAGTTGTATGCACTTTCAGAAGAATTCAAAACGCAATTTATCGAAACTGATGGCATCATTTTTCGATGTTCCGTCTGCGAAGTAAATATTGTAATGTACTAAAGAACTATGATTTACCTCTTATGGACTCTATAAAGAAGAAAAATTTGGTGCAAAATATGCATACTATAGAAACTGAGTTCATGTAACTGGTTTAAACCTTAATGCAATTGGTTTCAGCAGCACCTTGTTTTGCACCTTTTTGTATATATTTTCAGGACTTTCCTCCTCCCCTTTTACGACGAAAATTTGCACCTTAAAATCCTTTCCCTAGTGATGATATCCGATAAGTCTACCTTCATAATAATCCTCTACTGGCATAATCCAATATATTTCTAATTCCATCTACTATGGCGTAACAGACCAACGCTAGGCTTTATCCTTTCCTTTGTTAGAAGTTACTATACCAAGTTAATTTTAGTTACGCTTATTTCCCAGAATATGTCATGAATGGTATGCGGTCAACATACTGACCCAATGAGATATACAGTAGGCAACTTAGGTATTACTTAGACTATTTAACTCATATCGAAATAGCAATCAATAACCAATCACGTTTCAAAGAATTTTCTTTTACAACCAACCGCAGTCGTGTTTCACCTCGATAATTATCGAATTCTGCTTACCAAAATAAAGAAAGCTCCTTCTTTTTAATATTCTGAACAGGTCAGAGCATTATTTTGCAGTAAATGACTCTAACAAATACATTGAATATAGCAAATAATGAATAGATTCCTTCGAACTACACATTTGATAATTGTGTCTTCAATAATTATGTTTTAAATACTGATTTTACTGAGTTGTTTCCGAAAAAATAATAATAACCTATAATGTTGGTTATAATATACAGTTCAGTGTGTTTTAATTTTTCTCCACTACGGTGCATTTTTACAATATTGCGATCCTAGTTGGCAATAAATAATATGATCAAGTTGCAGTGATGAACAAATGAAACATAATCAAACATTTCTAATTTGTTTTCAAACATCGCCGTTTACATTAAATATATGAATATTTAAAAAAAATATATTTAAATAATGATTTGTGAGTAAATAGCTTAATTTTATTCGTTAAATAGTCCTAACAAATGCCACTCTTGATTTCCAAATTCTCTAGATAAATTGGAAATCACCCGTGGCATTATTTATGATAATGAAGGCCGATAAATTTTGCTTACAGGCTCTTTTTCAGGCTTAAAGTTGTTTTGCGAACCTGAAAATCTTCAGATTAAGGACCCATGGCTTAAAGTCCCTCCCGGAGGACTTGCTCCTAGGATTTTTTTCATCTTTAAAAAGTTCATTGACCCTGGCCGGGTTTGAACCGCGATCCTCCAGACCTCAATCCTCCTCAACTACCAAATGACATGCCGAAGATGGAAACAGACATCCAATTTAGTTGAGGAAGACTTATACTATATCAGGTACTTATTTTAATATTTAGCTAAACTGAGGTAAAGAAAAACCAATCATAAATCAGTACCCTATGAACGGTGTAAGACTATCAGACTAATCGTGGTGATTTGTCTAGCGCATCGTTTCCCAACCTGTGGTTCGCGAACCACAAAAGTTTGTGTAAATGCGGGTTTCGAGGTTAGGCCTGCTAATTTTTCCTTCATTTCTGCGACATAAATAATAATAATAATAATAATAATAATAATAATAATAATAATGTCCACCGATGTGGTCTCGAGATAGCGCGCTGCCTTGTCATGCAGCGGGCCCGGGTTCGATCCCCGGTCGGGGCAGTTTTTCTGGGTGAGGTTTTTATCGGGGTTTTTCCTCACCTGTAAGATAAATGTCAGGAAAACGTTAAGGCCCAAACGGTCCCCGAAATCATATGGTCATCATCATCGTCCTTATCATTATCATCATCATCATCATCATCCTTCACCGGTGTGGAAAGCAACGGGAAGCTACCACACCTACAATTCCCTAGTAAAGCTGTTAGTATAGCATGAAAATGCTATGATTGCAGTGAAGGACCTGCCTTCAGGTAGAATTACTATGGATGGATGGAATAATAATAATAATAATAATAATAATAATAATAATAATAATAATCTTCTTCTTCTTCACTTCCTGGTTTAGGCAAGAGTTGCCTGTTCCGTTCCATTGTGAATGATAATAATAATAATAATAATAATAATAATAACAATAACATTATTATTATTATTATTATTATAAAATTAAATTAATCGTATAATGCCCCTTGTTACATATGTGTAACATCGGGAATTTATCACGTCATTTTAACAATAAATTAATATTTACCGCGAATCTCTAAGTAGGTTTTAACAGTTAAGAGTTAAGTTAATTCAAGGTTAATAAACCTTTTGCTTGGAATTAAATTTTATGCATGTCTACTGTATGCAAATTAAAAAGTCAGTGGTTCACCCAATCAGATCGTTGTGGAAGGGGTTCGCGAATCGATGAAGGTTGGGAACCGCTGGTCTAGCACATAGACTTCTTCTTCTATCTCATGAAATTAGGCCTTTTGGCCTGTTTTCACATCAAGTGGGATTTAATGAATCTTCCCATCTTTATAAATGGGCATCCAACATTTCTATGTACTATTCGTTTGTACTTTAATAACAGCTGATGGATTCTATCTGTAGGCATTCTTTTAACATGTTCATATCAGTTGTTTCTCATGTTGTCAATTCTATTTGTTAAATTCAAATATTTAAGTATTTTCTAATATCTTCATTTCTTTTTCTTTCCAAAATTGTCACACATGCTACTGAACGTAAGAACTTCATTTCTGCAGTTTCTATTTTTCTTCTGTCTGAACGGTAAGAGTCCAATTCTCACTTGCATATGTTAAGAGAGGCACTCCCATAATCTTGTAAAAATTTAACTGTGTACTCCTCAAAGTTTTATTTTTCAGTGTCCGTGTATAGTGCTACACATTATATAAAACTAGCAAATAGACAAAATAATAAAATGTTCTGGCAAAACGTTTACACTTAATAGGTACATTGAATAGTTGTCTGTGTAGTTTTTGTACTGTTGTGGACGTACAGGAATGCCGCTCCTTTTATTGCCCATGTGTAGGCCTACGTCCAGGTATGGGCATTAATAGAGAGTACGAGGAAAATAGTACACTTAATTAGTGATGTTATCCGCAAACAGTAAGTCAACTAGGACTTTGTAGACTAATTGAGTAGAGTTATAGGTAACTGATATTTCCTTTACAATATGCTGCAAAGTGTGATAATCACGTTGAAGAAATTTATTTCTAAATACGAGATCTGAAAATATATTTGTATCATCTAATAAGTATGACTGACTATTTAACTCATGCCCCAAATGGGAGTCAATGACCAATCACGTTTCAATGATTTCTGTTTTACAACCAATCAGAGTCGTGTTTCACCAAATATTTATCAGTGTTATAATTACCATATTAAAGAAAGCTCCTCCTTACAATATTGCGTTCCTTTGGCAATAAATAGTATGATCTGGTTGCAGTGATAAACAAAAGAAGCAGTAGAAGCGTACCTATCGTTTCTCATTTGTTTTCGAACATCGCCGTTTACATTAAATATATAAATATTTTAAAATAACTATAGTTAAATAATGATTTGTGAGTAAACAGCTTAATTTTATTCGTTAAATAGTCCTAACAAATGCCACTCTTGATTTCCAAATTCTCTAGATAAATTCACTCCTCACTTCGTGAGTCGTGAATTTATCGATAATTTGGAAATCACTCGTGGCATTAATTATGATAATCAGATCTCGGAATTTTAGGCAATATAGATAATTAAAATAGGCAGAAAAAAGCTTTTTTTACCATAATAAGGCAATAAAGACAATATTGAAAATACGTGTATTAAGTATTTATTTTAACAGATAAAATTTTCTAAAATATTTGAAACACTGGAATCTTCAGATGAAAATGTGACAACCGAAGAATAAACTGATATAAATAATGAACGGGAGATTATAAGAGATACTATTAAATTGTCAGAATCGGTTAGCTTAGGTTATTTAAAAAGATACAAAACAAATGGTTTGAATGTGCCGACATTGTAAAGGAAAGAAAAAATTACTTTCTTCAGTTTGATATTAATCTATTAGGCCTATATAGCCTATTATTTTATTTTATTCTCCTTTGCATTAATTCTGTATGTGCCAAAGTGAATTTTATATTTTGAAATTTATTTTGGTTTACATTATTACCTCATCCAACCATCCATAGTAATTCTGCCCGAGGGTAGGTCTTTCACTGCAATCATAGCCCGGGTTCGATTCCCGGTTCGGGACAGGCTCCTGGGTGAGGTTTTTTCGGCGTTTTTCCTCCCCTGTAAGACAAATGTCAGAAAGCTTAGGGCCCAACGGTCCCTGAAAATCATCCGGCCATCATCATCAACCTTCTTATCATCATCATCATCATCATCATCATGCCTCACGGTGTGGAAAGCAACGGGAAGCTACCACACCTATAATTCCCTAGTAAAGCTTTTCTATGATGTCCGGCTCCTCTTGTACACCCATAATTTCCCTTAATTCTTTATTTCGTGTTCTATCCATTCTAGATTTTTCCAGATGATCATCTTAAAACATCCATTTCTGTCCTTACAATTATTTTTATTCCCCTGGTAGGAATTTGCCAAACTTCAGCACCATACGTTAAAATGCTCTGAATTATGGTTTGATATAGGTCTATTTGTAATTTTCTATTTTTGTATTATTCTTGCTACACCAAACAGAGTTTAAAGCATTTATTGCTTGTTTTGTTTGTGCGATTCTATTTTTAATTTCCACTGTGTTATCGCCTGAATGGTCTAATTTTGTTCCTAAATAAGTACATTCAATACTAGGTTTTAGTTCTTCTCCATTGTTGAAATTTATATTTTTCATTTCTTCTGCTATACACACATATATAGTTTTCTCTATATTTATATAAAGTCCCCATTTTTCATATTTTTCTTTTAGTTTTTTACCATATATTCTATGTCATCGTGGTCTTGTGCTATTAATGGTCTGCAAAATTGAGTGAATATACATGTGTATTTTGGATTGGTATGCCCATTTTTTGACATTTTTTCCTCCAGTCTCTTAGTACTCTTTCCAGACAAAATTTTAAATAGAATTGGAGACAAACTGCAATCCTGCCTTAAACCTTTTGTAGAAGTAAATCCGTCTGTTATATGAATTCCAACTTTTATTTTCGAAATTGATCCTTTGTATAATGGTTTTATAGCTTCTATTAATCTTTTGGTAATGTTAGAACTGTTTAAAGTTTCCCATAACATTTTTTGGACGAATATTATCATATGCCTTAGTTAAATCCCATATCTATGTAAATTAACTGCACGCAAATCAACCACAAGTTATTAATAATAGTCCTCTTAGCAAGATTTATTGGCCCTTTCTTTCTACCTCTGATCAATATCCTTGAACGAAACATTAAAAATTAAACAACTAGAGCATACAAAACATTGGCAAATCTAATGTTATCAGATATGGTTGCGAGTTTTGGTCATATGCAAATGTGGCGAACACCGAATCACTACCAATGAAATGAGAAACTTAAGAAGATTTGCAGGCTGCACTAGATTATACAAGTGAATGTTGATATTTTAAGAGAGGTAAAAACTTGAACCAATTTTAGACAGCATTCAAAATTAAAGTCCGCCGCTGTGGTCTCGAGGTAGCGTGTTATCTTGTCCCGCAGCGGGTCCGGGTTCGATTCCTGGTAGGGACAGGCTCAAGGGTGAGGATCTTTTTGGGTTTTTTTCCACACCTGTAAGGCAAATTTCAGGAAGCTTAGGGCCCAACGGTCCCCGAAAATCATCCGGCCATCATCATCATCCTTATCATTATCATAATCATCCTTCACCGGTGTGGAAAGCAACGGGAAGCTACCACACCTAAAATTCCATAGTAAAGCTGCAAAGCATAACTTAGCATGAAAAATGCTATGATTGCAGTGAAAGATCTGCCCTCGGGCAGAATTACTATAGATGGATGGATTCCAAATTAATTATCCAAGTAGATATATGAATGTTTTCATAGAATATCATGTCAGATACTACGTTATCATCTTCAAGGAAAAATATATTTTGGCCGTCCGCTAAAATTATTAAATAAGATTGTAATAGGTCATTAGGTCTAGAACGTGAAAGGACGAAGAAGAATAAAGAAAATAAATTAGTACCTAGTTACTAATAACGTGCATTTAATTGAGGTATATAATAAATATTCCTTCTCCTGATCATTCGAGTTAAGTAGCAGCTTTAGATGCCTGTTATGACCTCTTTCCATCTCTTCAATGGGCGACCCAAAATTTCTTCTTTTTCTCTATCACCTAATTGAACCCAAACAAAAAAAAAATAAAATAAAACATTATAAACATAGGCTCAATTCTGGAAATGCATGTTATTTTGTATTACAGGGACTCTTGTCGTCCCAACTTCTCTCAAAAAACGTTAAACTGAAAATATATAAAACTGTTCTCCTAGTTATAGTATATGGATACGAAACATGGACTCTTGCTTTAAGGAAGGATGAAATATTACGAGTATTTGAGAATAAAGTTCGTAGGTCCTTGCCTCTGGTCCCGAGGGTCGCGGGTTCAAACCCGGCCGGGGTCGATGGATTTTTTAGGACGGAAAAATTCAAGGAGCAAGTCCTCCGGGAGGGACTTTAAGCCGTGGGTCCCGAGTCTGAACATTTTCAGGCTCGTAAAAGGTCCTTAAGCCTGAATGAAAGGCCTCTAAGTAAACTTTACCGAATTTTCCCGTCCTAGCACTACCTTGGTTTCCTAGATGTCAGTACGAGGCGGAACGCTGGCCACGGACCACTCAAAAGACATCTATACGAAAGCAAGTGTAACTAAAGTAGTATGGTTCAAATTCTTCCCTATAGAGGGAGAGCGCCTAAATCTCTGTTAAGGGAAAACAACGGCTTACAAGACAAGAAGGAAAATTTTTGGACCAAAGAGAGATGACTGGACAGGTGAATAGAAAGGATTACATAACATTCAGCTACATGATCTTTATAAGAAGCCAGATATAATGGGAACAGTTAAGTCTCGTAGATTGGGATGGTCAGGACATATGGTAAGAACGCAGAATGAAAGAGGGGCATGGAAACTTTGGAGGAAAACCAGAGGAAAAACCTCCAGTCGGTAGACGAACAATGAGGTGGGATAATAACATTAACCATGATTTGAGATATGTAGATTATACAGGGGATGATTGGAAAACATTAGTTCAGGATAGAGATGTATGGAGAGGTTATGTCTGCACGGCCATGAAACTATAGGTTCGATAGTGCTGTTAGTTATAACTAAGGAACCCGAGCAAATATATATATATATATATATATATATATATATATATATATATATATATATATATGATATGAAAAGAAAAAAGAATGCTTGAGTCGGGATTTGAACTCGAGTACTTTAGAGACTCGAGTTCAAATCCCGACTCAAGCATTCTTTTTTCTTTTCATATCATATTTGCCTTCATTGCCAAATTTCAAAAATATATTTATAATATCTATTTTTATATATATATATATATATATTATTTCAGGATTGTTTCTGTTATTTATACAGGTACCATCAACCAAAATATAGGCCTAATTTTTTTTTTCTTACACACTTCTCGGTCTTGTTCTGTCATATTTATCTTCTTTGTTTACTTGAATGCCCTTTATCCACGTTGACTTTGGTCTACCTCGTTTCCCTTTTCCAGGAGGATCTATTTCAATACTTCTTTGTTAGTTTCTATGTCCCTTCTTCTCATTATATGTCCATACCATCTTAGTTGGATTTCTTCAATCTCTTGTACAATATCCTTTTCTACATTCATTATTTCTCTTATTGTATTATTTTTATTTTATCTAATTTTTATATTCTTGCCGATCTTTTTAAAAAGTCCATTTCTGTGGCTAATAATTTATTTCTGTGTTTTTGCTTCAACGTGCATGTTTCCTCACCATATAATAAAATACTCTTCACAATTGTGTTACATATTAATAATTTAGTTCTCTTGATTATATGCTTACTCCATAAAATAGAATTTAATATGGCAATAACTTTGTTGTCTCTATTATTCTTTGTTCGATGTGTAATTCAGATGGTACATCTTTCTGAATTATTGATTCAAAATACTTAAAATATTCTACTGTTTTAATCTTCGTTCCATTTATTTATAATTCCTCGGAAATATCTGTGCTCATATATTCTGTTCTATTAATTACTAAACCCATATGAGTATTCTTCATCTAGTTTCCTACCAATATTATTTGCATCTTCACATCCTGAAGTGACTACCACTTGATCATCTGCGAATAATAAGTTATGTGTGTATTTGTTCTCATTAATTTTAATCTCATTGGTTTACATTTCTTTGACCATTCTTGTAATATAATATATATGTATATTTTAAATAATGCCGGTGACATTCATTTGTAGTTATCAATTCTTCCGTTAGTTCATACCCTAATAATATAAAAGATGAGTTCTGGACAGTATTAAGTCATGTAATTGAAAACATACCAAAGACAAATGAGGTTTTCCTAACGGGTGATTTCAATGCTAGAGTAGGAAAAGAAACAAATAATAAAGTTATTGGTAAATTTGGTGAGGATGTCATGAACGATAATGGTGAAAGATTGAAAGAAATATGTGGATATCAAAATTTGGTAATAAGTAATACATTTTTTGAACATAAAGACATCATAAATATACAAAGATATGTGAAAGTAGAAAATTAAAATCGATAATTGATATATATATATATATATATATATATATATATATAGGAAATAAGGTACTTGATCTAAAAAATGCCAAGTTAAAATTCAATCATTTATAAATTTTATTTAAGGTAGATAGAACTGAGAAATACTTCTCATGGTTTAATATTTTAGTTTTAGACTTCATATTGTTGATGTGTGTATATATATATATATATATATATATATATATATATATATGTGTTATAATTAAATTTTTAACATTGAGCAATGCAAGCTTAATATGGTATGATAAGAAAAATAAATGCCTGGACGGGATTCGAACCCGGATCTCTGAGTCTGTACCTCAGCGTGATATCCATTACACTACCAGGCGAATCCAATTCAAACACTTATTTTTCTTATATATGTATTATACTCTCCATTATTACTAGATGTCGCGAGAACACTGTCTTCACTGCCATCTAGTAGCTGACTATAACAAGTAAGCAAATTAAAGAGAATATTTATTTTACTTTATAGCAGTGACGCTTTATCGATGTTATAATTAAATTGTTCTCGCGACATCTAGTAATAATGGAGAGTATAATACATATATAAGAAAAATAAGTGTTTGAATTGGATTCGCCTGGTAGTGTAATGGATATCACGCTGAGGTACAGACTCAGAGATCCGGGTTCGAATCCCGTCCAGGTATTTATTTTTCTTATCATACCATATATATATATATATATATACACATATATATATATATATATATATATATATATATATATATATATATACACACACGCCTTTAATGATGATTTCAGTTCTATGAAAATGGAGGCAGGAGGAAATAGGCAACATAAATTATAGTGCATTGTTTACACTAACAATACGAAGTCTAAAAATAAAATATTAAACCATGAGAAATATTTCTCAGTTCTATCTACCTTAATGTAAAATTTATAAATGATTATATTTTAGCTTGGGATTTATTTAGATCAAGTACCTTATTCCCTTTTTAAATAAACAATTCATTTACAGAATTTCTACGAATAACTAGACATCCAAGAATTCTTCAGAATATCTTCGATAACTTGTAATTACCATTGTATAATTTAATTCTCGTGTGCTCAAAATAAAAAAAAACATCCTAAACAATTGCATTCCCTCATATGAGGGAAGAGGAACATAGGTAAAAAAAAATGCTGATTTTGAGTTATAGGCTCTAAATGATAGACAAAACTCAGTTATATATTCTGGAAGAACGACAGAAGCGATTGTATACAATGAGTTGGTACAGTAATTTAAATAGAGGTAAAGTTATATTGATTTAAAACCTTTAAATGTATCTTCTGAAAAGAACTGTGTTTTTTGTTGTTGTTTTTTACGCCTCTCTTCTCACAGATGAGCGTGCACAACACAAATTGATGTATAATAAAAGATAATCACATTTTTATAGTGTAGTGAAACTCCGGGTCTTCTCTCGTGGGCTCTAGACACCTTCGGAATTTCCTGAGAGATTGTCTGTAGGCGATAACAATTACGGCGTGTAGGCGCGGTGTGCTTTTTAACTATAGAAAAAGAACAACTAATATGGTGATATCTCCACGCCTGCAATGTACGTGTGATTAGAATTCAACGAGAAATAATCATGGATGACGAAGCTTACCACAACAGAGTAAGAATACCAACAATGTACAAATGTTATGTGGAGCCGCTTGCACTGAAATTAATTTGTAATCCAACAACTATTACAATTTTACTGCTGACTAAACCGATACATCTTTATAACTTTAACACATCTATCATTATGTAGGATTGTAGGGCGTTAGTTTATGCTGACTATTTAACTCCTGCCCCAAATGGGAGTCAATGACCAATCACGTTACAATGATTTTTTATTTACAACCAATCACAGTCGTGTTTCACCTCGCTCTTTATCGATTTCTCTTTATCAGCTCCTACTTTTGCGATAAAGAAAGCTCCTCCTTTTTAATGTTCTGAACAGGTCAAAGCATTATTTTTCTCCAACAAATACATTGAATATAGCAAATAATGAAAAGATTCCTTGATTTTACTGAGTTGTTTACTAAAAAAATAAATGAATAACCCGTAATGTTGATTATCATATATAGTTTGATGTGTTTCATTATTTCTCCACTTGGGTGCATTCTTACAACATTGCGATCTTATTTGGTAATAAATAATATGATCAAGGTGTAGTGAATGAACATAACCTCACATTTCTGATTTGTTTTCATACATCGCCGTTTATATTAAATATATAAATATTTTAAAATAACTGTAGTTAAACAATGATTTGTGAGTAAACAGCTTAATTTTATTCGTTAAATAGTCCTAACAGATGCCACTCTTGATTTCCAAATTCTCTAGATAAATTCACTCCTCACTTCGTGAGTCGTGAATTTATCGATAATTTGGAAATCACTTATGGCACTACTTATGATGATGTAGTACTATTGGGCGATAGCGAGGAGATGCTAAAGACTAACATTCACACACTACTGAGTAACACTAAGAAATTGGGACTGGAAGTAAATATCAATAAAACTGAATATATGGTCACATAGAAATACATTATATAATGGAAATGGACAGCTAATGACAAATGATGGAAATTTTGAGGAAGTAGCTGAATCCAAATACCTAGGAACAATAATCACAAATACGAATGAGATGCAAAAAGAAATTAAACATAGGATCAATTCTAGAAATGCGTGCTATTATACATTACAGAGACACTTGACGTCCCAACTCCTTTCAAAAAACGTTAAACTGAAAATATATAAAACTATTATTCTACCAGTCATATTATATGGGTGCGAAACATGGACTCTTACTTTAAGGGAGGAAAGGAGATTACGAGTATCTGAGAATAAAGTTCTTAGGAAATTTTTGGGACAAAAGAGAGATGAACAGACAGGTGAATGGAGAAGACTACATAACAGTGAACTACATGGTCTTTATAGGAAGTCAGATATAATAAGAACAGTTAATTGGACAAATCATCCTGAAAGAATGAGTTCAAATCGGATCTCCAAAGCTGTTTATAATTATATATCAAGAGGACGAAGATATCTGGGCCGTCCTATGAAAAGCTGGAGGGAAAATTTTCTATAGGATCGTAACAGGTTTGGTCTAATACTTGGAAGGAAGAAGATGTTATAATCAACAATAATTTTTCAAAACATTAAACAAATATCAACATTTTTTAATTACGAACAGCCATAAAAATTTTTAGATTAATTTGTGCCTGTCTGTATAAATTAATAGAGTAAATAAACTTAAAAATAGTCTAAAAGCTAGGGTGGGACTTTGCGTTTGCGTTCACTTTACCCGGATATATGGAGGTCAAAACGAGACACCTTTATTGTAATGTTAAAAAATGTTTATAAATTATGAAGATTCATATTTTGATATAAAACAACAATTGCTATTTCATAGTTATAACACTTATGATAAATCACTGTAATTAAAGAAAATTCAAATATCTTAATTACAGAGGCAGAAAAAGAAATACAACAAATTCAAAATAGGAGGCCCACTGTTACCCGAAGTTCCTCTATTCTAATAATAACTGTGATCATTGTACTAATGTACACATAAAGATCGCCCTGATTGAGTAGAAGAGAAGGCCGCATGGTTTAAGTCCATCAAGGAGAGAGAGAGAGAGAGAGAGAGAGGGCGCGAGAAAAAGAAAGAGAGAGAGAGAGTGGAGAGGTAGAAAGGGAGAGGAGGGAGAGAGAGAGAGAGGGGAGAGGGAGAGGAGGGAGAGAGATCGGGAGAGCGAGCGATGGCGAGCGAGAGTGCGAGAGCGAGTGATATCGAGGGGAGCGAGAGAGCGCGAGAGCGAGCTAGAGAGCGCGGAGAGGAGAGAGAGAGCAGAGAGAGAAGAGCAGATGCAGACCGAGAGACGAGAGTAGAGAGCTGAGGGAGGGGCAGAGAGAGATGATCGAGAAGAGAGGAAGAGAGAGAGAGAGAGAGAGAGAGAGAGAGAGGAGAGAAGAGAGAGAGAGAAGAGAGAGAGAGAAGGAGAGAGAGAGAGGGCGAGGGGGAGAGATGGAGAGAGGGAGAGAGGAGAGAGCGAGAGGGTGGAGCGAGCGGGAGAGAGGAGGGAGTATAGAGGGCTAGAGCTAGGGAGGTAGCTTTTATCTTCTCTATCTGTTATACTATCCTCTGCTCTAATATATCTTCTCTCTACTCTCTCTTTCTCTCTATCCCTTCTCTTTCTCTCTCTCTCTCTTTCTCTCTCTCTCTCTCTCTCTTTACTTTGTATTAACCTCTTCTTCTTCAGTTATTTTTACATGCTCCATGCCACATGGGCCTTATACGAACACGAGCTGTTAGAAGGGAATTTGAAACTCTGGATCACATATGTACTTTTTTGGCCACATAACGATATGGAGGGCCTCTTTGGATGATTGATCAACTTAATTCAGTGCCATCTACGAAACAACACGAGCATTTAAATACAAGACACACAATTCACTCGTCATGCATACTAAACAAGGCGAACTTAATAGTACGATGATTTTGAAAGCCAGATAATATTCAGGGACGATTTGGACCTTAAGGTTTTCCATTGTCTTGCAGATGAGGGAAAAAAAAACCGAAACCTGGGTTCCTGCGTACGAGGCAACGGCATTACCCCGAGACGGCAGGCTAAACGAATAATTAGACCTACTAACTAACTCGCACTATTTAACCCGTAGGTTCATGGCCGCGCGAACATAAGCTATCTATATATCCATATCCTGAGCAAATGTTTTCCAATTATCCCATGTATAATCTATTTTCCTCAAATTATGGTTAATGTTATTCTCCCGCCTCATTCTTGGTCTACCAACTGGGCGTCTACTCTCTGGTATAACTATAGGAAGCTTCCGTGTCCCTTTTCATTCCCCATTCGTGCTACATGTCCTGCCCATCGCAGCCTACGAGACTTAACTTTTCTTATTATATCTAACCTAAAAACTAAACTCCGCGGCGCGACTGGCCTACAAGGCCTTTGGTCTACCAGACGGATTCTGGCTTCACATCTACATATGTTAATCATAGAGGCAGACGATCATCCTGCCAGTGTAGGAGTGACATGTGGTCAGAATGTTCGGATCCCCAGCCGTTATAACTGGTTTTCTCAATCTGGAGCCGCTATATATTATAGATACCCAAATGCCCATACCTCATGATGCTGGGTGGGTACCGGTCCCATACGGACCAAAATTCATGAAAAAATTTCTTCCCCCATGGAGACCCGAACAAGTGCAAATCCCGTAGCTCTGCGCCAAGGCATCTTTCCGGAGCGGGACCTTATTATATCTGGTTTCCTGTAAAGATCGTAGCTCACTGTTTAGTAGTCTCCTCCATTCGCCTGTCCGTTCCTCTCTTTTTAGCCCGAAAATTGTCCTCTTCTTTTTCTTCGGCTTTCCCCCACTTATAGGTTTGCCGTCTTCAGTTTCCATTTATCTCTATCATTCCAATCTCCCTCTTCCAAATTCCTATCATCCATTATTGTTCTGACGTAGGTTTTCCATTTCCATCTTGGTCTGCCACGTTTATTTCTTCCAGGGGGTGACCATTGGTATATATTTTTTGGCCATCTTTCATTTTCCATTCTCTGTACATGGCCATACCATTTAAGCGTTTGATTTTCAATCCTCTTAACAACAGATGTGGTGACATTCATTTCTCTCCAAAGGAATTCATTTCTTATTCTATCCTGTCTTGTTTTTTGGAGGCTTCTTCTAAAATAATAAATTCAACTGTTCTAATTTTATTCTTTTGTAATTCCGTCAAATACCAAGTTCTACTTCCATACCACAAAATATTCTGTATTATGCTCTTATAAATTTTCATTTTAGTTTCCTTTGTAATATTTTTATTCCAAATGATTCCATGTAATGTCTTAGTTGCATTTTTTGCCATTGCAATTTTAGTCTGTACATCTCTCTCACAGGTACCTAAACTTGTAATTATTGACCCAAGATATTTAAAAAATTCACACTTTTTTATTTTCCCTGTTTCAAGTATGAGGTCATCCACACCCTTTCCCAAACACATATATTCTGTTTTCTGTAAATTTATATTCAGTCCCCATTCTTTATATTCTTCCATTAGTTTATTTATCATATATTTCATATCATCTTCATCCCCTACAAAAATTATTTGATCATCTGCAAACAACAATGAATGCAGTACTTTTCCTCCTATAGGCATACCCATTTCAGAACAATTTTTATACCACAAGTTACGAGCCTGGTCTAAATAAATGTTAAAAAGGATTGGTGATAAACTTCATCTCTGCTTAAGGCCTTTATTCACAGTGAATTCCTCTGTTAAAGTATTCTGTATTTTTACTTTAGCTTTTGTATTACTATAGATCCTCCTAACAATATTAATCCATTTATCACAGATATTCAGATTTCTCATTGCCGTCCATAACAATTGTCGAGGTAAACTATCATATGCCATCTCTAAATCAATAAAGGTCATATGTAGTTCTTTATTTTTTGCTAGGATTTTCTCTTGTAATTGTCTAATACAGAAAATGTTATCAATACATGATCTTCCACTCCGGAATCCACATTGTTCTTCTCTTAAGTTATCTTTTATCTCCTTAAGTTTAAAATTTATAATTTTACTAAAAATCCTAGCTGTTGAAGGTAAAACGTTTATACCTCTATAATTGGAACACAGCTTTTATCACCTTTTTTAAAAATAGGAGTAATATACGATAAATTCCAGTCTTCTGGGATATCGTCTCCAATTTCAATTTTATTAAAAAAGTTTTGTTAAAATATTACTAAAATATCTCCTCCATGTTTTAGGAGTTCCGTCTGAATATTTCCTGGTCCTGGTCCTCTCCCATTTTTTTGCCTCTTTCAAAGCTTTTTTTACTTCATCTTCTGTTATCTCAAATTTATATTCTACATCTGTATCTTGAAGTTGAAACTCATTTCTATTTTCTTGAAGTAAACCTTTATAATGTTGCATCCATTCTGATGGTCTTATCAACTGAATATTTATCTTCTTTCTTTCTGATTTCCTGTTATTTTGTAATGTTTTCCAAGCTTCTTTGGATCTAGCCTATCCAATCGAACTTTATTCTCAAATAGAAAGAGTCTGGTAATTAATATTTTATAAATAAAACGCTTATTTCATCATGGTTATAAATGACAAAGTCATGTACTTCCCTTTTTAAGTTCATGGACTTGACATAGGTGAGGCAAACTTTATTATTGTGTCCACGTGTGTTATATTGTTATTGAAATATTATTTAGGTTAATTTTGTTAACTGCCAACGTTCACATTTAACAATTCATTAGTTTTGGTTCCCTTGCAACATCGATTTGACAGACCACCATGACATATCTGATACGTGTTCATGTTGTAATGAAAAGACATTGGTGGTACCCCTCACAAAAAGCAAAAGGTTATCTTGTAACACAAGGTTTACACTATTGTATGGGCACTAAGCCAACACATGTTTTGCGAAATATTCGTGTCTTGTTTATTACATTATAATGTATTTATGGCATTAGGCCTACCTTTATTTACAATCTGTCACTTGATTCAAAGCGATGATAAATGGATTGTACGAGAAGTAATATTGTTTTAAATAAGGCAAACCCACTGGAAATATAATAATAATAACAATAATAATAATAATAATAATAATAATAATAATAATAATAATAATAATAATAATAAATAGAAAATTACAAATATCCATCCATCCATAGTAATTCTGCCCAAAGGCAGGTCCTTCACTGCAATCATGGCCTTTCCATGCTATGCTTGTAGGTGTGGTAGCTTCCCGTTGTTTTCCACACCGGTGATGGATGATGACGATAATGATAAGGATGATGGTGATGGCCATATGATTTCGGGGACCGTTTGGGCCTTAAAGTTTTCCTGACATTTGTCTTACGGGTGAGGAAAAACCCCGATAAAAACCTCACCCAGAAAAACTGCCCCGACCGGGGATCGAACCCGGGCCCGCTGCGTGACAAGGTAGCACGCTACCTCGAGACCACAGCGGTGGACAATTACAAATATATCAAACCATAATTCAGGGTATTTTAATATAGGTGCTGAAGTTTGGCAAATTCCTATCAGGGAAATGAAAATAATATTAAGTACAGAAATGGATGTTTTAAGAAGATCAGCTGGAAAATCTAGAAAGGATAGAATACGAAAGAAAGAAATAAGGGAAATTATGAGTGTACAAGAGGAGCCGGACATCTTAGACATTATAGAAAAGAAAAGATTACAGTGGTATGGCCATGTCAACAGATTGCCTAAAATTGTTATACAATGGATCCCAATGGAAAGGAGGAAGAGAGGAAGACCGAAGAAAACTTGGGTAGAAGGGGTACAAGCAGCTATGAATATCAGATGATTGGAGAAAGATCAATGGATGGACAGAGAGGAATGGCGTTTGGTTTCCGGAAGACGACGGCAGCTGCCGTGATACCGGATGAATAATAATAATAATAATAATAATAATAATAATAATAATAATAATAATAATAATAATAATAATAATAATAATGTAATACTGCAATTAAACCAGAGTGCTTCTATGGAGCAGAAATATTAATTTTCAACAGAAAAAAATTCAAAATATAGCGAAAAAAGAATGCATAAATATAAGAAAAAGGCAGGTCCTCAAGTCGTAATTGAACCATATAGACTCAAAAGTGAAAAGGAAATAAAATTATAGGCAGACATTCATAGTGATAGTAGAAAACGAAGGTTAAAAGTTTATGCATGTATTAAACGAATTGACTCAAATAGATTTTCAAAACAAATATAGAAATTCAACGAAAACTAAAGTAAAGCACCAGTGGATACTCTAAAATGGATTGGTGAAGTGGAAAAAGGATTTAAAATTGGCAGGAATTACTCAAGAAGATATAAACAGATATATCTTTAGAATTAAGGTGCACAAGTGGCAGGTTGACCAAGAGGACAAGCCCAAGAAAAACTCTAGAACGACATAGACAGAAGAAAGAAAGCACATAAAAAATGATGGAAATATGGAGTCAAATTAAACATCTCTTTTCTTTGTCTCAGAAAGAAAAATATGTGATTCTGATAGTATTTTTTTCTCCTTAAGTATTTTGCATAGTCCCTCATGGAGACATTCGCAAAAAAAGTAACTACTACTTGTGGCTCTATCGAACCCCTAGGTTCATGGCCGCGCGAACTTAAGTTCTCCATATATCTCTATCCTGAGCTAATGTTTTCCTATCATCCTCTGTGTAATCTACTTCCCTCAAATCATGGTTAATGTTATTCTCCTACCTCATTCTTGGTAAACCAACTGGGCGTTTTCCCTTTGGTTTTACTACAGTTTCCATTCCCCTCTTTCATTCACCATTCGTGCCATATGTCCTGCCCATCGAAGTCTACGAGACTTAACTGTTCTTATTATATAGTAATATAATGTACGGTTAAAAACTATAAAATAGTTACCTTGTAGGTCCGTCTCCTCAACTTAAGTTCTTTTAAAACTCTGTAGGCCTTTCGGGACTAGTCCCATCATCAGCAGAATGCATTACGTGCGTTCTTGTTGACCCTTGTTGAAGCACTGACTTGGTTGTGAGAATTTTGTACAGAGGATTGTGTGGATTAGGTGTGTATTCATTGAGAATCAGGTTGTTGTTGATTTCTCTTAGGATTGCAACGCTTGTACTGGGGGCAAAGACGGTCATCACGCAGGGCTAAAAACTCAACTGACGTAAGTGCTGATTGTCCAGGAAAGTGGGAGCCTTAACCTCCTACTACCCCAAGGGCCTCCTGAGGTCTTACCATGTTTCGCATCCATATATAACTGGGAGAACAACAGTTTTGTATATTTTCAGATTAACTTTTTTTAGAGAGTCCACCGCTGTTGTCTCGAGGTAGCGTGCTGCCTTGTCACGCAGCGGGCCCTTGTTCGATCCCCGTTCGGCACAAGTTTTCTGGGTGAGGTTTTCTTCGGAGTTTTTCCTCACCTGTAAGACAAATGTCAGGATACTTTAAGGCCCAAATAGTCCCCGAACATCATCTGGCCATCATCATCAACAATATCATATTCACCTCATTAGATTAAGTTTAGGTTTAAGGCCTCTCCTGGCGCATAATTACCCATCGTCATCACCCATCATATCATTGGGGCAGCATAACCCCGCCTTCCAGGCGCCCCAACCTCAGAAGTGGGTTACAATACGCCAATGCCAGGAGAGAATACCTGAAATGTCGAATGACAAACAGGTAGCATTGAACAAAAAAACTTTTTTAGAGAAGTTGGGACGACGAGAGTGCCAATAATGCATAATAGTATGCATTTCCAGAATTGAATTGTATTACATATTTTATATAATTTTCTCCGACATTGTATGAAATAACACAAAAATATATTAATATCGTATTCAACTCGCAAAAAATAAGCTTGCTTAGCGTAAGTCTAAATAAGAATACTGAAATGTCAGATATAAGTATTGATTGGAAAAATTGCTGCACGTATTGAGCAAAGAAAATCAACTCTCACTTAATAACCGCGTTAAAATAATAACGTTCGTGGTGCAACAAGGGTCAGAGTGCTTGTCCACTCCCAAGTTCAAACATTCTCTTCTGATTTGCATATCGTCGTAATAAGAATATTAATTTACTTGAAGGAATAAGCAGAGGGAAAAGCAATGTTATCTCCCACCACATTTTCTTTCTTCGTAGTTTAAGATCTGATACATCCAGCTGGTATGTTACTCGATGTTTCTTACGTTTAATTGCCTATCTTACTTTATGCAAACTTGAAATTCCGATTACAAAATACACATATTTCCTTTCCCCTCGGGTTAAGGAAAGATGTCATATATCCAATATCCTTGACCAAAATATTAACAATTTTTCATGACTCAGCTTAAGTCTTCTAACACCAGCTATTGAACAGAAGAGAGGTGTTCAAAAATGAATCACAAAACGTTTAAATATAATAAATAATATTTAAGTAGATATAATTATCAATATTTCTAAAATCCATTGTAATCGCAATTGAGGTTATGTATTGTTATTATTATTACTTACTTACTCACTGGCACTATCGAACCCGTAGGTTCATGGCCGCGCGGACATAAGCTCTCCATACATCCCTATCCTGAGCTAATGCTTTCCAATCATTCCCTGTATAATCTACTTCCCTCAAATCATAGTTAATGTTATTCTCCCACCTCATTCTTGGTCTACCAACTGGGCGTTTTCCCTCTGGCTTTCCTACAAGAAGCTTCCATGCACGTCTTTCATTCCCCATACGTGCAACATGTCCTGCCCATCGCAGTCTACGAGACTTAACTGTTCGTATTATATCTGGCTTCCTATAAAGACCATGTAGTTCATTATTATGTAGTCTTCTCCATGCACCTGTATGTTCATCTCTCTTTGGTCCAAAAATTTTCCTAAGTACTTTATTCTCAAATACTCGTAATCTCCTTTCCTCCCTTAAAGTAAGAGTCCATGTTTCGCACCCATATAATATAACTGGTAGAATAATAGTTTTATATATTTTCAGTTTAACGTTTTTTGAAAGGAGTTGGGACATCAAGAGTCTCTGCAATGCATAATAGTACACATTATTATTATTATTATTATTGTTATTATTATTATTATTATTATTATTATTATTAAAGTTATCCCACTACAGGCCTCTGGAGGTCCTTGGGGTAGTAGGAGGTTAAGGCTCCCACTTTTTCTGGACAATCGGCACTTGATGTCAGACGGGTTGTCAGCCCTGCGTGACGGCCGCCTTTACCCCCAGAACAATTAGTCAATTTAACAAATGCCAGCCGACCATACCTGACGAACCATAAAAGGACACATGGTTGAAATGAAGCGAAATGAATGAGTGGAGTGTGGAGAAATTGTGAAATTATTTTTTTGACAAGGAAAAAACGAGAGAAACCCCAACAAAAACATGCCCAGAATCCGATTTGTCTACCACGAAACCTACATAAAGTGACCTGAGAACTCAGAACCCAGCAGTGAGAGGAGGCGAGCGTTTAACCGCTTGTCCCACCGAGTCGTCCTTGGACAAATTGTAAATTTAATTTAACAATGACAATTTTAGGCCAAAATATATATATAGCATTGGGTAAAATATGAATTTTTATATCCAGAAAATTGACCAGCTTCATGGGCTAGTGATCAAAGTTTCTCATTACAGTTCAAGGAGTTCCAGGTTCGATTCCCGTTTCGACCATAGGAATTTTTCCTTAAAGGGGATAATTTCTGTGGTTGCCCATAGTATGGAATTTATAGTTAAGTTTAAGTTAAGGACTTTCCTGGCGCTTCATTATCATTTACCACCCATCATATCATCGGGGTAACCTAACTCGGCATTTTTAGACAGCGTAAAATTTAATAAAACTCAATTTTAGATACAAAGATACAAAATTGATTCCAATCGACATTTTTAGGGACTATTTAACCAATGCCCCAAATGGGAGTCAATGACCAATCACGTTACAATGATTTTTGATTTACAACCAATCACAGTCGTGTTTCACCTCGCTCTTTATCGATTTCTCTTTATCAGCTCCTGCTTTTGTGATAAAGAAAGCTCATCCTTTTTTAATGTTCCGAACAGGTCAAAGCATTATTTTTCTCCAACAAATACATTGATTATAGCAAATAATGAACAGATTCCTTGATTTTACCGAGTTGTTTACTAAAAAAAATGAATAACCCGTAATGTTGATTATGATATATAGTTTGATGTGTTTCATTATTTCTCCACTTGGGTGCACTCTTACAATATTGCGATCTTATTTGGCCATAAATAATATGATCAAGCTGCAGTGAATGAACATAACCTCACATTTCTGATTTGTTTTCAAACATCACCGTTTACATTAAATACGGTATATAAATATTTTAAAATAACTATAGGTAAAGTGAGTAAACAGCTTAATTTTATTCGTTAAATAGTCCTAACAAATGCCACTCTTGATTTCCAAATTCTCTAGATAAATTAGAAATCACTCGTGGCATTACTTATGACAATTAAACACTTCGAGACGGTATAACTTTTCATAAAAAATATATTCACAACACTGGTTTTATCAAGTCTCTCAGAAAGAAATAAGCATACAAATACAATATGGCTTATGAAATCTGAAGGTCCAATGACGCATTCATTAAGTCCCTCCATTGGTCCCTATGCTCAGCAATTTAATCCAGTTAATATTACCAATATCTCCCTCCATGGTATCTTTATCTTGTCCTGGTGGAGTGGCTTGCGTGCTTAAATGACCCCGAGAGCTGTGCTGACGGTAGCATTGCTGCCGAAAGAGTTATCCACGCTGGACAGGTCGAAGGCGATAAGCCAGACGAAAAATGTACCTTGGTCGAAAGAGCGATGATCTTTCGCCGTAAAAATACAACCGCTAAGAAACGCGGACATTGGTTCCACTGGGGTAAAATTCTCCGGAGGTAAAATAATCCCCCATTCGGTTATCCGGGCGGGGACTACTTTAGGGAACCCATGCCAAAGGCTCAAACATTACCGATATCCAGTTCCCTAAAATCCATCTGGATATTAACTTCTCGTCCATGATTGAATCTTTTTAGTGAATTTTCACCAACGGCAATTAATGCCTTAACCAGGAAGTTAAGAAGATGAAGGGTTTCCCAATATAACTGGAATTCGTTACCACAGGAAATCATTGGCTGCAAGACGTTATTATCGTTTAAAAGAAATCTAAATTTATATTTGCTCTAACTTTGGCTTGACCATTACCCCGAGAGTAATGTAGATGTATTAATTGGTGTTTTCCGTTTAATTTATTTTATTTTT
Organism: Diploptera punctata; assembly: GCA_030220185.1. Classification (NCBI taxonomy): domain Eukaryota; kingdom Metazoa; phylum Arthropoda; class Insecta; order Blattodea; family Blaberidae; genus Diploptera; species Diploptera punctata. The sequence continues at coordinate 502,623 of JASPKZ010003860.1, read as the reverse complement.
ATTTTTATCGTATAAATCATGTAACTCTAAAACAAGTAATCGTAAGTAATGCCACGAGTGATTTCCAAATTATCGATAAATTCACGACTCACGAGGTGAGGAGTGAATTTATCTAGAGAATTTGGAAATCAAGAGTGTCATTTGTTAGGACTATTTAACGAATAAAATTAAGTTGTTTACTGACAAATCATTATTTAACTATAGTTATTTTAAAATATTTATATATTTAATGTAAAACTGCGATGTTTGAAAACAAATGAGAACGATTGGTACGCTTCATTTCCTTACCTTGTTCATCACTGCAACCAGATCATAATATTATTTATTGCTAAAGGATCTCTATATTGTAAGAATGCACCCTAGTGGAGAAATTTATAACCAACGTTAAAGGTTTCTGATATCCTATGATGTAAATATGTCAATTATATTTTTCTGTGACGTCATTTCCTGGAAAATAATTCGATTAAGAAAGTGCAAACAGTGTTTTTTTTGTGGTATAATCAATTGTTACATTTTTTTATATTATCTACCGCATGCGCTTTCTGCTGACATTCATGCACTATATATACAATCTGGTAGCCATATTTCTTGCCCTTTTGAGGGTTGGCGGCATCTGTGGTGGTGGCGGTCTCCCTGTTGGCATGCTTGGAGTGGCAGCTTGAACATCAACTGGATCAACTGCGATGACAGCGTCTCCAAGGCTTGTTAATGTCCGACAACTGGATCTTTGACTCCCGATCTGCGTCCGGCCTGCGCTGGAGATAGGAAAAATCACTCACCATCATCAACGACGAAATGCCATATATCAAAAGAGCTAAAGAGGGAAAGAAAGCCCTAAAGTAGCTGGAAGATAGTAAAATAGACAGATTTGATATCCCTCCCAACTGTCGAAGACGCTTCCAGAGAACTGGAAGTTTTCTCGACGAGATCTGAAGGAGAGTCAATATCTGGGAAATTTTACTACTTCCATAACAATGTCATGTCATGTCATGTCATTTCTTAAACGGTCAGTCACTGCAAAATAATGCTATGACCTATTCAGAATGTTAAAAAGGAGGTGCTTTCTTTATTATAATATACTTTAGTTGTTAAATTTTAGGCGGAATACGACTGTGATTGGTTGTAAATAATAAATCATTGAAATCTGATTGGTCATTGACTCCCATTTGGGGCATGAGTTAAATAGTCTCCGAAATCAACAGGCCATTAAAATCATCAATAAATATTCGTCTTGTTTAGTATAAGTAAATGTTATTTCTTGTCCAGTGTTAGTGATGTCTCTTAGGTGACTCGCCATTGAGCTGTTCACTCATCCGGGGAGACATTTCACGTCTTCGTGTGGCTAAAAAAAGTGTGTAGGGAATCTAGACTTTAAAAATCATCTCCCAGCAATTTGCGTCTTTATTGTTGCGAAGAGAATAATTATGAACTGACTGAAATACAATAATAAACATTCGGTGATGTCACTTTCATTGTAACGGTTATAGAAATAAATAATAGTTTTAAAAAACTAAAACAGCACGCTTTATTAGAAAACCGAACTCAAAAATGAAAAATAATTTTAATTTCCAACACACTTGGGATAAATTTAAAGTGGTCAACAAAAAAATCATCTCCAACACATATAGAATAAAACTAGAGTTATCAACAAAAATAAAATAATTTTACCAGCAAAAGCGTGGGGTGCTCTATATCAATTAGGCCCTAACATATTTGATAATAAACAGATGTTGGTAAAAGTAAAGTCTCTAAGAAGAACATGTAAAAATCATAAAAAGCACCCCACGCTTTTGATGGTAAAATTATTTTCTTTTTGTTGATAATTCTAGTTTTATTCTATATGTGTTGGAGATGATTTTTTTGTTGACTACTTTAAATTTATCCCAAGCGTGTTGGAAATTAAAATTATTTTTCATTTTTGAGTTCGGTTTTCTAATAAAGCGTGCTGTTTTAGTTTTTTAAAACTATTATTTATTTTGTTATTTTTTAGTTTTAATATTTTATAGAATAAGATAAGAATGTAAATATCTTTAAATTCCATACTATTGTAGTATGAGCTAAAAGTATTACTCTTCTAAAAAAAAATCTCCCCAGACGGATTCGAACCAGCGACCTATGGATTACTGAAATAGTGTACGACTAGTTCACCGCTCTACCAACTGAGCTCTTACAACGATTGACTAAACAGTCGACAAGTCCGTAAGCTATTATACCAGTTTTAATTTTTTTGATTTTCTGATGATTCTGGCCAGGAATTTAGAAATAAAATATGAAACTATTGTAGCGTCACGGGCCCTTTACAAGTATACAAAGTTTCAAGTCGATCCAATGTCTCTAAGTGGGTGAAAATCGAGTTCAAAGATTCCGTTACATAAATACAAAGATACTTTTTTTGATTTTCTGATGATTCTGGCCAGGATTTTAGAAAATAAATATGAAATTATTGTATTGTCACGGGTCCTTTACAAGTATACAAAATTTCAAGTCGATCCAATTATTTTAAGTGGGTGAAAAACGCGTTGAAAGATTCAGTTACATAGATAGATACAGGTCAAGCTAATATAAAGCGTGTAATAAATCAAATAAATCAAAATACCTATAGGCAATTTTAATAGTAAATTAATAAACAATAGATACATAATCAAATAAAGGCAACAAAAACATTTATTTCGTAAATTAAGCATTTACATTTAAAAAGGCAGGAAAAGGCAACATAAAACTATGGCATTTCAATCACCAAGGTATAATTCATACAGATTCACTTTCAAATTGAAGATAGATTTAACACATTTAAAAAGGTATTCTGCCAAAGTTCCGGTATCTTGTAATTACATATAAATCCTAGCGTTATTTATTACAAACGCAAATGAAATAAATGTCCAAACCCCACGAACCTCTGCCTTAAACTCTTTGACGTAAAAGTATACAATAATATAACTACATTCTATTAATTCCATCCCATATTCCATCCTAAGACTGAATGCATATGTATGAATTCTCTTCTGTAGAAAGAATGCATTACTATAATGTCATTCAATTTCGCAAGTTGAACTATAATATCATCACATTAACCCAATTTTTCAGGAATATTAAACAGGCATTTGAGATCTTCTATCAGATTACGTAATTTATATTTTCTTCACGTTTGTTAACAACATTCTTTACCTCTTGTCATGATCGCATTACAAATATTATGGCCCTTTTGTTGTCATTATTTCAACCTATATCCATTCCAAGGTGCACACTTTCTGAATACTAATTTTCTTGCAGTTCTTAAATCACTTTCCTTATGAGCTGTAATTCTGACACAAAAACAGATAAGAGAGACAGTAGCATATAACTTGACTCCAAGTTCTATTTGTCTGATTGATCTGATTGCTTCTCCTCCTCTGTAATCAACTTAATGACCAATTTTATTTTCTTGCTTTTTGTGTTTTTAAACACTAGCAATTGTTCATTCATGAACTGCATTAACTGATCATGAAGATCAAAAGAACATCTACAAGATCGTAGAACCCATCCATTCCCTATGCCTTCTCTATAAAATATTACACACATAATTATCTTATTATTTATCACGCCGCTTCACCAGACTCTCTGATACACATAAATTAGATATCCGATCCCTTGAGCACAGTGTCCTTTATATCCCTCCTCATCACACTACCTATTATTCGAAATCTTTTACAATTTCTCTTGCTAGAACATGGAATTCCCTTCCACCCTATGTCAAAGACTGCCAAACTTTACCATCTTTCAGAAACAAATTGAAAATAAAATTATTAACAGAAACAACTCACTAATATTACTTTTTAAAAATTAATTATTTGTTTTTTCATTAATTAATAAAAACTAGTTTTAAAAATTGTTAATATATTTACCTAACGCCTTGTATAATAAGCGATAGATTAATTCATTATAGTTTATTATTTTCTTTGTGTGTTTTTCTTTTCTTTTTATGTAAAGTAGATTCGAGCTGTTATTCCTTTCTGTATTCATTTTATCATTAATCTAATTTTAATTGTATTAAAGTTTATTGTATTATTAGACATTTTCATTAGTATTCAATTTGACAGATAGTTAATTGTTTACTATGACTATTATTGTATTTTTTTGTATTTATATGTAACATATGTTTGTCCTGGTGAGTGGAAGAGAAAGCCACATGGCCTTAACTACACCAAGCTAAATAAATATATTCTAAATCCACATATTCCGAGCCCATTGAACGAGTATTATTTTAATGATGTTGAGGGTGATCATTAGGGAAAGCATTTTAAGGTGCAAATTTTGGTCGTAAAATGGGGGAAAAAGGTTCTGAAAATACATAAAAAAGATGCAAAAAAAGGTGCTGCTAAAACAATTGAATTAAGGTTTAAACCAGTTGCATGAACTCAGTTTATATAATATGCATGTCATTTTGCACCAAATTTTTCTTCTTTATAGAGTCCATAAGAGGTAATTCATATTTCTTTAGTTTATTGCAATATTTTATTTATTTATTTAGCCTGGTGGAGTTAAGGCCATGTGGCCTTCTCTTCCACTCATCAGGACAAACATATATTACATCAGAATATAACAATCATAATTAACTCTAATATTAAATACTAAATGAAGATTTGATCAATAAGATATTATCTATTATATTATGATCTATAATACAACCAGATAATGATAGTGAAGATTAAGACTAAAAATAATTATATAATGAATTCTAGCAAGATAAATTAAATTGTTGGTAGACCGTCCCTGTTTAATGTAGGGGCCTATATAAAAAAAACAAGAAAAATAATAAAATATAGAAAACTAATTTAACGGTTTTACAATATTTAAAAAAATGAAAATATTTGTTAATCTTAAATATTATTTTCATAAATATATAATTTATTAATTGTTAAAATAATTCTATCAGTAAGGTGTATAAGTTAGTTTGTTATTAAATAATTCTTTAGTTTATTTTTTAAGGATGTTATAGTTTGACAGTCTCTGATATGGGAAGGAAGGGAATTCCAGTGTGGTGGCAAGTGAAGTGAGACTTGCTAAAAAGATAATGAAATAATATACAGTGTGATGAGGAGGGATATAAAACGAAGACAATATGCTGATGGGATCGAGTGTCACGATTATGTGTGTCGGATAGTCTGCTGAAGCGGTCCGTGATCAATAAGTAATTAGGCGATGATGTGTGAAGTATTTTATTGAGAAGGGATAGGGAATGGAACAGTCCTACGATCTCTTAGACGAAGCCACGATAATTGTTCCAAGGACGGTGTAACATGGTCAAATTTGCGAATACCACAAATAAAACGTGCGCAAGAATTATGAACACGTTGAAGTCTTTGAGTGAAAATAATATTTAAGTCTGTAAAAAGAGTATCACAACAATCAAAATGGGGCATTTACTTCGCAGTTGAAACATCGAAGAATGATGCCATTAGTTTCGATAAATTACGTTTTGAATTCTGAAAGTGCATTCAACTTATCCTTCTTAACATTCGCCATGTTATTGTTCTGAAAACCCAGTTGTAACACTAATAAAAACACGTTGTGGTTCAGACTAGTAAAACATAGCCAACAACAAATCGGTGGATAGAAAACTGACAAATTATTGCCAGTACCAACTGAACATATTTTAAACTCTTATAGCAACAAAGTTGAAATTTAAATTTGACTTCACAGCTGCAGATTGGCCATTGTTGCTGGGACATAAATTATTGGTGGTTTATATAAATTATATTTTAATATTTATTATTTACTATTGTTGACTTCACACTGCAGATTGGCCATTTTTCTGGGGTATAAATTACATAAATTATATTTTAATATTTATTTAATTATGTTTACTTCTGATTGAGATTTTAAAAAGCTATTCAATAACAAAAAATATACATTTTTCTGTCCTACATTTTAAAAACGCAGAGAAGAATGGAGGAAAGGTGCTGAAGCATAAAACAAGAGGGGGAAAGGGGTCAAATGTAGCAATCTCATGAAAATGTGAAAAAAGGTGCAACAAATTTGTGTTCATTTGGCTTCATTTCATCCCCCCCAAATACATATATTGAACTATTGGTATGAAAACAGTTATATTTTTGGAAAGGTGCAGCACCTCAATATTCATTCCCTAGTGATAATAATCATCATGGATAAGAACAAAAAGAGAAATATTTTCATATATCCACTGTCCGCGATATAATCCGGAAATAATATAATTTTAGGGGATTACATGCCACCATGCCAGCAACATAAAATCAAATAAAATAAATAATAGTTTAAAAAACTAAAACAACAAGCTTTATTAGAAACCCGAACTAAAAAAATAATGTTAATTTCCAACACGCTTGGGATAAAATTAAAATGGTCAACAAAAAAATCATCTCCAACACATGTACAATAAAACTAGAGTTATCTACAAAAAATAATAATAATTTTACCATCAAAAGCGTGGGTGCCTTTTATGATTTTTACGTTTTCTTCTTAGAGACTTTACTTTTACCAATATCTGTTTATTATCAAATATATTAATTGATATAGAGCACCACACGCTTTTGATGGTAAACTTATTCTTTTTTTGTAGATAACTCTAGTTTTATTCTACATGTGTTGGAGATGATTTTTTGTTGACCACTTTAATTTTATCCCAAGCGTGTTGGGAATTAAAATAATTATTTTTCATTTTATAGTTCGGTTTTCTAATAAAGTGTGTTGTTTTAGTTTTTTAAACTATTATTTATTTTTTAGTTTGGTTTTCTAAATATGTAAATAGCTTTAAATTCGATACTATTGTAGTATGAGCTAAAAGTAATATTCTTCTAAAAAATCCTCCGGGCCGGATTTGAACCAGCGACCTATAGATTACTGAAATTTTATACCACTACAGTCCACCACTCTACTAACTGAGCTATTAATTTCTTACAACGATGGAGTAAAAAGTCGATAAGTCCGCAATCTATTATATATTATTTATGAAATTATTGTATTGTCATTGGTCCTTTACAAGTATACAAAGTTTCAAGTCGATCGAATGTTTTTAAGTGGGTGAAAATCGTGTTGAAAGATTCCGTTACATAAATAGATACAGGCCAAGCTAATACAAATCGTGCAAAAAAACGAAATAAACAATTTATTTTGACTTAGACGTTAGTATGTCGGAGTTAGTATGATGACCTTGAAGAAGATTTCAGGGCTGTTGGCCGTGGTCTTTGAAGCCTGTAGTTTCCCGACGTTTCGCCAAAGACTGCGTCCGGCATCCTCAAGGGTTGTCTTGAGACAGTCTCAAGACTCAAGACCTTGAGGATGCCCTTTGAGACCGTCTCAGGACAACTCTTGATGATGCCGGAGGTAGTCTCTGGCGAAACGTCGGGAAACTAAAAGCCTCAAGACCACGGTCATCATCCCGGAAAATCTTCAAGATCATCAAACAATTCATTAATTTACTACTGTTCATGAGGTCCCGGGTTCGATTCCCGGTCAAAGCATAGGGATTTTTCCTTAAAGGGAATCGTTTCCGTGGTTGCCCATGGTCTGGAATTTAGATTAAGTCTAGGTTAAGAACCCTCCTGGAGCTTCATTACCATTTATCACACATCATACCACCGGGGTAACGTAATTCCGCCTTCTAGGCGCCCCAACTTCAGAAGTGGGTTACGATTAAGCCAATGCCAGGAGAAAACACAAGAATTGTCGAAATGAAACCTGGGTATTGAACAAAAAAAGAATAATAAAAAAGAAGAAAGCCGTGAAAGTATTAATTTATTAAAGAATTTATTGTTGCAGTATTTATTATCTATCGACATCATGGAAAAATCGTAAACATCCGATTAGATAGGACCATATGTTTAATATATAAAAATCAATGTTTGTTTAATTGTTGGTTTGTTTGTTCGTATTCTATGCGCGGTCATACCGTTGATCCGATTTTGATGGGGATTTTTGCAAAATGTTCAGGAGATTCCCGGGATGAACAAAGGCTATAAGAGAGTTGGGATATTCAACCCCTTCACCCCTAAAAAACACCCTTTGTAGTGAAAAACGTGAAATAAAGTCCCTATTTTGACGCCTACGCTGCCTAAACCATAACAAATACACCAAATTAATGTACACAGAATTGAATATCTCACAAAACTCTACAAAAATAGTCCGCGACAGCATATGTTTATCTTTTACGGATAAGTCACAATAACCATATTTTTGTCTTTCATTGATACCAAGAAGATCGGGATAAGTAGATTGCCGGGGAAGCGTGCTCTGCCATACCGTTCATCCGATTGAGATGGGGCTATTTGAAAAACGTTCAGGAGATTCCGGGGATGAACATAGGCTGTAAGAGAGTTGTAATACTCAACCACTTCGCCCGTAAAAATCACCCTTTGTAGTGAAAAACGTGAAATAAAGTCCCTATTTTGACGCTTAAATGGCTTACGCTGCCTTAGTCATAACAAATAGGCCTACACCAAAGTAACGTACACAGAATTGAACATCTCGAAAAACTCTACAAAAAAGTCCGCAACAGCATATGTTTATGTTCTACGGATAACTCACAATAACCATTTTTGTCTTTCATTGATGCCAAGAAGATCGAGATAAACAGATTCCCGGGGCATGTATAACAGCGTACGGCTGGTGGTAAAAACACATTAACATTTATTTAGGAGTAGCACCGCACGCCGGGTATTAGCTTAAATAGATAAGAAACTTTCGTGGGGAAGGGAGAAATATATTGACTCTTTGGATGGGGATGATAAAAGTGCTATTGCATGGTTTCATTTGGGGGGATGGATGGCCCATAATTTAACAAATGAGGAAGGCATTAAACTATGCCCACTATGCGATGACCATGAAAACTGGCAGCATATTATAGCATTCTGTAGAGAGACAGAACAACTTAGATTACAGATGCTGCCGGAGAGATTTCTCAGGTCGGATTGAGGGAGAGTGGCGTGTTGGGATCTTTTAGGACGGATCGAGAGTGAATCAAAAACATGCAAATTTTTGGGTACAGTAAGAAAATTGAGATATAACAAAATTGTAGATTAAGGATATATGTATTAACAATAAGAAGAATCTCAATATGGTCTTTGTTTTCGATCTTTAATCATGTTATATAATAAGTAGGTCTGATAAGTTGAATAGTCTGATAGTGCACTTAATGTCTGCAGGGACGGGGGGAGGGGGGTATGAGCGTGCGGTGTGTATATGTGTGGGGGTGTGTGGGTGTATGTGTGTGTGCTTTTTTTTTCTAATTTGTTTTCTAGCATTTTTTTTAATATTAATGTACGGAATGTGGATGAATGTAGATATGTATTATTTTGATTTAGTGCAGACATAGATTTTACTTATATGTAGCCTGTTATTGTTTTTTGATACAGGTGTATTTGTAGGTATTTGTTTATATTATTAGTTTTATTTTTTTATTCATGGAAAAATAATGCATGTACGGCCAAGCAGGCCCGTGCGCAATGTAAATGCATATGTATTTTCTTTATTCTGAAAAAAAAAAGCAATAAATTCCATATTCTATTCTATTCTATTCTAGATAAGAAATATAAGTTCCTAATATTAGTCCATCTTAACCTTGTATTCAGTCTTGTTTGGCATAAAATACGATGTTGGCTAAGAATAATGTTTCTATTGCTGACAGTTCCATATACAATTCAGTCATATGTCGGGTAAAAGTAGCACCACGGTTCCCCCAATAGACGGTATCAGGGAAATAATACCTTACGCAAATTTGTTTATAGTACAACTGGAACTTAGCTCGGAATTGGTATAGTAATAATATGTGGTGAGTTGCAGAAGTAAGGTTGTTATATCGCAGTCGTGATTCTTCTTCTCTTTTCTCAATCGTTCCACATATTTTCCTGACAAGGAAACTGTCAACCATTGCATGCCGAAACTTACCTTGAAATTTCTCCCAGAGAAGCGATGTGATGTGCCAAGGCCGTGTCCAAATAAATATATATCCATCCATAGGAATTCTGCCCGAAGGCAGGTCCTTCACTGCAATCATAGCATTTGCATGCTATGCTTGCAGCTTTACTAGGGAATTGTAGATGTGGTAGCTTCCCGTTGCTTTCCACACCGATGAAGGATGATGATGATGATGATGATAATGATAAGGATGATGATGATGGTTCTATGATTTCGGGGCCTTAAAGTTTTCCTGACATTTGTCTTACAGGTGAGGAAAAATCTTACCCAGAAAAACTACCCCGGACGGGGATCGAACCAGGCCCGCTGCGTAACAAGGCAGCACGCTACTTCCAGACCACAGCGGTGGACAAATTATATATATATATATATATATATATATATATATATATATATATATATGTCGTTTTTACCAGCAAGTCATTAAAATCCAGCGACAAATATTTTATTTAAACTACAATGAAGTAATACAATTCCTTATTGGATGTTTTGAATAACCCTCACTATCTGCTATCTGCGCTGCACCCGCCTCACTTCCCTCCGATCAAGACATGCAGGGAGTCCATCTGCCACGAACAGCGCTTTGCCATTGATGGATTCTGGCCTCGATTTCTGTACCTTGCAGTTAAAAACGGCTAGTAATTTTTTGACACGGTCTTGGTACATCACAACGCTTATGTGGGAGAAATTTCAAGGTGAGTTTCGGCATGTTCTATTCTGTTCTATAGTGTTCTGCCTTAGGGTAGATCTTTCATTGCAATCATAGCATTTTCATGCAATGATTTGCAGATTTTCTAGGGAATTATAGGTGTGGTAGCTTCCTCTTGCTTTTCACACCGGCGATTTTCACTTGATTTTCGGGGACCGTTTGGGCCTCAAAGCTTCCTGGCATTTGCCTTACAGGTGAGGAAAAACGCTGAGAAAAACCTCACCCAGGAAGCTTGTCCCGGTCGGGAATCAAACCCGGGCCCACTGCGTGACAAGACAGCACGCTACCTCGAGACCAGAGCAGTAATGGTTCAAAATCCCCTTGTAAGCATTTTTTATTAAAAATGGTATATTTCCAAACGCGACAGGTCTAGAAGGCCCTTGGCCTACCATCCGGCTGCTGGCCTCACATCCACGTGTGATAATCATAGAGGTAGACGATCATCTAGCCAATGTAGGGGTGACATGTGGTCAGAATGTCGGGCCCCCGCCGTTATAGCTGGTCTTCTCAATCTGGAGTCGCTACTTATTGTAGCTACCCAAATGCCTCACGATGCTAGGTGGGCACCGGTCCCATACTGGCCAAAATTCCATGAGAAAATGTCTTCATCCATGGAGACCCGAACCAGCGCAAGTCCCCAGCTCTTGCCTTAACAAAAAAATATATATATAGATTTGGTACCTTATGTTAGAATAAGACGCAGTGCCAGGGTGTCCAGGTTGGAAAGAAGAAGAAATGAAGAAGTGAGGCAGATGATGGATATGGAGGAGACGTGGTGGAAAGGATCTAAAGAGGAGCTCTTCAGTGGTATGGCCATGTCAGGAGAATGGAGGATGATAGGTGGCCCAAAACTCTTTTGGAATGGTCACCTTCTGGTAGAAGGAAACGGGGCAGGCCAAGAACAACTTGGAGAGGAGAGATCCATACATTGATGAACGACCGAGGTCTGGAGGAGGATGAATGGCGTTGTCGGCAAGAATGGCGAATGGGTATACAGGGTAACCGCTGAAAAGTGGAGAGGCCCTCAAAAGCAAAAGTAAGTAATGTTAGAATACATTGAGCATTATTCTCTAGAAATTCACATAGTTCAGTTTATTTAACAGAGAGTTCATAGATTTCATCAGCCTTGGAGGGCAACACCCATCCTATTATTGCAGAATACAATTTCTGTTGACAGATATAAGGCAAGATAAGTTTGAAAAGATTATGTCTTCAAAACGGTACGTCTTACCCAACTTGAAGCTCATGTTGTACAATCTTCGCATAATTCCTGCTATTACTATCTCGTGAAACATTAGCCTTTGGGTATATATCCGTCCCGCCTACTGCATGAACTCGGTTTACTATAGCTTTAACGAACATATCTGCGCATAATACAACTATAAAACACAATGTCATTAATTTTGTTGGTAATAATATAGAAGTATCTTAATGACTTACTGTATTGGTAACACCTTTCTCTTGAGAAGCAATGTATTGGAATCGAATTTCGAAACATGAGAGAACGTAACTGACCTTGCTCCTTTGACTAATGTAAGGCACGTTAACTCGATGCTCTACTTTTTAAACCAAATCACACTGACATAGTTATCGGTAGTTTTTATCCATTCTTAAAAATGTTTGTGGAATAGAGCCAGGATTGCTAGATAACAGTTCAATCTTTGATTTTGATCTATTGAGTTATAAAGTTTCCAAGTAGTGTTAAGTCGTGATTCTGCAGCATCTGATAGAGTTGAATCACTCTTGAATTCACGATCGACCCTGAATAAATAGCTAACCTCGTTATCATGAAATGTATCTACTTTTTTTTTCACTTACATGCACCACCTGCTGACGAATCAAGTCTATTTCCTCCAGCGAAATGTTGAAACAGCGGCAATCAGAATCAATTCTATTATGTAAAAATTCTTCCTCCTTGTTTTTTCTCATTCCCTTGTTTCTACATGCGCATGCTGTTTTGTATAACTGAATGGCATTCCACTTCATTCCTCAATTTATAAACCTGATAACATAAATATCCTGAACGTGTGTCCAACTTAGGGTCGGGTAGAGGGGTTAGATGGTAATTATGGGCCTTAGAGACCGGATGTTGGGGAAAATGCCTACAGTTATTTATTATAGATATTGTAAAAGTGACTTCATATAAGTTCATACCGACGACCCTAGAGTTGTTTACCACTAAGTTAATTTTGACTATAAATGCCTATTTCAGCTTACAATGCCTATAAATGCCTGTTCTTTTAAATTAATAATGTGTTTTTTCATTATTTAATAAAGATAGATTTAAGATTCGTTAGTATATTTACCTAATGCCTTGTATGAAAAGCATAGATTAATTAATTGTAGTTTATTACTTTATTTATATTTTTTTCTTTTTATATATAGTAGATTCGAGCTGTTATTCCTTTCTGTATTCATTCTATCATTAATTTAATTTTAATTGTATTTAATTTAATTGTATTATTAGACATTATTTTCGTTATTATTCAATTTGACAGACTATTTAACTCATGCCCCAAATGGGAGTCAATGACCAATCACGTTTCAATGATTTCTGTTTTAAAACCAATCAGAGTCGTGTTTCACGAAATATTTATCAGTGTTGTATTTACCATATTAAAGAAAGCTCCTCCATTTTAATATTCTGAACAGGTCTGACCATTATTTTGCAGTGACTGAGCCTATAAGAAATACGGCTACCAGATTGTATATATAGTGCATAGATATCAACACATAGAGCTTACAGCAGTTAATATAAAAACATTTGTAGCAATTTATTATACCACCAAAAAAAAAAAAAAAAAAAAAAAAAAAAAACCACTGTTTGCACTTTCTTAAATGTATTTTTCTCAGGCAATAATCCAGAAACATACAATTGTCATATTTACATCATACGACATCAGAAATGAATTAATATATAGTTTGATGTGTTTAATTTTTTCTCCACTAGAGAGCATTCTTACAATATTGCGTTCCTTTGGCAATAAATAGTATGATCTGGTTGCAGTGATAAACAAAAGAAGCAGGGTACCTATAGTTTCTCATTTGTTTTCAAACATCGCCGTTTACATTAAATATATAAATATTTTAAAATAACTATAGTTAAATAATGATTTGTGAGTAAACAGCTTAATTTTATTCGTTAAATAGTCCTAACAAATGCCACTCTTGATTTCCATATTCTCTAGATAAATTCACTCCTCACTTCGTGAGTCGTGAATTTATCGATAATTTGGAAATCACTCGTGGCATTACTTATGATAATTATGAGCCTAGAGACCGGATGTTAGGGAACATGCCTACAGTTATTTATTATAGATATTGTAAAAGTGACTTCATATAAGTTCATACCGACGACCCTAGAGTTGTTTACCATTAAGTTAATTTTGACTATGAATGCCTATTTCAGCTTACAATGCCTATAAATGCCTATTTGCTATTTTTTTCTCGAAATTAACCTAGTATTTCAATGAAATTAATTGAAATGAACAAACTTCATGACACATATCATTGCATAGAAATCTTTAAGTGACTGGCAACATTATTTTTGATGTTGGTAACACTGAATTCAGTTTGTAGTCCTCGTTCACATACGGGTGCTTCAAAGATAAGATTAAAGAGAATGTAAGAAAATATATTTCGCTTCTAAAACTCGAAATTAAGAATGTAAAAAATTGTGTATTACGATACGTGGTAGGGAAGTGGTTTTTACAGAATCGAGGAAAATGTTTAAAACCGAGTGATAGCGAGGTTTTTAATTTTCGAGATTCTGTAAAACACTTCACAAACGTGCGTTGCACATTATTTTTTGCGCGATGGTGTTATCAAAATAATAACATCTTTGTTGGGAATATTTGCGTTCATTATAAACAATTGACCAACGTTAACAGTGTGGACATGTTTACTAGTTGAAACAACAGAAGGCCGTGAGACCAATTAGTAATAAAATAACAGGATGCCGTGGGACCATTTAGTAATAAAATGGCGGCAAATACGTATTTATTGTTTTATATTGTTTCGAATAAAGTTCAATTAATTAAAAATGTGATTTGTTTCGTATAATGTATATTAACACTACCTTTTGAATATTTGTTGTATATACATTGTATATAGTATACATAGAGGGCAATGGTTTTACTTCCCACAAGCGTGTTTTTAGTAGGGCCTATGTAATATTACAGTATAGTTATTTTTTATTACAGTATAGTTATTTAGGTTGGCAATCCCGAAATGTAAGAAGTTAACTTTCAATAATGATCGTCATTGCTGTAAGTACGACAAAACTCACTATCGGGCAAAGAAAAAAACAATAAACATACAATTATCTAGCATATGTCTATATAAGTTATATGGGAGAATCTTAAATATATAATTACAATTTTAATATATTAATTAAGTACTGTCAAATTCTTAAGCATGCGCAATGCAGAATACGTTGACAATTCAGTTGTTTTAAATGATCATTTCTGTACAATTTCTTAAAACATAGGAAATTATATCATTTGAAAAGCGGAGAAAAACAGATAAATGTACGTGTTTTCAAACAGTTTAGTGAAAAATATCCCACATTAGCCACTGAGGAAGTGGTGAAAACAGCAACAAAATTTACAGGTGAGTCAGCATAGAGCATAAATTCTGGTTCTAATGAAATTGTAAATAAATTATATATATATATATATATATATATATATATATATATATATATATATATAACCATCCATAGTAATTCTGCCCGAGGGCAGGTCTTTCACTGCAATCATAGCATTTTCTTCATGCTATGCTTGCAGCTTTACTAGGGAATTGTAGGTGTGGTAGCTTCCCGTTATTTTCCACACCGGTGAAGGATGATGATGATGGCCATATGATTTCGGGGACCGTTTGGGCCTTAAAGTTTTTCTGACATTTGTCTTACAGGTGAGGAAAAACCCCGATAAAAACCTCACCCAGAAAAACTGCCCGGCCGGGGATCAAACCCGGGCCCGCTGCGTGACAAGGCAGCACGCTACCTTGAGACCACAGCGGTGGACATATATATATATATTTTTTTTTTTCTTATCATACCATATTAAGCTTGCATTGCTCAATGTTAAACATTTAATTATAACATCTATAAAGCGTCACTGCTATAAGGTAAACATATTCTCTTTAATTTGCTTACTTGTTATAGTCAGCTACTAGATGGCAGTGAAGACCGAGTTCTCGCGACATCTAGTAATAATGGAGAATATAATACATATATAAGAAAAATAAGAGTTTGAATTGGATTCGCCTGGTAGTGTAATGGATATCACGCTGAGGTACAGACTCAGAGATCCGGGTTCGAATCCCGTCCAGGCATTTATTTTTCTTATCATACCATATTAAGCTTGCATTGCTCAATGTTAAACATTTAATTATAACATCTATAAAGCGTCACTGCTATAAGGTAAAAATATTCTCTTTAATTTGCTTACTTGTTATAGTCAGCTACTAGATGGCAGTGAAGACCGAGTTCTCGTGACATCTAGTAATAATGGAGAATATAATACATATATAAGAAAAATAAGTGTTTGAATTGGGTTCGCCTGGTAGTGTAATGGATATCACGCTGAGGTACAGACTCAGAGATCCGGGTTCGAATCCCGTCCAGGCATTTATTTTTCTTATCATACCATATATATATATGAAAAGAAAAATAATTGCTTGAGTCGGGATTTGAACCCGAGTCTCTAAACTGTACGTTTAACGGTCTAACCAACTGAATTACTCAAGTATTCCAACACAAACATGCATTTTTTTTATATATGTAGTATTCTCAATTCACACAAGAGGTAGCGGGAAGTCGTTCTGACTGACATCCAGTGGTCACCATAACAGGTAAGCAATATATATATATATATATATATATATATATATATATATATATATGGTATGATAAGAAAAATAAATGCCTGGACGGGATTCGAACCCGGAACTCTGAGTCTGTATCTCAGCGTGTTATCCATTACACCACCAGGCGAATCCAATTCAAACACTTATTTTTCTTATATAGGCTATGTATTATATTCTCCATTATTACTAGATGTCGCGAGTACTCGAGGTACAGACTCAGAGTTCCGGATTCGAATCCCGTCCAGGCATTTATTTTTCTTATCATACCATATTAAGCTTGCATTACTCAACGTTAAACATTTAATTATAACATATATATATATATATATACATCATGGAAAAAGCGTAAATAACTGATTACGTAAGCCCATATATAATATTATGTCACAAATAAATAAAAATGGAAGTTCCTAATCATTGGTAAAATCTTAACTTGTATTCAGTCTTATTTCGTGTAAAATATGATGTTCTCTAAGAACGTATACAATATAGTCATATGGCGGGTAAAAGTAGCACCACGGTTCCCCTAATGGATTGAATCGGCGGAGTAAAACCTTATGCAAGTTTGTTTACAGTACAAATAGAACTTAGCTCGGAATTAGTATAGAAATCTTGTAACTTAAAACCTAATATTAGGGAATCCAATTTCGTGGTCTAGTGACTCTTACAGTATATATAATGATCAAGTGTCGAGTATAGGGATAGAGGTAGAGTGGGAAGAAAAAAAATTCTTCTTCTTCTTCCTTCCAAGTATTAGGCCAAGGCCTGTTACGATCCTATAGAAAATTTTCCCTCCAGCGTAAATAGTTTGATCCTTCCGGGAAATTCTCGTATAAGACTTGAAAGCATAATAATAGTCCCTTCGATTGGTTGCTGGCCAAAGGAAGGCAAGACCAGTGATGGGGCTGCCATCTTATAGCCTCTGGTCAGGCTTTTCTGGAGAAGAAAAGAAAATAAAGGAAAGAAGAAATGGAAGAAAGGAAAGACTCCCTAGCCCTCGGATGCCCTAATAGCGAAAAAAACAAGAGTTAAGCAAGAGAGGTTAGATAGTAAAATTAAAAGAGTGCAAAACACAAGTAAGTGGAAGAAATGTTTTGCTCAGCTTGGGCACCTTGTGGTCGCCATCCACATATCCCCTAGATGAGGACCCCTGAGGAAGAAAAAACATAATGGCAAATAAAGTTTGCTGACAGATTACTTGAGAAATGAGATAACTCATTACAACAGAATGATGATAACTGTAAGTACAGCATATTCTAAAAGAGTATCTTGGTTAAAATTCTCAGCTTAAATAATGTTTTTGCGCGATTGTGCGTTTTGTCGTACTTATAGCAATGGCGACATAATTGAAAGTTCAACTACCAACATTTAGGGGTTGCCAACCTAAATAACTATACTGTAATAAAAATAACTATACAGTAATACTACATATTACAAACACGTGTGTGGGAAGTAAAGCCACTGCCCTGTTTGTATACTACATACAATGTATATACAAGAAATATGCAAAAGGTAGTGTTAACCCTTAAATTCGTAATGTATCCTTTTGGATACATTAGTTGGTTTAATTAATTTAACATTTTAAATAAATCAGAAGAAAACGAACAAAAAGAAACCACTTAATTGTGTGTCTAATTATACAATATACATAATAATAACAGTTATACAAGATTCCGTTTTCAGTGCGGTCCGCCACATTCAAATAACTAACGGAAGAAATTTGTGTTTTGCCAATTTAAGGGTTAATATACATTATACGAAACAAATCACTGCATTTTAAATGAACTTAACTTTATTTGAAGTTTAGGTACCTGTGAGAGAGATGTACAGACTAAAATTGCAATGGCAAAAAATTCAACTAAGACATTACATGGAATAATTTGGAATAAAAATATTACAAAGGAAACTAAAATGAAAATTTATAAGAGCAAAACACAGAATATTTTGTCATATGGAAGTGAACCTTGGTCTTTGACGGAACTACAAAAGAATACAATTAGAACAGTTGAATTTATTATTTTAGAAGAAGCCTCCAAAAAAACAAGACAGGATAAAATAAGAAATGAATTCCTTTGGAGAGAAATGAATGTCACCACATCTGTTGTTAAAAGGATTGAAAAGCAAACGCTTAAATGGTATGGCCACGTACAAAGAATGGAAAATGAAAGATGGCCAAAAAGTATATACCAATGGTGGTCATCCCCTGGAAGAAATAAACATGGCAGACCAAGATGGAAGTGGAAAACCTACGTCAGAACTATAATGGATGATAGGAATTTGGAAGAGGGAGATTGGAATGATAGAGATAATTGGAAACTGAAGACGGCAAACTTATAAGTGGGGGAAAGCCGAATAAGAAGAAGAACTTTATTTGAAATAATATAAAACAATAAATACGTACTCCCCATACATCCCTATCCTGAGCAAATGAATTTCAACCATTCCCTATATAACTCACCTCCCTGAAACCATGATTAATGTTATTCTCCAATTTCATTATTGTAGGGCGTTGTCCTCTAGCTTTCCATCCTCTCTTTAATTCCTCATTTGTACCACATGTCCTGAAATCGCAATCTACGAGGTTTAATTGTTTCCATTAAAACTGGTTTCCCATAAAGACCATTATCAAAATGTTTGTTTTGAAATAATATAAAACAATAAATACGTACTTGCCGCCATTTTATTACTAAATTGGTAATTAATTAGTGTATAATGCTATTGTGTTATTATTTAATTGTAATATTAATGTGTTTTCTTTATGTAATTGTAATGTTAATGTTTTTTTAGTGTATAATGCTATTGTGTTATTACTTAATTGTAATATTATTGTGTTTTCTTTATGTAATTGTAATGTTAATGTTTTTAGTGTATAATGCTATTGTGTTATTATTTAATTGTAATATTATTAATGTGTTTTCTTTATGTAATTGTAATGTTATTGCTGTTTTTGTTGTTTATTTTTCTTTACACTAGTACCAATTATTACTTTATTGTAACGGACTGTCAACAGCACGTACGGCTTGCTGCCCGTGCGACCCATATTTGTAAATAATATTGTAAATATCTTACTTTTTGTCTAATAAAGTCCTACTACTACTACTAAATTGGTCTCACGGCCTCCTGTTGTTTCAACTAATAAACATTGCCCACACTGTTAACGTTAGTCAATTGTTTATAATGAACGCAAATACGTGGTACAGTCATCAAGTTTTGAGACTGAGCGCATAGTGGCGTTGTGATGCACTATAGCGCATAGGTGGCGTCGTGGTATGGTACCTTGGCAGTTAGTCTCTCGTCCCAGCAAGAGACAGTTGAGTGCATTCACTGCAAGCAGAACTACGGTCTTTGTTGTGACGGTGATTTGAATGCGCATGTCGGAACTCGAGATGTCACAGTTAGAGCAACATCAAGTTCTGTCAGAAATTAGGCAAGACCGCTGGCGAAACGTTTCAAATGATGCAGCAAGTTTACGGCGAGTACGCATTGAGACGCAGTGTTGTGTTTAGGTGGCACCCACGTTTTGTGCAAGGAAGAGATAGTTTGGAAGATTATGTGCATACTGTTTGACCACAAATAATTCGAACTAAACGCAAGATCGAATAAGTAGTAACGTTGATGCGTGCTAATCGCTCCCAATTAGTAGACGATCTGGCAGCAGCGGTAGGGGTCAGCCATGGCACTTGCTACAAAATTCTGTCTCATGACCTGAATGAACATGTCTCGTGTTACCCAGCACAGTGTGCCACGAATCCTGTCACAAGACCAACGTGATGACCGCATAACGATTTGTGGTGACTTAATCAGTAATGCTGACGATGATCCGACGTTTCGCAACCGGATAATAACTGGAGACGAAACATGGTGTTTCCTTTACGATCCGCAACTGAAACGACAATCCGCCATCTGGAAAACGCCATTATCACCACGACAGAAAAAACCGCGATAAGACAGGTCAAAAGGCAAAGTGATGCTTAAACTGTTTTTTTTATTTAAATGGAATTTATATCAGAAGATGCAACTGTAAACAAACCCCGTTACAAAGAGATCCTTGGCCGTTTACGCGATTCAATTCGCCGTAAGCGACCTCAGCTTTGGCGTACAAAGAATTTGCTGTTGCTACACAACAACGCCCCCGCCATCGTTCTGTCCTTGTCCAAGAGGAACTTGCAAGGCAACAGGTGACAGTTTTGCCATACACTTCGTACTCACCTGATCTCGCGTCATGCGATTTTTTTTCTCTTTCCTCGCATGAAAGCAATCCTACATGGGCGTGTATTTCATTCTTCCACAAGAGAAGCCATACGGGACCTTCCTGCCAATATCTTTCAGCGGTGTTTCCAACAACTATACCAACGTTGGCAATCGTGCATAACGGCCAACGGCGACTATTTTGAAGGAGGGTGTGGTTCTGTTTAAGTGTACGCCGAGTTATCGGCATCTTGTAAGACATCCAGATAATTGTGGGTGCCTACTTTCCAGGCGTAAGTCTCCGTGTATCTGAAAGGAATTTGCTGACTCAGCTGTTAGTACTATGAGAAGCATAGAAGTGTACCTCCTCCCACTCCCCACACTTCTCCCCGCAAACACACAGAGCTTGGTCTCGAGCTGTAGTATTTCCAACAAAGGTGTTATTATTTTACTATTATTTATTATTTTGAAAAAAAACCATCGCGCAAAAAGATAATGTACAAGACACGTTTGTGAAGTGTTTTATAGAATCTCGGAAATTAAAAACCTTCTTATCGCTCGGTTTTTAAACATTTTCCTCGATTCTGTAAAAACCTCTTCCCAACCTCGCATCATAATATATTATTTACAGTCTTAAACAAATTTAATATTTAAATTAATAGTAATAATTATATAAATTCGCAAGTTTTAAGATGAATACTAAAATATAATTTGTTTGCGGAGAATATTTGCTTACTTAACTTCGCTTCTGTTAACCAGCTTGTCTATCAAAGTAGCTAACAACGCCTGGTACTCCGCAACACTGCCAAGCATAAAAACCGTATAAACAAAAATGCATGCTTACATAGAATTTGATATTCATTAATTTATTACTAAGTGTGCCATCAAATTGTAGGAAATTATACTCATAAAACCATAAACCAACATAAAATCGGCTGCGGTGAACTAGTGGTTATGCACCTTGCCTCTGGTCCCGAGTTCAAACCCGGGCGGGTTCAATGGATTTTTTTTTGGATGAAAACATCCAAAGAGCATGTCCTTCGGGAGGGACTTTAAGCCGTGGGTCTCGAGTCTGAAGATTTTCAGGCTCAAAAAGATCCTTAAGCGTGAATAAAAAAAAAAAGGCCTCCAAACAAAATTTACCAAATTTTCCCATCCTAGTACTACCTTAGTTTCCTAGATGTCACTATAAGGCGGATCATTGACCCCGGGCCACACAATGACATCTATTCGAAAACAAGTGTAACTAAATTAGTAAGGTTGAATTTCTCCTCTGTAAAGGGAGCCTCGTTGAGACACATAACGGCTTAAAAAAAGGCATAAGTCCATGCTTCAAACAAATAAGTAAATAAATTTAAATCTTGTTCTTTTATTTAATTTACGATATGTCATGATATCATGCCCAACGATCATATAATTCTGAAATTTATCTGACAGCAAAGTAAGATTACATTAAGAATTGATAGTTCTTGGAGACACCATATACTGTTTGAAAAATTGTATTATCATCTCCTCTTTCCATGGCGCAACAGGCTGGGGCAGTATTTTTAAGTGGCTGTTAAATGTCACTAGGGTTTCACTTTGATTTTATTGTGAATTGTTACTTGCCCTTCCTCGGTAGCTAGTCGGTTACTGTTTCAGGGTGAGCGCTGAGACTCCTATCTATAGCGGGTTCGGAAGGAGAATTGCGTGGGAACAATAACTAATTATTTGAATTATTTTATTTAATTAATCCCTGCCAATTTAAATGCACATTACACTGTGAAAATAAAACTTTTCTGTCCCTGGCCTTCGATATTTCGCTAATGAGGACTAGCAAATGACTTATGACTTCGGGAGATTTTTCCTAAGTCCATAATCGTTGTTACAAGATATCTTTTTACTATACAATCAAGATCTTCTTCCTTCTAAGTGTCGAGTATAAGTGTCTTAAATTTTGTCCTCATGAGTTCCATATCGAAGTCAGGACCAATTATTCCCATATATGGTCTATACCCTAACTCTGACTTTGTTTGGTTAGAATATTTAATCACATGTCCTCCAAGGGCGTAACTATTTTATTTAAACCACCACCTACATTTTGATTTTATTCTCACGGCTAGGGAGCGTGTTTGCCAGCTTGGGCTTTCCGCGATTGTAAATTTGGAGTTTGACATTTCTCCCAAACGTGATTTTTGAAGCTAGACCCAGATTAAGGATTTCAGGTCTAATTTGAGGAGTTACATATTTATGACCTCTTTTACTTAGGGTTTCAACCGCTTCTTAGTGAGAACTATTTACAATATGAAACTTAATTTATTTTTAACTATATTCTGTTCCTTCATTATTTATTAATTTCTTATATTCCTTAATCACTATTTTACATTAGGGTCGTATCATATTCGTCACAAGGCCTAGAAGTCCTTGGCCTACCATCCGGCTGCTGGCCTAACATCCACATGTGTTAATCACAGAGGTAAACGATCATCCAGCCAATGTAGGGGTGACATGTGATCAGCATGTCATGTCTCCCAGTCGTTATAGCTGGTCTTCTCACCCTGAACAGCTAATTATTGTAGCTAACCAAATGCCTCACGATGCTGGGTGGGCACGTGACCCAAACTGGCCGAAATTTCATGAGAAAATTTTTTTCCCCCACGGAGACCCGAACCAGCGCAAGTTCCGTAGCTCTGTGCCAAGATATCTTATCTTAACTACTCGGCTGCGGCTCGCATTATTATTAAATTCCATTTCACTTTTTGACACTATTCTGGTCCAATGGTCAGCGTTCCTGATTACGAAACAAATGACCCCGGGTTAAATCCCAGATCTAGACTGGATTTTCCTTTAAAAGAGAGCTTTCTGTATTCTACAAGGTTCTGGCGTAGGCATATTTTATTAAACGATGCTCTTTAACAGCTCAGGTCATTAGCGTGATAGTACAAATTAGTACGAAAAAAAAGATGAACAATTTGGTTCAGAAACTTATTATTTCAGGCGGGATTCGAATTTACGGCATGGAGTAAATGGCTTTAGGCCTGATTCACTTCGAAGGAACACAGATTCAGGACTTTTACTAAATAAAACTCATGACGCGATAGGCCTACAGGCCCTTGACCTACTAGCTGGTTTCACAGCCATGTGTGTAATTTATGGAGCCAGTACAGGAGAGACATGTGGTCAGCATTTCGAGTTTTCCAACCTGGAGTTGTTACTCATCGTTGCTAAGTAAATTCCTCACAAATAAGAGTGAATAGGTTGGAACAAATTCACTTAACGTTAGAGAAGAACACAAGCTAAATTACTCGATAATATGAGGATCCTGATGTAACAATTACAACGTACATAAGAGAAAAATTTGCGTCTAGATCGTAACTCGCCTCGGTAGCTCAGTTGGTAGAGCACTTGGCCCGGAAAGCCAAGGGTCCCGGGTTCGAGTCCCGGTCTAGGCGAAAATTTTTCTCTTCAAATATAATTTATCCTTCTATGAGAAGTGTTAAATTAATAATAAAAATCGTCAATAGAAGCCCTACTGGCTATAAAGTAGTGTTAAATTCCCAATAAATGTCTTCTTAACTAAGAAGCCGCCATTTGCAAAGATAGAAGCTATGGCTTCAAGCATTTGGCGCGAGGGAATTACAACGTACATAAGAGAAAAATTTGCGTCTAGATCGTAACTCGCCTCGGTAGCTCAGTTGGTGGAGCACTTGGCCCGGAAAGCCAAGGGTCCCGGGTTCGAGTCCCGGTCTAGGAGAACATTTTTCTCTTCAAATATGATCAGTTAGTTATTAAGGAAACCATTTAACAAGTACATGGTGCCGCTACTGTCAAGCGACAGGTACTTGACGCGGCTACAAAAGAGTTAAAATTTAAGAAAACGTATTGTACTAGCGGATTACTGGACATTTCTTTGTAGGCCAGCAATCTGAGATCTTAAACCGAGCTTCGCTGACAGGTCATGAACAAAGAATTGATGTATGGCTTGGAAACTACAGCGTGGAGTAAACGAACTCGACAAACCGCGCGGACGTGAAGCCAAGCAAACAAGCTGGGGGGGAAAAAAAAAAATCAGTGACCTAAAGAAAGTTATATAATAAATTTAGACCGGAATTCCCCAGGGTACGAACCTTTGGCAGGACTGTATTTCAGGATGGAAGTATTCATCCAGGGCACATGGTGGATCCTTGTCCAATCAAAAGATGGCGATCCCTTCTTTGGTACTAAGGAATCGTCAGCCAATATAGTAAAGGGTTATATCGCGACAAGGTAATGACCTCATGACGACACAAGTACAGAGAGGTTTTCCTTATACCCAACAAAATTATGTTAAGTTACTTCTGCGTAACTCATCGGGGCGGGAGTTCTCCGCAGCACACAGATAAAAGATAGTTCTGCGTTCTGAGTTCTTTGTAGCTCACCAAGGCGGGAGTCGGGACAGACTCACTGACATGGCCATCAATTAGCAAAATACAAACATAACTTCACTTAGAAATTATTCATCCGTGATAGATCAGTAGAGATTCCATCTGGATTCTAAATGCGTTCCTGTGGTCAATACCTTGTCCGACATTAAATGTGTCTACAATCATACGTGTAACCAGTGTCCATCAATTAATAAAGTATATTTATTAAAATTCATCTCGCATAGTCTTATGCCGACCAGCTCCTTGCTTATCCCTGAAGAAAGAACCTCAGCTCTACCAATTTCCAACCTGAACAACCTAAGTTCTCATACATGGAGAAATCCTTTCGATACTCCTGGCGCCCAAACATCCCCTTACTAACCATCATCATCATCATCTTTATTCATGGATTAGGTCTGTTGACCCGTTCCGACTTCAGCCCATCTCTTTCTAGGTCTGCCCACATCTCGGGTGCCTTTAGGTTTGTATTTTGTTATTTGTTTTGGATATCTATCTTCATTCATTCTGTCTATGTGTTGCTTCCACTTTTGTCTATATGTATCCATTTTATAAGTTATTGCAAATATTTCAAGTTCCTGTCTTATTTCTGTGTTCTTGATTCTGTCTTCCTTAGTGCACCCTTTAACAGATCTCAAAAATTTCATTTCTGCCGCCGTTATCCTACTTAGGTCTTGTTTTTTATGTATCCAGGCTTCTGAACCATAGAGCAGTACCGGTACTGCCAACATTTTATAAAATTTCAGTTGGGTCTCTCTTGTTGTTTTGTTATTTAGTGTTCGTTTTATCGTACCACATATTCCCTGGAATTTTGCTATTTTATTATTTATATCATTATCATAATTAAATGAAATGTCACATCCTAGATAATTGAGATGGTTCACCTGTTCTATGATTTTGTTTCCTATTACTATTTTCGATCTGATTTGATTTTTCCCTTGGAATGCCATTACCTTAGTTTTTTCTATGGATATTTTGAGATTATATTGTTCACATATATTATGTAGTTTAAAAATATTCCTCTGAAGTTCGTCTTCTGTATTTGCTATTATTACCTGGTCATCAGTGTATAATAATGTTTTCAAGTAGTGTGTTTTATCTAATTTTATTCCTTTATTTGTTTCTTCGTTCCATTTTTTTATTATATCATTGATGTATAGGTTAAATAAAACTGGAGAGATACTGCATCCTTGTTTAACTCCTTGATTAGTATGAATTTTATTTTTACTTACTTCATTTCTAGTTTTTATAACAAAATTTGTGTTCCAGTACAAACTCTTTATAGCTGCTATTAAGTGTTTCGGAATTCCTTTTTCTTTTAAAATTGTCCAGAGTTTTCCTCTGTCTACTTTATCAAATGCCTTGACAAAATCAATAAAAGCTATGTGTGTTTCCATGTTATATTCTCTTCTTTTGTTTATAAATTCTTTTATCGTAAATATATTATCCATACATGAATGCCCTGGTCTGAATCCACTTTGTTCTTCTGTTAACATTACCTCTGTTATTTGTTTTAACCTAAATGTTAAGATTCTTGAGTATATTTTATAGCCTGCAGTTAAAATGCTTATTCCTCTGTAGTTGTTGCAGTCTTTACGTTCTCCTTTCTTAAAAATAGATTGTACTATTGCTGTTGTCCAGGTTTCTGGTATTGTTGCTTGTTTCCAACATAAATTTAAAAAATGTAATAATCTCAGTTTAAAAAATATTCCTCCATATTTTATTAATTCCATATTAATTCCGTCTATTCCAGCTGCCTTTCTGTTCTTTGTTGTTTTCAGTACTTCTTCTAATTCGTCCATTGTTATCATATCTATTCCTATCTCACACTCATATATGTTATCTTTAGTTTTTTTATTTTCATTATACCACAGTTTTTTATAATGTTCTTCCCATTGTTTCTCCTTAATTGCATTGATCTGTATTGTATCTTTTTCTTGTTTATTTAGATGTTTCATTACTTTATAGGCTATTTTTTGCTGCCCATGTATATCGTATTCTAGTCTGCTTATATATCTATCCCAACTGACTTTGTGTGCTTTAATTTCTCTTTTGGCTATTGCACTTTTATGTTTGTAATCAGCTCTTAATTCTGGTGTTCTATTCTGTAAATATTTGTGATAAGCCTCTTTTTTATATTTTATTATCCTCTCTAATTCTTCATTCCATATTCTTAAACCCTTCTTGTTATATATTTTATATTTTGTTCCTAATGCCTCATATGCTGCTTTATCAATGCTTTCTTTTATATTATCCCATTCTCGGTTTATTTCTTCGGAAGTAGGTTTTAATATTAATTGTTCATTTAGCCTATTCTGATACAGATTTTGTATACTTTTATCTTGTAATAAATGTACTTTGAATGTGGTCTCTTTATTTCTATATTTGTTCTTAGTTTTCTTCCATCTCGCTAATATATTTATTTTTGAGATTACTAAATAGTGATCTGAATAGATGTCACTTCCTCTAAATACTCTCGTATCTGTTAATAATGATGATGCTTTCTTATTGATTAACACATAATCTATCAGTGAACGAAAACCTCGTGCTGACCATGTGTATTTGTGAATATCTTTTTTCTTATAAATGTATTTGTTATTTTAAAATCATTAAAAATTGCAAATTGTTTTAATTCTTGTCCATTTTTATTTATAACATTTTCTCCATGGATCCCAATTACATTTGCCACTGGTTGATTCCCCACTCTAGCATTAAAGTCTCCTAATAATATTATTATGTCGTTCTTGTTTATCTTATTTATTTCCTTTTGTAGAGTAGTATAAAATGTTTTTGTTTCTTCATCTCTCCCTTCCTCCGGTGCATATATTGCTATAATTGTCATATGTCCTCTATTATGCTTAAATCGCATTGTCATTATTCTTTCGTTAATACAATTATACGTGTCTATTTTGGATCCCCATTTCTTATCCACAAATATCGCCACTCCTGCTTTCGCTCTTTCTTTCTGACTTACTCCACTGTAAAACATCATCATATCATTTATCATTTGTGATCCTTTGAATTTTTTCTTTGTTTCTGAGGCAGCTAATATATTTATACTTTTATTTTTCATTTCTTTTGTTAGTTCAAATTCTTTGCTTCCCAAGCCTCTGACATTCCAAGTCGCTATTTTAAGCTGGTCATGTATTCCAAAACTCTTTTTATACTTTTTCTTGCTGTGGTCGTCATAAGGTTTATAAATCCGGCTTTTCTTCTGCTGAAGTTTATGAGTAAGTTATTTTTTACTAGTAGAGGTTACCAGCCTCTAGCCAAACCCCTCTTCCTGGAGGGCAGGGAACTGGAATTTCGGAGTGTTCGTCTCCTAGAGAAGTTGCCTTCACTACGGCTTTGGGGACTTCTCTTCTCCCCACGTAACCCTGTGGACGGGGCCCTACCCAGGTACTACCCACTGGGCGAGTGGGACCTGGAGCTCACAAAAGGGCAGGGGTGCCCACAATTAATACCCTCTTAGTCTTTATGTTGGTTGTAGTTTTGTGAAGCTATGGAAAATCGTCTTCTCCTTGCTGTTTCTTGTAGATGTTCTTTAATGAAGTTTCTTGTTTTGATGAGAAATTCAAGTAGGATGTTCTTTAGGTTGATGATCACCTCCATGCAGAAATTATGTTATTCGAGGAATTGTTCGTAAGTTTCTCGGCCTTAAAAAATGTTGTCTTTTAGTTCTTTTCTTCTGAAGATTAAGGATTTGGGTATATGGCCTTTTTAAATTTCTGGACTAGAACTGACTAGCTTAGTCAGAAAGTTTATTGTAGTTTGCAGGAGTTCTGGATTTTGGAGAATTTTAGTTAGGAGAGAGAGGAGTTGATGAGTAAGGTTTTCTTGAATTGTGGATTCTGCAGTTGTTGGTGTTTTCATTTTAAACACCAGATTATGTTTATATAACACTTTGGCTAGACCAGTGTTGACCTATGGTAGTGAAGCATGGACACTAAAAAGACAACATTCCGATTGAGGGTCTTTCCACTTTTCAGCGGTTGCCCTTTTACCAGCCGGCTGCTGGCCCTTCACATCCACATGTGTCAATCACAGAGGTAGATGATCAACGGCCAGTGTAGGGGTGACATGTGGTTAGCATGTCGAGTCCCCCAGCCGTTATCGCTGGTTCCTCAACCTGGAGCCGCTACTTATTGTAGCTACCCAATTGCCTCACGATGCTGGGTGGGCACCGGTCCCATACTGGCCGAAATACCATGAGAAAATTTCTTCCCCCATGGAGACTCGAACCAGCGCAAGTCCCGTAGCTCTGCGCCAAGGCTTCCTACCTTAACCGCTCGGCTACGGCACGGGACATAAAAAAGACAACATGAAAGCAGAATAACGACTTGTGAAATGAGATTCATGTGCAGAACAGCGGTTTACACCAGATGGGATCGGAAAAGGAACACCGATATCTTAAAAGAATTGAAGACTACGCCAATTTTGGAATATATTAAACAGTACCAACTAAATTGGAAACACCATCTTGAAAGAATGAGTTCAAATCGGATCCCCAAAGCTGTTTATAATTATATACCAAGAGGACGAAGATCACTGGGCCATCCTATGAAACGCTGGAGGGAAAATTTTCTATAGGATCGTAACAGGCCTTGGCCTAATACTTGGAAGGAAGAAGAAGAAGAAGAAGTATTGATGTTTGGTGTTTCAGGCTACTAGACCATCAAACAGCAACCTCATTGGAGCAATGGAAGTCCCTACCGCTGACCAATCAGAAGGCAAATTTAACTTACGAAGGAATTGACCATTTAGAAAATACATCACAGTGAACGGTATAAATAGGACAGACAGTGGACAAAATTACCAGTCTCAAGACAACCCTTGACAATGCCAGACGCAGTCTCTGGCAAAACGTCAGGGAACTTCAAGTCTTAAGATCACGGCCTACAGCCCGGAAATCTTCAAGATCATCACTGAACCTATAGGTTTCATAAACAATGAAGTTAGTTATGTCATAATAAGACAAATCCTAATTTAACAGTATCCAAAATGCAATCAGCCATTCTCACATCAACATCATCATCATGAACAAATCTGTTTTAGGCCATGTGGCTTGTGACAGTAAACCTAATGAAAATGGTCTTGATCTCTTCACCGATGTTTTGGTCTTCCTTGGTCCCTATGTCCTGTTGGAGCATATTGGAATACCAATTTTAGAAGTCTATTTCTTCCCATTCTTCTCAGATGATTTTTCCATTCTTGTTGGTATCTTTCTATATCTTCATTTAAGCTTGGTACTCCACAAGTTTTTCTCTGACTATTTAACTCATGCCCCAAATGGGAGTCAATGACCAATCATGTTTCAATGAATTTTGTTTTACAACCAATGACAGTCATGTTTCACCTCAATATTTATTGAATTCTGTTTACCAAAATAAAGAAAGCTCCTCCTTTTTAATATTCTGAACAGTTGCACTATTTTGCAGTGACTGACTCTCCAACAAATACGCTGAATATAGCAAATAATGAATAGATACCTTCAAACTGCACATTTGATAATTGTGTGTGCAATGATTGTGTTTTTAAATAATAATTTTACTGAGTTGTTTCCTAAAAAAAATTAATTAATAATCAATAATGTTGGTTATAAATACAGTTTGATGTGTATCATTTTTCTCTGGTAGGGTGCAATCGTACATATTATGATCTTAGTGGGTTAAAACTGATTGTGATCCTATTTGGCAATAAATATTATGATCAGGTTGCAGTGAATAAACATAACCTCACATTTCTGATTTGTTTTCAAACATCGCCGTTTACATTAAATATATAAATATTTTAAAATACCGGTAACTACATTTAAATAGTGATTCTTGAGTAAACAGCTTAGTTATTATATTATTTTTGGTCTGGACATCTTACCTCAATATTAATGTTGATTTGTTCTTGGACATGTTTCAAAACAATTCTCTGTTTTATCTTCAGCTTTCCCAGAGTCTGGGAAAAGCTGAAGATAAAACAGAGAATTGTTTTGAAACATGTCCAAGAACAAATCAACATTAATATTGAGGTAAGATGTCCAGACCAAAAATAATATAATTAAAATAACCTCAAAATATAACTTCCTAAAATTAAATATCAGCTTAGTTATATTCGTTAAATAGTCTTAACAAATGCCACTCTTCATTTCCAAATCCTCTAGATAAATTGGAAATCACTTGTGGCAATACTTATGATATTAGTGTTCATTTGGTGATCCAGTCTATTAACTCATAACAGTGATTGTAAGAAGCACATTTAGCTTATACTAGGTTTATGAGAATTTCTTTTATTTAAAATCCAAATTTCACTTCTGTATTTTAGAGCAGTTTTTGATGTGATGTTAGTTTTGTATCTGTCCTCATCTGTTTACCAAAATGTCACATTAACTAACTCTAACTCACTGGCACTATCGAACCCGGAGTTTCATGGCCACGCGAATATAAGCTCTCCATACATCCCTATCCTGAGCTAATGTTTTCCAATCATCCCCTGTATAATCTAATCCCCTCAAATCATAGTTAATGTTATTCTCCCACCTCATTCTTGGTCTACCAACTGGGCATTTTCCCTCTGGTTTTCCTAAAACCAGATATAATAAATATATAAAACATATTCTAAAAAGTTTTTTAAATTTATTTTTAATATACAAAGTGTAACATAACTCAACGGCAAAATTTCAGGAATGAGTTCCTCATATGGAGAGAATAAAAAAAGTGTATTACAACATGGGTCCAGAAATTGATAATTACAGAGTTATTAGAACTTTTATGAATGTTACGTTATTAAGGTTTACAGAAGTTATTGACAGTCTGTTTTCTGTTGATTGTAGGCTGCTGTCAGGAATGAATTCCTCATATGGAGAGAATAAAAAAAGTGTATTACAACATGGGTCCGGAAATTGATAATTACAAAGTTATTCAAACTTTTATTAATGTTACGTTATTAAGGTTTACAGTAGTTATTGACAGTTTGTTTTCTGTTCATTGTAGGCTGCTGTGATGTACACAAATGAAGAATATGCCTGTATGCAGCCTACAATCAACAGAAAACAGACTGTCAATAACTACTGTAAACCTTAATAACCTAACATATATAAAAATTCGAATAACTCTGTAATTATCAATTTCCAGACCCATGTTGTAATACACTTTTTTTTATTCTCTCCATTTGCGGAACTCATTCCTGAAATTTTGCCGTTGAGTTATGTTACATCCTGTATAAAGTGTACCAATTGTGTCATATTTGTGTGTATAAGTTATAAATAAGAAAATCAATTTTAAAAATATATAAATACAATGTATTTTAAGATAAAATTAATTATCATAATTTGAACGAAGACAGCAAAGGAGACCCAAGCAAGTCCAAAGTGACAGAACAATGGTCAGAAAATACTGACGATGGAGAATTAATTACTTGAAACCTGACTAAAAAAAAGAGGACAAAATATGTATTAAATTAATATTAAGAAGCTAAAGCTGTTACTATGATTGAAATAAGTAATGCACACAACTAAATTATTGTAATCAAATGGTAAAGAGAAAAATTTATGCCTGAACCGGAATCGAACCCCAAACCTTCAGCTTTCCGTGCTGATGCTCTATCCATTGAGCTAATTCAGGCTTCCTTCCCTCCCAGGCACCATTTGATTACAATAATTATAGTTGTGTACATTAATTTACTTATTTCAATCATAGTAACAGCTTTAGCTTCTTCTTCTTCTTCCTTCCAAGTATTAAGCCAAGGCCTGTTACGATCCTATAGAAAATTTTATTTTAATACATAATGCTTTAGCTATGTGGAGTGCCTTCATGTCTTCTTCAGGTAGAAGCCATTCATTGTGTATTTGTGAATGATGATTCATTGCATTTGAATGTGGGACCAAGAGAGTAAGGTAAAGGAAGGATTTATGCTTGGATGGGAAGGAAGCCTGAATTAGCTCAATGCATAGAGCATCAGCACGGAAAGCTGAAGGTTCGGGGTTCGATTCCCGGATCAGGCATACATTTTTCTCTTTACCATTTGATGACAAAATATGTATTGAGGCAACTTTTACTGGGATTAAAATAAGTCCAAAATATGAACAACCTGACAAATTTATTAAAATTATATAAATCACCAACATGTGCATTGATTCAAGAAAAAAAATGGTTCTAATTCTTTTCTAATATACAAAACAAGCATACAAATAACTTATTCAAAGTTAAAATTGGGAAACACATTA
The DNA here is from genome assembly GCA_030220185.1 of Diploptera punctata. NCBI lineage: Eukaryota > Metazoa > Arthropoda > Insecta > Blattodea > Blaberidae > Diploptera > Diploptera punctata. Next base: position 469,313 of record JASPKZ010003860.1, on the reverse strand, counting down.
TGAGGTTCTTAATTTATAAATTAATGAGTCATTTTAACATCTTACCTCATATTTCCTGTTTTATCAAACACGGTAACTATAGTTTTCAAATGATCTTGTCATTCATTTTTAACCGCCATTATGACTACCAGATATTCGTTGGAATCTCCCTCTATAACGTTGCCATCTGGTGTTGATTTGACGAACTTCGAGATATTGTTGCCATCTACTATTGATTTGATGAACTTCGAGATGAGGTCACGTTCATCCGGAATGTCGAAATTCATAGATTTAAATTTGTTCTTCTGTATAAATATTTTCTCCCAAACTGTCAAATCCAAAGGTTTTTCCAAATGTTTTAGAAGTTTAGCTTCTTTTTCAATTCTATGACCTTCCAACAGTCACACAAAGGAACACTTTAGAAATATTAAAAATGGTGAAATTGAAAAATCAGCTATTGCAGCACATAGTTTGTTGGAAGGTCATAGAATTGAAAAAGAAGCTAAACTTCTAAAACATTTGGAAAAACCTTTGGATTTGACAGTTTGGGAGAAAATATTTATACAGAAGAACAAATTTAAATCTATGAATTTCGACATTCCGGATGAACGTGACCTCATCTCGAAGTTCATCAAATCAATACCAGATGGCAACAATATCTCGAAGTTCGTCAAATCAACACCAGATGGCAACGTTATAGAGGGAGATTCCAACGAATATCCGGTAGTCATAATGGCGGTTGAAAATGAATGACAAGATCATTTGAAAACTATAGTTACCGTGTTTAATAAAACAGGAAATATGAGGTAAGATGTTAAAATGACTCATTAATTTATATATATAAATAACTAACTAAATAAAAATCATTCACATATGTTTAATATGAATAAGTATTGGAATTAGAGATATGACCATTTACAATTATTCAACATTATAATTTTTCACAATCATTAAAAAATCCATCTTCAGCTCAATTGCCATCCATGTGGGAAAATAAATTCAAAAGAAGAAATTCTTGATCCTCATCTGACAAAGAATTTGTGTTCTTTCATTAATATTTAAAGGAAGTGACACCATGAGGTTTATTTTAGTTAATAAATAGAGTTAGATTTAACACCTCACCTCATATTCTTGATTTCTTGAAGACTAGTTTCGATACACTACTTACGTAACATTATCAATTCCATCTAACTGTTTAACTATTTAATTGGCAGTAGGTTGCTTTCTGCTCCCTCTGTTGGTTGACTGATGAACTTCCAATTTAAATCTTTTTCTTGGGAATGAAGGCAAAAATTCAGGGATTTATCAAATCGACTCCAAAGATTGCGAAAAAATATACATCTATCCATCCATAGTAATTCTGCCCAAAAGCAGGTCTTTCACTGCAATCATAGCATTTTGATGCTATGCTTGCAGCTTTACTAGGGAATTATAGGTGTGGTAGTTTCCCGGTGAAGGATGACGACGGCCAGATGATTTTCGGGTACCGTTGGGCGCTAATCTTCCTGACATTTGTCTTACAGGTGAGGAAAAACCCCGAAAAAATCTCATCCAGGAGCCTGTCCCAACCAGGAATTGAACCCGGGCCCGCTGCATGACAAAGCAGCACGCTACCTCGAGACCACAGCAGTGGACAAAAATATACATAGGAAAACAAAAAAAAGGAACAAATATACGATTGAAAGAACACCTTACAAATGTTAAAAATGAGGAAATAGAAATATCTGCACATGCAAGATCTGAAAAACATAGAATTGAAATAAAGGCCAAGTTACTGAAAGAGTTAGGTAAAACTAAGGAATTCACAGTTTGGGAGAAAATTTACATCCACAAAAATTAAAGGAAAATCATGAATTCTGATATTCTCAATTTGTTAGATTGAACTGGAAATGATACAAAGAGGTATCGAAACAAGTCTTCAAGAAATCTACAATTATAACTAATTGGATAGAACTGAAAATAATACAAGGAAGTATTGAAACAAGTCATCGAGAAATCCACAATTATAAGTTGAGCTGTTAAATCTAATTTAACTTTTACAGGAATTAATGACTACGAGGTTTAATTTATGGTAAAATTAAATGTTTCCTACCTCTCCTCGTACAAATCTTCTAAGTAGATCGCGATTTCGAGACCGTAGGTCTCATCTTCAGAACTATTTTGGCAACTGACGTTATGTCGATTGGAAGAAACTCTTCTTCTTCCCTCTGTTGGTGGACCGATAAACCTCTGGATCAGGTCAGAATTTGCAGGAATTTCGAAGTTCATAAGTTTTCCTTTGTTTTTCTGAATGTGGAAAAAATGTCCCGTGCCGTAGCCGAGCGGTTAAGGTAGGAAGCCTTGGCGCAGAGCTACAGGACTTGCTCTGGTTCGAGTCTCCATGGGGGAAGAAATTTTCTCATGGTATTTCGGCCAGTATGGGACCGGTGCCCACCCAGCATCGTGAGGCAATTGGGTAGCTACAATAAGTAGCGGCTCCAGGTTGAGGAACCAGCTATAACGGCTGGGGGACTCGACATGCTAACCACATGTCACCTCTACACTGGCTGTTGATCATCTACCTCTGTGATTGACACATGTGGATGTGAAGGGCCAGCAGCCGGCTGGTAAAAGGGCAACCGCTGAAAAAGTGGAAAGACCCTCAATCGGTGTCCCGCGCCGTAGCCGAGCGGTTAAGGTAGGAAGCCTTGGCACAGAGCTACGGGACTTGCGCTGGTTCGAGTCTCCATGGGGGAAGAAATTTTCTCATGGTATTTCCGCCAGTATGGGACCGGTGCCCACCCAGCATCGTGAGGCAATTGGGTAGCTACAATAAGTAGCGGCTCCAGGTTGAGGAACCAGCTATAACAGCTGGGGGACTCGACATGCTAACCACATGTCACCCCTACACTGGCTGTTGATCATCTACCTCTGTGATTGACACATGTGGATGTGAAGGGCCAGCAGCCGGCTGGTAAAAGGGCAACCGCTGAAAAAGTGGAAAGACCCTCAATCGGATCGGAAAAAATGTTTTCTATTTGGGAAAAAACAAATTCAGAAAAACAAAGGAAAACTTATGAACTTCGAAATTCCTGCAAATTCTGACCTGATCCAGAGGTTCATCGGTCCACCAACAGAGGGAAGAAGAAGAGTTTCTTCTGATCAACATAACATGTCGCCAAAATAGTACTGAAGATGAGACCGTTATGGTCTCGAAATTGCGATCTACTTAGAAGATTTGTATGAGGAGCGGTAGGAAACATTTGATTTTACCATATGTTAAATCTAACTCTATTTATTAATATTTTTACCTTTTTTTTTTATAACCTTCATTGATTGTAGAAATAAATTCACAAGATACAATGAACTTATATATATTTGTCAAATGCATTTTACCATAAAAGTGAGATACAAAATAATAATAATTTATTAATTTCATGTTTGTCACCAGATCTTACATTCTGATTTGAAAACGCCCAGCTTTTGTAATATACTTTACTCCCTTGAATGGTTTGTATTTTTCACCATACATATCCAGGCGATTTACTTTCAGCCCTGACACAGCTAACTGGCTGATTGTAAATTGAACCTGAAAATAAATAAATCATTTTGGATTAGTCTCAAAATCATAAAATATGAAATATAGCAAAGTTAAAGTAAAAAAATGAAATATTCATTTTATATTAAATATATGTAGAAAATTACACTATGAGGTTTATTTTAATTATATCTGAGTTGTGTTTTTGACTCACCTCATATTTCTTGATTTTTATCCAGAACTACGTTTTGTTGCTAAACTTCGTGACATTCTCGATGCACACAACTGCCATCTTGCTGTTGTCCCTCATGAAAATTGATTTCTGTGCTCTCTGTTGGCTGACCGATGAACTTTCAAATCAAACTCCTCTCCTTTTCACCGGGAATTTTCGAAATTCATGGTTTTCTTTTTATTCTTGCAGATGTAAATTTTCTCCCAAATTGTGAGTTCCTTAGATTTTTCTAACTGTTTAAGTAATTTTGCCTTAGTTTCAATTCTGTGTTTTTCTGACCATGCATGTGCAACTATTGCAGATTTTTTCATTTCTCCATTTTTAACATTTCTAAGGTGTTCTTTCAATCTTATATTTAAATTCCTTTTTGTTTTCCCTATGTATATCTTTTCACAATCTTTACAATCAATTTGATAAATCCCTAATTTGTTGCCGTCTTCAATCTTTTCATTTTTGTTGGTTTTGATTAATTTATTCAAACTGTAATCATTTTTTGGTGCTAATTTAATGTTAAAATTTGTTGAAAATTTTTTGAAACTTATTAAATACTAAAGGGTGGTATGTACATTTCTTGAATTTTTTACCAATTTCTTTATCTGTCTGAAGAGTACTTTCATTTATCACTTTTTGTTTTTTGAATTTATTTATTTTCTTGTGAATCATCTTTTCTTGAAAACCGTTATCTTTTGCTATTTTTATAATCTGTTTTTTCTCTTTTTTTAAATTTTCTTTGCTCATGGGAATGTTCACAAGTCAGTATGTTAAACTATTAATTACTTTTTTTTACTGTTTGTTTATGTGCAACAGAGAGTGCAGAAATCAATTTGCAGGAGGGACAACAGCAGTTGTGTGGCATCAAGAATGTCGTGAAGTTTAGCGACGAAACCTAAGTCTGCATAAAAAATCGAGAAATATGAGGTGAGTCAAAAATCACTACTCAAATATAATTCATTTTATATGTTTAAATTTTTAAATATTTTATTTATATTGTATATATGGATATAGACCTTGAATGTAATGTCATCTATACAGGAATGCCATGATTCTGAATGATTAGAAAACTGATTAATCCAACATTAAAAAAAAAAACTGACAATTATATAAACTGATGTTATATTTAAAATTAACACCTTCCTGAATTGGACAGATTTATTTTTGAAGGAAAAATTGTATAAAATGTTTGACATATGGTAAGGATAATTCACTTGTTAATTATAAAAAAAAATTAAGACTGATGTGAGCTGTTAACCGAAAATCAAATTGTAGTATTTTAATTTTAAATAAATCTAAAAAAATCAGATCACATTCACTTCATGCATTGATCTGCCTGTGAAGTTGAACTCAAGTCAGCGTTCATGACAGACAAGTATGTTAACCAAAATGACTCGTCTTAAGATGATGATGATGATGATATTATTATTATTATTTTACCTAAGATAAATTAAACCTCATAGTGAAGGTATGATGCTGCTGATGGTTAATAAAGGACACTAAGCCTTCTAATATACAGATTGGATCCGCAAATAAAGAAATTTTTAGCAGTGTATAGAGGAACTGTGCAATTTTTTAACCTGCGAATAATGAAACCGTGAATAAGGGAACGGCGAATAAGGAGCTTTTACTGTACAGCAAACTCCCAATTATCCAAGCATGTATTATTCGGTTTGCAGATTATCTGGGCATGACTCTTTTTACTGTATTTTTAAAAATGCTGTATTTTATATAGTTATGAAAAAATTCTTTATTTTTAAACGTGCTACTGTGAACTGCGCTTAGAAACTAGCACAACAGAGTAATCTTCACTCACAACCCCCTCCCCTGATGCATTTAACGGTACCAACCAATATTCTGAGAATACAATACAATTTTGGAAATTTCCGTTGCGTGAGTCACAGAAAGTTTGTTGTTACAGATTAAAACCACAGATATGCCATGGCAGTGGATTTATCACTGGATAGTAGTGAGGTCATCGGTGGTTACTAGTCCCCGGATATGCTGTGGCAGTGGGTTTATTGTAGTGTGGTCATCAGTGGTTACTAGTGTGGGAATTGCTGATTATTTGTCATCGCTGGTTATAAGTGTGGATATCGATGGTTGCTAGTGTAGTTGTCGCTGGTTATGGTGGCCATTTTGAATAACTGTCATAACCAGAGTGCTCATGACAGGAAATAGTCCCATTTTTTTTTATATTTACAAGTAAAATAAAATAATGATAATTACGACTCATGCCTAAATACATTTAATATAACATTTTATGAATATTTGTTGCATTTAAGTATGTTAAAGTGGGTAAATATATTTCTGATCAACTTCCACGGCACCGAATAACTTAATTGGTAGCCGAGCGGTTAAGGTAGGAAGCCTTGGCGCAGAGCTACGTGACTTGCGCTGGTTCGAGTCTCCATGGGGGAAGAAATTTTCTCATGGTATTTCGGCCAGTATGGGACCGGTGCCCACCCAGCATCATGAGGCAATTGGGTAGCTACAATAAGTAGCGGCTCCAGGTTGAGGAACCAGCTATAACGGCTGGGGGACTCGACATGCTAACCACATGTCACCCCTACACTGGCTGTTGATCATCTACCTCTGTGATTGACACATGTGGATGTGAAGGGCCAGCAGCCGGCTGGTAAAAGGGTAACCGCTGAAAAGTGGAAAGACCCTCAATCGGAATCGGATTTCAATTTTCTGTGCATATCTCAGTCCGAATTAACACGGATAATCGGGAGTTTGCTGTAGGTGCAAGAAATTTGACAAAATGACATTTACCATTTCAACAAAAATTATTTGTATGCAAGCAAAGTAGTCTTCAAGTGTAACATTGAAGATGTGTTATTGTTACATGAAATGTAATTTTTTTTTATTTTTCCCAGAAAATTGTATTAAATATCTCAGATGTATCTATACATTGGAATACTATTTAAGAAAGCATTCAGTAAACTTATTGTATAAACGTTTGTAGTTTTAAAATACAATGTTAACATACATTAATAGCTGGATTGGACTCCACAGCTGCAGCTCCTGACTGAAGACTTATCTGTAAAAGAACAAATATACCATTCATTTAAATTATAATGTGACAATTTCTCATTATCGTAAGTACTATTTGATGATTTATTTCCTTCAGAACTACACAATAAAATATGTTACACCCTTTAATTAAGATTTTAAAACATAGGTTGTCAAAACATTTTTAAAGAATGCTATTTAGTCTACTACATAATGTCTTCTTCTTCTTCCTTCCAAGTATTAGGCCAAGGCCTGTTATGATCCTATAGAAAATTTTCCCTCCAGCATTTCATAGGACGGCCCAGAGATCTTCGTCCTCTTGGTATATAATTATAAACAGCTTTGGGGATCCGATTTGAACTCATTCTTTCTAGATGATGTTTCCAATTTAGTTGGTACTGTTTAATATATTCCAAAATTGGCGTAGTCTTCAATTCTTTTAAGATATCGGTGTTCCTTTTCCAATCCCATCTGGTGTAACCCGCTGTTCTGCGCGTGAATCTCATTTCACAAGCCGTTATTCTGCTTTCATGTTGTCTTTTTAGTGTCCATGCTTCACTACCATAGGTCAACACTGGTCTACATAATGTCTACTCTATAATGTAAAATATTGACCTCAACTTGGCTTATTTTCATTGTCAATTGAATTTAAGACAAGCCATGATTTTTTAATTTCAGATATTAGGGGGAAAAAAAAAAGAGTAATCTTATATCAGGGTACTATAGTCCACAGATGAGAAGAATGAAAGCAAGGGACGAAGTGGGGCATGGGGAATTGGAAGCGATACAATGGCTTTGTACCTGAGAATTTGAAACAGTTTATGATATCACTCACATCTATAGATTATTTCAGGCATATTCAATTTTATGTTATATATTTTATGTTTTACGGGAATTAAATTTGCTCTTCTCATTCAGTTTAGTTACTTTATATTTTAATGTTTCATAGTTCACTGTGAGGTAAGGGTGATGATTAAAATTTTGAAGTGTGTACATCAGACTCGGAACTAACAGGCCCACTCAGCATCTAAACGAAGTTAAGTTATAGTACAATCCTTTTGTTGAGTATGAAATACCTGCTGCTTTCATACACTTCATCTGTGCACTGTATTATATACTGTATACGAAAAAAATTTTACACACCAGATTTAAGATTTTTAAAACTGAGCCTGTAAAAAATCCTTCAAATAATTCCTTGGTTTATTACTATTCCTGAGAATGCTGCAGCTGATAAAAAAAAAGAGGGTTTGATGTTCACTATTATTGGCAAAGAAGGAAACTTAAATTATACAAAAAAAAACTGTTACATAGTTACCACATGAATCTAACATGTAATAAGGAATCAATATTTAATTTTAGGAAGTTATATTTTGAGGTTATTTTAATTATATTATTTTTACTCTGGACATCTTACCTCAATATTAATTACAACTTCTTAAGTTACTAGGAAGAAACAAAACCAGAAATTGTGTTTGTGTTATAAATTACGAAAAACAAGATGGCGTCCTCCATACTCAACATTAATAACAATTTTTTCGAAACTAAATATGAAGTCAAAAAGTTTCTAAAATTAAGAGAGAAGAAATTTAAAAGATTAGCGGACATTAAATTCATCAACCAATGTTTAAAATTAGAATTGGTTCCCATGTTCATTAGAAAAACCGTCAAGGATAAAAATTAATATTGAAGTAAGATGTCCAGACTAAAAATAATATAATTATAAATAAAGAATCAACCTGCTTATTTCATTTGTTATTAAAAGGGAATAGATTTTTATGTGCTAAATTTAAGATTCCAATATAATATAACAAAAGGTCTTCTTAATAAAGAAGCCACCATTTGCAAGATAGAAGCAATGACTTCATATCATTTGGCACGAGAATTAACAGCTTATATAAGAGAAAGATTTGCATCTAGATTGGAGTTTCTTAGGTAATTCAATTGGTAAGTAGTAATAAATTTATCTTCAGTTAATTGAAAATAACTTGTATTCAATTTTATGGTATCAACATAAAAAAAACAGTCATTAAGTACATACATGAATACCAGAACAACTGGATGAATCAATTGCGACAAATTGGTTCAGATAAAGTTCCCAAAGCTTTGTTATTGTCCTACAGGGAAGAGATCTCTGGGCTGTTCAAGGAAGTGCTGGATACAAAATTCAACAGTGAGAACATAACAGTGCTCTAGGCCTAAGACTTGAATGGATGAAGAAGAAATAAAAAATAATTGATCACTGCTTATTGTGGGATCTAGCAATATTATCTTGACATTACGCAGTTGTGTTTACATTAGCAAGAGACATAACATTCTACTACTTAAACATTCTATTACCTGTATTGAAATCTTAACTTTTAATCATTTTAAAAATGAAGATCTTAACAAACTTAATAAATTTAATTATACGAGGGCGGATCGGAAAGTAACGCACAATAATTTTTTTTTAAAAAAGTTTAATAGTAAAAAAAAAGGAAAAAAATCACAAATGAACTTACATCTTTTACCTACTTTTCGACATAGTCACCAACTTTCTCAACACATTTTTCCCATTGTGTTACCAGTTTCAATATGCCCTGTTTGTAGAAGTCCATTTGGTTGGAGTGTAGCCATCTGCGCACTGCTGATTTCACTTCCACATCTGTCTCAAAGCGTTTGCCGGCCAGGAATTTCTTCATGGGACCAAACAGATGAAAGTCCGATGGTGCAAGATCCGGACTGTATGGTGGATGCTGGAGCACCTCCCAACCAAATTCGGCGATTTTCTGACGAACGACAGCAGCAACATGGGGGCGAGCATTGTCATGAAGAAGTTTAACGTTAATGTTGTGACGTTTGTCACGAATGGCACGACGCAACTTCACCAAAGTTTTAATGTAGGCCGCAGCATTCACAGTGGTCCCGTGTTCAGCAAAGTCCACCAATAAAACACCATGCATATCCCAGAACACTGTCACAAGCACTTTCCTGGCAGATTGAGTCACTGAATTTTTTCTTTACTGAGGAACCAGCATGTTTCCACTCCATTGATGCCTGCTTTGTTTCAGGCTTTGGTACGCCCACGACTCATCACCTGTGACGATTCCTTCCAGAAAGTCATGTCCTTGTACGGTGTACCGCGTTAAGTGGTCCAAGCTTGCCATCATTCGCTGGCCCTTGTGGTTGTCTGTCAGGTTCTTAGGCACCCAGCGAGCACTAACTTTACGGAATTTCAAATTTTCATGAACAATATCGTACACCGCACCATAGGAAATGTTGAATTTCTGCGATAAGGCTCGCAGTTGCACACGCCGGTCGTTCAGAATTGCCGCCTCAATGCCTCTAACATTCTGCGGAATTGCTGCTGTTGTCGGCCGGCCGGAGCGTGGCGAATCACTAAGGTTCACGCGCCCCTCTTGGAAGAATGTGCACCACCTGGAGACATTGCTACGGTCCATACAATCATCCCCATACACGCCACGCATGTCCCTGTGAATTTCACTGGGTTTATGCCCTTTGGCCCACAAAAATCGAACAACACTTCTCTGTTCCTCACAGGGTGGACGACTGTAGCATGTGCGCCATCTTTGTTGCATAGTTCAAGCTTCTCTCGCAAGAGGTGCACCTGAGGAAAAAATACCATCTGTAGTGAAAACTTCAAACTATATCTCTGTGAAATTTCAACATTCTAGCTACAATACCAAGGCAGAAAAAAATTATTGTGCGTTACTTTCCGATCCCTCGTATATATAACACAATCAAAAGAATATTTAAAATTACAAGAAAGGAAACAAAATAAAAATTTTATAAAGCTGTGGTAGTCCCCTTACTGTTGTATGGTAGTGAATTTTGGGTTTTAACTAAAAGAGAAGAGAAGATCATAGAAGCAGCTAAAAGGAGATTTCTGAGAAGTGTAGTTGGCTGCAAACTTCTGGATAAAAGAAGTGAATATATTAGAAATGAGCTAAATATTTTTAAACTTTTACATAAAATAAAAGAATCTAGAAAAAACTGGAAGGAACATGTTCAAAGAATGAAAGATGAATGCATACCAAAATGATAAAATCAAATGTTTCATATCTCCCCTCATATTAATCTTCTAAGTAGATTGTGATTTCAGGTTCGTGGCAAACACATCCTCAGTATTATTAGAAGATTAATATGAGGAGAGGTATGAAACATTTGGTTTTATCTTAAACTAAACCTCATAGAGATTCATTCCTATAAAAGACCAAAAACTATACTTAATTACAAACCGAAAGGAGTTAGGAATGCCGGTAGACCGAAAAAGAGATGGATTCAATATTTTGAATGAGAATCTATGAGACTGGAACAAGCCACATGGGCTTAATCCATGATTACCGATGATGATGATGAACTTTTATTGCATTAAAATCAACACACAAATAGAGTTAATTAAAACAAATGTTAATAATGACATAAAACATTTTTAATTCTCTATAACATGCTTGTAACTCAATTATATTAACAAAATTATGGCACGCCGTAACGTAGTGGTTAAGGCACTGAGCTACAAGCCGGAGGGTCGAGGGTTCAAGTCCCATTGGGGTCAGGATTTTTAAACTGACCCAAACCCTCTGGCGGCACTATGGCCCTGGGGTCGACTCAGCCTCTAACGGAAATGAGTACCAGATACATGTTCTGGGGGTAAAGGCGGCCGTCACGCAGGGCTGACAACCCGGCTGACATAAAGTGCCGATTGTCTAGAAAAAGTGGGAGCCTTAACTTCCTACTACCCCAAGGGTCTTCGGGCCTGTTGTGGGATCACTTTACTTTTTATGAGGTATTAAAATGGGAGAAACCAATTTAATCATTGAAAATTCAAGTGATAAGACACATTTTCATATTTTAGCATCAAGGAGAGATATTTATTATGAAATATTTTGAACTATTATATGAAATAACACTATGAGGTTTAATTCAAATTTAAAATAAAATTCTTTATACCTGACCTAGCTTAATTAAACAAATAGAAAAACCTAAGAAGTTCATTGTTTGGGACAAAATCCACATTCAAAAAACTGAGAAAGAAAAATTAATGAATTTTGAAATTTCTAGGGAGGCTGATTTGATTGGGAGGTTCATTGTCCACCAACAGATGGAATAAGAAGCAGTGCTCCTGGACGTCACATCAGTCATGTAACTACTGAAGATGTAACCACTAAGATTACAAAACCAGTTGAAATAGAAAACAGGATATATGAGGTGACGTGCAGGGAAAGGTTTTTTTAAAATTGTAATATGAAATATTTTGAAAAGAAAAAAAATCAAAATAATACATTTATTTATAAAAAATTACTCACCGTTCCACGAAGATTAGGCAATTTTGCAATATCAATGCGACCAACATCCCATATCAATACTTTGCTTACTGGATCAAATGAGTATTTTCCTTGGTTTGGAATAAGACTACAATTAAGAACAGCTTTTGGCATAGGTATCTCAATTATAACAGATTCAACCTGAAATATAATGAACTAAGGTTAAAACATATATATTTTTTAAATTAGATGTTTTAATAATTGTATCTAATTACTCTTATTTACAAACTAATAAAATCAATCTGTCACATTTTGAATTCTATAACTTCTACAATCAAAATTCTACTGAGAAGAAAAAAATGTTAACACTTGCCATACACAAAACCAAGATTTTGACTGTCCTTATTTCAGCCAATAAATATGCTCATGTCTTATTGTTGAAAAAGAAAGCTTTTTTTTTAAATACATTTCCTGCTTGTATCTTCATTCTTAGTCAATGTTTGAAACAATGTGTAATCATAAAAAATAGCAAAAATTAGTATGTTTCCAATAAAAATCTTCAGAATGTTGAAGCATGTTAAATATAAAGAAAAAAAAGAAGGAACTGTGCAAATCCAAACACAACAATAAAGAAGGTACACGCCGTAGCGTAGTGGTTAAGGCACTGAGCTACAAGCCGGAGGGTCGAGGGTTCAAGTCCCGTTGGGGTCAGGATTTTTAAACTGACCCAAACCCTCTGGCGGCACTATGGCCCTGGGGTCGACTCAGCCTCTAACTGAAATGAGTACCAGACGCTTGTTCTGGGGGTAAAGGCGGCCGTCACGCAGGGCTGACAACCCGGCTGACATAAAGTGCCGATTGTCTAGAAAAAGTGGGAGCCTTAACCTCCTACTACCCCAAGGGCCTCCGGGCCTGTTGTGGGATCACTTTACTTTACTTTACTTTCACATATGGAGAACATGTCTAACAAAAAAACTATACACATATTTATTCCAATCAACAACAGTGTGTGTTCCTATGCCATTTACTATACTTTTTGCACTTCGGATTTTATGCTGGGCAGATCGATGGCATTAATGTTTTATATTTTCAATTAAAGCACCACTTCAGCAGACCACTTTACATAGATGATGTATTCTCGTACTCTATACAGAGAGGAGTGTGGGATGAGTGTATGTTTATGTAATCAATGGCAAAGAGAAACATTTATATTTGAAGAGAAAAATATATGCTCAGACTGGGGTTTGAACCCAGGACCTTTCTATTCAAATACAATTTATCCATCATTGAGATGTATGAAAAGAATAATAAAAACATAGAAAAATGTATGCCAGGACTGGGAATAGAATCCCAAACTTTTAGGTTTATATGCTGATGCGCAGAACACTGAGTCATTCCTTTCCATCTAAGCACAAATTCTCCCTTTACATTTACTCTTTTGATCCCATATCCAATGCAATGAATCATCATTCACAATACACATTGAACGGTTTCTACATTAAGAAGACAAAATGAAACTATACATAGCTATAACTAACTCACTGGCTTTATCGAACCTCTAGGTTCATGGCCGCACAGACATAAGCTCTCCATACACCTCTATCCTGAGCTAATGTTTTCCAATCATCCCCTGTATAATCTACTTCTCTGTATCTGAAGCTTACCATTCCTTTCCATCCAAGCACAAATCCTCTCTTTATCTTACTCTCTTGATCCCATATCCAATGCAATGAATACGGAGTAGCTATAACATTCTATGTTTTTATTATTCATTTCATACATCTCAATGATGGATAAATCATATTTGAAGAGAAAAGTTATAAGCTCAGACGGGGCTTGAACCCGTAACATTATTTATTAAATTAATATTAAGAATATAAAGCTATTACTATGATTGAAATAAGTAAATTAATTTACACAACTAAACTATTGTAATCAATGATAAAGATAAACTTTTTTATTTCATTTTAGTTTAGGCAATAGTTTAATTGTGTACATTAATTTACTTATTTCAATCATAGTATTCACTTAAGCTTCTTAATATTAATTAAATAAGTATTTTTTATGTTTATTTAGCGTGAAGTGTGTTGTATGAGGAGTGATGATGATAATGGAGATGGTGAAACCTGATGCTGGAACGTAGCCTACTCTTGTCTAAAAGCACCAAGGGATCTGCAAGGTTTAATGTCTGCATCTGATGGACAAGTCCCGCGCCGTAGCCGAGTGGTTAAGGCAGGAAGCCTTGGCGCAGAGCTACGGGACTTGCGCTGGTTCGAGTCTCCATGGGGGAAGAAATTTTCTCATGGTATTTCGGCCAGTATGGGACCGGTGCCCACCCAGCATCGTGATGCATTTGGGTCGCTACAAGAAGTAGCGGCTCCAGGTTGAGAAAACCAGCTATAACGTGCTGGGGACTCGACATGCGCCTACACGGATATGTCACCCCTACAACACTGGGCTAATTAGCATCTACCTCTGTGATTGACACATTTTGATGTGATGCCAGCATTCGTCTGGTAGCCTCATGGCCTTGTAGGCCTGTCGCGCCAGTAGTACTCTGATGGCCAAATCGTCTATCACATACCTTCACAACATATGTGCTGCGGAGAGAAATGCAAACTTAACTATGTGCAGGAATATGTGCCCAATCTCTCGATAAAATTTACAGACTACTACCACCATTTCTCCTGGCCCCAAGATTGAAACTTTTTACAATTAACCTAATTTAATTATATTGCAAGAGAAAAATTTTCGCCTAGATCTGGACTCGAACCCGGGACCCTTGGCTTTCCGGGCCAAGTGCTCTACCAACTGAGCTACCGAGGCGAGTTCCGATCTAGACCACAAATTTTTTCTCTTATGTACGTGTTGTAATTCCCTCGCGCCAAATGCTTGAAACCATAGCTTCTATCTTGGCAAATGGTGGCTTCTTAGTTAAGAAAACATTTATTGGGAATTTAACACTATTTAGAAGCCATTAGGCTTTCTAATTGACGATTTTATTATTCAATTTAACACTTCTCATTGAAGGATAAATTATATTTGACGAGAAATTTTAATCCTTCAAATTAGAAGTGTTAAATGAAGAATAAATGCGTTAATGGTTAATTAATTTAAACGTTTAACAGGAATTAATGAATTTGAGGTTTCATAATTTTGTTGGAAATTTAAATGTTTCTTCCTTCTTATCTTATCCTCTCCCCTCTCTCCCTCAATAAATCTTCTAAGTAGATCGCGATTTCGAGACCACAACAGTCTCATCTTCAGTACTTTCTTGGCAAATGATGTTATGTCCATAAGAGTTTCTTCCGATCGACATAACATCAGTCGCCAAGAAAGTACTGAAGATGAGACAGTTGTGGTCTCGAAATCGCGATCTACTTAGAAGATTTATATGAAGAGAGGTAAGAAACATTTAATTTCACCATAATTTAATTAATTTTACAATTAAAATTTTCAACACTGCTGGGTAACAAATCTGAGCTGCTAGTCAGGAAGCAGGTATGCTACCACCTAAGCCAGCACAGCTAACTCCCAATCATCAACAGTCGTAGAGTTGTAATTGACTTCTGATAAATTCTAGATATGTTGAATATGCAAATGATCATATATTACTTAAATTAACTGTATTTATTATGCATTTATTTTTAAATTGAAGTGTAGAATGAAATAAATTAGAGTTCATTAATTGGCGTAAACTTTTTACCTAAAATTAATTTTGATGTTAGGTATGTAAAACTTGAAAACATAATTAAATAATGAAAGTCAACCAAATCATATTTCATTTAATTTTAAAAAGACAACAATTTCGACTGAACCAAGACATCCAGCTTTATGCACTGGTACTCTTTCCACTTAAGCTATCCATGCAATTCTTGTCCTGACTTTTCTCTCTTATAATTCTGTTACTATTAGCAGTGAAACTTCATTCACATTTACTTGGAGAGCTTAAGTGGAAAGTGTGCCAGTACGTAAAGCGCCATTCATTGTGTATTTGTGAATGATGATTCATTGCATTTGAATGTAGGACCAAAACAGTAAGGTAAAGGAAGGATTTATGCTTGGATGGGAAGGAAGCCTGAATTAGCTCAATGGATAAGAGCATCAGCACGGAAAGCTGAAGATTCGGGGTTTGATTCCTGGTTCAGGCATACATTTTTCTCTTTACCATTTGATTACAATAATTTAGTTGTGTACTTTAATATACTTATTTCAATCGTAGTAACAGCTTTAGCTTCTTAATATTAATGTAATAAATAATGCTTTAGCTATGGGGAGTCCCTTCATGTCTTCTTAACCCTCTGCATGCCACTGACATAATCTCTTGTGTCAGAGATCTAAATCGCATCCGCCGAAGTGATCGGCTTTACAATTAGTTTAAGTATATTGTCTGGCAGGTAATGGACAGAAACATCAGAGCTGATCTAATTGCCTCACGGCACCTAAAGGGTTAATGTAGAAGCCATTCATTGTGTATTTATCAATGATGATTCAATGCATTTGAATGTGGGACCAAGACAGTAAGGTGAACTTCTTAGACTCAGGTCCCGACAGAAGCAGACATTTTTTTCTTTAAAAATTGACTCAGACAATTTGCCTGGATATACTAATTTACATATTAATACCATACAATGTAATGTTGATTAATATTATAAGAACATTAAAATTTTATTTTTTAAAACATACAATTTAATTATTTTAAGATCCAGTATCAGAAAGATCTACTGTAATATGCAAGTTTAAAAATTTTATATTTTGAAATAATTATGAAACAAATATGAACGATTGCTGGTTCAGGCAAAAATGTTTCTCTTTTTTTAAAAGAAAAATTAATGCCTGAGCCAAGAATTTAACCCAGGACTTCCGAATCTATATTTCAGCGTGCAGCCCATTATACCCTACAAGACACGGTACAAATGGTTATATTTCCTTCCACTTATACAATTCTCTTAAGTACGAAGGCAGATAGCTAAAACTATTAACAATGCAGTCAGATGTATTCCATACAAAGTATTTTTAACGAGAATATTCATTACTTTTATGTGGTAAAACTTAATATTTTTAGGTCACAAAATGAATACTTCTTAAATTATGAACTTTAAAATAAATTCTCTTTTCTTAATATTAATTTTAACATTAATTGAAGTAAAATAAGCAATCTACATCCTACATTATAAATGAAGCTATGCACAAGTTAAGCAGATAATACAAAAACTAATTTAAAACTACAGTGAATAATATAAAAGATAAAAAAATATTTACTTACCGTTCTACCAATGGTCTGTTTTGGTCCAACAGTGATGTCAAGGCGCCCACCACCAGCTTCTCGGAATGATATACTGTGTCGTACATAAATTGGAATTGCCACTATATTCTGCGATCCTATGTGGTACGACATTAATCTAAAATTTCCATCAGGAGGAATGAAAGATAAAATTCTTTCTGACTGAAAAAAAAAGTTTTAAAAATTAGGATGCATTGATGTTTAAAATTACTTATCTATAAAATAATAAAACCATTATGAAATTTTATGTAACAAAGAAAATTAATTTAATACACAAGTGATCTTCTTGGTGATATAATATTAAAATATATATGTAGTCAATATGCCCATTTCACCAATTAATGTTTTAAAATGATCAACAAGTTTCTACAGCCAAGCTGTCATTCTCAAGACCAGATATTGACTCAGTCAATATCTGGTCTTGAGAATGACAGCTTGGCTGTAGAAACTTGTTGACCATTTTAAAACATTAATTGGTGAAATGGGCATATTGACTACATATATATTTTAAAGAAAATTAAGAATTTATTCCATCTGGAGGCACTGAAAGCAAAATATTAAAAGACACTTTAAAATGCATAACTCCCTCTTAATGGAATATTGTCAAGGTGTATCAATCCTGAGTATGGCATCCTTCACAAGGAAAGTAAAGCCATGGGTTCCATGTCATAGATTTAAGGCAACTAAAAGAATCTCATAACTAAAAAAAGATAAAAAATATTTTATAAATCTGAGCAAAATTTGTTGATCTTTTCATACTCAGATTTGAAATTTGACACTAATGACCTTAGATGTTAAAGGGTGTCATTAAATAAAATATTATATTTGAAAAGAAAAATATACGCCTAGACTGGGGTTTTAACCCAGGACCTTTGACTCTCTATGTCAATACTCTTCCAAGTGAGCTACCTGGGCATCCAATCTAAATGTGTATTTTTCTTTTATACATAGTTAATTCCCTAACCCCAAATGCTACAAGCGGTTGTTATGATTTTTGCAAATGGCAGCTCCTTTGTTAAGAAGACTTTTTATTGGGAATTTAAACATTACTTATAAAGCTAATAGTGCTTCTTTCAATGTTCATATTATTCGTTTTTAAACATCTTAATTATAGACAAATTATATTTGAAAGAAAAATATACGCCTAGACTGGGGTTTTAACCCAGGACCTTTGACTCTCTATGTCAATGCTCTTCCAAGTGAGCTACCTAGGCGTTTAGATTGGAGGCCTAGGTAGCTCACTTGGAAGAGCATTGACATAGAGAGTCAAAGGTCCTGGGTTCAAACCCCAGTCTAGGCATATATTTTTCTTTTTAAATATAATTTGTCCATCATTAAAATGTTTAGAAACGAATAATATGAACATTAAAAAAATAAAATTTTACCTAAGACTGTTTTGTTGAAGACAGATATAAAGCCATGGAAAATGTATCAAGATGCCTTAATTTACTTGAAATATTTTTAAGAGACAAAAATTTTTACTCAATTTTAAAAATATATACAGATCAAATTAAAATGCTTCATACCTCACCTCATATCCAGTCTTCTCAAGTAGATCGTGGTCGGCTTCATCTTCAGTACTTTCTTGTCGACTGATGTTATATCGATCAGAAGAACTACTTCTCAGAACTAGTTCTGATCGATATAACATCAGTCGATAAGAAAGTACTGAAGATGAAGCCGCCGAGGCTTTGAAAATGTGATCTATTTACAAGACTGGATATGAGATGAGGCATGAAGCATTTTAATTTAATCTTAAATTAAGATTTTTAAGATTTATTTTTTAAGATTTATTTATTCATAGTGATTTTTTCCTATAAAACTTTAACATATACATATTCTAATTTTACTTACTTCCCATCTTTTGAAGCGAACACAAGGATGAAAACTGACATCGTCGAATAATCGAGGATTCATAAATGACAGAGTGAGGTCAGGCATACCACTCAATTTAATACAGCAATCAATCTAAAATCAATACAAAAATATACAAGTAATTAATTTTTTTAATTCATATGATTTTCCTTTTCAAAGTATTTTACTCTATTACACAGGCCTATATGAGTGTTGTCCTATATTGCAGCCAAGCAGATTAAAGATCTTGGCACAGAGCTGGGGAACTTGCGCTGGTTTAAGTCCCCATGGGAGAAAAAAATTCTCAATGATGCAAGTATGGAACCAGTACTCACTCACCATTGTGAGGAATTTGTAGCTACAATAAACAATGGCTCCAGATTGAGAAAACCAGCTATAATGGATGTGAGACCTGACATGCTGACCATGTCATGCCTATACTGACTGAATGATTGTCAACTATAATAATCATTTTATTCCTAATAAATAAAAAAAACAAATAATTATTCATAATTAAATATGGGAAATAACATATGAGGTTCATCCACCGCTGTGGACTCGGGGTAGCATGCTGCCTTGCCACGCAGCGGGCCCGGGTTCGATCCCTGGTTGGGACAGTTTTTCTGGGCGAGGTTTTTATCGGGGTTTTTCCTCACCTGTAAGACAAATGTCAGGAAAAATTTAAGGCCCAAACGGCCCCCGAAATCATATGGCCATCGCAATCATCATAATTCATATTCATCTTAGGTTAAGCTTAGGATTAGGGACTCTCCTGGCGCACCACTATCATCATCATCACCCGCCATATCATTGGGGCAATGTAACCCTGCCTTCCAGGCGCTCCAACCTCAGAAGTGGGTTACAAGTATGCCATGCCAGGAGAGAAACCAGGAATGTCGAGAGACAAACCTGGGGCATTTGAAAAAAAAAATTATGAGGTTCTTAATTCATTAATGAATGAGTAATTTTTTACTTCTTACCTCATAGTTTATGTTTTCTTAAACAATGGAACTGCATTTAAATTAATATTGGGAAATAAACATTATGAGGTTATATCATTAATAGTGAGTGTAGAATATATTTTTAACGACTCACCTCAAATGATTTCATATGTTTAGTTATAATCATATAAGGTAAGTCGTTGAAAATATATTCTACACTTACTATTAATGGAACTGCAGTTTACAAGAGGAATATCTCTCCCATTTCCAACCGTCATTATGACTACCGGATTTTTGTTGCAATCTCCATCTATAATGTTGCCATCTGGTATTGATTTGATGAACTTCAAGATCAGGTCCCGTTCATAGGGAATTTCGAAATTCATAAAATTGAAAAAGAGGCCAAACTTCTAAAACATTTGGAAAAGCCTTTAGAATTGACAGTATGCGAGAAGATATATATTCAGAAGAACAAATTTAGATCCATGAATTTTGAAATTCCCGACGAACAGGACCTGATCTCGAAGTTTAGCAAATCAATACCAGATGGCAACGTTATAGATAGAGATTTCAACAAAAATCCGGTAGTCATGATGTCGGTTGAAAATGGGAGGGATGCTCTTCTTGAAAACTGGAGTTCCCATGTTTAAGAAAACATAAATTATGAGATAAGATGTAAATAAATAATAGTTTTAAAAAACTAAAACAACATGCTTTATTAGAAAACCGAACAAAAAAAAAAGAAAAATAATTTTAATTTCCAACATGCTTGGGATAAAATTAAAGTGGTCAACAAAAAAATCATCTCCAATACATCTAGAATAAAACTAGAGTTATCTACAAAAAAATAATTTTACCATCAAAAGCGTGGGGTGCTTTTTATAGTTTTTATGTTTTCTTCTTAGAGTCTTTACTTTTACCAATATCTGCTTATTATCAAATATATTAATTGATATAGAGCACCACACGCTTTTGATGGTAAAATTATTTTTTTTGTAGATAACTCGTTTTATTCTAGATGTGTTGGAGATGATTTTTTTGTTGACCACTTTAATTTTATCCCAAGCGTGTTGGAAATTAAAATTATTTTCCATTTTTTGTTCAGTTTTCTAATAAAGCGTGTTGTTTTAGTTTTTTAAAACTATTATTTATTTTTTATTTTTAATATTTTACAGAATAAGATAAAAATGTAAATATCTTTAAATTTGATACTATTGTAGTATGTGCTAAAAGTAATACTCTTCTAAAAAAAGTCCTCCCAGCCTGATTTGAACCAGCGACGTATGGATTACTGAAATTATATACCACTACAGTTCACCGCTCTACCAACTGAGCTCTTACAACGACTGACTAAAAAGTTGACAAGTCCGCAACCTATTATACCAGTTTTCATTTTTTTTTATTTTCTGATGATTCTGGCCAGGATTTTAGAAAAACAATATGAAATGATCGTATTGTCACGGGTCCTTTACAAGTATACAAGTTTCAAGTCGATCCAATGTTTCTAAGTGGGTGAAAATCGTGTTCTAAGATTCCGTTACATAGATACAAAGACACTTTTTTTGATTTTCTGATGATTCTTTCCAGGATTTTAGAAAAAAATGAAATTATTGTATTGTCATGGGTCCTTTACAAGTATACAAAGTTTCAAGTCGAACCAATGTTTCTAAGTGGGTGAAAATCGTGTTCAAAGATTCCATTACATAGATACAAAGACACTTTTTTTGATTTTCTGATGATTCTGGCCTGGATTTTAGAAAAAAAAAATGAAATTATTGTATTGTCACAGGTCCTTTACAAGTATACAAAGTTTCAAGTCGATCCAATGATTTTAAGTGGGTAAAAATCGCATTGAAAAATTCCGTTACATAGATAGATAGATACAGGTCAAGCTAATATAAAGCGTGTAAAAAATGACTCATTCATTCACAAATAATTATATTTAAAATATCTAATCAACTAAAATATTTATAAAATTAATTATAATTAAATTAAGTTATATTAAATCGCATAATAAGACTTTCAATGTAAATGAAAATTCAAACTTCTAGAGTAACTTGATCATTCTAGATACACCTTCCGGTACACCTCTGTGATTAGCACATGTGGATATCAGGCCAGAAGATAGCTGACCAAGGGCCATCTTGGTCTTTTAAGCCATGTAGTTTAATGAATGCTCCAAAAATTCAGAGAGATCCCTCTAATGCTCACATTAGTGCAGGTTTAATAGCCTGTATTATATCTGGTTAAGATTATAACTTGGGGTAACATTCTTCTAATACTGAAGATGTAACCACTAAGATTAGGAAACTAATCAAATTAGAAGACAGGATATGAAGTGAGGTGGAAAGATTTTTATTTTAAATAACTAAACATATTTTTTCATAATCAAATGGTAAAGAGAAAAATTTATGCCTGAACCAGGAATCGAACCCCAAATCTTCAGTTCGATTCCCAGTCTAGGCGTATATTTTTCTTTTCAAATATAATTTGTCCATCATTAAGATGTTTAAAAACGAATAACGTTAACACTAAAGGAGAACTACTGGCTTTATAAGTAATATTTAAATTCCCAATAAAAAGTCTTCTTAATAAAGAAGCTGCCATTTGGCAAAAATCGTAGCAACGGCTCGTAGCATTTGGGGTTAGGGAATTAACAATGTATAAGAGAAAAATACACGTTTAGATTGGAGGCCTAGGTAGCTCAGATGGAAGAGCATTGACATAGAGAGTCAAAGGTCCTGGGTTCAAACCCCAGTCTAGGCATATATTTTTCTTTTCAAATATAAATTTTTCTCTTTACCATTTGATTACAATAATTTAGTTGTGTACTTTAATATACTTATTTCAATCATAGTAACAGCTTTAGCTTCTTAATATTAATTTAATATTTTTTCATGACTGTTTGATTCATCTTATGATCCAATTTCTAAATCCCCTTATTTCATTTGCAAACTTATTAACTTGCATGCACAAAATGCCATACATCTTTGAGATTCACACAAAGAAAATAAGAAGAATGATTTATTTTTAAACTCTTAGTTTGTGCAAAATCCAGTTGCATCCCTCTATAAAAGCCTCAGTTGCTGGCCTGATACCAGTTATTGTCTTCTGTACATAACTATAGAATCCCAAAAACCAATGAACTTCATATTTATTCAATGTTTTTATTATTCATTTCATACATCTCAATGATGGATAAATCACATTTGAGGAGAAAAATTATACACTCAGACTGGGACTTGAACTCAAGACCTTTGGCTTTCTAGGCCAATACTCTACCGACTGATTAACCTGAGCAAGTTCCAATCTAAATGCAAATTGTTCTCATATATACGCTGTTAATTCCCAGGCACCAAATGATATGAAAATTTTGCTTCTATCTTGCAAATGGCAGCTTTGGGAAGACATTTATTTGGGAATTTGACATTTACATTATAAAGTCAGTACGGCTTCTTTCTATGTTTTTATTATTCACTGCATACATCTCAATGATGGATAATCATATTTAAAGAGAAAAATTATATGCTCAGACTGGGGCTTGAACGCAGGACCTTTGGTTTCTAGACCAATACGACTGAGCTATCTGGGTAAGCTCCAATCTAAATGCAAATTTTTCTCTTATATATGTTGTCAATTCCCACGCACCAAATGTTATGAAACCTTTGCTTCTACCTTTGCAAATGGCGGCTTCTTTATTAAGAAGACATTTATTTGGGAATTTTATATTACATTATAAAGCCAGTACGGCTTCTTTCGATGTTTTTTATTATTCATTTAATTTATTATAATTCATATTTATTGTTGAAACAGGGTGTTTCTAAAATAAAAATAAAATGAATCATGAATTCTTCTTACCTCACACATCTACTTTTTTTAAACATAGAACTGCAGTATTGGGAATCATCATTCCCATCCTCAGCTGTTGTCACGACTGTCGATTCTTCATTATGCCGGTCATTTTCTAAACTGCCATCTGGTGTTGATTTGAAGAATCGACAGTCATGACAACAGCTGAGGATGGGAATGATGATTCCCGATATTGCGGTTCTGTATTAAAAACACGTAGATATATGAGGTAAGAAGAATTCATGATTAATTTGATTTTTATTAAGAAAACCTCATAATGTAAAAATTTTCAACTTTATTATATGAATGTTTCTAAAATGTTTTCATTGCTGTAATGAGTGATATTTAACATTATTAAGAAATGAAAATTGCTGAGACCACAAACAAATACAACTTTATAAAGGTTTATTTTCTTTATGATCTTGGTTATGGGAAGGTTTTGATTTTATTAATTTTCATTCAGGGCCTTCTGTTTTGATTTGTAGAAGTGAAAAATACATTACTGCAACCTAAAAGTGAATTCTCTGTACATATAAAACTTAAAAATCTTACATAGCCTTGAATTTCTGCAAAGACTGTTGAACCAGACTTGTCTATAATAGCATCCACCTCTTCTACCACATCAAAATAAGCTTCATTGTTAGTGTATTTCACTCCTGTACGACGCCAAGGTACATTTGACAACTGACCACTGGGTAAAGTTGCACTTACGCTAAAACAAACAAAATCAATATATTATATGTAGACCAAGAATGAGGTGGGAGAACAACATTAACTATGATTTGAGGGAAGTAGATTATACAGGGAATGATTGGAAAGCATTAGCTCAGGATAGGGATGTATGGAAAGCTTATGTCCGCGCGGCCATGAACCTTCGGGTTCGATAGTGCCAGTGAGTAAGTAAGTAAGTAAGTAAGTAAGTATACATTTTGATACCGGAAATAAGATTAACTTACATTTTTATATTGGAAATAAGATTTTATATTTAAAGGAAGTGTCTCTATGAGGTTTATTTTAATAATAATAATAATAATAATAATAATAAAAGCTTACCTTTCACATCCATAAAAAGAATAATTAAAAACAAATATAAAATCAAACAAAACCAAGACCTATGTAATAAAGCCAAAGACAAAAAATGGAATATTTTAATAATAATAATAATAATAATAATAATACTTTATTTATTCTGGCAGAGTTAAGGCCATAAGGCCCTCTCTTCCACTCAACCAGCACAAATACAAATAAATATTCGACAAATATAGATATACACTATACTAATTATAAACAGTTAAAGATACAATAAATGTAGCAATGTAAATGTCATGTACAAACAACATTTTATAGGGTAATAACAATAATGATACGATAATAATAATAATAATAATAAATATAAATATGATACATTATACGGGAAACACCAATTAATATATATATCTTACACTGGATAATAATGAAGTCGAGTTTAGAGCAAATATAGATTTAGATTTCTTTTAAAAGATGCCAATGTCCGGCAGCCCCTTATATCTTGTGGTAGGGAATTCCAGTTGCGAGAAGTGAAGATGGTATATGACATGGAGTGATGTGATATCCTATGTTGCGGTATATTAAGTAAGAGACTATGTTGTGATCTTGTGTTTAAGTTATGGTTTGAGGATAGATACTGGAAACGGGATGATAAATAATTGGGAATCGAGGTATGTAGGATCTTAAATAGGAGAATTAGACAGTGCGATTTTCTTCTCTCTTTTAGATGTAGCCATGACAATTCGTGGAATAATGGAGAAATGTGATCGTATTTTCGAACATTAAATATGAATCTGATACACACATTATGGACACGCTGCAGTTTGTCCGACAATCCGTCACTTATGTCAGTTAGTAGAACGTCACAGTAGTCAAAATGTAAAAAAACCAGATATTATTCCAGAAATTCCACGTAAAACTACAGTAGCAACATTTAGACTGCTTACAGAACATGACTATTTGGCCAAACATTTATATAAAACAGGAATCTACACGAATCCAAATTGTCCTCTATGCAATAAAGATGAAGAAATGAATGAAGAACACCTACAAACCTGTGAAGTATTACCTGTTGGATCCACCATAGAGAAATATTAGAGAGCAAGAACGCTAATGGCTTCGGTGCCAAGGCCCAGCAATTGAAAACAACATAATAATAATAATAATAATTATTATTATTATTATTATTACATAAAACTTTCCTCATTAGAGGATTGCCAAAAGGACAAAGTGATACATACAATTAATTTTCAAAATTGATGAAATACATTTTGTAAATACATTAAAAAATTTCAACTTGTAAATACATTAAAAAATTTCAACTTGTAAATGAAGTATATTTTATCAAGTAGAAATTTTGTAAAGATGGTTTCTTAAAATTGAAATTGATCTTCTAATGGCAGCGATGGCAATTTTAGAAAGATACACTCTGTCCAAATCTAATAAATTCCAAAATTTAGCTAAGAATCCTGGTATGGTACCTCTTGCCCTGATCATCTATCCTGTGACAGTATCTAATTGGTATTTATCTTTATAATAGTCAATTGTTGGCTCATATATGGCTTTCTTTTCACAGTCAACTTCCTCAGGTTGGCCACTATGAGTCTCTAAACGGATTGTGGGATCTAATATTATACCAATTTTAGAAGACAATCTAAATTCAATAATATCTATTTGTCTATGACTTCCATTAGTGGCCACACCATGAACTTCCTCATAAACTGTATATCCATAATCTCGCAAGGCTTCATGTTTCGAATAGTATGGTGCCGAATGTTTCTCAGTGATTCCCCAAATGGACAAGCCCCAAGGATGTGTGCAAGGGTTTCGTGCTCTCTGCGATGTCTACAGACCTGCCTGGCAAAGAATGCACCGCCGAAACATTGGCTTGCATTTTAATTGCTTCTCTCCATTCGGAACAAGACAATCCCTGGTTGAGTTAGAATGTAACACCTCACCTCATAATTGTTGATTTCTCGAAGATATGTTTCAATACTTCTGCTATTATCTTTAGTCAGATGGAACTTTTAGAATTTAACACCTCACCTTACAATTGTCATATTTCAATTCCTTCTGGCTTTTTTCGTGTTGAGACTTGAAAGTAGTTTTGAAGTTCCTTAGGACAGGTTACTGGCTTGACGCTAAGTAGTCCAGTGGTAGGGCTGCTACCTTTTAGTCTCTGGACAGACATTAGGATACCGCATTTACTCAGTACCTGATGGAACGGTTATACCGCCGTGACTCGGTCCTCAGAGCCTCGTTTGTGAAAACGGGTTGTACCACGAGAAGGTGAGGATGAGAATTAGGTAGGAGAGGTTATACACACGTCACTACCCCTTACAACCCAAAGGATGTAAATGCAAAAATATCTAAATTTTTAAGAATTTTAGGGTTAATAAATTCTATCTTCAAGCCACAGTTAGTCCAAAAGCATTCAAGACTGAAAGTGTATAAAACACTGGCTCTTCCAACTCGTTTGTATGGTAGCGAAGTATGGACGTTGAAACAGAAGGATATACAGAGACTTAGATCTGCTGAAATGAGATATCTTCGGAGGACTGCAGGATACACACTACTAGATCACAAAAAAAATGAAGACATCTTAGAAGAATTACACATGGAATCTTTAGAAAACAAAATTTCTGATTATAAGTCAAGATGGATGCAACATGTTCATCGAATGGAAGATCACAGAATACCCAAACAAATGTTAAGATATCAACCTGCAGGAAGAAGAAGACCAAGATGTCCACTCAAAAGACTTCTGGATGGTGTTTCTCTTGAGGCCGAAACAGGTCAACAAATGGCCTAAATTCGTGAATGTACTATGATGATGATGACCTTACAATTGTAGATTTCAAAGACATGTTTCAATACTTCTGAGTATCATCTATAGTTAGATGGAACTGAAGATAATATGCAGATGTAATGAAACATTTCTTCAAGAAATTTACAACTATGAGGTGAGGTGTTAATTCTAACTCAATTATTAACTGGAAATAAGATTAACTAACTCCAGGTTGAAAGGCCTAGAAGGCCTACCAGTTGGCTGCTAGCCTCTTATCCACATGTCATATTTACAGAGATGGACAATCATCCTGCCAGTATAGATGTTGGATGGGACTGGCACACAAGAAAATTTCTTTCTTCCTAAGGACTCGATCTAAAGCATGACTCATTGCTCTATTCCAAGGCATGATGCCTTAGACCACCTGGTTATGGCAAGGGACTACTGGAAATAAGACAGAAGGACCATTTAGCACTAAGATTAATGAAAGTGTACAGAATTAAGCAACTCACTGTCACTATCAAATCTGAAGGTTAATGACTATATGGGCATTAACTCTCCACACATCCCTATCCTGAGCTAATAATTATTTTTCAAACATTGCTCTATACAATTCATCATCATAATCCTTCCATGTGTTAGCCCAGAAGAAGAACTGTTGCAGTTTGAATGAAACATTATATTATTTTTGGTCTGGACATCTTACCTCAATATTAATGTTGATTTGTTCTTGGACATGTTTCAAAACAATTCTGTTTTATCGTCAGCTTTCCCAGACAAGGAAGAAACAAAACCAGAAATTGTGTTTGTGTTATAAAGCAGTCTGGGAAAGCTGACGATAAAACAGAATTGTTTTGAAACATGTCCAAGAACAAATCAACATTAATATTGAGGTAAGATGTCCAGACCAAAAATAATATAATTAAAATAACCTCAAAATATAACTTCCTAAAATTAAATATTGAATGAAACACTTGTGATATTTCTTTCTTGGATGACCTAATAACCTCTTGCATGTGATTGATACAGTATGATGACTAGAGACCGGATGTTAGGGAAAATGCCTACAATTATTTATTATAGATATTGTAAAAGTGACTTCATATAAGTTCATATCGACGACTCTAGAGTTGTTTTCCATGAAGTTAATTTTGCCTATAAATGCCTATTTCAGCTTACAATGCCTATAAATACCTATTTGCTATTTTTTTCTCAAAATTAACTTAGTATTTCAACGAAATTAATTGAAATGGATAAACTTCACGACAAGTATCATTGCATAGAAAATTTCAAGTGTTCTTTTTATAAATTCTGTTAGAATATTTTAGGATAAGGGTGACAACATCCAATAACCTATCAGGTAGATGGTTTCCCCTTCAATGCACTCCCGATAGGCAAAATAGGCTATTATATTGCAGTACTCTTTACATCAATTGAATCAGTTATGCCAAGAATATAATTTCAAAATATCAAAAGAAAAAACAAAAATAATGGCATTTTGGGGAAACGATCATATAAGATCATAAATCGTAATAGACAACAAACCTCTGGAACAAGTAACAAATTTTAATTATTTGGGTTGTAATTTAACTATAAACACAAAAACTGAAAGAGATGTACATATGAAACTGTTGAAATTTCAAATGATATGCGGAAGTATACATAAAACATTAAAGAATAAAACAAGAAGAGATACTAGATTGAAGTTTTATAAAACATTGGCAGTTCCTGCATTACTTTATGGGAGCAAAACTTGGGTAATGACCAAAAAATTGCAAAGTAGAATACAAAGCGCAGAAATGGACTTCCTTAGAAGAACAAAAGGCTGCACAAAATTGGATCGGATAAGGAATGAAGATATAAGAACAGAGTTAAATATATATCCACTGGATGAGAAAATCAGAGAATAGAGAGAGAAATGGTTTACACATGTGGAAAGAATGAATGTAACAAGATTGCCAAGAGCAGCATTCAACTACAAGCCAAGAGGTTCAAGGAATGTAGGAAGGCCAGTGAAAAGATGGACAGAACAACTGTGAGGCAGAACAGGCAATTTGCCTAGCCCATGAAGTGAAGAAGAAGATTTTTCCACCTCATGCACTCCCGTTAAGCGAAATAGCCTTAAGCAATGTCCCATTGTATTATGCTCTGGCTCTATTGGAGAAAGTTCAATAGTACAGTCTAATCTGTGGTATAGCTTTGTTTCTTTTCAGTACAAACATTGCTGAGTGACAAAAAAGGGTAGATGGCTCAACCTTTCTTTCTTTGTCTCACACCTGGTACTGAAACCTTTAAGTGACTGGCAATATTATTTTTGATGTTGGTAACACTGAATTCAGTCTGTAGTCGTCGTTCACAGACAAATGCTTCAAAGACAAAGTAAGTGTATGTGGCTTTTTTTTTTTACCTTTAGAACAGTTGTTTTACGATGCCTAAAGAATGGACAACAGTAAAAGACAAACTGACCAATTTCATGAAAGAATTTGGTGCAGAAATATTCTCAAGTGAAGGTTCAATATTGTTTTACAATATGTATAAAATTTCAGTGAATTGCACGAAGAAGTGCCATGTTTCGCAGCACATACACACTGCAAAACGTAAGTCTGCTTTTTGTAAAAAGGCAAAACAAATTCCAAAATCATCTCTAATATTTTTGTATGCTATTGATAGCATGTCCACCGCTGTGGTCTCGAGGTAGCATGCTGCCTTGTCACGCAGTGGGCCCGGGTTTGATCCCCAGTCGGGGCAGTTTTCCTGGGTGTGGTTTTTATCGGGGTTTTTTCTCACCTGTAAAACAAATGTCAGGAAAACTTTAAGGCCCAAACGCTCCCCAAAATCATATGGCCATCATCATCATCATTCACCAGTGTGGAAAGCAACGGGAAGCTACCACACCTACAATTCCCTAGTAAAGCTGCAAACATAGCAAGAAAATGCTATGATTACAGTGAAGGACCTGCCTTCGGGCAGAATTACTATGGATGGATTGATAGCATATGTTTATATTCTTTACGCAAGTCTGTAAAAATTTATGTTGTAGTCCATTTTTTGTAAGAGCCTATTTTGAATTTTTTAGTGCATATATTAATGATTTTTAGTGCCCTTTTGCCTGCCTATTTTGAAATTTTTAAGTGCCTAACATCCGGACACAATGAATCCTTATTCTAGGCAATGTATTAAGATGTTTTTGCCAATTCCTCTGGTAATCATGAATATTGTCTAAGAATGGTGCCATATATATATGATACAATATACATTCATTAGTTTCCAATCCCATTTGGTGAAGCCTATATACAATTCTTCTCTATCACAACATGGTTAATGTTATTCTTCTTCTTCTTCCTTCCAAGTATTAGGCCAAGGCCTGTTACGATCCTATAGAAAATTTTTCCTCCAACATTTCATAGGACGGCCCAGTGATCTTCGTCCTCTTGGTATATAATTATAAACAGCTTTGGGGATCCGATTTGAACTCATTCTTTCAAGATGGTGTTTCCAATTTAGTTGGTACTGTTTAATATATTCCAAAATTGGCATAGTCTTCAATTCTTTTAAGATATCGGTGTTCCTTTTCCGATCCCATCTGGTGTAACCCGCTGTTCTGCGCTTGAATCTCATTTCACAAGCCGTTATTCTGCTTCCATGTTGTCTTTTTAGTGTCCATGGTTCACTACCATAGGTCAACACTGGTCTAGCCAAAGTGTTATATAAACGTAATCTGGTGTTTTTTTGTACAAGGGATGGTTTCATAACTTGATTAATAATTCCTAAACTTTTATTATAACTAGTAATTTTTTCAGGGATATGTTATTCTTTCAACATATTCTTGGCCTTCCTACTAGGCACTTTTCCTCTGGTTTTCCTATAGCAACTTTCCATGCCCCTTTTCTCTTCTTCATTTGTGCCATATGAGAATTTCAATTTTAATACTTTGGAAATTATGAATCATAACTTACTTGGATTTACCAGTGACTGTGTTAGCTATTGTCCTCAATATATTTGGAGGTTTTATCAGTTCTTTAAGAATATTTGATTCAGTAGCCAATGGAAATCCATTGTCTAACATCTCATCCAGGAGCTGAAAAAAAAATATACAAGTTTGAAAATTAGTGTCTCCAAACTAGCTACTATTAATGTTTTCATTATTAATTATACACTTCTCACTGAAGGATAAATTAAATTAGAAGAGAAAATTTTTTGTCCAGACTGAGACTCAAACCCGGGACCTTTTGTTTTTTCGTACCTAATGCTCTACTGACTGAGCTACTGGGGCAAGTTCCAATCAAGACGTAAATTTTTCTTATATACATTGTAATTCCCAGCACCAAATGCTATTAATAGTGAGTGGAGAACATATTTTAATTGATTCACCTCATACATTTTCAAACTTCTTTGATACCGACGGTTTCAGACAATATCATGTCCTTCTTCAGTCATGGCTTCCACTGATGAAATTCCGTGATTGTTGATTTCTTTAGTGACATCACCTCTTGTCACTAAAGAAATCAACAAACACGGAATTTCATCAGTGGAAGCCATGACTGAAGAAGGACATGATATTATCTGAAACCGTCGGTATCAAAGAAGTTTGAAAATGTATGAGGTGAGTCGATTAAAATATGTTCTCCACTCACTATTAATGATATAACCTCATAATGTTTACTTCCCAATATTAATTTAAATATAACCAAATGCTATCTTTGCAAATGGCAGTTTCTTAGTTAAGAAGACATTTATTGGGAATTTAAACACTACTTTATAAAGCCAGTAGGGCTTCTATTGATCTTTTTTATTATTAATTTAACAGTTCTCACTGAAGGATAAATTATATTTGAAGAGAAAAAGCCAAAGGTCCCGGGTTCGGGTCTCGGTCTGGGGTGAAAAATTTTCTCTTCAAATATAATTTATCCTTCAGTGAGAAGTGTTACATTAATAATAAAAAGATCAATAGCCCTACTGGCTTTATAAAGTAGTGTTTAAATTCCCAATAAATGTCTTCTTAACTAAGAAGCTGCCATTTGCAAAGATAGAAGCAAAAGCTTCATAGCATTTGGTGCTGGAAATTACAACATATATAAGAGAGAAATTTACGTCTAGATCGGAACTCGCTCCGGTAACTCAGTTAGTACAACATTTGGCCTGGCAAGCCAAAGGTCCCAGGTTCGAGTCTCATTCTGGACGAAAATTTTTTCTTCAAATATAAGTAAACCATGTTACCTAAGGTAAGCAGGTGAGGCACTAGTCCACCAGAACCAACAACATAATGAAAAGAAAGTATGAGACTGATGAAACTGCATATATAAATTATATAATTTATAAAAATATCATACCTCATATACTACGACATAATGTTCTTTAATAATGGATTCTGTACAATCACTGAAATAATCTTCAAATGTATCCACTACTCGATGAAGAAATTCAATCACAAATAATGGAGGAACTGAAAAGCAGAAAGAGTTCATTGTATAAAACAAGTAAATCTTAAATTGTACACTTGAAATTCATGTTTTATAGCAAGGATTTTCAAACTGTGCACAATGCCTCTCTGGGAAACCACAGAAATTTTCAGAAAAGGTGCGAGAACTTTGAAAAAAAGCTTCTAAAAATGTCATAATAGGAACTATATTATAAATAAACATATAAAGCAATAAAATAAAATAAGTTAAAATATACCTTCTTAGGTAAGATCCGTCGTCCTCAACTTATAAAATATGTATTCTTTATGCCTGTAGGCCTTTCAGAACATCCGTTCCATCTTCAGCAGGTCCTTCTTCGCTACAATATCTAGTATGATGGTTGATGCTGCTGGTCCTAATGTGGTGTTGTCGTGACTAAAGCTTCTTCCTGACGATATTGTATAGTGGGTTGTTTAGTCTGGGAGTGCTTTCATTTATTAAAAGCTTGTTGTCTATTTCCTTGATAATTTCCAGGTCTTCCAATATGTCGATTTTTGTTGGATTTCCCTCTTTGTGTACTATTGTAAGGATGTCTTCTATTGAATTCATTCTATGACCAGTACGCTAAGCACATAATAAATGCTGGTCATAGAATGAATTCAATAGAAGACACCCTTACAATAGTACACAAAGAGGGAAATCCAACAAAAATCAACATATTGAAAGACCTGGAAATTATCAAGGAAATAGACAACAAGCTTTTAATAAATGAAAGCACTCCCAGACTAAACAACCCGCTATGCGATATCGTCAAGAAGAAGCTTTATTCACGATAACACTACATTAGGACCAGCAACATCAACCATCATACTAGATATTGTAGCGAAGAGGGACCTGCTGAAGATGAACGGATGTTCTGAAAGGCCTACAGGCATAAAGAATACATATTTTATAAGTTGAGGACGACGGATCTTACCTAAGAAGGTATATTTTAACTTATTTTATTTTATGACTATCCACCTCAACACTTTTAACAATGAATGTTATTAGTATTGATATAAAGCAATGCATATACTTCATTCTTCACAATTAAGCTTTCATCCAAAGAACTAAGTTCATTTCTTAATTTTACAAGTGGAATAAAAACTATATTTTTCTTATGTTAAATTCCTACTATTCAATTACATAACTACACAACAGCAAGAATTTTAAACGCAGATATTGGTATCAAGTGCTCTATATATAGATCCAAACAATGTACTAACACTGTCAACAATCAGATCAGACTTTTGATCAGCATCTTAACAATAGTTTGCAATGGTGACAAAAATTAGTAGTGCATCAATGGTAAAGAGAAACATTTTTGCCTGAACCGGGAATCGAACCCCGAACCTTTAGCTTTCCATGCTAATGCTCTGTCCACTGAGCCAATTCAGGCTTCATTCCCATCCAAGCAGAAATCCTTACTTTACCTCACTCTACAGGTCCCACATTCAATTGCAATGAATCATCATTCACAAATACACAATGAATGGCTTCTACCTGAAGAAGACATGAAGGGACTCCACACAGCTATAGCATTATTTATTAAATTAATATTGAGAAGCTAAAGCTATTACTATGATAGAAATAAGTAAATTAATGAACACAATTTTGTAAATCAATTGTAAAGAGAAAAATTTTTGCCTGAACCGAGAATCGAACCCTGAACCTTTAGCTTTCCGTGCTAATGCTCTGTCCACTGAGTTAATTCAGGCTTCATTCCCATCCAAGCAGAAATCCTTCCTTTACCTTACTCTACTGGTACCAATTCCCGGTTCAGGCAAAAAATTTTCCCTTTACCATTGATTTACAATAATTTGTGTTCATTAATTTACTTATTTCTATCATAGTAATAGCTTTAGCTTCTCAATATTAATTTAATAATTAGTAGTGCACTTTATTGGTAATTATTAGAATGTTTGACGATTGTTTATTGTTGCCAGGTTATCACAAGATTCTGCTCTAATACAAATTAAACATGAAAACTTTTTACCAATAATATGTCAGCATTTTCATGTGACAGCATATATCAATGTGACGTTCAGGCTGTGAGATAATCTTAAAGCTATTTGCACTAAACGGTGACAAGAAGAATGGGGCAACACTGAGTAATCAGTAAACAATTAATAAATTTAATATATGGCTGAACATCATTGGTAGTATTTCTTTTAGATACATATATTGTTTGTTGACATATTTCACTTTTGATAGGTGAGGCACATTCAAATTTCAGCAGTTGAGGGAGCCCTGCGAAAGAAAAATATTTGCAGTAGAGAGGTCTTTTTCACTCTACAAAACCTTCTTTAGTGACAAACTAAAAATTGTTCACTGCAGAAAACCTCGGGATGACATTTCTCATCTACAGTGCAATCACTATGGCACTGGACAGCAGACGCAGGGATTTCACTATACACTGCTGACACACTCGCGGTGGAGAACGGACAGCGTAGGATCGCAGTGATACAACCACACACATTTTCGTAATTATTTTACAAATTGTCA
The DNA here is from genome assembly GCA_030220185.1 of Diploptera punctata. Classification (NCBI taxonomy): domain Eukaryota; kingdom Metazoa; phylum Arthropoda; class Insecta; order Blattodea; family Blaberidae; genus Diploptera; species Diploptera punctata. Next base: position 433,630 of record JASPKZ010003860.1, on the reverse strand, counting down.
TACTTACCAACTTTATGAAGCAGGTGCTGGAACTGTTCACCTTCGTTGTCCATACAGTTTTGACACCTCTTTACAAAATTTATTGTACAGATTATGAACTGTTGAACGTGACAGAATTTTTACACCTGGGAATTGTGTTTAAAAAAGTATTCTTACTTGACTGGCAGATTGAGTTAACAAATATAGATCATAAATAAATACACACTGTTCAGTAGAAAAATTATTAGCCATTATACAGTTTACACTTATAAGTAAAGTAAAGTGATCCCACAACAGGCCTCAGGAGGCCCATGGGGTGGTAGGAGGTTAAGGCTCCCACTTTTTCTAGACAATCGGCACTTTATGTCAGCCGGGTTGTCAGCCCTGCGTGACGGTCGCCTTTACCCCCAAAACAAGCGTCTGGTACTCATTTCAGTTAGAGGCTGAGTCGACCCCAGGGCCATAGTGCTGCCAGAAGGTTTGGGTCCGTTTAAAAATCCTGACCCCAACGGGACTTAAACCCTCGACCTTCCAGCTTGTAGCGCAGTGCCTTAACCACTTTGCTACCTTATACACACGTCATTTAGTTTACACTTATATGCGCTTGTTTTATAAGATACAAATTTTAAAACTGAAATAACTTATACATGCCATTTAATATGCAAGGAAAAGCGAGCATCTTATCCACTCGAAGCACACAATCTGACTGCGACTGTGAATGCATAGGATGTGCTTGTATACTGCTGAGTCTGCACACATTTCAAGTCCTATGTCTGCACGTGTAAGCCTTCATCACTGCACAGCAACAAACCCCGCATCTGCTGTCCAATGCTATAGGTCTACTGATTGCACTGTATTACAACAGCAGCATTGTACAATAGGGTGAATTGCTAATGTAAAATATTCTTTATTTCATATCCCTTCAAGATTTAAATTAAAGCAGTGCAATACTCTTCTAGAGTAATTGAGTTCAAATAATTAAATTGTAATGAATTGATGACAATACTTGTTAATTGTACCATTTTTATTTTGCATACAAATCCAGGCTCTGATAATAAGAGTAACTAATAGATCACAATATAATTACCTTCTGTCATACATACAGCCACAAAGAACATGCAACACCTATGAATACTAATCAAATAATGATGTGGTGTTGCTATTATTGGGGGCATATCTTCTGGATTAGCAACTTTTCTCTGCTGATCAAAGAAGTAATCACAAACAGAGCGAGATATAACACTCTTCCAGTGTTTCTCCATGAAAACATCTCTGGAATAAAAATATCAGTATTTTCATCACCAAATCATACAAACTAATGACAGAATGAATTTGAAATATACATCTCATCTCTCATTAATATTTGTTTGTTTGTTTTCTAATGGCGAGATTTGACACTTAAGTCATTTTCTCTCTGGCTTCCTAGTACAAGCGAACAAGGTCCTTAGAGTGTTGCACAGATGGATTTAAAGCTGGACAGACCACAAGGTTGTGTTTGTCCATGATTAGGTTTGGATCTTTGAATATTACACATCTGTCTGATTGGAAAATGTGTATCCTGTGGAGATGGTGAGCCAGGCAGTTGTGTATTACTAAAATTTTTCATCTTGCTCTCTCTGTCAGCTGCGGTGGGCTAGTGTTTATATTCTTTGCCTGTAGTTTTGAGGGACGCGGGTTCAAACCTGGCCATGATCAATGGATTTTTTTTTAGGATGGAAAAATGCAAAGCCATGGGTCCCAAGGCTGAAGATTTTCATGCTCATAAAAGAACCAAAAGCCTGAATACAAATGCCACTGTGTAAGAATTTACCAATTGTTTTCCATCCAGTAACACCTTAGTTACCAACTAGATGTCTCATCGAGATGCTAGGCTGATCCCCTACCACTCGCTATCTATGGTAAATGAATGTAACTAAATTAACTTCATCAATAAGTTCCCACTAGGGAGTGCTCTAATCCGTGTATCCAAAATCCAAATCTAAAAATCAAAGAACAACACAGAATGTAGCTGTGAAGTATGTCAGTCTCTGTGTAATCAGTGACTGACATGGTGACGAAGACCGAGCTCATTAACAGGGAAGGAAAGGGCTTAAGAAGAAGATAATCATCTCTGAAACATGTCCAGAGGTAAGAACATTTAATATGTGAAGAGTATATTTCCAATTCACTCTCTTAATATTACCTCATAATGTAGGGTGTCCGTAATACTTTCAATGTAAAAGGGGACATGTACAAAAAATTAAAGGAAAAACCAGGGACATTTAAAAGAAAAAAGGTGGGACATTAACAAAATATAACAGGAAGTTTAAAAAATTGTATGAAACAAATTAAACAAATTGAACATAAAATTTATAAGAATCAATCATTCACAAATCAAAAACCTCTAAAGTCATTGTTTATTAACATTTAAAAATATTTATTTATCGCTGCAAGGGGTATAAAAATTCACTAATTAAATCTCTTTCGTCCAAGTTAAAATTGTATTTATCCACTGCCAAAGTGCTAGAATCAGCAGAAAATCTCCGACATTGACTGCATTGACCATGGATTGACAATTTGAAAAATTAAATAAAAATAAAACTTAGTTTTATTTGATTTTCATATTTATTATATAATTCAGTGACAGCTGTTTTGGTACACTGTACCTTCTTCAGACATATTAACAAATATTCAAAATATGCTAACCACCTATTCCAATTTAATCATTGTTTTGATCCAAATTTTGAAATTTTACATGTTTGTGATAAGGATAAGAACTTGGACCTTTTGGAGGCTGTAGAAATAAATAAATTAAAAAGTAGTAATAAACTGTTAAATTCTCAACTTGATTTGAATGAATCGCCTTTGTTAAATTAAAAAATTTAAATAAATTATTGCTGTATTATTGCTTAGATCAGTTGATATGTACTATAATAACACAATTCAATATTTGTTAACATGTCTGAAGAAGGTAGGTGTACCGAAACAGCTGTCACTGAATTATATCTTAATAAATATGAAAATCAAATAAAACTAAGCTTTATTTTTATTTAATTAATAAATATGGACTTTCATCAAGTAAACACCAACTCAATTGATAATTTGAAAATGTACCAGTAACCAATATATGAGAATAAAGAAACAAAGATTATAGACCAAACAGAATTATAATTTCAAAATATCAATAAGTAAAATGAAAATCTTAGCTTTTAAAAGATAAGATACCGTAAGAGCTAAAATAATTCTTGAGGGGAAATCCGTTGTACAAGTAAACCATTTTAAATACCAGGGTTATGAAATCTCCTATTTTAAAAAAATGAAGATTTTTTTAACAAACTTAATAAATTTAATTATATATGTGGCACAATTAAGAGAATATTTAGAATTACAAGAAAGGAAACAAAACTATAATTTGATAAAGCAGTGGCAGTCCCCTTACTATTGTATAGTAGTGAATTTTTTGCTTTTAACTAAAAGAGAAGAGAAGATCATAGAAGCAGCTGAAAGGAGATTTCTGAGAAGTGTAGTTGGCTGCAAACTTCTAGATAAAAGAAAAAGTAAAGATATTAGAAATGAGCTAAATATTTTTAAACTATTAGGTAAAATAAAATAATCTAGAAAAAACTGGAAAGAACATGTTCAAAAGAATGAAAGATGAATGCATACCAAAAATTATACTTAATTACAAACCAAAAGGAGACAAGAATGTTGGTAGACCGAAAAAGACTTGGATTCAACATTTTGAAAGAGAATTTATGAGACCAGAACAAGCCACATGGGCTTAATCCGTGATTGTTGATGATGATGATGATGATGATGCCACATTTTATCAGACAAGCCTTAGATGCAGTTACATAATACTAATACATGGGTGAGAAGTAGTTTACAATTGAGGAGTTGAATGGAATATGGGCATAACTCACTTTTTGCCCTTTTTCTGATCAATGCATTTTTGGACTCGCAATTTTGTAGTTGGTCAGCCTGAAAAGTTTCATTTTGATATCTCGATTACAGCAGATGATTGTATCAATTAAAATAAACAACAATGTTATGCATTTAGTTATATGTCAACTGCTAATATCGCAAAACGTATATTTTTTTAATTGTGCCCATATTCCATTCAACTCCTCAAGTGTAGAATTCTTGTGCATTTGGAACTTACTTAATATTAAGCACTTTCAAAAGGAATTTTACTACTGAAAAGGGAACTGTCAACCATTGCATGCCATAACCTATCTTGAAATTTCTCCCAGAGATATGTTGTGATGCACCAAGGATGTGTCCAAAAAATGATCTGCCATTTTAAAGCAAAAGGCAGAAAAATCTAAGCCAGAATCCAGCAATGGCAGCCCATTATACAGAGCAGATGTACATCCCTGTATGAGTTAAGCACAGAGTGTAGTAAGGCAGGACATGGCGCAGACAGCAGCTAGTGAGGGTTTTCCAGTCTGCCAATGCAAGAGTTGTATTTACTTCCTTATAGTTTAAGTGAGAGATTTTGTGCTTAATTTTAGTGTCTTGCAATTAAAATGGCAGATAATTTTTTTTGGACATGGCCTTCGTACATCACAATGCCTCTCTGGAAGGAATTTCAAAGTAGGTTTCGGCATGCAATGATTGACAGATCCCTTGTGAGATTTTTTTCATGAAAATACTTTTAAAAACTTTTTAATAAACCTTCATCAATCCTAATTAGTTGACATAAAAAGTGATCGGGGAAAAAATGTATATATATTTGTGTGTGTGTGTCTGTTAATGCTCTAGTGGCCACAATTTTTGTTTTTTGGATCTGAAAATACAAAAAGAAGGAATATGAGGATGTGAAGATTGGTTCGGAAGGGGACCCGAAGGAGGCAAGTTGTGAATGCTTTATGCTCCTCCTAAGAGATGGAGATAATGGTGGTATGATATTCAAACTAAATAAATTAAAGAATGTGGCCATTTGCCAAATGGTCAAGAGTATTTAGTGTTCTTATGAATAGGCAAAGGCCTAATCTGTGAAGGAAGATGATATAGTAAAAGAGTGTAGTGCAACAGTGGCATAAGAATGTTGTATGGAAAAATCATAGAACGTCACTCTCTAAAGTCCAGCTATAGTTTTACTTCGAAATCTAAACCAGTTACTGTGGTTTGACTTTAAAAGTGCTATGAACTTAAAAAGCTAACACAAACGCCTAACTTTATTCCCTTGGCTTGGAAGTCTTAAAATCACTAGTTATCAATCGATCATTAGCATGAAGTAATTGAACAGTTCCTGATACTTTGCCGTGATATTTTGATTGATGGCATGCCAGAAACTTACCCAGAAGAATTAATAATGAACAGACTGTGAATCATTTTGAAACTTGTCCGAATGAAGATATACAAAATAATTTAGAATCTACGCTATAAATATACACAGTTATTTCACAGATTTCTTTCGATAACATAAAAAGTAATCTCGAGACATCTAACTAATTAAGTAAATCATAACTGAACTTTGACATGTGTGGACTCCACCATCGATGCCGACGTTGTCATCAGATCACAGTATAATATCACTGTTATTATATTAACTGCTACTCTGAACTATGAAACTACATAACGCAGCCAACAATACGAAACGAAATACGCTAATACTTATTCTTTCATTCTTATTTTTATAGGCGTTTTAACATCTAAGATCATGTTGCGTCTAAATATTTTAATAATGCTATGAAATGTGTCATAGTAATTTGATTCCAACCTAGCATTTGCCTTGATGACTGAAAAAAAAAAGTTGGTCAGCACTGGGGTGTGAACTCGGGACCTCCCGAGTATCAAACACTACCACTCGAGCCAGCTCGCTCACTCCTAACACTTTTCTTTAAACATAAATTTATTTGGATTTGTTCATGTTTCCAAAATACAGAAAATGCAATGTAACCTACAGTACATGGTATTTCAAACATTTCATAAAATAAAAGGTAGTGATCCCACTACAGGCCTCAAGAGGCCCTTGGGGTAGTGAGAAGTCAAGGCTCCCACTTTTTCTGAACAATCGGTATTTGATGTCAGCTCTGCATGACGGCCGCCTTTACCCTCAGAACAAGCATCTGGTACTCATTTCTGTTAGAGGCTGAATTGACCCCAGGACCATGATTAACATCAAATCAATCATCAATAAAGTTGTAAATATATTGCTCAATAACATATCTCATAATTTTTTTTTCACAAATCTAATGCAAAAAAAAATACAGCACAACCTTACTTAATTAATCCTGAAATGGTTGGATATGTGGAATTTCACCCAATATATAGTAACTGCTATCATCAGATTTATTTTAATAATACAACTTTATGAAATAGTGTTTTGGCATAAAACGGTTTCATGTATGTCTAGAAATTTTACCTACTTTTACAGTAAGTTTTGAAAGATACCGATCATTTAAAAGGATAACATATGAAAAAATCACCCATCTTAGTAATAGAAAGTGTACTGTAGATAAAATCCTAGCCTTTTTTTTTTTTTGTTCAATGTCACTAAGTTGTCTCTTATGACATTTCTGGCTATCTCTTCTGGTTTTGGTTTAAAGGGTTAAAAAAAACAATCCAAGCTACCAGCTTTTCTGCAACATTATATCTAAATTTTAGAAACAAACTAAGATTCTTAATTTCGTTTACTAAAGATTGAAATACATAAAACAATTTTTCCCCATTGTACTCTTTGTGGATGAGGACACAGCCTTATTAAGCAAAGAAATCAAGCTAAAAGTATTTGAAAATAGAATTCTAAGGCAAATATTTGATCTCAAAAAGGGACAAGAATAAATGTAACTTCAGAAGAAACTCCATAATATTTCCTTTTTTTTTATTAAGACCTTCCCTTCCCTGTGCCGAGATTACGGCACTCCCTAGTGGGAACTTATTGACCAAGTTAATTTAGTTATGATCATTAACTCACAGATGTCAATGAGTGATAGGGGGTCAGCCTAGCACCTTGATGTAACTTCTAGTGGGTAACTAAGATATTACTGGATAGGAAACTATCAGTAATTTCTCACAGAGGCCTTTTATTCAGGCTTGTGGTTCTTTTATGAGCCTGAAAATCTTCAGACTCGGGATCCATGGCATATAGTCCCACACAGAGGGCTTGTTTCTTGGATTTTTCCATCCTAAAATATACATTGACTGGATTTAAATCCATGTCCCTTGGAAATAGAGGCAAGGAACATAACCACTAGCTCATCACAGCAACTAATATTTATATTCGCAATGTAAAATATAAAAATAGATACCTGGCAGGTGCTGTTGTCCTCAATTAGATGAAAAATTTTAAAATAACTTTTAAGAACTTTTTCAATTCTAAAAGTTAAAAAAAACCTATTTGAGGGCAAGGGCACCTGCCAGGTACCTATTTTAATATCACTGAGCAAAAAAAAAACTTTTTTTTGTCTCTAAAAGAAAAATATGTGATTCTGATAGTATTTTTTCTCCTGAAATCAAATATGATATTGGTTTCTCTCCATCACGCAAGGTTTTCGAGAGACAGGAATTTATAATTTCAAATACTTCAATATTTTCTACATTCGTAACTACACAATATTCGAACATTCGGACTCGCCTAGAAAGTAAGGAATGACAATTTTCTGCTATATTTCACCTGTGGAGCATCCTCTTGATGGTCCAACAATAATCGGCCAGCATATTAGGATTCCATTTGCCTTGATATCTCTTTTCCATAGCTGAAATAATTTGAGTTAGTTCATTTGGTTTTATTTTACAATGGACAAATGGATGAAAATACATTTATAAAAAAATAATTATTTAAATCCATTAATTGAAATTGAAATAAAAAAACTGTGGGTGATGGAGAAATTCTGAATACATATTTGAAAACACGATAAAAAAACTGCATTAAGTACAATTATTGGTACTCATGAGACAAAAATCATGTTGACTAGTGATATTGAAACAATGTGTTAATTTGTAAAACATGCCCACTCCAGTAACAAGGCAGAAATATAACGACTTTCCGATTGAGGGTCTTTCCACTTTTCAGCGGTTGCCCTTTTACCAGCCGGCTGCTGGCCCTTCACATCCACATGTGTCAATCACAGAGGTAGATGATCAACAGCCAGTGTAGGGGTGACATGTGGTTAGCATGTCGAGTCCCCCAGCCGTTATAGCTGGTTCCTCAACCTGGAGCCGCTACTTATTGTAGCTACCCAATTGCCTCACGATGCTGGGTGGGCACCGGTCCCATACTGGCCGAAATACCATGAGAAAATTTCTTCCCCCATAGAGACTCGAACCAGCGCAAGTCCCGTAGCTCTGCACCAAGGCTTCCTACCTTAACCGCTCGGCTACGGCGCGGGACTAACGACTTTCAAGAACTGAAAAAGTTCTGCTCTCATTCAGCCCAAGACATTTTCTCAAATTTAAAATATGAAACGTAACATTTCTGGTGTATTTGCATTGAAACAGTAGCACACTTTCCTATGCGTGTTTTCTTAACTTTACCGGTACTGTTCATTATTATTCCCAATTTTGCAATGTAAAGAAGAAAATGATGTGGACTTTGATTGTTCTTTCATACAAAAATGTGCTGACAGTATTTCCATTGTTGACTACTGTTAACAGGACGACAGAAATATCAATTCCAAAACAATAATAACTTGTTATACAAACAGTGTTTGATACAATTTCATGTTCATAATACTTTTATTGTAAGAGCGTTTTTAATTTCTGTTTCACATTTTCTCAGAACGAGAAATATGTGACTTTGTTTTTCCTTTGTAGTCTTCATATGTATGTGATAAATGGAAGTTAACTGCCTCCAGCAGTGTAAAAAAATTAAGACTTATCAAAAACATTGTTTTAAAAAATAAGATTAATATGAAGAATAAGTCCATGAACTATTCTCACATAACTAGTTAATTCTGTGACAAATTTTCAATGGACCTTTAGTCTATTATTATTTGTTTTCAAAATGACTACTTCGGTTATCATTAAGTTTTAGGATAGTTTGTACTTAAACCCAAAAAAACTAATAAAAATATTCATATAATCATATTTCTGCTCTTTTTATACAGCAAAGATTATTATTTAGGTTATATTTTAAGATTGCTTAGTCTAAAAATTATAATCTTGTCTAGTGATACTCTGTAGAGTTGAAATATGGTCACTTACATTCTGGAAAGAAAAATAAGCTAGAAGTCCCTTAAGGCATGAGAAGAGAGCAAACTTCATAATGAGGAACTACATAATTTATTAATGATGATGGAGATAAATTAATGTTTTTATTACTTCACCTCATATCCCTTATCTTCTAGAATGCAGTTTCGGAGCTTATCTCCATTATCAGTAGCCTCTGGTTGACCGATGTTATGTCTTTTCTTGGTGGTTTTCTTCTTCCTTCTATTGGTGGACACATGAACCTCTGGATCAGGTAAAAATTTGCAGGAGTTTATCTTTCTTGTTTTTTTTAGATGTGGATTTTTTCCCAGATGGTGAGTTCTTTCTGTTTATATGTGTGTTTGATTAGGCTAGCTTTTGTATCGTTTAAATGTTTTTCAGACCAAGCATGGGCTGCTACAGCTAACTTGTCCACTTCACCCTTTTTTACATTTCTAAGATGTTCTTTCAATCTAGTTTTTAAATTTCTTTTTGTTTTTCGTATATACAGATTTACATCTTAGAAATGTAAAAAAGGGAGAAGTGGACAAGTCAGTTGTAGCAGCCCATGCTTGGTCTGAAAAACATTTAATCGATACAAAAGCTAGCCTAATCAAACACACAGATAAACAGAAAGAACTAACCGTCTGGGAAAAAATCCACATCCAAAAAAACAAGAAAGATAAACTCATGAATTTTGAAACTCCCGCAAATTTTGACCTGATCCAGAGGTTCATCTGTCCACCGATAGAAGGAAGAAGAAAACCGCCAAGAAACGACATAACACCGGTCGACCAGAGGCTACTGATGATGGAGATAAGCTCCGAAACTGCAGTCTAGAAGAAAAAGGATATGAGGTGAGGTAATAAAAACATTAATTTAATTCTTAAATTAAACCTTATAGCATTTTTTTCCCCTGTGGAAGTTAAATACATCATTTATATTGACCTTTTTTTATTTAACTTGCACTGGGGGAAAAAAAAAACACTATGAGGTTTAATTTAAGAATTAAATTTATATTTTTAATACCTCATATCCTTTAATCTTCTAGACTGCAGTTTCGGAGCTACATTTCCATCTTCAGTAGCCTCTCGTCGACCGGTGTTATGTTGTTTCTTGGCAGTTTTTTTCTTCCATCAAGCAGTGGACCAATGAACATTCTGCATCAAATCAAAATTTGCATGAGTTTCGAAATTCATGAGTTTTTCTTTCTTGTTTTTTTGGATGTGGATTTTTTCCCAAACCATGAGCTCTTTCAGTTTATCTGTGTGTTTGATTAGGCTAGCTTTTGTGTCAATTAAATGTTTTTCAAACCAAGCATGAGCCACTACTGCTGACTTCTCCACTTCATCCTTTTTGACATTTCTAAGATGTTCTTTCACTCTTGTTTTTAAATTTCTTTTTGTTTTTCCTATATAGAATTTGTCACAATCCTTGCATTTAATCTGATATATTCGTGATTTGTTTTCTTCTTCAATTATTTCATTTTTGTTGGTTTTAATTAAATTTTTTTTGTTAGTTTTAATTAAAACCAACAAAAATTAAAAAAACTGTAGAATAAAACAAATCACGAATATATCAGATCAAATGCAAGGATTTTGATAAAATCTATATAGGAAAAACAAAAACAAATTTAAAAACTAGATTGAAAGAACATCTTAGAAATGTCAAAAAGGGTGAAGTGGACAAGTCAGCTGTAGCAGCCCATGCTTGGTCTGAAAAAAACATTTAATTGACACAAAAGCTAGCCTAATCAAACACAAAGATAAACTGAAAGAACTCATGGTTTGGGAAAAAATCCACATCCAAAAAAAAAAAAAACAAGAAATAAAAACTCATAATTTCAAAACTCCTGAAAATTTTGATTTGATCCAGAGGTTCATTGGTCCACCGATAGACGGAAGTAGAAAACTGCCAAGTATGACATAACACCGGTTGATGAGAGGCTACTGAAGATAGAGATACAGCTCTGAAACTGCAGTCTAGATGATTAAAGAATATGAGGTGAGGTATTAAAAATATTAATTTAATTCTCATATTCATCTACTTGACCAGCCTCATGGGCTAGTGGTCAGCATTTCTGATTATAGTTTACGAAGTCTTGGGTTTGATTTCCGGTCAGACCATAGGAATTTTTCCTTAAAGAGAATTATTCCTGTGGTTGCCCATGATCTGGAATTTAGGTTATGGACTCTCCTGGCACTTGTTATCGTTTATCATAATCATCATCCATGCAAGTATTAGGCTGTGTGGCCTGTTATGGTCTCAAAGAGGAATTTTCCATCCAGCGTTTTTTTGGACGTACCAGCGATCTTTTGCGTTGGGGCAGTAGCAAAGTATGGCTTTTGGAATTCTATGAGACGGCATTCGTTGAAGATGGGCTTTCCAGTTGTTCTGGTAGTTTTGTATATGGTGAAGAATGGGTTCTACATCCAACTCTTCCATAATTTCCTCATTTCTTTTATGGTTATCATTTATCACCATCATATAATTGGGTTAATGTAACTCTGCCTTCCAGGTGCCCCAATCTAAGTAATGGATTACAATTCTGTCGATATCAGGGGAGAGAGCAAGAAATATCATCAAAGGTACCTGTGGCATTGTACAAAAAAATATATATGGAGGGCTTAGGGCAGTAACATGATAAGCCACATTCTGTCAAGAAATGTTATTTATTACAATGATAGCAAATAAATGCATTTAAATATCCATAAAATAATTTATAAGTACACCAGTGGTGAGTTAAAACATATAGACACACAATATATTAATAACAATACTGCCCAATTAGTATTTATAATTTTTTGAAACATTAAAACCTTCTATCTCAGAAAGAACAATATGTGGCTTATCATGTTATTACTCTAAGCTCTTCATATATCTACATCAGTTAGGAAAAATGGGTAAGTCAACTTTTGGTCGAAAATGAGTTAATAACATCTCCGGATAGCTTTTGGTCCGATGCACATTCGGTAAAAACGGGTAAGTCGTCAAGCGAATAGTGACGGTGTTATTAAGCATTGAATTTTTTATTTATGCACTCTTTGATGTAAGTCATTGAACTAGTTTTTGCTCTCCTGTAAAAAATCACTTTGAAGACTTACCTGGTTTTTCCTAACTGATGTAGATATAGCCTATACACATACACATATATATTATTCTACTAATTATTGTCAGGGTTTTTAAGTCTAGGAGATTGAGAAAGGCAGACCATGTAGCTGAATTGAATGAAAAATACAAATGCCTTCAATATTTGTATTGGGAAAAATAATGTCAGAGGTGGGAGGATATTTGATAATATTTGGATATATTTTAGGGAACTGGATGGTGGTGTCACAAACAGAATTAGTTGCCCGAGGATAGGGCCTAATGTAGACTTGTGGATTCTATAAACTATAGAGTCAATATTAGTCTTAAACTTAAAAAAGTTATTTTTCTTTATGTTGAATCATTCACTCATAGGAACTAAAATATAATCTAAGGTGAAATATTCAGTGACTTCTCCTGGTAAATGTAAACCCTATACTCACGTCCGACATAATGCCAAGGTCGAGGAATAAGATGAGATTTATTGAAGGTCTGCAATTCTGTAATATACGAGGATGCCAGCTGTCCAGTCTTATCACGCCATCATAGAGGCAGATGAAATTAAATGAAATGGATGATGAGCATGGAAAAGTGGTGGAATCAAGTTTTTGGTAGAGGAATGGACGAAGCCCCAGAAAAACCTACTCTGGCTTAAAAAAAGAAGGAAAAACTGCACTTAAACTAGTGTGAAATATAGAACAACAGTGTGCATGCGCCAGAGTTTATAGAGTCAGCGATAATGCACATATAGATTATCATCCTCGATTACTATCCGCCGCTATGAAATTTAAATGACCAATATTGCAATAAATCCCCAAATATATGTTAAAAAATATATTAAAATTACCAAATGTTTATTAAAAATGAGTGTACACTTACTTATCACTCCCTAACGCTGATCCAACTAGCGGTAACCCAAAACAGCAATAGAAAAATCATAGACTAACTATTGTCTAACAGTGTCATAATATTGTGATTTGCATATTTAAATAAATACTTCAAAATTGTCGAATAATGTTATAAAATTGTTTGAAAAAGTTTAAAATGTTAGATAATGTTAATAAACACAGAAGAAGAGCTATAGTTTACAACAATGTAACTGAAAAACCAAGTGCTAGTAGAAGTGCAGTTGAGCCAAAAAAAAAAAAAAGAGAGAGAGAGAGAACTGATACAACACAATAATAATTTTACAACTTATTTGGTTTCAGTTTTAATCATTATACCAATCTAAGAAAAGCAGTGCAAATGACATAACTGCCAAGAAGAATAATATCCAGACCCTTAGTCCTGCATTTCTTTGGATAGCTTGTCGAATTTGCTCATTAGCATCTTTCACATTTTCTGTGGTGCCAATCACTGTACTTGCAATTCTATCTATATCCTTTTCTTGGTGAAGTACTTTCTCAGTAAAAAATTCCTGTAACTCTGCTATTTTTACTACACTTCCTTCAATTTTCTTCACTTCTTCTGTCAAAGAGTTCATTTCATTGTATAACTGTGCATTTTCTGATTCAAAAATCTGCATCTCTTCTGAAGAAAGTTGATCATCATCTGACAAAAATTGAAGTGTATCAATATTATTGCTTATATTTGCAGCTTTCTTTGGACTACCTCCATCATCACTGGTGTTTTTAGTTTCCTCTGGTGCAGTTGATGGTATTGGTCGTGTATTGGAATATTCATGTGGTCTTTTCAAATCCATTTCTAATTTAGACATTTTTTGAGTTTCTAATGTTCTTTTAACTCTAATTGCTCTCTGCTCAGAATATATCTTGCACACTGCCTTCAAATAATTCTCAACCAAGTTCAGAACGGCATATCTATGTTCTAAAACTTGCTGCGATCCATCTAACTTCTGGGATGCTTTCTTAAAATCTTGTATAAGATGTGAACATGTATTCATTATTCTTTGTGCTCCAGAATCAATTTTGTCTCTTTCTACATCTGACATTTGAGGAGTATCTGACAGATGACTTGCGAAGTTCAAGTATGCCTTTCTATGCTCCAGTAAGAAATCTCTGAGCCGCGTTATTTGTCCCAACACTTCCTTAGCTCCTATGGTAAATTCACTCTTTTGTGTTCTTGTACCAAAAATTCTACTTTTGTCAGTATCATTTAGACCAAATGCTTTATTACGTGTGCGAACAGTTTTTACACAGGCTTTGAATAATGCAGTGATATCCATTATCAGCAATCTGAAACGTTAAAAAAAAGCTTTTATTCCAATATTTGATTTTTTAATCTATGGAAAAGCAGATATTAAATAAAAACTTACTTTCTTTATTGTTCTACTAGAGAAATATGAAAATAACAATTACACATAACCTCAAACATATGGATCACTTTCTACCATTTTATTTTGTACAAACAGTATGACCAATCAAACTTTTTGATAAATCAGTGCCACAAACTCAAAATCACTGTCACAAAATTTGTGCCTTAATCCGAATTCTGTCATAATAAAATTAAGAACGTCGTGATAAATATACCAATGGCATGTCGGTAAGAACTAGAATACTTCAAATCTGTCATGGATAACGGTATTTAGGTAGATATTAATCTCAGTTGCCAGCACTGAAAGATACACGTTCTATTTCCTATAAACCAATGTTGCCAGTCTATAAATACATAATGAACAGCAAAATATAAACTTTTTTAAATAAATATGCTAATTTTCAGCTGTACACTTTCTATTTCCTATAAATCAGTTGTTAGCAATTTATAAATACACATTGAGTAGCAAAAATAAACTTTTTTTAGAAAACTGCTACATTGGCGCCATTGGTCGCTAGTTATGATCGCAGTGATATCAACATGTAAAATCTATCAATTCATTTCTAATATATACATATATATGCAACATAAATGAGTTGTAAATTGACGTGATACATTAAAAACGCATTACAGTAACACATAACGAACTTGGTATTTATATTAAAAAACATTGTATGCTGAAATATTTAGCGGTATTTAATGTTGTTATATTTCTTCCTATATATGATTGGGAGATTGTGACATCTTGTGGCATTTTACAAAACTAACAGGAGCAAGGAAAATTATTAATTACTCTACTGTATCCATGGGCGCATTCAGCTGCCAATAAAGCGCTCTAGCGCTTTAGCAAAAATGGCTGCCATTTGCAGCGGAAATTTAAGGAGTTTGTTGAATGGACCGCTGCATGCAGCTATACCGCCAAATTTAAATTTGTTCATTGGCTCATTACTCATATTACTACGCGATGCTATTGAAATTAATCATAATGCTAATAGGGTTATACAGATTTTACGATTTATTTTAATGTATGTAATTTATAAAATCGACGAATAGATCGTTTAAAATAAAATATTATTATAACGAGAAAATTGGTATTTTTTTAATTATTAATATATCAGGCAGCTCCGTGACGCAAGCGATTAGACGCTGGCTTCTCGAGAACCTTATTTATAATGTTTATTATTAGTTTAATCATATTAATTTGTGTTTTAGTAAGAGTAGCTTTTTTTAACTTGGTTAGTCTCGGTCATTATAAGTAGATTTTGTAGTGGAGGAAACGGATCTACGGCATGTTCTTTCAGGGTTTCTCCCATTTTCCCCTACCACAATTTTATTCCACCTTTCCCCATTTTCATAACATCCATTTCAGATGTAGTCAGCCTGCATCCTAGTTAATTACAGACCTCTATAAATATAGGGGCTTAATCTAATCACTTGATCTGACCCTGATTTGGACACAACTTGATATTATTTTATTATATTTAAACATCACTCCTGCGAATTCCCTATGTGATGCATATATTGCTCCTTCATCATCACATAACACATATATTTAATAACCACACTAAAAGTATTGCCAGGTGGGCTGTAGGGTAAATTTTATTCAATTGTTCAGCCTTTTATTCATGTGATTTCTTACATAATATTTGACACTTTTAGGTCTATATTTAAATCTATGAGGAATAGGGGTTACACTAGAAAATGCAGGAAGTACAGGCATATGTGCAAAATTAATGTATGTGGTGCAAGACATGACCTAAGTACAGCAACCAAACAATTGTATAAAGGAAGGCATCATTGTATTTTTTCAACCTCAAACATACTTCATCTTTATTTTAAATTTGTCAAGGAATAGGAATGAAAACAAAGAAGAATATTAATTTATAATAATTTAAATAGTTTTCTTAATAATTAATTTTTTGCATCATCTGATAATATTAATTACTTATAAGAGTAACTACCATAATATTTATGGCTAAAATAAAACCAAAACATTATATGTAATTTCCAACCATGTATGTGAAATTCTGACATAATAGCAGTTAATTATAGATAACCTCTCACTCACCATACTTAAAGACATTATTTAATATAATTCTAACATTAGCAATGCCACTTTCTTAGTAAAGTTAAGTGCTACACTAAATAGTATATCACTGAATTATTTATAATACATGAAAAACATTTACCACCAAGATTAATGGTAATATACAGTGAATAGCAATATCCCATACGAGAGACTACATGCATTTGAATTAAAAGATATAACACCACATTTCATTTTATGATAAATTGGGAATTAATGTGAAAATTATTCATACCTGGTTCAAGTAACGGCTCTCAGTATCTCAATGATAGGACATAGTATATAAAGTTGGAGATTAAATAATAATGGATCAGCTGTGATTAAAATCCCATGCTGAGTGCAAAATTTTCTGTTAATACATTAATCAACTCTAGCTGTAATTTAATTTTATTCATGCACATCATACTGAGTATTTGTATCTTCACTGGTCAAATTTAGATAAGAAAACTAGAATATTGTAATATTTGAATTCAAGTTATGGCTGATACTTCACAAAGCTCTTTATTCAGAAAAGATTACAAACATAAGATACACAGTTCATCTCTTTGTCCATTACACAAATTTCTTATTGTGTTGCACATTTAAAGAATAGTACAAATGTTCGTTTTATCTGTAGAGAAAATTGGTTCGACAACCACTGTAACACTTCCAGAAATGACCCCATGAACACAATCATACTATTCTAATTTATTTCATATATCTTGAAAACAAAAATTATAAAACTTGGCACCAGGTATTAGCGAATGAATCATCTGCGGATACAATTTTCATAATAAAAACATTCACTCGTCAATAACACAATGATTTGCATGAAAAGAGGTTATAATCGTAAATTCTTGATCTTGATAATAATCTTAAAATTATCACTGTCTTTAGTTTTACTTAATATATCACTTATGTTCGTCTAAAACGGTTAGCCACCTCGAATAACTCATATATTAATGTCCAGACATAAATAACACAAAATTTGTACATAAAATATAAATTGTTTATGGACAAAGACGCCATGTTTAAACTGAATGAACCGGCCAATCACAATGGATGCAGCGGTTTTTTCTGTCTGCAGCCTACTTTTACTTCGCTGCAGTAGCTGCAAGTCCGCTAGAGCGCTTTATTGCCCTCTGAATGGTATGCTGCAGATAAAGCGCTAAAGCGCTTTTGCAGCGCTTTGGCTACTGAATGCCCCCAATGATCTTGTGGGCAGAACTGACCACACTTCATGATATGCAAGGTCCAATTCCCGATCAGACCATAAGCATTTTTCCTTAAAGGGAATTATTCCTGTGGTTGCCCATGGCCTGGAATTTAGGTTAAGGACTCTTCTGGTGCTTCATTATCATTTATCACCTATCATATCATCGGGGTAACGTAACTCAGCCTTCCAAGTGCCCCAACCTAAGAAATTGGTTACAATTCCACCAATGCTAGGAGAGAAAACCAGAAATGTCACAAAAGACAGCCTGGTAGCATAAAAAAAATAACTAACTTGGCACTGGCACTATCGAAGCTAAAGGTTCATATGGTCGTGCAAACATATCTTTATATATTCAAATCCTGAGCTAATTTTCCTATTATTCACTGTACAATTCACCTCAATCTCGTCTATTTTCTGGACGTTCCCCTCTGGTTTTCCTAAAATAAGTTTCCATGTCTCTCTTTCATTTCCTGCCCATACCAGTTTACGACACTTAATGTTCTTCTTATAACTCGGACCACGGATCTGTGGCCCTCTGGCGCTGACATCGTTCTTATAAAAATACACGTCTATACTCACACTCTTTCACTGCACTCCCCTCCCACCACGTCAAATGTCAGCCAACAGTAACTTATCGAGTAGGGATGTTGCCAAACTTCCCCCAGTGTCATGGCTCTTGAATATTGAATAAAGCAAGGTCGGAGCTGAGTTGACAACACTGGACTGCAAGTGCAAGAGAGGTAGGAATGCAGGAGGGAAATGATTTACCGAGGCAGGAAAGGAAGTAGTATGCTTTAGTTCGCATATATTACGGGGGCACAGATCCGTTGGTCAGACAATACAAAGTTAGGTTTACCATTAATGTCATTAAGTTAATTTCATCTGCCTACTTTGTCTTTCTTTGTTCCAAATGTCTCTCTTTCACTCCTCATTTGCGGAACATGTCCTACCCATACCAGTTTACGACACTTAATATTCTTCTTACAAATTTAGGTGTACCATTAATGTCTTTAAGTTAATTTCATCTGCCTACTTGTCTTTCTTTGTTCCAAATATTTCCTAAATACTCTATTTTAAAATACTCTTAATGTGTTTTCCTTTATGAAAATATCTAGAGAAAAATTATTATAGGCCTATTCTCTCTTTACCTCACTTTAACCTCTCCATATACATGCTCTGGACGTAAAAAAGAAAGCATGTCGGAAGAGGATTTTTAACTCTGAATTACATATTGTATTTGCACTTTTTGCCCATAAATAGACAACAATAATCTTCTCGGATGAGTGATCAGCTCAATGATGGGTCCATCTCCTATACAAGATGTATATTTCGATATACAGGGAGTTTCTAAATTATACCGACAAACTTTGGGAGCAGATAGTTAACCTTCATTGAAGCATATTTTGTTAAGGAACCTATAGACTGTGACTCTTCGTTTCAGTGCAAGCGGAGTCTTAGAAGATGGAATGGAAGGAAGTTTGTACGTGCAAATATCAAGTAATTCTGTGTCACATAATTCTGTGCGTTAATCCAAATACTTTACAGACAAGCAGAAACGAAACGTACTTAATTCTAAGAAAAACACTCGCTCCAGTGTTGTGTTGTCAGGATGGATCCAGTTTAATTGTCCTATCACAACAAGTGCTGGAACACACGTCCATTGACATCTAAACAAACAGTGCATCAATGTATCATACTTTGACGTACTCTTCCAAAGAGGCAAGGGGTTTCCCTTATTTCAGCTGCTGCGCTGACAATGAGTGCTACAAGATCTTCAGAGTCAATATCGGTTTCATAAACCATTGCCTTCATATAGCTCCACAAAAGAAATCTAGGCAGATCAGGTCAGGCGAGCGTGCTGGCCCACCCTACCTATCCAACAGATCGTATCAATGGATGTATATAAACTTGCTGTAATAGGTTCCGAATGCTACTGAGCTCCGGAAGTAAATCAAGCGATAGTAGTAACGACAAACCCCTCTTGGACTGAAATGAGTGTTTATCCCTTCCTGTAAGATCGCTCTAACACTGAAACGAAACGCTTCAGCACATACGTTCCTTAACAACATATGCTTCAATGAAGGTTATCTATCTGGTCCCAAAATTGTCGGTCTAATTTAGAAACACCCTGTATATATATATTGGTGACGGGGAGCAGATATTCATCATCGTCATCTGCATTCATGGATTAGGTCTGTTGACCCGTTCCGAGTTCAGCCCATCTCTTTCTAGGTCTGCCCACATCTCGGGTGCCTTTAGGTTTGTATTTTGTTATTTGTTTTGGATATCTATCTTCATTCATTCTGTCTATGTGTTGCTTCCATTTTTGTCTATATGTATCTATTTTATCAGTTATTCAAATATTTCAAGTTCCTGTCTTATTTCTGTGTTCTTGATTCTGTCTTCCTTAGTGCACCCTTTAACAGATCTCAAAAATTTCATTTCTGCCGCCGTTATCCTACTTAGATCTTGTTTTTTATGCATCCAGGCTTCTGATCCATAGAGCAGTACCGGTACTGCCAACGTTTTATAAAATTTCAATTGGGTCTCTCTTGTTGTTTTGTTATTTAGTGATCGTTTTATCGTACCACATAGGCTATTCCCTGGAATTTTGCCATTTTATTACTTATATCATTATCATAATTAAATGAAATGTCACATCCTAGATAATTGAGATGGTTCACCTGTTCTATGACTTTGTTTCCTATTACTATTTTGGATCTGATTTGATTTTTCCCTTGGAATGCCATTACCTTAGTTTTTTCTATGGATATTTTGAGATTATATTGTTCACATACCTATATATTATGTAATTTAAAAATGTTCCTTTGAAGTTCGTCTTCCGTATTTGCTATTATTACCTGGTCATCAGCGTATAATAATGTTTTCAAGTAGTGTGTTTTATCTAATTTTATTCCTTTATTTGTTTCTTCGTTCCATTTTTTTATTATATCATTGATGTATAGGTTAAACAAAACTGGAGAGATACTGCATCCTTGTTTAACTCCTTGATTAGTATGAATTTTATTTTTACTTACTTCATTTCTAGTTTTTATAACAACATTTGTGTTCCAGTACAAACTCTTTATAGCTGCTATTAAGTGTTTCGGAATTCCTTTTTCTTTTAAAATTGTCCAAAGTTTTCCTCTGTCTACTTTATCAAATGCCTTGACAAAATCAATAAAAGCCATGTGTGTTTCCTTGTTATATTCTCTTCTTTTGTTTATACATTCTTTTATCGTAAATATATTATCCGTACATGAACGCCTTGGTCTGAATCCACTTTGTTCTTCTGTTAACATTACCTATGCTATTTGTTTTAACCTAAATGTTAAGATTCTTGAGTATATTTTATAGCCTGCAGTTAAAATGCTTATTCCTCTGTACTTGTTGCAGTCGTTACGTCCTCCTTTCTTAAAGATAAATTGTACTATTGCTGTTGTCCAGGTTGCTGTGGTCGTCATAAGGTTTATCAATCCGGCTTTTCTTCTGCTGAAGTTTATGAGTAAGTTATTTTTTACTAGTAGAGGTTACCAGCCTCTAGCCAAAACCCCTCTTCCTGGAGGGCAGGGAACTGCAATTTCGGAGCGTTCGTCTCCTAGAGAAGTTGCCTTCACTACGGCTTTGGGGACTTCTCTTCTCCTCACGTAACCCTGTGGACGGGGCCTTACCCGGGGCCCTACCCTACCCACTGAGAGAGTGGGACCTGGAGCTCACAAAAGGGCAGGGGCGCCTACTCCCTGGAATGGACTACCTCTTTCAAGGGTACCACTCTGTTACCCTAAAGGGGCAGATATTGTTGGAATAATTCAAGTTCTTGAAACTTGTTTTACATATGACAGTAAAACCTCACTCAGAAAACTTGTCTCGACGGAGAAACGAATCTGGTCAAAAATTTTATGAGCAGACACATCGGTGGATAAGTAAATATTATTTTTCCTTAATAATGTATTTCCTTTTTTATGACTGATTCTACTTAAGGTAATTACATCTATATGCACATACACACATACACACATATTCCTATGCCTTCTCTCCTGTATATCTTCAGGTCTGAATCTCTTCTGCTCATTGCTTCTATTAATTAAAAAAATATTTTCTAGGTTTGCTTTTTCTTCCTCCAAGGTTGACTGACATTTGTATTGGTGAATATATTTAGGCCATCAGTCCTTTTCTGTTGTCATCAGATTCTCAAATAATACTGAGCAACAAGAAAGAAACTTTTTTTTTGTCTCAGAAAGAAAAATATGCGATTCTGATAGTATTTTTTCTCCTGAACTCAAATATGATATCGGGTTTTCTCCATCACACAAGGTTTCCGAGAGACAGGAATTTATAATTTCAAACACTTTAATCTTTACTACATTCGTAACTACACAATAGTCGAACATTTGGTCTCACCTAGAAAGTAAGAAATGACGATTTTCTGCTATATTTCGCCTGTGGAGCATCCCTCTTGATGGTCCAACAATAATCGGTCAGCATATTAGGATTCCATTTGCCTTGATATATCTTTTCCATAGCTGAAATCATTTGAGTTAGCTCATTTGGTTTTATTTTACAATGGACAAATGAACGAAAAAGCGTTTATTAAAAAATAATTATTTAAATCCATTAATTGAAATTGAAATAAAAAAAACTGTGAATGATGGAGAAATTCTGAATACATATTTTAAAACACGATAAAAACTGTATTAAGTAAAACTATTGGTACTCATGAGACAAAAATCATGTTGATCAATGTTATCAGATGTTTGGAGGAAGATTAATTGGATGGACAGAGGGGAGTGGCGTTTGGTTTCCGAAAGAGGCGGCAGCTGTCATGATACCGAATGATGATGATGACCTCAACAGAATTTTATTATGCATTTTATTATAATTGACTTATGTGTTAGCTTTGTATTTTAGATTCACGTGTATTTAAATTTGTTGATAAGTGCATAGAGCTGTAATGAAGGTAGGTATGTGTGGAAAACAAGGCTCTGATGCCTGAAGATTTATGGCTGCTTCAGTCCAGGAACACAACGTAGCCATCTAGCGCATAAACATCGATGATTACACAACCGTGTAGCTGTCCCCGTGCAAGCCGTTTGTCATACTCATGACCGATAGTACATTATACTACTGCAAACATTTTGAATGTCATATACTGCTCGGTGGAGCGCTGCGTTGATATTGTAGTAGACACTGACGTATGTGCTTCCAAAAATCGTTCCCCAGTGGTTAAAGCGAGTGGATTATTTAACGTCAGATAGTGAAACTGTCGAAGAAGCACTTATTAATAGCTTGGCTTTCTGTTCAGATTTACAGAAGGAGATTTAGATGTGAATATTAAATTAAAATAATAATAATTTAATACTCTAAAAATATTTAATACAAAACTTTTAACTTAGCATTCAATCTAAATATCTTTATATATACAGTAAAAACTCCTTATGCTCGGGGGATATGTTCCGCAAATATGCCGCGAATACAGAAACCGCGAATATGGAATGGTAATTTGTATGGGTGTATAGGGTATACGTTTCAAGGTCCAATATAAAATAAAGACTATCAACATAAAATCAATTAAGAGAGATTTTGAACAATTTCTATTAATTACTAGCTAATACCCGGCGTGCGCTACTACTCCTAAATAAATGTAATGTGCAGCCTTGAGCTGCTATGCTTGCACATGAATCAGCTGATCCCGATCTTCTTGGAATCATGAAAGACAAAAATGGTTATTGTGAGTTATCCGTAAAAGATAAATATATGCTGTCGCGGACTTTTTTTGTAGAGTTTTTTGAGATGTTCAATTCCGTGTACAATAATTTGGCGTATTTGTTATGATTTAGGCAGCGTAAGTAATTTAAGCGTCAAAATAGGGACTTCATTTCACGTTTTTCACTACAAAGGGCGATTTTTAGGGGTGAAGTGGTTGAGTATCACAACTCGTTTATAGCCTATGTTTATTCCCGCTCCTGAACATTTTTCAAAAAGCACCATCACAATCGGATGAACGGTATGGCAGAGCACGCTTGCCCGGGAATCTACTTATCCTGATCTTTTTGAATCAATAAAAGACAAAAATGGTTATTGTGAGTTATCCGTAAAAGATAAACATATGCTGTCGCGGACTTTTTTGTAGAATTTTTGGGATATTCAATTCTGTGCACATTAATTTGGTGAATTTGTTATGGTTTAGGCAGCGTAAGCCATTTAAACGTCAAAATAGGGATTTTATTTCACGTTTTTCACTACAAAGGGTGATTTTTAGGGGTGAAGGGGTTGGGTATTACAACTCTCTTATAGCCTACGCTCATCCCGGGAATCTCCTGAACATTTTGCAAAAAACCATCAAAATCGGATCAACGGTATGGCCGTGCACAGAATACGAACAAACAAACAAAGAAACAAAGAAATAAAGAAACAAACATTATGATGATCTTGATGAAGATTTTCGGGCTGTAGGCCGTGGTCGTGAGGCTTGTAGTTCCCCGACGTTTCGTCAAAGACTGCGTCTGGCATCCTCAAGGGTTGTCTTGAGGATGCCAGACGCAGTCTTTGGCGAAACGTCGGGGAACTACAAGCCTCACGACCACGGCCTACAGCCCGAAAATCTCCATCAAGATCATCATAGCAACTCCGGCCGTGAAAGTCTACGTGAATACAAACATTAATTTTTATATATTAGATTACTGTTAGGCTTAAGCATGGGCTTAAAGAACTTAGTAATTTTTTCCTGTTTTGCTGCTTCTGAAAGGTCTTTGAATTCAGATTGATATTCAGCTTCGGACTTTTTGATGAATCGTGCAGTTGATTCATTAACATCGAAACATCGTGATAGACGCAAACGACTCGCCTACGCGTAAGCGGTCAAGCATTTATGTTTTTAGTTTAAGCGGCAACACTACTTTTTTTCCATTTCGAACTAATTTTCTTTCCATTTACTCGACATTATAAATAGGCAACAAAGCAGAAGAGACACGTGTTATTCAATGAAAATTATTGCAACGAATGAAAAGTTGAAATAATAAAACTCCGATCGTGGTGAGGACGGCATTCATAACGGACATAACGGCACGTGAAATACGACAGCGGTGGCTTTTAACAATGAACTTTAGGCTTAGTGACAATAACATTTGTTTTACTTTGATATTAATTTGTCCATTTGGGTTGACTCGCTCTTTGTAAAAGTAACCTTGAGACGTGCCTGCAGTAAAACAGTTGCCGATGCGTTAATAAAGGATACTAATCCTTCTAATATACCGACTGGATCCGCGAATAAATTCATTTTTAGCCGCGATTACAGGATCGTGTAACAAATTTTTAACTCGCGAATAATGAAAACGCGAATAAGGGAACCGCGATAAGGAGCTTTTACTGTATGTATGTATATATATATATATATATATATATATATATATATAATCACAAACAGGAATGGGATGCACAAGGAGAATTAAACATAAGACTCAATTCTGGAAATGCGTGCTATTATGCGTTTCAGAAATCTCTTGACGTCCGAACTACTTAAAAAAGTATATAAAACTATTATTCTACTAGTTATGTTATATGGATGCGAAACATGGACTCTTACTTTAAGGGAGAAAAGGGGATTACGAGTATCTGAGAATAAAGTTCTTAGGAAAATTTTTGGACCAAAGAGAGATGAACAGACATGTGAATGGAGAAGAAAACATAACAGTGAACTAGAATAGAATAGAATAGAATAGATTTATTTAGCCTGGTGGAGTTAAGGCCATGTGGCCTTCTCTTTCACTCACCAGAACAAACATATGTTACATATGAATACAAAAAAATTACAATAATAGTCATATTAAACAGGACAAACATATGTTACATATGAATACAAAAAATACAATAATAGTCATATTAAATAGGACAAACATATGTTACATATGAATACAAAAAAAATTACAATAATAGACATTGAACAATTAATTATCTGTCATATTGAATAATAATGAAAATAATGTATAATAATACAATAAAATTAAATACAATTCAAATTAAATTAATGATACAATGAATAATAAAAAGGAATAACAGCTCGAATCTACTATACGTAAAAAGAAAAGATAAAAAAATACACAGAAAGTAATAAACTACAATGAATTAATCTACGTTTTTATACAAGGCATTAGGTAAATATATTAACAAATCCTAAGTCTATTTTTATTAAATAATGCAAAAACGCATTATTAATTTTTAAAAAGTAATATTAGTGAGTTGTTTCTGTTAGTAATTTTATTTTCAATTTGTTTCTGAAAGATGGTAAAGTTTGGCAGTCTCTGAACTACATGGTCTTTATAGGAATCTGGATATAATAAGAACAGTTAAGTCTCGTAGACAGCGATGGCAGGACATGTGGCACGAATGGGGAATGAAAGATGTGCATGGAAGCTTCTTGTAGGATAACCAGAAGGAAAACGACCAGTTGGTAGATCAATAATGAGGTGGGAGAATAACATGAACTATTATTTGAGGGAAGTATATTATACAGGGAATGATTGGAAAAACATTAGCTCAGGATAGGGATGTATGGAGAGCTTATGTTCGCGCGGCCATAAACCTATGGGTTCGATAGTGCCAGTGAGTTTTATATATATATATATATATATATATATATATATATATATATAGTTTCTTCTGTACGTGTGTTTGCCACCGAACTCCTCCTAAACTACTGGACCTATTTTGATGACTTTTTTGTGTGTCTGATTGGGTGGTTTGATGGTTTAGATTCACAACTGGATCCTCTAAAACCATTAGGTGTAGGAGTTCAGGTGAAGTGAAAATTGAAAAATTGCTATAGCACTCACATTTTTCGATGTTTCACAACGAAACTCAGCATATCCTATTAAAATAAACCGACGTAGGTATTGTCCAGAAATGAGATAAATCCGACAATTAGAAGTGGAGTTTTACTTGAAATCCGAAATTAAAAACTGCCTAAACGATTGAACCGATTTTGATGAAATTTTTTGTGTGTGAGTGGGTCCCTGGATGGTTCAGATTCACAATTTGACTCGGTAGGGGGCACTTCGATCAGGTTATAGGATTTTTTATGTCAGATGTATAGTCACCTGCATTATCGAAATATTCCGCACAACATGGGACGTTATCTTGCACGCTTTTTGAGCCACAACAGATGGCAGTGAGGCGTTTTGTTGCGAACTTATTTCATATTATACAATTATGTCTTAATTAGTGAATTTTATGTACAAAAAGTAGTGTATCACACAATGACGAAACGAAAAGATTGAAATGTCAAATTCAATGTTACATGACACTTAGTATATGGTTTATCGATAATTTGAATATCAAGAAAACGCTTTTTGAACCCGCTAATAGCAGGCAAGCAAACGTTCAGGGATAACGCATTCTTTTACGGATAATTTGTTTCTTTTAATTTTGTCACTCAGCTCATTTATTCTAAGAATAAGTAGACATATTCCGCGCGGCAACAATGTTACGTCTTCATACACGCTTCTTGAGCCACAACAGATAGATGTGAGAGGTTTCCTCGGGAACTTATTTAATAATATCTAATTACGTCTTAATTAGTGAATTTTATGGTAAAGTAATAACTTATATTTATTTTCATCGTCCAGCCATGACACGAGAATTGAACTTTTGGACATGACAGCGTCTGCCGGATACGCTAGTTTCTTATAAATTTGTTTGTTGGATAAAAATATCATCTCAATAAAACTGTGCAACAAAACATAAACTTTTTTTTTGTCTAAGAAAGAAAAAAATATGTGATTCTGATAGTATTTTTTCTCCGATTTCAAATATAAAATCGGTTTTCCTCCATCACGCAAGGTTTCCGAGAGACAGGCATTTATAATTTCAAACACTTTAATAGTTTCTACTTTCGTAACTACACAATATTCGAACATTCGGACTCACCTTGAAAGTAAGAAATTACGATTTTCTGCTATATTTCGCCTGTGGAGCATCCCTCTTGATGGTCCAACGATAATCGGCCAGCATATTAGGATTCCATTTGCCTTGATATCTCTTTTCCATAGCTGAAATCATTTGAGTTAGCTCATTTGGTTTTATTTTACAATGGACAAATAGACGAAAAAACGTTTATTAAAAAGATAATTATTTAAATTCATTAATTGAAATTCAAACAAAACAACTGTGGGTGATGGAGAAATTCCGAATACATATTTGAAAACACGATAAAAAATCTGTATTAAGTAAAACTATTGGTACACATGAGACAAAAATCTTGTTGACCAGTGTGATTAAAATATTTCTTTAAAAATCTCGTAGATAAAGATCTTAATAATTACTCATGGAACTTATTTTAAAAATTGTTGAGTAAACTTGTAAGATATTACTTTTTATAAACTTTCAAATAATTTTAAATGTCGATGCTCCTCGCCTCTGGTTCCGAGAGTCGCGGGTTCAAACCAGGCCGAGATCAATGGATTTTTAGGATGGAAAAATCCAAGGAGCAAGTCCTCCGGGAGGGACTTTAAGTCGTGGGTGCCAATACTGAAGATTTTCAGGCTCGTAAAATATCCTTAAGCCTGAATAAAAAGGACTCTAAGCAATTTATCGAATTCTCCCACCCAAAAATTTTGTTCGGAAGCTTCTTAATAAATCCAACTTTGAAGTTATTTTACAAATCGATAGTTTACGACCCGGTACCTACCAGTTAACTAACCATCTGAATTTTTGACCCTTAAAAATCCATCGAATCCGACCAATGACCTGTAAATTTTGGAACCAGAACCGAACAATCATCATCATCATGATCCAGGGATTAAGCCTGTTGGCTCGTTCCGGTTTCATGAAAGCTAGAATTGTTAAAATTGTTCAGACCATTTTCTGTGTGGGCGACAAACATCAGAACCGAACAAGGTTTCCAATATTCCGCCCGGATTAGCTCTTTAATTGTAATCACCCGGTGGTATCGTATTTCATTTTAGTGGATCATTTAGAATGGAACAAATATTTTACATAAATAAATTGAAAATTCTGCATCTACTAATTGGATATTTAAATGAAGTTGAATATAGAGAATGTTAAAAAAATACCGATATTCACAGAATGTATCATTATAAAATAATAAACCTATGTTTAAAATTCGTGGTTCGCTAGGGACTATTGAAACATTAGAGCGCTTCGATGTAGGAAGTGCAGTTCATAAACATTTAATCATTAAGAAACCACCATCAACCCAAAAGGACCGTCGGCTCTAGTGGTACAATTATTATAGAATAGAATAGATTTAGAATAAAATAGATTTATTTAGCCTGATAGAGTTAAGGCCATGTGACCTTCTCTTCCACTCACCAGGAGAAACATATGTTACATATAAATACGTTGAAACAGAAGGATAAACAGAGACTTAGATCTGCTGAAATGAGATATATTCGGAGGACTGCAGGATACACACTACTAGATCACAAAAAAAAAATGAAGACATCTTAGAAGAATTACACATGGAACCTTTAGAAAACAAAATTTCTGATTATAAGTCAAGTTGGATGCAACATGTTCATCGAATGGAAGATCACAGAATACCCAAACAAATGTTAAGATATCAACCTGCAGGAAGAAGAAGACCAGGACGTTCACTCAAAAGACTTTTGGATGGCGTTTCTCTTGAGACCGAAACAGGTCAACAAATGGCCTAAATTCGTGAATGTACTATGATGATGATGATGACAAAAAATTACAATAATAGTCATACTAAACAATTAATTATCTGTCAAATGGAATAATAATGAAAATAATGTTTAATAATACAATGAAATTAAATACAATTAAAATTAAATTAATGATAGAATGAATACAGAAAGGAATAACAGCTTGAATCTACTATACATAAAAAGAAAAGAAAAAAATACAAAGAAAGTAATAAACTACAATGAATTAATCTATGCTCATTATACAAGGCATTAGGTAAATATATTAACGAATCTTAAATCTATTTTTATTAAATAATGAAAAAAAAAACACACATCAATTTTTAAAAAGTAATATTAGTGAGTTGTTTCCGTTAGTAATTTTATTTTCAATTTGTTTCTGAAAAATGGTAAAGTTTGGCAGTTTCTGACATAGGGTGGAAGGGAATTGCATGTTCTAGCAAGAGAAATTGTAAAAGATTCCGAATAATAGGTAGTATGATGAGGGATATAAAGGACACTGCGCTCAAGGGATCGGATATCTAATTTATGTGTATCAGAGAGTCTAGTGAAGCGGTGTGATAAATAATAAGGTAATGATGTGTGTAATATGTTATAGAGAAGGCACGGGAAATGGATGGTTCTACGATCTTGTAGACGAAGCCATGGCAGTTGTTCCAAGGATGGTGTAACGTGATAAAATCTACGTACACCGCAAATAAAACAACGATTGCCTCCGATTCCAAGTTTCACGTTGATGGATTTTTCTTCTTCTTCTTCTTTACGGATTAGGCTGTTAGCTAGCCTGTTCCGGCTCCAAATTGCTGCTCTTTCCATCCTTTCTTTGGTCTTCCCAAACTTCTTTTCCTCTTGGTGAATAGTTGTATGCTGCTTTTGGTACTATGTTCTCAGTCATCATTGCTAGGTGTTCTTTTCAGTTCGTTCTATATTTCACTATTCCATCCATACATAATAATTCTGTCCGAGGGCAGGTCTTTTACTGCAATCATAGCATTTTTGATGCTACGCTTTGCAGCTTTACTAGGGAATTATAGGTGTGGTAGCTTCCCGTTGCTTTCCCAATTCCTCTACTTTTAGTTGCAGCCTTATTTCTGTGTTGTGTCTTTTGCTGTTCTTTGATATCTTGCTATTGGTCTGAGGAATTTAATTTCAGCAGCTTGGATTCTGGCAGATTGTTGTGTTGTTACTGTCCATGTTTCGGATCCGTATGTAATAATAGGAACTGCCAATGTTTTGTATAATTTCATTATAGAGTCTTTTCTGGCTTTATTTTTCAAAGTTCTTTTTAGTGTTACATAATTAAACTTGTTTAGTTTGTTATTTATATCTGTTTCCGCTGTGTATGATATTTCGTAACTTAGGAAGTTATATTTAGTCACTTGTTCCATTGGTTTATTTTCTAATATTATCTTTGTCCGAACTGGTTGCGCGCCCTTGAAAGCCATTGGTTTTTTTATATTTTTCTGATCACATTCCCATATTATATTTCGTTTTTAGTTTATATAGCATTCTTTGTAATTCGTCTTCTGATTTTGCTATTCAAAACTGCTTTTATAAGATTCATGATTTGTTCCGTTGAGGTATTATTCAAAATTAAAATATAAAATTATGGAATATTCACCTGAAAGGTCCGTCTCCTCAATTTAATTAATTATTTAACTGTAGAGCTTTCGAGACTTGTCCCATTGTGCCGAACCACGGTCTGCAAACCATTAATTGCACCGACGTAACCTCGCTCAATGCTACCATTAATTGCACCGGGACTTGAACCCTTATAATACCAATAATAATAATAATAATAATAATAATAATAATAATAATAATAATAATAATAGCTTTATTTTACCTGACAGAGTTAAGGCCTTAAGGCTTTGTCTGCCACTCAACGAAGTCTTAAAAAATAAAAAAAAAATAGTCTTACATCTAAATTATAAACATAAACGATCACATGTTATATATATATATATATATATTATATATATAGCCTACTATTTATAATGTTGATTTACTCTAGATTTAACGAATTAAATATAATATGTACAAGATATATAAAAAAGAGAAAAAATTAATGGCATAGAATATAAATATAAATAAATAGAGAACAATTAATTATTAGACAACATGTAACTGTATAAGCGTGACTTAAAGGTGCCAAGTGTGCAGCAACCCCTCTTATCTTGAGGAAGGAAATTCCAGGAGCCGGCAGAGGCTACTGTGAAGGAAGTAGAATAAGAGAAAGCGATATGAAGAGGGATTGTTAGCAGACTGTTTGAAAGCGAAACAGGAATAGAAAAATAATTCATATTAATGCATGAGAAAGAAAAATACTAAGGAAAATATATGGAGCAGTACAGGAACAAGATAGATGGAGAATTAGAACGAACCAGGAATTGAAAGAATTATATAGGGATTTACATCTGGTAGGAGATATTAGAAGAAAGAGACTGGAATGGGTAGGACATGTGTTGCGGATGGAGCAGGAAAGAAATGCAAAAAGGAGTTTAGAAGGGAAACCAGAAGGAAGAAGAAAGGATGGCAGGCAGAGATTAAGATGGTTGGATAAGGTTGAGGAAGACTTAAGACAACTGAAGGTTAAAAGATGAAGACAGAAAGCTAGGAATAGAGAAGAGCGGGCAGATATTATAAAGGAGCCCAAGGTTCTTAGAGGACCTTAGAGTCAAGGGAAGAAGAAAAAGAAAAAGAATACACAGGTAAATAAATAAATGGGTAGGGCATTTTAAATAAAGCAAATAAATAAATAAAATTCACAAATCATCGTATTGATGCGTGTTTGGAAGTAGTTAATTGAAGCATATGTACATTTTTACACCTAATTATAAGCATTTGATGTGTACGCGAATTTAACGAAACCCGATAGCACTACTAAAGTAATTAAAATTGTTCACCCCTGGCTGATGTAATCGATACTGATGCTTTTTGTGGAAGCGCGGACATGTCCCTAGGGACGTAATGCGGTGAGAGATTCTACTTTCATCTCCACTGCACTCGTGTCAACACGATGAATTTTACAGCAGCTGATCCTGCCTGCTTGACCGCCCTCATTCCCTTCCAGTTCGTTGTGCTTGTCGTTTAGGACACACCAAACTTCTATTTTATTCTCCTCTCGCTCACATCTCACTTCAGTTTACATTTAAAACTTCAGCGGCAATACAGAATTAAAGAGATCGTCATTGAAAGCTGTTTTGATAGAATTAATAAAAGTTTGTATTTGGAGATAAAAGTTATAGACGGATAACAACTAAAATGACTAATTCACTGGCACTGTCGAACTCGTAGGTTCATGGTCACGCGGACATAAGCTCTCCATACATCGCTATCCTGAGCAAATATTTTCTAATAATCACCTGTAAAATACACTTTCCTCAAATCATGGTTAATGTTATTCTACCACCGCATTCTTGGTCTGCCTGTTGGGAGTTTTCCCTCTGGTTTTCCTACAAGGAGTTTCCATGCCCTCTTTCATTCCCCATTCGTGTCACATGTCCTGCACATCGTAGTCTACGAGACTTAACTGTTCTTATTATATCTGGTTTTCCATCAACATCATGTATTGTCTGTCCAACGGATTTGTGCCCCGTAAATTATGCGAACTAAAGCCTACTTCCTTTTCTGCCTCGGCAAATCATTTCCCTCCCCACATTCCTATCTCTCTCACTCTCTCTCTCTCTCTCTCTCTCTCTCTTTCTCCCTCTCTCTCTCTTTTATCTGTCTCTTGCACTTGCACTCCAGTGTTGTCAACTCAACTCCAACCTTGCATTATTCAATATTCAAGAGCCATTACACTGGGGGAAGTTTGACAACATCCCTACTCGATAAGTTACCGCTGGCTGCCGTTTGACGTAGTGGGAGGGGAGTGTGGTAAAATGGTGTGAGCATACAGGTGTACTTTTCTAAGAACGATGTCAGCGGTATAGGGCTACAGATCCGTTGGTCCGAGTATATCTCACTGTTATGTAGTCTAATCCATTCGCTTGTCTATTCATCTCTCTTTGGTGCAAAATTTTTCCTAAGAATTTTATTCTCAAATAATCTTTTTGTTTTTCCTCTGTTAAAGTGAGAGTCAATGTTTCGCATCCATATAATTGGGATAACATGCATCTCTATTTTGCTAAGTTTTCCAACCGTTATCTCTATATTTCACCTCCCTCAAAATCATGGTTAATATTATTCTGCCATCTCATTCGTGGCCTACCTACTTTCCGTATGGCTTTCCTACAATAAGTTTCTATGCCCTCATTTATTTCCCAATCTTGCTACATGTCTGGTCCATTGTAATTTATGAGACATACCGATAAATGTTCTTACTTCATCGGATTTCGCAGTGAGCTATGCCGGTGGTAATATTGCTATAAGAAGTATCAGGCAGATTAAAAGAGGTACATTGATCGAAATAGTGACGATCTTTCACTGCTGAAATGTAACCGTTAAGTAACGCGAGCATGAGTTCCATTGAAGTATCCGGGCGGAGACTACATTAGGATAACCATGGAAAATTAGTATAGAATAATAATAAGGAAGAAA
This sequence comes from Diploptera punctata, assembly GCA_030220185.1. NCBI lineage: Eukaryota > Metazoa > Arthropoda > Insecta > Blattodea > Blaberidae > Diploptera > Diploptera punctata. The sequence continues at coordinate 399,672 of JASPKZ010003860.1, read as the reverse complement.
ATAAATAATTAGTTTAAAAAAACTAAAACAACACGCTTTATTAGAAAACTGAACTAAAAATGAAAAATAATTTTAATTTCCAACACGCTTGGGATGAAATTAAAGTAGTCAACAAAAAATCATCTCCAACACATCTAGAATAAAACTAGAGTTATTTACAACAAAAAAATAATTTTACCATCAAAAGCGTGTGGTGCTCTATATCAATTAATAAATTTGATAATAAACAGATATTGGTAAAAGTAAAGTCTCTAAGAAGAAAACGTAAAAACCATAAAAGGCACGCCACGCCAGATTAAAAGAGGTACATTGATCGAAATAGTGACGATCTTTCACTGCTGAAATGTAACCGTTAGTAACGCGAGCATGAGTTCCATTGAAGTATCCGGGCGGAGACTACATTAGGATAACCATGGAAAATTAGTATAGAATAATAATAAGGAAGAAAATAAATAATTAGTTTAAAAAAACTAAAACAACACGCTTTATTAGAAAACTGAACTAAAAATGAAAAATAATTTTAATTTCCAACACGCTTGGGATGAAATTAAAGTAGTCAACAAAAAATCATCTCCAACACATCTAGAATAAAACTAGAGTTATTTACAACAAAAAAATAATTTTACCATCAAAAGCGTGTGGTGCTCTATATCAATTAATAAATTTGATAATAAACAGATATTGGTAAAAGTAAAGTCTCTAAGAAGAAAACGTAAAAACCATAAAAGGCACGCCACGCCAGATTAAAAGAGGTACATTGATCGAAATAGTGACGATCGTTCACTGCTGAAATGTAACCGTTAAGTAACGCGAGCATGAGTTCCATTGAAGTATCCGGGCGGAGACTACATTAGGATAACCATGGAAAATTAGTATAGAATAATAATAAGGAAGAAAATAAATAATTAGTTTAAAAAAACTAAAACAACACGCTTTATTAGAAAACTGAACTAAAAATGAAAAATAATTTTAATTTCCAACATGCTTGGGATGAAATTAAAGTGGTCAACAAAAAATCATCTCCAACACATCTAGAATAAAACTAGAGTTATTTACAACAAAAAAATAATTTTACCATCAAAAGCGTGTGGTGCTCTATATCAATTAATAAATTTGATAATAAACAGATATTGGTAAAAGTAAAGTCTCTAAGAAGAAAACGTAAAAACCATAAAAGGCACGCCACGCTTTTGATGGTAAAATTATTTTTTTATAGATAACTCTAGTTTTATTGTAGATGTGTTGGAGATAATTTTTTTGTTGACCACTTTAATTTTATCCCAAGCGTGTTGGAAATTAAAATTATTTTTCATTTTTTAGTTCGGTTTTTTAATAAAGCGTGTTGTTTTAGTTTTTTAAACTATTATTTTTTTTTAATTTTTAGTTTAATTGATTGTCATAAATCGAAACCCCGTGAAAATTTAATTGCTTATGATATTTTTAGTTTCTAGGCATGAATATAATTATATATATTTTTAAAATTATTATTATCTAACATTATTATAATATCTTCTAAAAAATCTTCTGAACCAGCGACCTACGGATTACTGTAATTATATACCACTACAGTCCACCACTCTACCAACTGAGCTACCAGAGGATATAATATTAATTTCTTACAACGATGGACTAAAACGTCGATGAGTCCGCAATCTATTATATATTATATATCATTTATGAAATAATTGTATTGTCAATGGTCCTTTACAAGTATACAAAGTTTCAAGTCGATCCAATGTTTTTAAGTGGATGAAAATCGTGTTGAAAGATTCCGTTACATAGATAGATACAGGTCAATCTAATACGCATGAAGCTTGTAAAAAAGGGACAGTATAATGTATGAAAGGAGGAATTATACAAGATATTGATTGAATAAAAATTACAATGAAGACAATTGCTGTTTTGTGGATGTGTAGTGAGAGTGAAATACGAGAGTAAACCTAAGCAGAAAATCTACAGAAATTGAAAGAAGAATAACTGATGGAAGAAGAATCATTGGTATGTTGAACTCAGTGCTTTGGAATAGAAATGTAATATACAGAACGAAGAAAATTATATTTCAAATCTGTTACAAAGCATTTTATTATATGGGTCCGAAACCTGGACAGTAAGTAGAAAACAAGCCAACAAGCTGTTAGCAGTAGAAATGGATTTTTGGAGGCGACCGATAATAATTTCAAGACGAGATAAAGTCAGAAACAGCACAATAAGACAAATTTTGCAAGTTGAAGAAAGCATATTAGAAAAAAAAACGTTTGAAATGGTATGGGCATCTCATAAGTATGAAAGAAGATAGGCCACCAAAGAAGATCCTTGATTAGAAAGCTATGGAAGAAGTGGAATAAGTAGACCTAGAGAACGTTGGATATATGGACTGAGAAGTTTGGAAGCTAGAGTTTTGAGGGAAGAAGATGCTTTAGACAGAAACCTCTGGCGACAAATCTCTTTGGATTGAAGGAGAACCACTGTAGTGTGGAATATGCCTAATAAAAATATAATAATAATAATAATAATAATATAATAATAATAATAATAATAATAATAATAATAATTATTATTATTATTATTATTATTTTGATATTTCGAATAAGAGGGTTAATTGTTTATAAAAATAATGTATTCATTATAGTTGTTACGAATACATAGAGTATTTTACATATGTATTTAATTATTTCATATATTATTTTAATTATTCCAAATAAAAAACAGTTGTTGAAATATAAAGCATTTAGACATATTATATTTCAGGACAGAATTTTGTCTTTTGGCAGGAACAAAGTTTTCAAGGCTAACTGTATATCTCTGCATTTAGACTATAGGAATGTTCAGTACAGTTAGTTATAGCTGGGAGGAGATAAGCGTAGTATATAACCCTGGAAAAATAGGGGACTCTTGTCTGTTGAAGCTGTGTTGTGATGGGCAAGTCTGCTTATCATTTTTCTTAATATAATGTACCTAGGGCATTTAGAAAGGGAATCAAGTAGTTTAAATGGTTTCATTCTATATGTCTAAGTGTAAGAGTTATTAGATAATTATTAGAATGTAAATTAGGGTAGATTTATAACCTCCCTCTCTCGAAACTCAAGAAAGTTCGAATGTAGGTTTTCTTAATATAAGCTTGGATTAGTTATTTAGGGTTAGAATACTTAGTGTTATTGTAATCATTATACTCTAGAAATAAAATAGTTAAAATCAAGAATCAATTTATGTATGTTCAAAAACACGTATGCCTTTGTAACTAATACATCCACATACTAACGCTCGGCTGGAATCTCATGCTACCAAAAATCCAAGTCCCGAAGGTCATTTAAGCCCTAAGAAAACCAACAGTTCATAATAATAGTACTTTTTTTTTGTAATTTTGTTCAAGAAAGACTAAACGTGAGTGTAAAAATAATATAGGCACGTATTTCATGTATTTTTGAGGATAGGCTTAACCATATCATCGAATCAATGTAAAGTACGTATAATAATATTATTGAAGTATTGCATTTCACTAATAACAAATATAGGATTAATATGATTTATAAAATATACAACGGATCTTTAATCAATTCAAGAGAGCTTTTTATAAAATTATAATAATAATAATAATAATAGCTTTATTTTACCTGGCAGAGTTAAGGCCTTAAGGCCTTGTCTACCACTCAACCAGGTTTAAAATGTGTTGGATGACTTTTAATTATTCTAAGAACTTGATTTTAATATTAATTTTAAAATACAGTACAATAATAACTAACTAAATAACTAACACACTGGCACTATCAAACCCGTAGGTTCATGGATGTGCGGACATAAGCTCTTCATAATTCTCTAGCTTGAGATAATATTTTCCAATCATTCCCTGTATAATCTACTTCCCTCAAATTTTGGTTAATATTATTTTCCCACCTCATTCTTGGTCCACCAACTGGGCGTTTCTCCTGGTTTTCCTAGAAGAAGCTTCAATGCACGTCTTTCACTCCCCCATTCGTGCCACATGTCCTGCCCGTCGCAGTCTATGAGACTTAACTGTTCTTATTATATCTGGCTTCCTATAAAGACCGTGTAGTTCACTGTTATGCATTCTTCTCCTTTCGCCTGTCTGTTCATCTCTCTTCGGTCCAAAAATTTTCCTAAGAACTTTATTCTCAAATAGCAATAACAATGATAATGATATTAATTTTTACATGTAATGAACTTTTTTTTGTAGTGTTTTGACGATCACTGAGTGTTTTTTATTTTTGTTTTACTGAATGGAGAAAACTATATAGGCCTAACCATGAGCTAGGGGGCACGCAGTAGTGTAGTGGTTAAGGCACTGCGTCACAAGCCGGAAGGTCGAGGGTTCAAGTCCCGGTGGGGTCAGAATTTTTAAACTGACCCAAACCTTCTGGCGACACTATGGCCCTGGGGTCGACTCAGCCCCTAACGGAAATGAGTACCAGACGCTTGTTCTGGGGTAAAGGCGGCCGTCACGCAGGGCTGACAACCCGGCTGACATCAAGTGGCGATTGTCCAGAAAAAGTGTGAGCCTTAACCTCCCACTACCCCAAGGGCCTCCTGAGGCCTGTAGTGGGAATACTTTATCTTTAACCACGAGCTAAGTGATCAATTTGGAAACCGTTTATAATAAGAAAGACTTGTTAGAGTATGACGAGCAGGATATGTGATACGAATAGATAATAGAAAAGGGACGTGGAAATCTTTGTAGGGAAGCCAGAGGGAAAAAGTCCAGTAGGTAGACTTAGAATGAGGTGGGAAAATAATATTAATCACGAGGGAGGTAAATTATGTATAGGGAATGTTTTGAGAATATTAGCTCAGGATATGGATGTATGCTTTAAGTCCGCGTGGCCATGAACTTCTGGTTTCGATAGCATGAGTTAGTTAGTACTTTATACAATTATAGATCACATTGACTGAAAGATCGTCTGAACTTAATCCTTCTTTGCCCCTTATTAATTTACTCTCCCTCTTTTGTAGGGGTTACACTCCCATGGGTCTTTGAAGCTAATTCCCTACGTGGGGCGCCTGTAGGCAGTGAGTGGTACAGAAAGTTCCCCCTCCTGGATCATCTGTAGTTAGAAAGTTGTTTGGGGCATAGACCTAGAAAGTATCATAAGATAATGGACACACATCCAGACCCAAGGTGGAGATTTAAAATTCATTATACGGACTGCTAACGAAATTAGGGCGGTATGGAAGAGACTCAAATGACTACGCCATGATGGTATACACACACAGGCACGCGCCCGCACGCACGTATACATACACACATAAACAGAAATTTGTGTCTGTTCCTGGAATTGCCTGAGAAGGGAACTGTTAACCATTGCATACCGAAATCTACCTTGACATTTCTTCCAGATACTTACTTACTTACTCACTGGCACTATCGAACCCGTAGGTTCATGGCCGCGCAGACATAAGCTCTCCATACATCCATATCCTGAGTTAAGGCTTTCCAATCATTCCCTGTATAATCTACTTCCCTCAAATCATAGTTAATGTTATTCTCCCACCTCATTCTTGGTCTACCAACTGGGCGTTTTCCCTCTGGCTTTCCTACAAGAAGCTTCCATGCAAGTCTTTCATTCCCCACACGTGCAACATGTCCTGCCCATCGCAGTCTACGAGACTTAACTGTTCTTATTATATCTGGCTTCCTATAAAGACCATGTAGTTCATTGTTATCTAGTCTTCTCTATTCACCTGTTTGTTCATCTCTCTTTGGTCCAAACATTTTCCTAAGTACTTTATTCTCAAATACTCGTAATCTCCTTTCCTCCCTTAAAGTAAGAGTCCATGTTTCGCACCCATATAATATAACTGGTAGAATAATAGTTTTATATATTTTCAGTTTAACGTATTTCTTCCAGATAAGTGTTCTGTGCCCAAAATATTATCTGCCTTTTTAGCTGCAAGGCACTAAAATCCAGCACCGAATCTCTCATTTAAACAATAGGGAAGTAATAAACTCCCAAATTGGTAGATTGGATAACCCTCACTACCTGTCGTCTGCGCCATGTCACGCCCAACGGCACTCTGCTCTTACTGAAGCAGGGAGTCTCTCTGCTGAACAGTGGGATGCAATTGTTGGATTATGACTTAGATTTCTATGCCTTGCAGTTTAATTTTTGGACTCGGCCTTGGCACATCACAACACTTCTCTTGGAGAAATTTCAAGGCAAGTTTGGCATGGAATGGTTGTCAGTTCCCTTGTTAATAGTTCAAATGTGCCAGCTGGAGGTCATGGGTTTAAATCAGTTAAGCAGACATTTTTCTCTTTAGTTGTGTAAGAGAATTTAATATATGTCTATACAGATATAATTCAATTAAATGCATCAAACAATTTACCGTATCGAAGTTCTCATTGTCAAAAAAATACACACTTCTCCATTGATCTCCAATTTTGCCTTCTCTCAAATTTTTTCCTGTGACCAAGTCTGATTTTAATTTCTTGATACACAATGAAAGTTTACGGATCCATAATACATTTTATAAACTTACTAACTATATCAAAATAATATTACATTCACAAACACTATAGGAATAATAGGGCGGAGTACACAACATTTCACTAGAGCCTGTGTAATTTCAACTACATAAAACGCAACGCATTGCAGTTGGAGAATTTGCGAATCTCGCGGCGGCGACGACACCAAACTGATTTAGTCACGGTACAGGTTATCAGTAAAACTCATTTGATTGTTTTTTAAACTCAACTTACAGTAAGATACTTTTTTCATATATATATATAGCCTATATGACATGATAAGAAAAATAAATGCCGGAGCTCTGGCTTGGTACCCCAGCGTGCTATCCATTACACCACCCAGAAAATCCAATACAAACATTTATCTTTCATATATATTTTTTTCTCCATTATTACAAGGTATAGCGAGAATATATATACACAGAAACAATCCTGAATTAAAAAGAATATATTATATATATATATATATATATATAATTCAGGATTGTTTCTGTTAAATACACAGGTATCATCAACCAAAATATACAATTATATATTTTGGTTTTTTAGCATTAAGTTTTTTTTACAATGTATAAGGAGCTGACCCTTAGCATCAACCCCCAACCTGGAGGACCAGAGACTTTTTCTGAAGTCCACCATAGATCAGTTGCTTTCACTGCAGCTAAGACTCTGATCCAGCCTTTATTGCCTCATCTGCCGTCTCCTCATACCGTAGGTCTCCTACTCTGCTGCATCCGCTGTTGGGATCTTCGCCGTAACCCTGGCTAGGAACTCTTACAAGGTACTATCAGCCGGGCGAGCTGAACCTAGGATTTTTAACGAGGTGTTACTCCTCCCCCTCCTCCTTTCTCATCCGGACTTGGGACCGGCAATGGTGGAGTTCGTTTATATATGAAAGAAATAATTTAATATAGCCTACAAGTAAAATATTTTGCAATATGGAATTTGATATAGGTGAGTTCAATTGATTTTAAAGAGATTTTCTAACAACAACAACAGCAGCAGAAACAGCAACAACAACACTAATAATAATAATAATAATATAATAATAATAATAATAATAATAATAATAATAATAATAATAATAATTCGCCGCGGTGGATTACTGCCTCTGGTCCCGAGGGTCGCGGGTTCAAACCCGGCCAGGGTTCTTAATGTCACTTTTTTTTACCCTCTTTATCTACTTTAACCTCCATATAATAATGATAATAATAATAATAATGATAATAATAATAATAATGCTTTATTTTAGCTGGCAGAGTTAAGGCCATAAGGCCTTCTCTTCCACTCAACCAGCGAATAGTAGAATTATACAAAAATTAGATACATATTACAAATTTAAGATATTATTAAAATACAGACTAAACTAAATACAATGATGATATGATCTAATACTAGCTAATACTAACAAAAACATAGAATATAATAAAATTAAAATTATATAAAATAAAGTAAGTAGCTTCCTAGATGATTATTTATAGAATGCTCTATATAGTTGTTATGCAGTTAATGTTTTCATTGTGTCGAACTTAAGCTATCAGTTAATTTGGATATAATAATAATAATAATAATAATAATAATAATATAATAATAATATAATAATAATAATTAATAATAATAATAATAATAATACTTTGTAATATTACTACCTCCCTCCATGGTATCTTTACCTTGTCGTGGTGGAGTGGCTTGCATGCTTAAATGATCCCGAGAGCTACGCCGGCAGTAGCATTGCTGCCGATAGAGTTACACATGCCGGACTGGTCGGAGGTGATAAGCCAGACGAAAAAAGTACCTTGGTCGAAGGAGTGACGATCTTTCACCGTAAAAATACAACTGTCAAGAAATGCGGACATGGGTTCAACTGGGGTAAAATTATCCGGAGGTCAAATAGTCCCCCATTCGGTTCTCCGGGCGGGGACTACTTCAGGGAACCCATGCCAAAGGCTCAAACATAGGGACATGTTCCTAGGAACATGGAATGTTAGGCCTTTATACAATAGCGGGGCACTAGAGATATTAACGCGGGAATTAGATAAATCGCCCTTGGATATAGTCGCTTTACAGGAAGTTAGGTGGCCAGGAGAAGGTAGTCAGGAATCAGGAAGCTTTGCATTATACTACGGGGGTGCAGAAAGACCTGCATTTGGAACGGGTTTTTTAGTCAGAAGGAGGATCCTATCCGCTATCCGAGATATTAAGTTTGTTAGTGATAGGATATCATACATAATTCTAAAGGGTAAACGACATGATTTTATAATTGTAAATGTACATGCCCCCACAGAAGATAAAGATGACAAGATCAAGGATGAGTTCTATGAAGAATTAGAATGCTTATTTGATAGCCTTTCACGATATCATATGAAAATTGTCTTAGGAGATTTTAATGCAAAAGTGGGGCGGGAAGATATATTCAAACCAACAATAGGCAAATTCAGTCTTCATGAGGATAGTAACAACAATGGTGTTAGATTAGTCACCTTCGCCACATCAAAGAATATCATTGTTAAGAGCACAACATTTCAGCATAAGGATATTCATAAATACACCTGGACGTCCCCAGATGGAGAAACTCGGAACCAGATAGATCATGTATTAGTGGACAAACGCTGGCACAGTAGCATCATTGATGTTAGATCAGTTAGAGGGACAGACTGCAATTCGGATCATCATCTGGTCAGGGTGAAAATCAGACAACGGCTATCGCTTATGAGAGGAACAAACGCTAAAGATGATTCTGTAAAATTTGAATTAAAAAAACTTGAAAAATGATGAAATGCGGCAAGAATACCAAATCAAAATTGCTAATAGATTTGAAGTACTGGAATCTTCAGATGACAATGTGGCAAACGAAGAAGAAACTGATATAAATAAAGAATGGAAGGCTATAAGAGATACTATTAAATTGTCAGCATCAGAAAGCATTGGTTGTTTAAAAAAGAGGCAAAACAAGAAATGGTTTGATGAGGAATGTGCCGACATTGTAAAGAAAAGAAAGCTAGCAAAAATGAAATGGTTACACGAGCCAAATGAGGTAAATTTAGAGCAATTGGGTAGTATTAGACGGGAAACCACCAAGTTACTAAAGAGTAAAAAGAGGGAATATTTGAGAGAGAAGATTAATGATCTTGAAATGAACGCAAAAAATAGGAACATTAGAGAATTATATCAGGGAATTAGTATAGAGAAGAAAGGGTTTCAGGCTAGAACAAACATAATTCGGAATGAAAATGGGGATATGATTGCAGATTCCAGGAGTATATTAAATAGATGGAAAAGTTACTTTAATCAGCTATTAAATGTACATACAGAACAGGACATTGAAGAGGATAATTTACAGACAGCAGAAATGCTAGTCGCAGAACCAAGTGCATTAGAGGTTGAAATGGCGATTGAAAAATTGAAGATGTATAAAGCATCAGGTTCAGATGAGATCCCAGCAGAACTGATAAAATCAGGGGGAGAAAAATTGATGGACAAGATACGCTGGTTGCTTAGTATGATTTGGGAAAAAGAAGCTCTTCCAGATGAATGGAAAGAATCAATTATCATACCAATTTATAAGAAAGGAGATAAAACTGATTGCAACAACTACAGGGGCATCTCATTACTTTCAACTTCGTACAAAATTCTAACAAATATATTAGTAAGCAGACTTACTCCCTATATTGATGACATTCTAGGAGATCATCAATGTGCATTTAGAAGAAACAGGTCTACAACAGATCAGATTTTTAGTATAAGACAGATTTTAGAAAAGAAATGGGAATATAATGGTACTGTACATCAACTATACGTAGACTTCAAAAAAGCATATGATTCAATTAAGAGGGAGAAGTTATATAGTATCCTGCTGGAGTTCGGAATTCCTAAAAAGTAGTTAGTTAGACTTATACGAATGTGTCTAAATGGCACAAAGAGTAGGGTGCGTGTAGGCAAACAGTTTTCGGACACTTTTGAAATCCAGAATGGGTTGAAGCAAGGAGATGCACTATCTCCTCTACTATTTAATTTTGTACTAGAGCATGCCATTAAATCTTTAGAGAATGAGGAAGGCTTACAACTCAATGGTATTAATAAGCTGTTAGTTTATGCTGATGATGTAGTATTATTGGCCGATAGCGAGGAGATACTAAAGGACAATACGCACACACTATTGAGTAACACTAAGAAATTAGGACTGGAAGTAAATATCAATAAAACTAAATATATGGTCACACGTAGAAATTCATTATATAATGGAAATGGACAGCTAATGACAAATGAGGGAAATTTTGAGGAAGTGGCTGAATTCAAATACCTAGGAACAATAATCACAAATAGGAATGAGATGCACAAAGAAATTAAACATAGGCTCAATTCTGGAAATGCGTGCTATTATGCATTGCAGAGACTCTTGATGTCCCAACTCCTTTCAAAAAACGTTAAACTGAAAATATATAAAACTATTATTCTACCAGTTATATTATATGGGTGCGAAACATGGACTCTTACTTTAAGGGAGGAAAGGAGATTACAAGTATTTGAGAATAAAGTACTTAGGAAAATTTTTGGACCAAAGAGAGATGAAGAGACAGGTGAATGGAGAAGACTACATAACAATGAACTACATGGTCTTTATAGGAAGCCAGATATAATAAGAACAGTTAAGTCTCGTAGACTGCGATGGGCAGGACATGTTGCACGTATGGGGAATGAAAGACTTGCATGGAAGCTTCTTGTAGGAAAGCCAGAGGGAAAACGCCCAGTTGGTAGACCAAGAATGAGGTGGGAGAATAACATTAACTGTGATTTGAGGGAAGTAGATTATACAGGGAATGATTGGAAAGGATTAGCTCAGGATAGGGATGTATGGAGAGCTTGTGTCCGCGCGGGCATGAACCTATGGGTTCGATAGTGCCAGTGAGTAAGTAAGTAAGTAAATATTACTACCTAATAGCGGCTCCTTGGCGCAAGCAGTTAGACGATCGCCTCCCATCGCTGGGATCCCGAGATCGAGTCTCACTCACTCCATGTGGGTTTCGTGGAAGACGAAACGGAGCTTGGGCAGGTTTTTCTCGGGGTTTCTCCTGTTTTCCCCTGCTACAATTTCACTCCACCATTTCTCCATATTCATATCATCTATTTCGTTCATCCGCCCCTGTGAAGGTGCGTCAGGAGTGGTCGCCGACACCCATGTAGTTCACAGACCTCTGTAGATATAGGGGCTTCATCTCATCTCATCCCTTGACCCGACACGAGTTGAGAATATATTTATTTCTACCTAATAATAACATTAATATTTTTTTTTGTCTAATGCCACCAGGTTGTCTTTTATGACATTTCTGGCTTTCTCCCCTAGCATTGGCAGACTTGTAATCCATTTCTTAGGTTGGGGCACCTGAAAGGCGGAGTTACGTTACCCCGATGATATGATGGGTGATAAATTATAATAACAAATAAAGGAATAAAATTAGATAAAACACACTACTTGAAAACATTATTATACGTTGATGACAGGTAATAATAGCAAATACAGAAGACGAACTTCAGAGGAATATTTTTAAACTACATAATATATGTGAACAATATAATCTCAAAATATCCATAGAAAAAACTAAGGTAATGGCATTCCAAGGGAAAAATCAAATCAGATCGAAAATAGTAATAGGAAACAAAATCATAGAACAGGTGAACCATCTCAATTATCTAGGATGTGACATTTCATTTAATTATGATAATGATATAACTAATAAAATAGCAAAATTCCAGGGAATATGTGGTACGATAAAACGAACATTAAATAACAAAACAACAAGAGAGACCCAACTGAAATTTTATAAAATGTTGGGAGTACCGGTACTGCTCTATGGTTCAGAAGCCTGGATACATAAAAAACAAGACCTAAGTAGGATAACGGCGGCAGAAATGAAATTTTTGAGATCTGTTAAAGGGTGCACTAGAAGACAGAATCAAGAACACAGAAATAAGACAGGAACTTGAAATATTTGCAATAACTGATAAAATGGATACATATAGACAAAAATGGAAGCAACACATAGACAGAATGAATGAAGACAGATATCCAAAACAAATAACAAAATACAAACCTAAAGGCACCCGAGATGTGGGCAGACCTAGAAAGAGATGGGCTGAAGTCGGAACGGGTCAACAGACCTAATCCATGAATGAAGATGATGATGATGATGATAAATTATAATGAAGCGCCAGGAGAGTTCTTAACCTAAACTTAACCTAATTTTCAGACCATGGGCAACTACAGGGATAATTCCCTTTAAGGAAAAATTCCTATTGTTTGACCGGGAATCAAACCCGGGAACAGTAGTCAGGAATGCTGACCACTAGCCCATGAGGCTGTAGCAATACTAATATTATTATGGTTTCTTTCATAACGTAATTTTTGTAATTTAGTTAACGACTTTCAGAGTATCTACTTCAGGTAATTAGTTCATTATTTTAAAATTTTTTCTTCGTAATATCAGAATCCATCTTGCTGCGGTCCAAATTACATGCTACATGTCTAACCTATCAAATAAGTCGCCGTAACCATGGTGTCCTTATATTAAAACACTCAGAAAACATCCCTGATAAACCTGTATAATTTTGTTGGTAGGGGGATCTATTAAACTCCGTATAATTAATTTTTTCAATTCATGTCCCCTTTCTTGTAACATGCGACATATTTATGTAGGCCTGTACCGAAGTTTGAAAATATATTTAATGTACTCTAAGCTCACTCATGTATGCATAAATGCATGTAATATGATTTTAATGAAATTCGTGCGTGCTTGTTTGTTACACAACGTCTGCCTCTGTTTACAAGTTTCAAGATACTGGAGAAGCAACGAGGTTCTTAAACTTTTTCATCCCTGGAAATTTTATACTTCTAATGGGCTATATATGACACATTTTTTAAACAAAAATTGAGTAAACTCTAAGTGTTTATTTTTAAAAAAATGTTTATGCATGAAAAAGGATATATTGAACAAATAAATTAATTTGAAGAGAAATATTATACGCTCAGACCGGGACTTGAACCCGGGACCCTTGGTTCTCTAGACCAAGTGCTCTACCAACTGAGCTACCTGAGCAAGTACCGATCTAAACGCAATCTTTCTCTATATACATTGTAATTCCCATCCACCAAATGCTGTGAAGCCATGCTTCTATCTTGCAAATGGCGGCTCCTTTATTAAGAAGACATATTTGGGAATTATACATTACAGCCAGTACGGCTTTTTCCAAGTTTTTATTATTGATTTCATATTTGAATATGATTTATGCATCATTGAGATGTACGAAATCAATAATAAAAAAAAATAAATTAATATATTCCATACATGTTATTGTATTATAGTACACATATGACGTAATACTGGATTTAAAAGTAGAAAGACGTTAGGTTTTGTAACTGTGAGTGGATTGTGACAAATGTTTATTAATATTATTTCTCTGGCAAAATTTATGGATTTTCTCCATTGTTCCTCTGGATCTTTGTATCCTTTTACTCTTAACTCTCATTTTCTTCCATTATAAACCAATGAGTTTAGGTTATGCTATCTTAATATTCCACACATTTACGACAAACACACATATCTACAACATTTGATTAATACGTGTTATCATTGCTATTATTATTATTATTATTATTATTATTATTATTATTATTATTATTATTATTTAAGAAAATGAAGATTGAAGACACTATTTTAGATTATATTAAAACTCAGCAATTTAGATGGTACGGACATGTCCAGCGAATGGAAGAGGATCGACTACCAAAATCTGTTTTGGAATGGAAACCTGAGGGAAGACGAGGCAGAGGAAGACCTAGAACCTCCTGGAGTCAGGGAATATGTTTATACATGAAGGAGAAACATCTACAACCAGGAGATTGGATGGACCGACAAAATTGGCTATTAGGAATCGGCACAGAAAGATGTGTAAACATTAAAATTCTGTATATAAATAAAATAATAATAATAATAATAATAATAATAATAATAATAATAATAATAATAATAATAATAATAATAATAATAATAATAATAATATTATCATCATCATCATCATCAACAATCATGGATTAAGCCCATGTGGCTTGTTCCGGTCTCATAGATTCTCATTCAAAAGTTGGATCCATCTCTTCTTCGGTCTACCAACATTCCTGCGTCCTTTTGGTTTGTATTTAAGTATAATTTTGGGAATGCGATCATCGTCCATTCTTTGAACATGTTCTTTCCAGTTTTTTTCTAGATTCTATCTAAAAGTTTAAATATATTTAGCTCATTTCTAATATCTTCACTTCTTCTCTTACCTAGAAGTTTGCAACCAGTCACACTTCTCAGAAATCTCATTTCAGCTGCTTCTATGATCTTCTCTTCTCTTTTAGTTAAAACCCAAAATTCACTACCATACAATAGTAAGGGGACTGCCACTACTTTATAAAATTTTAGTTTTGTTTCTTTTCTTGTGCTTTTAAATATCCTTTTGATTGTTCCACATATATAATTAAATTTATTAAGTTTGTTAAATAGATCTTCATTTTTAAAATAGGAGTTTTCATATCATAGGTATTTAAAATGGTTCACTTGTTCAATGGGTTCCCCTCCAGAATTATTTTAGCTCTTACGGTATCTGATCCCTTAAAAGCTAGGATTTTCGTTTTACTTATTGATATTTTGAAATTATATTTCTGTATAATGTTATTTTATTTCTGTTAACTTTGTCAAATGCCTTTTCAAGATCTATAAATGCCATAAAAGTTGGTAGATTATATTCTCTATGTTTCTCAATTATTTGATTGATAGTGAAAATGCAATCTGAACAGGATCTGCCTTTCCTGAATCCATTCTGGGCTTCTAGAATAATACTTACATAATTACATTTAAACGATTTTTCAATATAGTTGCATACATTTTATAACAGGTATCCAAGATATTTATGCCTCTGTAATTTTCACAGTCATGACGATCTCCTTTTTTATAAATAGGATATATTTTGGCCGTCTTCCATTCTTCTGGGATATGACCAATCTTCCAGCTTATATTCAATAAATCTAAGATACGTTGTTTTAGTTGAAAATAACCATATTTTATTAGTTCATTATTAATATTATCAATGCCAGGAGTTGTTTTGTTTTTACAATGATTGATGACAGTTATTAATTCTTCGAAAGAAACTGGATCTATATTTTCGTCAATTAATGATAAGTTTATTTTCTCATCATCTGATAGTTCTGTCCATAGACGTTTGAAATAAGATATCCACTTATCCTCAGAAATTATGTTCAATTTGAGTTGATCTTTTTCCTGATTATTAATGTGTTTTAGAATCTTGTAGGCTTATTATTATTATTATTATTATTATTATTATTATTATTATTATTATTATTAATCTAATAAAGTTGTAATTAGTGTATGGTTTGCATATCATTGTTTGATATTGCGCTCACAGACATTCAGCATATCTAGACACAAATGTAAAGAGCATTTTCAAAATGGTTCTTATTTTATACATGGGAAAGGCACGAATGTGTTTGTAAAACCGTAAAATTCTCCAGACGAATTTAGAGCACGATCAATCTTTTGATACTACATGTAGCTTGTATTGTTAGGTCACAATGAAAAAAATCCTATATACTTGTTATAAAAATACTTCTGATTTATTGCCATAAAATTTTATTAGCTTTGGAAGATGTATCGCAGTTCCAACAATATTCCCGCTTTCTTTTTTAGCCCCTTGCTGAATTTATATGGACTTTTAATGAAAATAGTTTCGCAGTACGGTCCTGTGTCATGGCGTGTATATTTTGGCAAGAATTGTGTTTCCATGATCTATACACCTGTAAGACTATTCAAGAATATGAAAACAGATTTCTTCATTCCATTGTTTTTTATACGTAAGGCGTTTTGCATCTAGACTCATTAGGTGTTTTTAATGATGTTTTTATCATGCGTTTTTATGAAGAAATTAATTGATTTTAATAAAAATAATTAATACTATGTGTTGCCAGAAGGAGGTAAATTTTTAAGGCGTAGGGAAAAATGACTGAAAAATTGCAGTGAAAGGAGAAAGGGTAAAAAAAGTAAAAAAAAATAGTTTTCTATCCATCCATCCACAGTAATTCTGCCCAAGGGCAGGTCTTTCACTGCAATCATAGCATTTTTATGCTATGCTATGCTATGCAGGTTTACTAGGGGTAGTTTTCTATATCATATTTAAAACTAGCAGAACAACTGGTTAGCCCATCTTCAACGAATGCCATTTCGCAGCATTTCAAAAGCTACGATGGAGCAACAGTTATTACTAATCTATTATCCGCTATTCCCTACATTGGAATTGATTTAGTCCAATGGGCTATTGCTTGGATACTAAATTTTGGTAGATGAAATTTTGTCTATTATTTGGATTGAGTTAAAAAAATAAATCATAGATAATTCTGAAATACATTAAATATTATTAATCAACTAAAAATTTTAATTCCAGTAGGTACAGCAATAATTATAGTAGCTGATGTAAAATATGCTCGAGTATCCACATCTATTCCTACTGTAAATATATGATGCGCTCATACAACAAATCCTAGAAGACCAATAGCTAGTATAGCAAAAATTATACCTAAAATACCGAATGCTTCTTTTTTTCCTCTCTCGTGACAAATAATATGGGAAATTATTCCAAAGCCGGGAAGAATTAAAATGTATACTTCTACTTCATTACTACCCTTAAGAAAAAAGATCGCCGGGACGTCCAAAAAAGCGCTGGGTCGAAAATTCCTCTTTGAGACTGTAATATGCCACATGGCATAATGCTTACATAGGTGATGATGATGATGATTTTAAAGTTAACTTTGTTTTATATATTTTTTGCACGATAGTGCGTTCTATCGCACTTACAGAAATGGTGACCATGATTGTAAGTTCAACTTCCTAAACTTCGGGGTTGCCAACCTATAAATAACTAAATAACTATACTGTAATGTTACAAATTACCTACCTAGTGCGGGAAGTAAAACTACTGCCCTTTATGTATACTAAGTACAATTTAAATACAAAAATATATCCAAAAGGTAACGTTAATAGTGGAATGCAGGCTTTCACGGCCGGTAATCATGGTAGTAAAAGATTCCGGGCTATGTGGCCGTGGTCTATAACTGGCGTTTCTTCCAGACGTTTCTCCCCCAACTGCGGAGGGCATCTTCAGTGGCGAGCGCTATAAGTTGTGCGAACATTCGCAGTCGAGTCTACGACAGGGAAACAACAGCTTATAGCGCTCGCCACTGAAGATGCCCTCCGCAGTTGAGGGAGAAACGTCTGGAAGAAACGCCAGTTATAGACCACGGCCACATAGCCCGGAATCTTTTACTACCACGGTAACGTTAATGTATATTATACGAAACAAATCACTGCATTTTAAATGAACTGAACTTTATTTGAAACAATATAAAACAATAAATTCGTACTTGCCGCCATTTTATACCTGATTGGTGTCACGGCCTGTTGTAGTCTCAGCTGAATTATTTTCGGCATTTACCGTATAAACATTGGCCAGACTGTTAACGTTAGTCAATTGTATATAACGGAAGCAAATATTTCCAAACAAAGATGTTATTATTTTACTGTTATTTATTGTTTTGAAAACACCATCGCGCAAAAAATAATGCACAACGCACGTTTGTGAAATGTTTTACAGAATCTCGGAAATTAAAAACCTCACTCTAACTCGGTTTTTAATCATTTCCTCCCTTCTGTAAAAAAACACTTCCCAACCTCGCATTGTAATACACTATTAAAGAGGTACGTGCTTTAGTTATATTAGGAGAAATCTATATATTAATACGCAAAGAAAATACTTTGCACCCCTTTTAAGCAGATTGCGTGCACGGTTGAGTGTGATATTTAGCATAATTAAATTCACATAGAGAAGGAGTGCAGGAAAACAAAATTTATGTATAATATTGTTACAAATAAATTCAACAAAATAAAATTAATTGTCTCTAAGGAATTTATGTGCATTACTCATTCATTTATCTACTCATCCATTTGTTTATTTGTGTACTTATTGGTTTACGTTCATTCTGAAAGTGCATTGTTGTAAAGAAGAAAATTGTGCAGCAGTAATGTGAATTGACTACTCTTTCGTATTTATTATTAGTGATTAAAAAAAAGAGTACATTTTTTCATTTAAATTAAACCCTGTCTAATCTTGGTTTCGGTAATTTAATTACATTTTTTTTAAATTTAGATATTCGCATGTACTTCCATTATGCCACGACATAGAACATTGACGGGTTGGAGTGAGAGACAAAGAAAAAAGGATATAATATATTCCCGTACACATAATAATAGGCCAAATGCAAATTTAAATAGTATAAATAGTACACAAATGTCACATGACGCGTTATTGTTTATCAAACATGACTTAGCCAAGCTATACCACATATTTCCTATCGTTCGTATTTTTAAAATAAATCGAAAATTAAACCGTAATGACATACTTGTGACATACTTAAAAACTTAATGAATTGTGGTCGAATATGGAGTGCTGGGCAACCAATATATTTTTTTCATCTGGTAAGTCAGTCTTCCTGAACTAAATTATTAAACTTCTTCAAGTTATTCAAATATGGAGGCCTTTCGAAAACAATGTTTCATCTTCTGCGTTTTAACTGGAACTGATGGCTCATGGTGTTTTATAGGTTGTATAATATATTTATGTCTGCGTTTATGTTCTCGTTGAGCAGGTCTTCATTCCTTGCTTTTTTCAGAATCTCTATGTTTTCAAGGATGCTGATTCTGTAAGCAGGAATGAAGACCTGCTCAACGAGAACATAACCGCAGACATAAACCCATTATACAACCTATACAACATCATCAGTCAACAGTTCCAGTTAAAACGCAGAAGATGAAACATTGTTTTCGAAAGGCCTCCATATTAGAATAACTTGAAGAAGCTTAATAATTTAGTTGAGGACGACTGACTTACCAGGTAAAAAATTATATACTTAACATCTTATTACATAACCTCAACGGTGCTTTAACAAGAATTTCACTAGCACCTATTACTACTTGGAATTTTTCTTCATGAAACCACTCGCATAATTAACGACGTGTGTACAATTAAGAATCACTTGTTGTGGTGATTGAGGGATATAATTAGTGGCACGCACAGTACTTGTTAACCTTATTACAATGAATAATTGTCATCACAGTTAATTCCAAGTAAACAATAGGTGAAGATGGGTGTGCTATCACATTCTTCTTTGTCATTCTAATTAACGGATAACAACGCTAGCTCTATGTCGTCATTGTATGTTCATGATTGAATTTATGATCATTCCATTGAAAACAAATCAACCATTTTCAAAATACCAATAATTCCTATTATCCCAATAACACCATTATTTCACATTCATATTGTAAGCTTGATGGGATAAATGAGCCAAAATAATCACTAGAGATAGTATGTATATCATGCATTTTGTAAAGCTTGTATATCAAGTTACATTTTGAAACAAGAGTTTATTTTCAAATAAAAAGATTTTAATTGAGTTAGCTTGGAGAGTGATGAGTATTAGAAGGGAAATGGGAATGTCAATATAATTTAATTATTAATTCATCCACTGATAGGCAAAAAGGTAAACGTTAATTCCTAAAAACCTCCTCAACTCAATACTTTTAAAATTAATTTTTAAGCACCGTTGAGGTTATGTAATAAAATATTAAAAATATGAAATTAGCACCCGATTATTTAACTCATGTCCCAAATGGGAGTCAATGACCTGTCACGTTACAATGATTTTTTATTTACAACCAATCACAGTCGTGTTTCGCCTAGAATTTACCAACTAAAGTTTATCATAATAAAGAAAGCATCTCCTTTTTAACATTATGAATAAGTCATAGCATTACTTTGCAGTGACTAACTCACCAAGAAATACGGCTACCAGATTGTATATATAGCGCATGAATGTCAACAAATACCGCATGCGGGAGTTAATATAAAAACGTTTGTAGCAATTGATTATACCACCAAAAAAAGAAACCACTGTTTGCACTTTCTTAAATGTATTTTTTTCCCAGAAAAATATAATTGTCATATTTACTTCATACGACATCAGAAATGAATTAATATACAGTTTGATGTGTTTGATTTTTTTCTGCACTAGAGTGCATTCTTACAATATTGCGTTCCTTTGGCAATAAATAATATGATCTGGTTGCAGTGACGAACAAAAGAAGCAAATGGAGCGTACCAATCGTTTCTCATTTGTTTTCAAACATCGCCGTTTACATTAAATATATACATATTTTAAAATAGGCCCTAACTATATTTAAATAATCATTTGTGAGTAAACAGGTTAATTTTATTCGTTAAATAGTCCTAACAAATGCCACTCTTGATTTCCAAATTCTCTAAATAAATTCACTCCTCACTTTGTGAGTCGTGAATTTATCGATAATATCGCTGTAGATGCGAAATGAATGAAATGTGCATGGACAACTAGTGACATGAAATTTGTGGCTTGGGAAAACGTTAGAAACCCCCATCAAAACTAGCAAAAACTCAGTTTCGTCCACACGAAACCACATTGAGTGACCGGAACGAGAATTCGAGACTCCAGCAATGAGAAGCGAGCGTTTAACTGCCTGAGCCATGGAATCTCCACTTCACAGCTCTTCAAGAATTTGAATATTTTGAAGCCCTTTTTACTGTTGCTGATTAGGGATCGACCCGGGCCCGTTGTGCAATAGGCAACGACGTTATCCCCAAAATCACAGCGATAGTCCCTAGCACTAAGTGTGGTATAAAATAGTTTAAGTTATTACTCTTTTAGAAATTAACACTATGAGGCGTTGTTTTCATCATCATCATCATCCATGCAAGTATTAGGCCGTGTGGCCTGTTACGGTCTCAAAGAGGAATTTTCCATCCAGCGCTTTTTTTGGACGTCCCAGCGATCTTTTGCCTTGGGGGCAGTAGCGAAGTATGGCTTTTGGAATTCTATGAGGCGGCATTCGTTGAAGATGGGCTTTCCAGTTGTTCTAGTAGTTTTGTATTTGGTGAAGAATGGGTTCTACATCCAACTCTTCCATAATTTCCTCATTTCTTTTCTGGTCCCACTTTGTATAGCCTGCTGTATGGCGCATAAATCGCATCTCATTTGCTGTTATTTGGCTTTCATCTCTTCTTCGTATTGTCCATGCTTCACTACCATATCTTAATATTGGTCTTGCGAGAACCTTATAAAGCCGTAATCTTGTGTTCTTCTGTACTAAAGATGCTTTCATTATACTGTTAATTAACTCCGTTGTTTTTGTAAAATTTATAATAAGAACAGTTAAGTCTCGTAGACTGCGATGGGCAGGACATGTTGCACGTATGGGGAATGAAAGACTTGCATGGAAGCTTCTTGTAGGAAAGCCAGAGGTAAAACGCCCAGTTGGTAGACCAAGAATGAAGTGGGAGAATAACATTAACTATGATTTGAGGGAAGTAGATTATACAGGGAATGATTGGAAAACATTAGCTCAGGATAGGGATATATGGAGAGCTTATGTCCGCGCGGCCATGAACCTACGGGTTCGATAGTCCACTGAGTAAGTAAGTAAGTAAGTAAGTAAGTAAGTAAGTAAGTAAGTAAGTTTTTGTAAAGTTTGTGATTTTCTTTGATATATCAGCTTCATCTTGAAATGTTAAATTATAACCCAAATAATTAAATTCGTTCTAAAATTTCATCATCCAAAACAATTTTGCTAGGTATAGGGTATTTCCCACAAAAGTCCATCACTTTAATTTCTTTGTATTGTTTTCCATATTGTACCTTTTTGCAATTATATTAAAATTGTGTATAGAATACTGTAAATCTGTTTCTGTTGGAGCTATTAATACCAAATCATCTGCAAAAAGCAAAGAGTCTATTTTATGGTTTCTATTAATTTGGATAGAACCGTGTCTCATCTGTCGCCAATCTTGGAGTATTCTATCCATATATATGATAAAGAGCAAGGGCGAGAGGCCATACCTTGTCTTATGCCCCTATTAATTTCGGTTCATTCTGTTTGTGTGTTATTGATTCGAACTGTTGTTTTATTTAAGTAAAATGTTATCACCTCACCTCATATTCTTCTTCTTATACCTTACTTACTTACTTACTTACTTATTCACTGGCACTATCGAACCCGTAGGTTCATGGCCGCGCGGACATAAGCTCTCCATATATCCCTATCCTGAGCCAATGCTTTCCAACCATTCCCTGTATAATCTACTTCCCTCAAATCATAGTTAATGTTATTCTCCCACCTCATTCTTGGTCTACCAACTGGGCGTTTTCCTTCTGGCTTTCCTACAAGAAGCTTCAATGCAAGTCTTTCATTCCCCATACGTGCAACATGTCCTGCCCATCGCAGTCTACGAGACTTAACTGTTCTTATTATATCTGGCTTCCTATAAAGACCATGTAGTTCATTGTTATGTAGTCCTCTCCATTCACCTGTCTGTTCATCTCTCTTTGGTCCAAAATTTTTCCTAAGTACTTTATTCTCAAATACTTGTAATCTCCTTTCCTCCCTTAAAGTAAGAGTCCATGTTTCGCATCCATATAATATAACTGGTAGAATAATAGTTTTATATATTTTCAGTTTAACGTTTTTTGAAAGGAGTTGGGACATCAAGAGTCTCTGCAATGCATAATAGCACGATAGCGATTTCGGAATTTTAATCTTTAATTCCATCCCCAGTATTTTCACGACCGTTGTTTTGTCGTCTTGAAGAGTCACCTTCTTCTCTCTCTGTTGGTAGACTGAAGAACCTCGAAATCAAATCATTTTCACCGAGAATTTCAGGGTTGATTAATTTATCCTTTCTATTTTTTAATGTAGATTTTTTCCCAAACCGTTGGAGAGGAGAAATTAATGAATTTTGAAATTCGAGGCGGAAATTATTTTATTTCAAGGTTCTTCAATCTGCTAACAGAGGCAGCAGGAAATGGCTTTTCAAGACAACAAAACAACGGTAGTGAAAATACTGAGAATGGGACTGTAGAAGAAAGTTCCGAAATCGATCTAAGAAAAAGAAGAATATGAGGTAAGGTGATAAAATTTTACTTAAAAAGTTTAAGTTATATTCACTATTTAACTCATGCCCCAAATGGGAGTCAATGACCAATCACGTTTCAATGAATTTTCATACGATAACAATTAAAAAGTAAAATGTACTTGTTGGCAGGTGTCGTCATCCTCAACTTTGTTAAAATAATGTATGTAAAATATTATTAATTGGAGGCCTTTCGGAAGTTAATTTACATCATCAGCAGGATGTGTGTTAAAAAAGTTAAACTTTGCTTCAGCCTGACTGTCTATATGACTTTTGTTTTACAACCAATCACAGTCGTGTTTCACCTAGATAATTATCGAACTTTGATTACCAAAATAAATAAAACTCCTTTTTTGTTAATATTCTGAACAGGTCAGAACATTCTTTTGCAGGGATGATTCTCTAACAAATACGTTGAATATAGCAAATAATGAAAAGATTCTTTCGACGTACACATTTGATAATTGTATGTTCAATAATTGTGTTTTCAAATACTGAATTTAACAGAGTTGTTTGCGAAAAAAATGAATTAATAACCTATAATGTTGGTTCTAATATACATTTTGATGTGTTTCATTTTTTCTCCACTAAGGTATATTCTTACAATATTGCGATCTTATTTGGCAATAAATAGTATGATCAAATAGTGATGAACAAATGAAACATAACCAAACATTTCTCATTTGTTTTGAAACATCGCTGTTTACATTAAATATATAAATATTTTAAAATAACTATATTTAAATAATGATTTGTTAGTAAACAGCTTAATTTTATTCGTTAAATAGTCCTGACAAATGCCACTCTTGATTTCCAAATCCTCTAGATAAATTAGAAATCACTCGTGGCATTACTTATGATAATGATCCAAATCATGAGATATTGTATAAAAATATACAGAAATCTTGGCTTAACCAAGTGCGCTATCGATTTGCAGCAGTAAAGTGGTAGGAGATCGCGTTTGATACTTTGTGAGACTGAAACATGTACTTTTACGAATTGTTTATCATCTTCTGAAAGCTTGAGCTTCACGTTGCGTAAACAGGTTTAATTATTCACAGAAGGATTTTGCCGTCATGAACAATCTATGGTTCGGTTTCTACTTGAGGTTGCCAAACATTCTAGGTGTTTACCTTTCCTGACTGTTTTGTGTTTGCATTAGAGACAATTTGCTTTCCGTTTAATTACTACGGTGTATCTTCTCATTCAGTAATTAAATATGCCTTATAAAAACGTCAATTTTTTATATTGCCATCCCAACTTCCCTCAGAAAATCTTTAACTAAACATACACCGTGTTCAGATTATATCAGTTGTATTACATGGATGCGAAACATGGACTCTTACTTTAAGGAAGGAAAGGAGATTATGAATATTTGAGAATAAAGTTCTTAGGAAAATTTTTGGACCAAAGAACAGTTAATGGAGAAATCTACATAACAGTGAACTCATTTGTCTTTATAGGAAGCCAGATATAATAAGAACAGTTTAGTCTCGTAGACTGCGATGAACAGGACATATGGTACGAATGGGGAGTGAAAGACATGCATGGAAGCTTCTTGTAGGAAAACCAGAGGGAAAACGCCTAGTTGGTAGACCAAGAATGAGATGGGAGAATAACATTAACCAAGATTTGAAGGAAGTAGATTATACAGGGAATGATTGGAAAGCCTTAGCTCAGGATAGGGATGTATAGAGAGCTTATGTCCGCACAGCCATGAACCTACAGGTTCGACAGTGCCAGTGAGTTAATTAGTTAGTTCAGATTATACAGGGTGTTCTAAAGTCACTGTCCTCATTGCCATGAAAACACTACTATTTTTTTTCTTTGCATACACTGTTAGCTTATTGAAACATGGATCCGAAACATGGACAGTGACAACACAACAATTTGCCAGAATTCAAGCTGCTGAAATGAAATTTGTCAGACCAATAGCAGGATATCAAAGAACAGACAAAAACATAACACAGAAATAAGACAACTAAAAGCAGAGGAATTAAACACAACAGTGAAATGAAGAACAAACTGGAAAGAACACTTGACAAGGATAACTGAGGATAGAATACCAAAAGCAGCGTACAGCTATTTACCACGAGGAAGAAGAAGTTTGGGAGGACCAAAGAAAAGATGGAAACTGCAGCAATTTGGAGCCGGAACAGGCTAGTAAATAAGCCTAAACCGTGAAGAAGAAGAAGAAGAAGAAGAAGTTTAGCACGGAATGCCATTGTTTGTGCACGAGTACGCGGATGTCATATGAAGACACCGGAGCTGAATTTACCTATAAATTTCGTAAACCAGCCCCAAAAAAGGCACATATTCGTTTGCTTGTAAACAAATTAAGCGTACCGACAGTGTGAGTGAAGACTGATGAGGCACGTCATGGACGATCACGAGTATCAGCAGAAACAGTGCAGCAGGTTCAAACTGCCAGTGATAGTCCTAACGCATCAACTCGACGCCTCAGTAGAGAGTTTAATGCCCCTCACAAAACAGTGTGGAAAGTTCTACGTTTCAATCTACGAAAATGTTCCTTATCACATCTGCTTGATTTACGTAATCGTTTAACAGAAGCAGCAGCCCTTTTTACGGTTTAAATTTTAAGGTCTATATTTCGTTCACAGTTGAAAGATGCAGAATGTGTTATTACCTAGATGGCGGTCATGTAGAAATATATTAGAACATGTGTAAAACTTCACAATGACATTGATTTTTGAATCATTGCCTTCCTTCATTGAAATTAATAGTGACTTTAGAGGCACACTGTAGTTCTTAAAAGAGAAATGTCAACCATTACATGCCGAAACCTATCTTAAAATTTCTCCCACAGAAGCGTTGTGATGTACCAAGGCCGTGTCCGAAAAATAGCTGTCTTTTTAACTGCAAGGCACAGAAATCGGAGACCATCGATGAAAAATGTTGCCAATTTCCCCCCAGTTTATGCCAAAGTCATGCCTGGGTTATTCCATCTCAGGTGGTCTAATTTTTAATGTCATCCACAGTGACCATCACCAAATTTCCTGAAACTTGGCGTGGCTTCAGGTCCACCCTAAAAATGAACCTCTGCAAAATTTCAAATCATAATATCAAGTGTTTGGGAAACTATGACCTTTCATATGGAATCCTTTTTGATGAATCATCGAGAAACCGAACAACATTGAATTTTTAACTCTTTGTTACTACAAGGAAAATTCTTATTTCTATGCCTTGCACAACTTTTTATCCTAAATCCATAAAATGTAGTCCGACGAAAGGAAGTCCACTTTTGAAGTCACCAGCGTGGACCAAAGTGCCTAACAAAATATGTCATATCAAATTTTAGTCCTTTTTTATGGCCAAATATCTCAAGAACAAAAACCAAACGGAGACTAATACTTGGTAAATTTGTTAATGGTGATTGGTGGATGCAAAATGTTCCCTATTTTAAGGTAAGTAATTATACGAGAGAGGACATTAATAAAATCTAAATATAGCCATTATTACAAAAAATAAGTGCCAAATTTAGTATGGAAATATTAATTAACAAAACTAAAATTATGACATTTCATGGGAAGGACCCGATACAAAGTAAAATCTGTCTCCAGAATAAACTTTTAGAGAGATCTAATCAATTTAAATATCTTGGATATTATCTCTCTATCTGGGATGAAAAGGATATCCCTGAAAAAATTACTAGTTATAAATGAAAGTTTGGGAATTCTTAATCAAGTTATGAAACCATCCCTTGTACAAAAAACACCAGATTACGTTTATATAACACTTTGGCTAGACCAGTGTTGACCTATGGCAGTGAAGCATGGACACTAAAAAGACAATATGAAAGCAGAATAACGGCTTGTGAAATGAGGTTCATGCGCAGAACTGCGGGTTACACCAGATGGGATCGGAAAAGGAACACCGATATCTTAAAAGAATTGAAGACTACGCCAATTTTGGAATATATTAAACAGTACCAACTAAATTGGAAACACCATCTAGAAAGAATGAGTTCAAATCGGATCCCCAAGGCTGTTTATAATTATATATACCAAGAGGACGAAGATCACTGGGCCGTCCTATGAAACGCTGGAGGGAAAATTTTCTATGGATCGTAACAAGCCTTGGCCTAATACATGGAAGGAAGGAAGGAAGAAGAAGAAGAAGCCACTATTGAACGAAGTGTGATTAGAAGAAAATAACACAAAGGAATGTATGTGATTTGTTTGCACTTAGGTTGCGGCATGATATTATCAAGAAGGAAGTAAAGGAGGATGTATATGGGAAGTTGGTAGAGATGCTGCCGGGAAAATAAACCAAGTGAGGAAAATGCTTGGGCCATTATGCGGACCGAATTTAAATGAGAGGTGATGGAAAGCTCTGGAGAAGAATGGAGCTAGGATAAAAAAGGGGGAAAAGAGGAAATGAGCCATGTCATGACAAAGACAGAAAGCTCTGCGACAGAAAAAAAAAAGTCACAAGGCATGAGTGGTTTTGTCAACTCCCGTACCCATCATTAATTCTTTTTCCCGTCATGCAGACTTAAACTTAATGGGTTTATAACATGTAGGCCTATATGATTTTAGTTTCAGCAAACTAAATCAATGTACGTCTTCCTTGTTTTATTTTTCAAATTATTTTTATTTAGATTTAGATTTATTTAGCCTGGTGGAGTTAAGGCCATGTGGCCTTCTCTTCCACTCACCAGGACAAATATATATTATATCAGAATATAACAATCTCAATTAACTCTACCCCACTCTTGATGTCCCAACTCCTTTCAAAATACGTTAAACTGAAAATATATAAAACTATTATTCTACCAGTTATATTATATGGGTGCGAAACATGGACTCTTACTTTAAGGGAGGAAAGGAGAATACAGGTATTTGAGAATAAAGTACTTAGGAAAATTTTTTGACCAAAGAGAGGTGAACAGACAGGTGAATGGAGAAGACTTCATAACAATGAACTACACGGTCTTTATAGGAAGCCAGATATAATAAGAACAGTTAAGTCTCGTAGACTGCGATGGGCAGGACATGTTGCACGTATGGGGAATGAAAGACTTGCATGGAAGCTTCTTGTAGGAAAGCCAGAAGGAAAACGCCCAGTAGGTAGACCAAGAATGAGGTGGGAGAATAACATTAACTATGATTTCAGGGAAGTAGATTATACAGGGAATGATTGGAAAGCATTGACTCAGGATAGGGATGTGTGGAGAGCTTATGTCCGCATGGCCATGAACCTATGGGTTCGATAGTGCCAGTGAGTAAGAGTAAGTATTAAATACTAAATAAAAATTTGATCAAAAAGATAATATCTATTATATTACGATCAATAATGCAACCAGTTAATGTTAGTTAAAATTAAGACTAAAACTAATAATAAAATGTATACAAGCAAGATATATTATATTGTCCCTGTTTAATGTATGTATAAAACAAAGAAAAATAATGAGATATAGAAAACTAATTTTATGATTATACAATATTTAAAACAAAACAGATGAAAATATTTGTTATTCTCAATATTATTTTCATAAATAATTGATTTTGTTAATTGTTGAAAGAATACTATCAGTGAGGTGTATAAGTTAGTTTGTTATTAAATAATTCTTTAGTTTGTTTTTGAAGGATGTTACAGTTTGGCAGTCTCTGACATAGGGAGAAGGGAATTCCATGTTTTGGTAAGTGAGACCGTAAAAGAAGGTAGGCCTATAAGGATTGGGACAGTGACTTTTAAATAATGTTACATTATCATCATCCGGTATCATGACCATTCCTCTCTGTCCATCCACTGATCTTCCTCCAATCCTCTGATATTCATAGCTGCTTGTACCTCTTCTATCCAAGTTTTCTTCGGTCTTCCACTCTTCCTCCTTTCCATTGGGATCCATTCCATAATAATTTTAGGCAATCTTTGCTCTGGCATTCTTTTGACATGGCCATACCACTGTAATCTTTTATTTTCTATAATGTCTATGATGTCCGGCTCCTCTTGTCCACCCATAATTTCCCATATTTATTTATTTTGTATTCTATACATTCTAGATTTTCCAGCTGATCTTCTTAAAACGTCCATTTCTGTATTTAAAATTCTTTTCATTTCCCTGGTAGGAATTTGCCAGACTTCAGCACCATAAGTTAAAAATACTCTGAATTATGGTTTGATATATTTATAATTTTCTATTTTTTGTATTATTTTTGCTGTACCAAACAGAACTTTCAGCATTTATTGCTTGTTTTGTTTGTGCGATTCTATTTTTAATTTCCACTGTGTTAGCGCCTGAATGGTCTAATTTTGTTCCTAAATAAGTGCATTCAATACTAGGTTTTTGTTCTTCTCCATTGTTGAAATTTATATCTTCTTTTCTCCTCTTATACACAGATATTTAATTTTCTCAATGTTTATATAAAGTCCCCATTTTTCATATTCTTCTTTCAGTTTTTTAGCCATATATTCTATAACGAGAAATAATCTTCTTCTTCGTTGATCTATGATCCTTGTTGTCTGACCTTGATCTCCCTTTTGACAGCCATCCATTCACTTCGATTACTTGTTTCTGATTTCCAGTTCTTGATTTCAGCCTGTTTTAGATCTTACTGTAAGTCATCCAACCATCTTAACCAAGGTCTACCAATTCTTCTGTTACTATTCATTTTGGAGATTAAAACCTTTTTACACGCTTTATATTAGCTTGACCTGTATCTATCTATCTATCTATCTATCTATCTATCTATCTATCTATCTATCTATCTATCTATCTATCTATCTATCTATCTATCTATCTATCTATCTATCTATCTATCTATCTATCTATCTATCTATCTATCTATCTATCTATCTATCTATCTATCTATCTATCTATGTAACGGGATCTTTCAACGCGTTTTTCACCTACTTAAAATCATGGGATCGACTTCAAACTTTGTATACTTGTAGAGGACCCGTGACAATACAATAATTTCATATTTATTTTCTAAAATCCTGGCCATAATCATCAGAAAATCAAATAAATAATAGTTTTAAAAAACTAAAAGAACACGCTTTATTAGAAAGCTAAAAAATGAAAAATAATTTTAATTTCCAAGACGCTTGGTATAAAATAAAGTGGCCAACAAAAAAATCGTCTCCAACACATATAGAATAAAACTAGAATTATCATCAAAAAGAAAATAATTTTACCATCAAAAGCGTGGGGTGCTCTATATCAATTAATATATTTGATAATAAACAGATATTGGGAAAAGTAATTTCTCTAAGAAGAAAATGTAAAAATCATAAAAAGCACCCCACGCTTTTGATGGTAAAATTATTTTATTTTTGATGATAACTCTAGTTTTATTCTATATGTGTTGGAGATGATTTTTTTTGTTGACCACTTTATTTTATACCAAGCGTATTGGAAATTAAAATTATTTTTCATTTTTTAGTTTTCTAATAAAGCGTGTTCTTTTAGTTTTTTAAAACTATTATTTATTAGGTATACGATTACTATTGATACTACAGCCATGGACTCAGCCATGGTGTTCTTCTACATTTAATGTCTCTGATGATGTCAATGTAGCTATTATGCATTACAGAGACTCTTGATTTTCCAACTCCTTTCAAAAAAACGTTAAACTGAAAATATATAAAACTATTATTCTACCAGTTACATTATATGAATGCGAAACATGGACTCTTACTTTAAGGGAGGAAAGGAGATTACGAGTATTTGAGAATAAAGTACTTACGAAACTTTTTGGACCAAAGAGAGATGAACAGACAGGTGAATGGCGAAGACTACACAATAGTGAACTACATGGTCTTTATAGGAAGCCAGATATAATAAGAACAGTTATGCCTCGTATACTGCAATGGGCAGGACATGTGGCACGATTTGGGAATGAAAGACGTGCTTGGAAGCTTCTTGTAGGAAAGCCAGAAGGAAAACGCCCATTAGGTAGACCAAGAATGAGGCGGGAGAATAACATTAACCATGATTTAAGGGAAGTAAATTATACAGGGAATGATTGGAAAACATTAGCTCAGGATAGGGATATATGGAGAGCTTATGTCCACGCGGCTACGAACATACGGGTTCGATAGTGCCAGTGAATTAATTGAGTCAAAATTGCAATTGAGGAATTGAAGTTCATAGTAACTCGATATGCATATTTTTTATTTTTATACGAAATTATTTTTTGTAAGTATACCTACCGCAGCACTAAATTTATTTGAAGAAAATGAAGACATCGAGCAAATGCATACAATATTTTCATTGTGCTGAATTAATGGAAGTAGGTGCAAATGCGTACAATAAACAATCCTTATGTTATCGTATCAAATATCTGCATGATAAATAAGCTATATGTAAGTACTGTTATTCAGCACGAATCCAATGAAAATTATCTGTAATTTTCTTTTCTGAACTAAATTGAGTACGTACCACAAAAACGTATTTTAGAACCATAGTCTCGAAAATTAACTAGTATATGGATTTCTCTTTTCTTGCTTATATCACACGATATAATTCATGCACCAAAATCTCGCACAAAGCAAATTCTTACTTGATAAGGTGTATAATTAATTACTTCTTAAATAAACAAAACAGATACCAGTAGACGGATAGTGTAAAAATTAATAATAATAATAATAATAATAATTAATAATAATAATAATAATAATAGGCCTAATAATAATAATAACAATAACAATCATAATAACTATAATAATAGCAATAATAATAACAATAATAATATATTTTTATTTAGAAATATTCCAGAATACAGAGTTTCTCCTTCAAACCAAAGTGATTTGTCGCCAGAGAATAATAATAATAATAATAATAATAATAATAATAATAATAATAATAATAATAATAATAATAATAATAATAAATAATAATAATAATAATAAATAATTATAAGTATTATTATTATAAACAATAACGACAATAAGAATAATCATAAAATAATAATTTTTTCACAGTGTTTTGCCC
This sequence comes from Diploptera punctata, assembly GCA_030220185.1. NCBI lineage: Eukaryota > Metazoa > Arthropoda > Insecta > Blattodea > Blaberidae > Diploptera > Diploptera punctata. The sequence goes on along the minus strand of JASPKZ010003860.1, from coordinate 367,138 downwards.
TAGGGTAGGTCCTTCATTGCAATCATTTTTCATGCTATGCTTTGCAGCTTTACTAAGGTAATTATGATATGTGTGGTAGCTTCCCACACCGAGGGATGATAATGACAATGGCCAGATGATGTTCGGGGATATTTTGGACCTCACAGCTACCTGACAGTTGTTTAACAAGCGAGGAAAAACCCTGAAAAAGATCCTCACCCGGGACGCTTGTTCCTACCGGGGATCGAACCCGGGCCCGCTGTGTGACAAGGCAGGACTCTATCTCGAAACCACAGCGATGGACAATAATATAACAATGGATAATAATAATAATAATAATAATAATAATAATAATAATAATAATAATAATAATAATAATAATAATAATAATAACATTGATTAGTGTCCAACTCTATGGTTTGGGGATAGCGTCGTTGCCGCGTACGCAGAGTACCCGGGTTCGATTCCCGATCGGGACAAATTTCCTGAGTGTTTCAGGGGTTTTCCTCATCTTTAAGACAAATGTCGATAGACTTTAAGGCCTAAATGGTCCCAGAATATCATCTGCCTATCAACATGATTAATATAATATTCGTCTTGTTTCTTATGAATGAACGAGTGAATGGTATATCTTGATTTAAATGTTCGTGTTGTCTCGGAGGTGTTCTTGGCATTGAACTGATCACTTATCTAAGGAGGCCCTCCATGTACTTTTATGGTCGGAAAAGTATTATGTGTATGATTTAGAGTTGAAAATCCTGTCCCGATGGTCCTTTCCGTGCAAGGCCCGAATGGCGTGCGGCATGTAACATACATAAAAAGCGGAAATTTAAACAAACTAGGGAACTACTAAACATTGCATGCCGAAACCTATCTTGAAATTTCTCGCAGAGAAGTGTTGTGATATACCAAGGCCGTGTCCAAAAAAATATCTTCCGTTTTTAACTGCAAGAACCAGAAATCGAAACCAGAGTCCAGCAATGGCAACCCATTGTTCGGTGCAGATGCATATCCCTGCATGAATTAAGAGCTGAGTGAAGTGAGGCGAGACACGGCGCGGACGGCAGGTAGTGAGGGTTATACAGTTTACCAATACAGAAGTTAGTAAACGTTTAAATGAGAAATTTGGAGTTGGGTTTTAGTGCTTCGCAGTTAAAAATGGCAGATCATTTTTTGGACACGACCTTTGTACATCACAACACTTCTCTGGAAGAAATTTCAAGGTAGATTTCAGCATGCACTGGTTGACAGTTCCATTGTAAGGTACAGAGAGAGAAAGGGAGAGAATAATATTGATTAGTATAATAGTGTGACGCGTCATAATAATGACGTTTAAATTATGCGGGAAAGGCGAGAATAATGGTCTATCATTTGTTAGAATAGAATTGCGAGTCGCCAATCGTGAGTCAAAAGACTACGCAAACACTGAAATGTCTGGGCCCTCATTCTAGACGACTCATTATAAGTCTCTGTTCCCCCCTTCGGGAAAGATCGGTGGCCAGAGGGTTCTACGGTTCGAAGCGTCTCGAACTTAACCCTAGAAATTTCCTCGCACCTGTATAATATGCGGCGAAGACGGACACTAGATAGTCTTGTATTTGTCGGCGAGAGATTAAGTGTAAGAGAAATTGTGGTTGAAATGATTCATCAGTGACTGTGATAATTGTGACTGAGATAAACATTGAAAGAAGATTAATTGTGAGTGAAAACATTGTGATTAAAGGTTTACTGATAATTTGTAGAAGGAAATAAAGTGTTAAGTAAGATTTTAAACATCTGTGTATTCATTAACATCGAAATGACGTAAGGGAAAACCCCTGGTCACCTGTGACTCCAGAGAGAAAATAATATTGATTAGTATAATAGTGGCGAAACATGGACAGTGACAAGACAATAATCTGCCAGAATACAAACTGCTGAAATGAAATTCCTCACACCAATAACAGGGTATCAAAGAACAGAAAAAAAAACACAGAAATAAGACAACAACTAAAAGTAGAGGAATTAACCACAACAATAGTGAAATATAGAACAAACTGGAAAGAACACTTAGCAAGGATGACTGAGAATCATCAATTATTATCGTCACGGTTTAGATCATTTCTGATCTGTTCCATCTCCATATTATAGATGCTCCTTCTCCATCTTTTAAATGGTCCTCCACGACTTCTATGTCCATTTGGACTGTAATTTAACATCTTATAAGGTATCCTCTTTTCACTCAATCTAGTAACATGTTCAAATCATTTATTTCTATACTCTTCTATTTGTCCACCGCTGTGGTCTCGAGGTAGCGTGCAGCGGGCCCGGTTTCGATCCCCGGTCGGGACAGTTTTTCTGGGTGAGGTTTTTATTGGAGGTTTTCCTCACCTGTAAGACAAATATCAGGAAAACTTTAAGGCCCAAATGGTTCCCGAAATCATAAGGCCATCGCAATCATCATCATTCATATTCATTTTAGATTAAGCTTAGGATTAGAGACTCTCCAGGCGCACCACTATCATCATCATCACCCATCATGTCATCGGGGCAACGTAACCCCGCCTTCCAGGCACTCCAATCTCAGAAGTGGGTTACAAGTACGCCATGCCAGGAGAGAACACCAGGAATGTCGAAAGATAATCTGGGGCATTTGCAAAAAAAAAATACTCTTCTATTTTTGTTATGACACTAGATATTTGTAATTCCTCACGAATATCTTCATTCCTCCATTTGTCCAAAAGAGTACATCTTGTCACATATCGTAGAAATATCATCTCGGCTGCTTCCAGTCTTTTTATTAAACTTTTGGCAAGAGTCCAACATTCCGAGCCATACAACAGAACAGGAATAGCTAAAACTTTGTACAACTTTAGGAGTGTTTCTTTACGAACTTTCTTTGCTAATGTTCTGCTAATTGTACCACAAATATGCCGAAACACGTTAAGTTTTCTATTAATATCTCTTGTCCGATCATTGCCTAGGAAAACTCCTAAACAATTAAAATCCATTACTTGTTCTATTACAAAATCATTTACTATTATTTTGGCCCTTACTGGATTTTCCCATGAAATGCCATCACTTTAATTCTAATTGGGGATATTTGTAAGTTATATTCAGCATCAATTTTCCCCAATTGAAAAATGTGTCTTTGTAAGCTGTCTTCATCCGTTGCTAATGACTGAGAATAGAATACCAAAAGCAGCATACATCTATTCACCAAGAGAAAGAAGAAGTTCGGGAAGACGAAAGAAAAGATGGAAACAACAGCAATTTGGAGCCGGAACAGGCTAGTAAATAAGCCTTAAACCGTGACGAAGAAGAAGAAGAAGAAGATAATAGTAGCGGCTCCGTGGTGCAAGCGGTTAGACGCTTGCCTCTCACCGCTGGGGTTCAGAGATCGAATCTCGGCCACTCCATGTGGCTTTCGTGGTGGACGAAACGGATCTTGGACAGGTTTTTCTCAAGGTTTCTCCCGTTTTCCCCTGCCACAAATTTCATTCCACCATTCTCCATACTCATCTCACTCATTTTGTTCATCCGCCGCTTTCACGGTGGGTCAAGGAGTAGTCGGGCGGCACCATTGTAGTTCATAGATCTCTATAAATATAGAGGCTTCATCTCATCTCGTCCCTCGACCCGACCCTGAGTTGGACACGAGTTGAGGATATTTACTTAAATAATGTATTAAGTGAGATTTTAAACAACATCCGAAATAATGTAAAGGAAAATCCCCGGTCAGCTGTGAAATGAGAGAGAGAATAATATTGATTACTATATGGGTGTACAAGAGGAGCCGGACAACATAGACATCATAGAAAAGAAAATATTGCAGTGGTATGGTCATGTCAAACGAATGCCAGAGCAAAGATTGCCAAAAATTGTTATGGAATAGATCCCAATGGAAAGGAGGAAGACCGAAGAAAACTTGGATAGAAGGAGTACAAGCAGCTATGAATATCAGAGGAATGGAGGAAGATCAATGGATGGATAGAGAGGAATGGCGTTTGGTTTCCGGAAGATGATGATATATATTTCCGGTTTTAACAATGTTGATACATTTTTCCGGCACCAATGATTTCTCTTCAATTTCGCTTTTTAACTTTTCTCCATTTGTCTCTATTATAACACATTTCTTCCTCTATTTCCCAGTCCTTCAACGTTTCTCTAATCCCTTGGATCCACGTGAGATTTGGTCGTCCTTTTCTTCTCGTTGTTGATGGTGTCCATTCCATTATTTTTTTTGTAATCTTTCATCCTCCATTCGCCTAATATGCTCGTACCATTTTAATTGATTAGTATAATAATATAACATCGTAAAATAATATGAACAAAGTTTTCCTGATTTGAGAATAATATCCTGTTTGTGGTAACAGTGAGACTTAAAGCGAACTATTTGAACATGTTATTAGATACGTTCCTGGAAATAAGAATCAAAATGATTGTATAACTCTAGTTATTTAGATTTTAAGCTTTTGTTTAAAAATGCGAGTTTGAATTTTAATACAATGCTAACGACAAAGTTAAAACAGCTTGGATTGTAGTCTCCGGTAATCAGAGCACGTAGCAGAGATAACCAAACATGCCATTAATAACAAGAACCCTGGGTTTTGTGATTTTATCTGGCGCACAGATTCTCTACATTGCTGTACTTGATAACTAATTTATTGTGGTATCACAGATAAAAAAAACACAATTTAGAAATTACATCAGCAACGAAGAAATTATTAAGTTGTAATGTTACAAGATAAATCATTGTAAAAATTAAATACTCCTCCATTTCTGTAATTTAAAGCCTACGCCATTATCTCAGAAATAGCGAGCCCGAGTTTGATGCCTGGTCGTGATAGGATTCCTGGGCGAGGTTTTTTGGCGGTTTCTTTCACCTGTAAATTTTAAGCCCTAAATAGTCCTCGTAAATATCCAAAGAGAAAGTCCCCGGGTGGGACTTTCAGCCGTGGTTCCCGAGTCTGAACATTTTTAGGCTCGTAAAAGAACCTTAAGACTGAATAAAATCTAAACATTTTTAAGTCAAGCTTATACACTCGGATTGGTGTATATTTTTGGATGTGATTATATTTATTTTGGCCTTATTTCATTAAGATTATGTACTTGTTGATAAATAATTAATTTTTCTCGAGAAATAAATTTATTCCATGTCGTTAATAGTACCTTTCTCTCATTTTTCTATCCTGTACATTTTATATTTCATTCTTTAAACCTAGATTAAATAAAATTATATTCTAATAATGCTTTTATTCTAGATATACCATGTAATATTTTTGTTTATTGTAATTTAGATATAAGAATATTTTTTGTATTTTTTTAACCTGGTTCAGTGGTAAACAAGGCCTTAAGATCTTTGCCAGGTAAAATCAATTTAATAATAATAATAATAATAATTAATAATAATAATAATAATAATAATAATAATAATAATAATAATAATAATAATAATAATAATAATAATAATAATAATAATTCAGTATATAATGGAAATGGACAGCTAATGACAAATGAGGGAAGTTTTGAGGAAGTGGCTGAATTCAAATACCTAAGAACAATAATCACAAATAGGAATGAGATGCACAAAGAAATTAAACATAGGCTCAATTCTGGAAATGCGTGCTATTATGCATTACAGAGACTTTTGATGTCCCAACTCCTTTCAAAAAACGTTAAGCTGAAAAAATATAAAACTATTATTCTACCAGTTATATTATATAGGTGCGAAACATGGACTCTTACTTTAAGGGAGGAAAGGAGATTACGAGTATTTGAGAATAAAGTTCTTAGGAAAATTTTTGGACCAAAGAGAGATGAACAGACAGGTGAATGGAGAAGACTACATAACAATGAACTACATGGTCTTTATAGGAAGCTAGATATAATAAGACAAGTTAAGTCTCTTAGACTGCGATGGGCAGGACATGTTGCGCGTATGGGGAATGAAAGACGTGCATGGAAACTTCTTGTAGGAAAGCCAGAAGGAAAACGCCCAGTTGGTAGACCAAGAATGAGGTGGGAGAACAACATTAACTATGATTTGAGGGAAGTAGATTATAAAGGGAATGATTGGAAAGCATTAGCTCAGGATAGGGATGTATGGAGAGCTTATGTCCGCGCGGCCATGAACCTACGGGTTCGATAGTGCCAGTGAGTAAGTAAGTAAGTAAGTAAGTAAGTAAGTAAGTAAGTAAGTAAGTAAGTAAGTAAGTAAGTAAGTAAGTAAGTAAGTAAATAATAATAATAATAATAATAATAATAATAATAATAATAATAATAATAATAATAATAATAATAATAATAATAATAATAATAATAATAATAATAATAATAATAATAATAATAATATAATAATAATAATAATAATAATAAATAATAATAAATAATAATAATAATTATAATAATAATAATAATAATAATAATAGAGGCCCCTAAGTAAAATTTACCTCCTTCGTCGTAAGCGAGTATAAATACAGGGTGATTATATAAATTGTGAAGGAAGAAACTTCATTAGCAGCAAATTATTTGTGAAGAATCAGCGAATCATGTGAAATAAAGGAAGTGAATTTTGAAATCGTGTGTAAACATCTGTGAAGTTAAATATTAAAAGAAATTCCAACTGAATCCTACATATACGAACGCCATCTGCGACAACAGTGTTAAAAATTAATTAGAACTGATCGCAATTATAAAAAAGTAATAATAATAATAATTATAATAATAATAACAATAACAACAATAATAATAATAATCATCATCATCCGGTATCATGGCAGCTGCCGCGTCTTCCAGAAACCAAACGCCATTCCTCTCTGTCCATCCATTGATTTTCTTCCAATCTTCTGATATTCATACCTGCTTGTACCCCTTCTATCCAAGTTTTCTTCGGTCTTCCTCACCTCCTCCTTTCTATTGGGATCCATTCCATAACAATTTTAGGCAATCTTTGCTCTGGCATTCTTTTCACATGGCTATACCATTGTAATCTTTTCATTTCTATAATGTCTATGATGTCCGGCTCCTCTTGTACACTCATAATTTCCCTTATTTCTTTATTTCGTATTCTACTCATTATAGATTTTCCAGCTGATCTTCTTAAAACGTCCATTTCTGTACTTAAAATAATAATAATAATAATAATAATAATAATAATGATAATAATAATAATACTAATAATAATAATAATAATAATAATAATAAAACACAGACTTTGGCACCTTATAGACAAACTATATCACCCTAACCAATCATTGTATATATAATATATATTATGTTACCAAATAGGCACAGAATAACAGATTAGGCCAAAGCATTTAAGAACATGTATATAAGAACCAAAATCTCAAATTAATTAGATGTAAATTCAAATATCCATCCATAGTAATTTTGCCCGAAGGCAGGTCCTTCAGCAATCACAGCATTTTCATGCTATGCTTCGCAGTTTTACTAGGGAATTATATGTGTGGTAGCTTCCCGTTGCTTTTCACACCTGTGAAGGATGATGATGATAATGATAAGAATGATGATGATTATGGTCGGATGATTTTCGGGGTCCGTTGGGCCCTACGCTTCCTGACATTTGTCTTACAGGTGAGGAAAAACCCCGAAAAAACCTCGCCCAGGAGCCTGTCCCGACCAGGAGTCGAACCCGGGCCCGCTGCGTGAGAAGGCAGCACGGTACCTCGAGACCACAGCGGTGGACAATTCAAATATAGCATGTAATATTACGCAATGATATAATAAAAAAATGAAACGAAGAAACAAATAAAGGATTAAAATTAGATAAAACACTACTTGAAAACATTATTATATGCTGATGACCAGGTAATAATAGCAAATACGGAAGACGAGCTTCAAAGGAATATTTCTAAATGACATAATATATGTGAACAATATAATCTCAAAATATCCTTAGAAAAAACTAAGGTAATGGCATTCCAAGGGAAAAATCAAATCAGATCCAAAGTAGTAATAGGAAACAAAATCATAGAACAGGTGAACCATCTCAATTATCTAGGATGTGACATTTCATTTAATTATGATAATGATGTAACTAATAAAATGGCAAAATTCCAGGGAATATGTGGTACGATAAAACGATCACTAAATAATAAAACAACAAGAGAGACCCAATTGAAATTTTATAAAACATTGGCAGTAAGTACCGGTACTGCTCTATGGATCAGAAGCCTGGATACATAAAAAAACAAGATCTAAGTAGGATAACGGCGGCAGAAATGACATTTTTGAGATCTGTTAAAGGGTGCACTAAGGAAGACAGAATCAAGAATACAGAAATAAGACTGAAACTTGAAATATTTGCAATAACTGATAAAATAGATACATATAGACAAAAATGGAAGCAACACATAGACAGAATGAATGAAGATAGATATCCAAAACAAATAACAAATACAAACCTAAAGGCACCCGAGATGTGGGCAGACCTAGAAAGAGATGGGCTGAAGTCGGAACGGGTCAACAGACCTAATCCATGAATGCAGATGATGATATTACGCTATGTAATGGGACACAATGAATAAAGTCATTAAAATAATAATAATAATAATAATAATAATAATAATAATAATAATAGATCAACTTTAATATAGTGTAAAGTAAATAAATCTAAAGAAAGCTAAAGTGAAGAGGAGGGAAAAGTTCCAAATCTTCTTTAGCTCAAGAAATCTTGCATGAACTGTATACAGCAGTAAGTAAATAAGATTTATATGATGTTCGATTTTATCCGAAAAATTCCAATATTGATGTTTGTTAGGAACTTTGCCAAGTGGAACACCAGTCCGGTTTCCAGAAAGATTAAGATGGCATTCAAAATCCTTATTGGAAATCGAATATTCGATCTTTGAGATTACAACACGTGCTTTTACAAGAAAGGAGTTTGTTTTTTTATGGAATTACATTTTGTTCAGCTCTATTTTTATTTCGCGTTGAATTTGTTAATATTCTTCTAAGAATTGTTATTTTATTCAAATGTGTTTCACTACTCTAAAATTTAAACGAGAGAAAAATAAATAGATATGTATAATAATTTTATTTATCTTGGGAGAATAACATTAACTATGATTTGAGGGAAGTAGATTATACAGGGAATGATTAGAAAATATTCGCTGAAGATAGGGATGTATGGAGAGCTTATGTCCGCGCGGCCATGAACCTACGGGTTCGATAGTGCCAGTGAGGAAGTAAGTAAGTAAGTAAGTAAGTAAGTAAGTAAGTAAGTAAGTAAGTAAGTAAGTATTTATTTTATTTTAACATCCATTAGAGCATCATAGATGCTTTAAGACGTGTCCAAATTACAATCTGTACATAAATATACATACATATATAATGAAACTATTTTTTTTATTATTGATTTCGTACATCTCAATGATGGATAAATCATATTTGAAGAGAAAAATTATACGCTCAGACCGGGACTTGAACCCGGGACCCTTGGTTCTCTAGACCAAGTGCTCTACCAACTGAGCTACCTGAGCAAGTACCGATCTAAACGCAAATCTTTCTCTATATACATTGTAATTCCCATCCACCAAATGCTGTGAAGCCATGCTTCTATCTTGCAAATGGCGGCTCCTTTATTAAGAAGACATATTTGGGAATTATACATTACAGCCAGTACGGCTTTTTCCAAGTTTTTATTATTGATTTCGTACATCTCAATGATGGATAAATCATATTTGAAGAGAAAAATTATACGCTCAGACCGGGACTTGAACCCGGGACCCTTGGTTCTCTAGACCAAGTGCTCTACCAACTGAGTTACCTGAGCAAGTACCGATCTAAACGCAAATCTTTCTCTATATACATTGTAATTCCCATCCACCAAATGCTGTGAAGCCATGCTTCTATCTTGCAAATGGCGGCTCCTTTATTAAGAAGACATATTTGGGAATTATACATTACAGCCAGTACGGCTTTTTCCAAGTTTTTATTATTGATTTCGTACATCTCAATGATGGATAAATCATATTTGAAGAGAAAAATTATACGCTCAGACCGGGACTTGAACCCGAATGTATATAGAGAAAGATTTGCGTTTAGATCGGTACTTGCTCAGGTAGCTCAGTTGGTAGAGCACTTGGTCTAGAGAACCAAGGGTCCCGGGTTCAAGTCCCGGTCTGAGCGTATAATTTTTCTCTTCAAATATGATTTATCCATCATTGAGATGTGCGAAATCAATAATAAAAACTTGGAAAAAGCCGTACTGGCTGTAATGTATAATTCCCAAATATGTCTTCTTAATAAAGGAGCCGCCATTTGCAAGATAGAAGCATGGCTTCACAGCATTTGGTGGATGGGAATTACAATGTATATAGAGAAAGATTTGCGTTTAGATCGGTACTTGCTCAGGTAGCTCAGTTGGCAGAGCACTTGGTCTAGAGAACCAAGGGTCCCGGGTTCAAGTCCCGGTCTGAGCGTATAATTTTTCTCTTCAAATATGATAATGAAACTAATTTATATTGCAATTAAAATATACCATAATACCAAGAGGCAGCACTTTCACAAGAAAAGATGGAGATGCAATTCCAATTAAATATTACTTACAATTTTAAATTTAGGTATTCACCCATATTTCATGGTATCTAAGACAATAAAATATTCTTTACAATAAGCTTAAATTTTCTGCTCGTAAGAAGTTTAAGATTACTACCTCTATGTGATATGCTGTTAATACTTCTGGTAAGCCTGTGACAATTTCGGTGTATATTATTCTAGTGTTATGTTCGTGAAAATCCGAATTCATTTTGAAAAGTTTTAAATTTTTATGAATAAAGCAAACTGATTCTAAAATATAAATACAAGGAACCGGTAATATTGTTAGTTCTTTGAAGAGTTTCTTACTTTGTGTTCGGAATGGTGCTTTCTTTATGATTTTAATAATTCTTTTTTGTAATTTGAGTATTTATAATAATAATAATAATAATAATAATAATAATAATAATAATAATAATAATAATAATAATAATAATAATAATAATAAATATTAATGTGGCATTTAAAACTAATATAACTTTACAAAATATAATAAAAAACAATAAAACTAATGTAAAAAAGGAACAATTATCAGGTTATATTAATTGAAGTATGGCATATGTGACAATGTCTATATGGGACAAACTGGCAGACATTTTATTTCTCGTATGAAGGAACATATGAGAGCATATAACAGAAATTTAGATAATTCAAAGTATGCTAACCACCTACTCCAATATGATAATTGTTTTGATTCAAATTTTAAAATTTTACATGTTTGTGACAAAGGAGAGAAGTTGGGCCTTTTAGAAGTTGTAGAGATAAATAAACTGAAAAGTGGTATTAAGCTGTTAAATTCCCAACTAGATTTGAATGAATCGCCTCTTTTAAATTTATAATAGAGATTGTACAAACAAAATTGTTGCATCGTTACAGCTGTTATGTACTATAATAACAAAATTCATTAATTTGTTATCATGTCTGAAGAAGGTACAAAGTACCGACACAGCTGTAACTAATTTATATTTTAATAAATATGAAAATCACATAATAGTAAAGTTTTATTTTTATTTAATTAAATAAACAATCTTCTTCTTCTTCTTCTTCTTCTTCCGAATGCAGTATTGGGTGATGATGCCCGTTCTGCGACTACAAAAACTGATCTTTCCATCGGTTGAAGGGTCTTCCGAGGTCTCTTTTGCCTTTAGGGTTGAGGTGGTAAATCATCTTTGGTAAACGGGAATTTGACATTCTCTGGACGTGTTGGAACCATTTAATCTGATAATTTTGTATATGTTTATTAAATAAATAATAGTTATTATTATTACTACCACTACAGGAAATCGAATATAATAAAACCGGTTAAGTTTCGTAGGCTGCGATATTAGGACATACGGTACTTATGCGGAATGAAAGATGGGTATGGAAACTTTTAGTAGGAAAGTCAGAGGGAAAGCACCCAGTAGGTAGACCAAGAATGAGGTGGCAGTACATTAACCATGATTAAGAAATGTGAATTATAAGGGGATGATTGAAAACTTAGCTAAAGCTTGAGATACATGGGAAAGTTTATGTCCGGGCGGCCAAGAACTTCCGGGTTTGATAGTGCCAGTGGTTAGTTTAATAATAATAATAATAATAATAATAATAATAATAATAATAATTACATAGTCTTTATAGGAAGCCAGATATAATAAGAACAGTTAAGTCTCGTAGACTGCGATGGGCAGGACATGTTGCACGTATGGGGAATGAAGGACTTGCATGGAAGCTTGTTGTAGGAAAGCCAGAGGGAAAACGCCCAGTTGGTAGACCAAGAATGAGGTGGGAGAATAACATTAACTATGATTTGGAAGTATATTATACAGGGAATGATTGGAAAGCATTAGCTCAGGATAGGGATGTATGGAGAGCTTATGTCCGCGCGGCCATGAACCTACGGGTTCGATAGTGCCAGTGAGTAAGTAACAATAATAATAATAATACTAATATTATTATTATTAACTTGGGTAATGACCAAAAATTACAAAGTAGAATACAAAGCGTACAAATTAACTTCCTTAGAAGAACAAAATGCTGCACAAGAATGGATCGGATAAAGAATGAAGATATAAGAACAGAGTTAAATATATATCCGTTGAATGATAAAATAAAAAAAATATAGAGAAAAATGGGTTAGACATGTAGATAGAATGAATGTAACAAGATTACCAAAAGCAGCGTTTAACTACAAGCCAAGAGGTTCAAGGAATGTAGGAAGGCAAGTGAAAAGATGAACAGAACAACTGTGAGGCGGAACAGGCAATTTGCCTAGCCTGTGAAGTGTAGATTATTATTATTATTATTATTATTGAATCTACAAATATGCAATCCCTATTTCACCATCCGATATGCTAGGGGTTTATTTACAATAATATTATGTACTGTATATTCATTCACATAATGCTAAACTTGTAGAGTTACATATCAATAACATTGTAATGTAATATAAGTAACCAAGTTAATTAATTAACAATAAAAAATTAACTCAAAGGCTCTTAAAAATGTAATAGATAAAGTCACACAGCTTCATGTAGCAACATTTCTTATATAAAGAAAGTTTATTTATCAAAGGCAATTGGAATCTATTTTATCAATAAAATATAATTTAGCAATAAATTCATATATTTGGGAATGAATGCGGGACATTTAAATAACAGATGTGATACAGTCTGGCTGGAGTCCTTGCAAATATAAGTATCTGCACTTATTTTAATTCGTTCAAATAATGTCCAAATTTCCCGTGTCCAGTCATAAATTTATCTTTTATTTATTTGGAATTGTGCTAATACAAAATTTGGTTCTATGTATTTGCTTTTTAATCGGTCAAACACTGTGGGTGAAAAATAATGCAAAAATAATGCTCTCGTCAAAGCACCATTACTACTGTCTATCACTCAAAATTTGAATTTTGTATATTTTCTTAATATTTCTTTAATACATATGTATATGATAGGACAGAAGGAGTAAAAAGTTCCATTCTTGAATTAGCAGCTATATTTATTATTATTCTTTTTTTTTCTCTTGTAAGTCCATGTTTCTCTTAACAGAGATTCAGGCGCTCTCCCCCTATAGGGAAGAATTTGAACCATACTAATTTAGTTACACATGTTTTCATATAGATGTCATTTGAGTGGTCCGTGGTTAGCTTTCCGCCTCATGCTGACATCTAGGAAACCAAGGTAGTACTAGGACGGGAAAATTCCGTTTATTATTATTATTATTATTATTATTATTATTATTATTAGACTATTATTATTATTACTATTATTATTGTTATTATTATTATTATTATTATTATTATTATTATTATTATTATTATTATCCAACAAGCTGTTAGCAGTACAAACTGATTTTTTGGAGGCTCTCGACAAGAATTTCAAGAACGGATAAAGTCAGGAAGAGCACAACAAGGGAAATTATGCAAGTTGAAGAAAAAATTGAAAAAAATAGAAGAAAAACGTGTCAAATGGTATGAATGTCTCTTAAGAATGGAAGAAGATAGAATACCAGAGAAGAATCATGATTAGAAATCGAATGGAAGAAGCGGGAGAGGCAGACCTAGAGAACGTTGGATAGATGGAGTGAGAAGAAGTATGGAAGCTAGAGATTTGAGGGAAGAAGATGCTTTAGACAGGAACCCCTGGCGACAAATCACATTGGATTGAAGATAAAACACTATATTGTGGAATATTGCTAATAATAATAATAATAATAATAATAATAATAATAATAATAATAATAATAATAATAATAATAATAATAATAATAATAATAATAATAATAATAAACAATAATAATAATAATAATTATTATTATTATTATTATTATTATTATTATTATTATTATTAGTATTAGTGTATGACATTTAAACCATTTATTACATTTGAAAACAAGACGTAGTTTATTTTAATCCTATAATAAAATGTATCGTGGAAAGAGCATTCTTTATTTGAAGATCTTGGATTTCTCTCTGTACCCTCTGTATTCAACGCAGAGGGGCTCTAGCAGCTCCGTCTGCTATATAATTCATTAATCTCACAAGGCACCAGCTAGCGGGTTATTTTTTTAGAGATGAGAACGTGCTTGCGATACCCAGAGAAGAGGAAATGGTCTGCCTCACGAAAACCACTCATCTGGTGCACCTCATCTGCTGGATTTACACACACAATTAACCGTATTCATAAGAGGCTTTGTGAATCAAGTCATGCGGTGAAATATATTTCCAAATGCAGCAGAAAAATGTTAGGTGGCTGAACTAAGAGGTTTTTACGGTTTAGTACAAATTGTGCAGGAGAGGAGACATCTCTGTTACGTGTAGTTTAAAGTCAATAGGAATAAACAACTTTTTAATTCTGTTTCCTTGCTTAAAGTTTTTACGAAGTGTAAAATTAACTAAGGCAGTTAGTATCACGTGGACGTAAATAACAGGAATCGAATCTCGAAAAAAATCCTCTTTTATATATATATATATATATATATATACATAGTGAAAATTATTTAAACCGACAAACTATGGGAGGTTGTAGGGGACACCAAAACAAATATTTTTCCCTAATGCCATTTTTTCCAATGAGGATTATTTAAACCGGTAGAGGAAGATTTTTCTAGCGGCTTTTAATTAAACCAACAAACACTTTTGCATTTTTTATTACCAAGAGACAACACATTAACACAACGCAATTACTTAAATTACAGTAGAGGTTCAAAAATGCCTCCATTGACATGTAAACAAAGGTTACACCGGCGGATCATGTTCTGTCTAACACGGGCAAAATCTCCAGGAGTATCGTTAATTGCTCCTGCTGCTGCTACTATCAGGGCAACCAGATCCTTTTCTGATGCAACAGGAGTTGTGTAAACAGGGTTGCGCATCTATCCCCACACAAAAAAATCCAAAGGGGTCATATCTGGGGATCGATCAGGCCATGGTACAGGACCACCTCTGCCAATAAACTTTTCTGAAAACCGTTGGTTCAAGAATCGACGCACACGACGACTGAAATGTGCCGGCGCCCCGTCATGTTGGAACCACATGCGTTGTCTTGTAGGAAGCGGGACGTCTTCCATCAATTCTGGCAATGCTCTGGCGAGAAATTTGTAATAGTGCCTGCCATTTAATGATCTAGGTAGGAGATATGTCCCAATTAAACAGTCCCCAACAACACCGGCCCACACATATCAGTGTACTCACTCCAGGTGTATCGCTCCATTAGTAAACAGATAAAATTCACTACTACACTGGTGGACAAAACTATTCCTACCATCAACAGCAGTTGCAGTCATGACAACTGAAGAGCGTAATACGCCCTCTACCGGTTTAAATAATCCTCATAGGAAAAAATGGCATTAGGGAAAAACATTTGTTTTGGTGTCCCTTATAACCTCCAAGAGTTTGTCGGTTTAAATCATTTTCACCCTATATATAAAGCTATGATTGCAGTGAAGGACCTGCCTTCGGGCAGAATTACTATGGATGGATATATATATATATATATAATATATGCATGGTGTTGCAAAAAAACACCGACAATGGAGGTGAGGTGGTGTATTGAGACCTCATTATATGACAACACTTCACAGGTATAGAACCTATGATACGTTGTCTGTCGTCGTGGCGTAGTCGGTAGAGTCCCTACCTTCAACTCTGGCGACCCGGGTTCGATTCCCGGCGGGGTAGGGGATTTTAAATCTCCACCTTGGGTCTGGGTGTGTGTCCTGTCCTTGTGTCTACATCCATCCATCCATAGTAATTCTGCCCGAAGGCAGGTCCTTCACTGCAATCATAGCATTTTCATGCTATGCTTGCAGCTTTACTAGGGAATTGTATGTGTGGTAGTTTCCCGTTGCTTTCCACATCGGTGAAGGATGATGATGATGATGATAATGATAAGGATGATAATGATGGCCACATGATTTCGGGGACCATTTGGGCCTTTAAAGTTTTTCTGACATTTGTCTTACAGGTGAGGAAAGACCCCGATAAAAAACCTCACCCAGAAAAACTGCCCCGACCGGGGATCGAACCCGGGCCCGATGCGTGACAAGGCAGCACGCTGCCTCGAGACCACAGCGGTGGACTGTGTCTACATGTTAGAATAAAATAAAGTTGACAAAAAGGTAAAACGAAAAGGTAATTAGTAATGACAAAAAAAAAGTGGCTTCGTAAAGGAATGTGGCTGCAAGCCGACGGAGCTCCAGCTCACTTCGATGACAATGTGAGGATACATTTGAATACCACGTATCCAGGTCGAGATCACCTGATCTTAACCATCTCGACTACTTTTTGTGAGGCGACATGAAACAGTCTGTTTATCAGACTCCAATAAATTCACTTATGGATCTTATAGCTCGAATCCACGCTGCTGCAGAAATAATTCAATCGAGGCCATCATTTCCGGACACGGGTACCATATTAAAAAACGATCAGCCTATATCAATATACCACCTCATCTCCGTTGAGTGTTTTTTTCAAGTACTGAGTCTTCAAATCCTTCGAACTAACACTGATCTTGAGACATAATTAATTAGTCATAGTGTGAAAACGCATCATTTCCGGACATGGGTACCGTATTAAAAATTATCAGCATATCTCAATTTACCATATATATATATATATATATATATATATATATATATATATAGAGAGAGAGAGAGAGAGAGAGAGAGAGAGAAAGAGAGAGAGAGAGAAAGAGAGAGAGAGAGAGAGAGAGAGAGAAAAAGAGAGAGAGAGAGTGAGAGAGAGTGAGAGAGAGAGTGAGAGAGAGTGAGAGAGAGAGTGAGAGAGAGAGTGAGAGAGATAGAGAGAGAGAGAGAGAGAGAGAGAGAGAGAGAGAGTGAGAGTGAGAGTGAGAGTGAGAGTGAGAGAGAGTGTAAGAGAGAGAGAGAGAGAGAGAGATAGAGAGAGAGAGAGAGAGAGAGAGAGAGAGAGAGAGAGAGAGACTTGTCATTTTATGAAATTTTTCAACTAGTTTGTTTGTATGTGTATATCACTGTATTTCTATTTGCTGCTTGTTTCTTGAACAAGTTAACGAGATGTTAAAATTATAATGGACTATCTAATACTCGGCGTGCGCTGTTACGTCTAAATAAATGAAAATGAATATGCTTTTATGTTTAGTTGATTAAGTAAAAGGAAAAATAATTATAAATTTATATTTTTTTAGACACCTCGTGCTGATTACCCGGCGTTTCCCCGGAATCTACTTATTCCGATCTTCTTGGCATAAATGAGCTGAAATACGAAAATTAATGTGTTTTATGTTTAGTTAAATAAGTGAGAGGAAAAATGTATATCGTAATTATTTTTAGATACCCCGTGCTGTTTACCCGGCGTTGTCTGGGAATCTACTCATCCCGATCTTCTTGGCATAAATGAGCTGAAAGACGAAAATTAATGTACTTGTTATGATTAGTTGAATAAGTAATATGGAAAATAATTATAAATGTATATCGTAATTATTTTAAGATTCCCGTGCTGATTACCCAGTGTTGTCCGGGAATCTACTTATCTCGATGTTCTTGGCATAAATGAGCTAAAAGACAAAATTCGTTATTGTGAGTTCTCCGTAAAAGAATGCCCGCCATGTGCTGCTATGCTTGCACAGGAATCTACGTGCTTTTCTCGATCTTCTTGGCATCAATGAAAGATACAAATGGTTATTGTGAGTTATCTGTAAGAGATAAACATATGCTGTCGCGGACTTTTTTGTAGAGCTTTTTGAGATATTCAATTCTGTGTATATTAATATTGTGTGTTTGTTTTGGTTTAGGCAGCTTAAGCAATTTAAGCGTCCAAAGAGCTACTCTTTTCACGTTTTTAAAGATGTAGAAGTTGAGTATCACAACTCTCTTATAGCCTATGTTCATCCAGGGAATCTCCTGAACATTTTGCAGAAAGCCCCATCATAATCGGATCAACGGTATGGCCGCGCATAAAGTACGAACAAACAAACAAACAAACATTCTTTTTTATATATAATATTATGAAAAGATGATTAGTAATAAAATGGATTGCAGAAGTGAAAATCCAATCCAGAATTGGCCTTGATGAATATTATAATACCAAGTACTATTATATTCACAAAATGGATGAAACTTTTATCGCCATACAATATGTACACATATTGTAATTTATTTGTGTGTAAGTATCCTTTTTTCCAATCCCCTACTTTTCATGGCTTCCTGTTCTATCATTTTTTCAACTGATAGGTCCTCCCAATCTCTTTCTCCCTGGTAGTACTCATCCAAAGATCTTCTTCGTCCGTCTTCATCCTAACTGTGTCCCCATATAATTTTAACTGGCCCTTATTTTCATCCTAAATGATTAATTGATGAATAGGCTAACATTTTCCGCATTGGAATTTGGCTATAATTCTATCATTCCATTAATTCTCATATTCGTCTTGTCTTGTATCTTGTAAGCCCATGTTTCCCTTAACAGCGATTTAGGAGCTCTCCCCCTACAGGGAAGAATTTGAACCATACTAATTTAGTTACACTTGTTTTCGTATATATGTCATAGGGAGTGGCCCGTGGTCAGCGGTCAGCGTTCCGCCTCATACTGACATCTAGGAAACCAAGGTAGTATTAGGACGGGATACGTTTGGTAGTTTATGTAATCTTGATTTTCTACAGCATCTTAAAAAATTCATCTCAGCTGCCAGAAGTTTTTTCCTTCAGGTTAGGGCTTTCTGCGATGGGCCAGCCTTCTGTCAAATTCTTCTTAATCACATTCCTGCTGACTATTCATCCACTGCTCTCGTGGGTTTCTTATTCTTCTTTTGTCTTTGGCATTCTATTTTTAAATAATTTTCGGAATTCTTCCTTTTTCCATCCTTCTAACACGCCCAAACCATCTCAATATCCGTTCTTGAATTATCTTCAAAATATTCTTTTTAAATTTTATCTCTTTACTCTTGAATTTCAATTTTTTCCCTTCTTCATTTGTTTATTGTTCTATGACAAAAATCCCTTTCTATATACATTAATTTGAATGTAACTTGTCTAAAGTCATAGAATAATAAAAAATGAAGAAGGGAAAAAATTGAAATTCAAGAGTAAAGAGATAAGTAGAAAATTTAAAAAGAATTCTACTTTGTAATTTTTTGGGGCATTACACAAGTTTCTCTCCCATAAAGTAATGCAGGAACTGCCAATGTTTTATAAAACTTCAATCTAGTATCTTTTCTTGTTTTATTGGTAATTCAAGTCCCGTTGGGGTCAGGATTTTTAAACTGACCCAAATCCTCTGGCGGCACTATGGCCCTGGGGTCGACTCAGCCTCTAACGGAAATGAGTACCAGACGCTTGTTCTGGGGGTAAAGGCGGCCGTCACGCAGGGCTGACAACCCGGCTGACATAAAGTGCCGATTGTCTAGAAAAAAGTGGGAGCCTTAACCTCCTGCTACCCCAAGGGCCTCTGGGTCTATTGTGGGATCACTTTAGTTTACTTTACTAAAGTCCAGGATTCAGCACCATATAACATAACGCTTTCAATCAAAATATATACATTTTTTGTTGAATTTAACTGTTTTGGTTACTAAAACTAATTATCAAGAACGTTATTTTTTTAGTTTCTCTATGAAACGTGACGAGGGAAGAGAACATCATAGACAAGAGTTTAATGCTCGTTTTATATTCTAACAAAAGGAAACAAATGTTTTTGAAGTTGTTTCGCGTCAGGGGGCCAGAGGGCTGATGACAGCATGTATATCAGAACATTTATAGCTTATATTTGTGTTGCGTTTACAAAAGACAAAGTTGTGTTATCTCTTCAAGTGTGTGAAACTGCGTTTGACAACATGTTCACAAACTTTCAACAGTGTTGTTTCCAAGTACTTGTAAGATTGTCTTGTTCAACACACAGCTGGAGAATTTTAAGGCAAATATACCAGCTTTAGCTACAATAATATTAAACAAAAATAAAGCGTTTGCATATCATAGTATTAACTAGCTTTTGCATTTTTAAAATTTTGTGAATGTAAACCACAACTTAGTATTGATGTTATAAAGACTATTTAACTCATGCCCCAAATGAGAGACAATGGCCAATCACGTTACAATGATTTTTGATTTACAACCAATCACAGTCGTGTTTCGCCTAGAATTTACCGACTAAAGTTTATCATAATAAAGAAAGCACCTCCTTTTTAACAGTCTGAATAGGTCATAGCATTATTTTGCAGTGACTGACCCAGTAAGAAATACGACTACCAGATTGTATATATAGTGGATGAATGTCAACACATACCGCATGCGGGAGTTAATATAAAACATTTGTAGCAATTGATTATACCACCAAAAAAAGAAACCACTGTTTGCACTTTCTTAAATGTATTTTTTCCCAGAAAAATATAAATGTCATATTTACATCACAGGACATCAGAAATGAATTAATATACAGTTCGATGTGTTTCATTTTTTCTCCACTAGAGTGCATTCTTATAATATTGCGTTCCTTTGGCAATAAATAATATGATCTGGTTTCAGTTACGAACAAAAGAAGCAAATGAAGCGTACCAATCGTTTCTCATTTGTTTTCAAACATCGCCGTTTACATTAAATATATAAATATTTTAAAATAACTATATTTAAATAATGATTTGTGAGTAAACAGCTTAATTTTATTCGTTAAATAGGCCTAACATATTCCACTCTTGATTTCCAAATTCTGTAGATAAATTGGAAATCATTCCTGGCATTACTTATGCTAACCATATAGTTATAGATCAACACTTATAAAATTCATATTAAAGCACCGTTGAGGTTATGTAATAAGATGTTAATTATATAATTTTTACCCTGGCAAGTCAGTCGTCCTCAACTAAATTATTAAACTTCTTCAAGTTATTCTAATATGGAGGCCTTTCGAAAACAATGTTTCATCTTCTGCGTTTTAACTGGAACTGATGGTGTTATATAGGTTGTATAACGGATTTATGTCTGCGGTTATGTTCTCGTTGAGTAGGTCTTTATTCCTTGCTTCTTTTAGAATCTCTATGTCTTCAAGGATACTGATTCTGTTGTCATTGTATTCTCTGTGTAGTATTGACATAGAGTTATCGCTTTTTTCAAATTGATGACCTGTTTCTAGTATATGTTTGGTAAATGAAGAAAAATCAAGTTTGCCAAACATCAACTAGAAACAGGTCATCAAATTGAAAAAATCGATAACTCTATGTCAATACTACACAGAGAATATAATAACAACAGAATCAGCATCCTTGAAGACATAGAGATTCTACAAGAAGCAAGGAATAAAGACCTACTCAACGAGAACATAACCGTAGACATAAATCCGTTATACAACCTATATAACACCATCAGTTCCAGTTAAAACGCAGAAGATGAAACATTGTTTTCGAAAGGCCTCCATATTAGAATAACTTGAAGAAGTTTAATAATTTAGTTGAGGACAACTGACTTACCAGGTAAATTTATATAATTAACATAGTTATAGATGTTAAAGTTAGACGTATCGAATGGTTGGGCCATATTTGTAGAATGAACGAGACACGTTTGCCCAGGATGATATAAAACGCTAAGTTGGGTGGAAGGAGAAAAGTTGGGAGGCATAGGTTACGATGGATGGACGACGTACAGGCGGACCTACGGAAGATTGGAATAACAAATTGGAGAAATAAGGCCACTGATCGAAGAGAATGGATGGTTGTTATGAGGGAGGCTAAGGTCAAACTAAAAGGACCGACGCGCCAATGATGATGATGATGATGGGTATCGATGTTTATCAACTAGCTGATTACCCGTCGTTGCCCGGGAATCTACTTATCTCGATGCTGTGGAATGCAGGCTTTCACGGCCGGTAATCATAATATTGATAGATTGTGGGCTATGTGACCGTGGTCTATAACTGGTGTTTTTTTTCAGACGTTTCTCCCTCAACTGCGGAGGGCATCTTCAGTGGCGAATGTTTCTAGGTGGTGCTCCCTTGTAACAGTCGAGTCTACGATAAGTTTAATAAATGGTAGTTGGTGCTGTGCTCTTCCCCTTGGCCTGCAACCAGAATGTCAAATTTGACAAGGTCCCGGGACCGACTACTTCAATCGGGGTTTTCTGCGGAGCAAATGCTGAAATAGACCAAAAAAAGACCGCCGCAGCGGCAGTAAGAAACAAATAAATCCTAGCGCCATAAATAAGAACCTCCCCATCAGGGGCTTACATGGCGCTGCTCCCATAAACAACTCGGGGAGCTTGCATGCTGCATATCATGCCATTTCCGTCAACAAACATACCACAATCAGTTTAAAATTACTACCATTCAAAATTTTAACGTAGTCGAAATTACGAACTCAAAATCTCTCGAAATGAAAAAGAAATTGGCAATCACAAACAAAATCACTCAAACAAATCAACAGGGACAATCAATCCTCAAAATTACCGGGACAAATGGACACTGTCTAGGAACCCGGGGTCCACTTGTGTAAATGGGCCGAAGAACTGTGCACCACCTGTACGCGCAGGTCGCAGAGCAGCTCTCTCTCTCTCTCTCTCTCTCTCTCTCTCTATCTATCTATCTATCTAAAACGACAAGGTAACACAACCTAGAAGCACTCGCCACTGAAGATGCTCACCGCAGTTGAGGGAGAAACGTCTGGAAGAAACACCAGTTATAGACCACGGCCACATAGCCCGGAATCTATTAATATTATCTCGACGTTTTTAAATTGATTCCTATATGCCAAGTTTGAATTCGATGAAACAAAATGAGTAGTGGGGGCCAAGACGATTATGCTTAGCATAGCAACTCATGTCCGGAAACGTACCGTTTTACCGCTACACGCAAAATATAACACATGTTCAACTATCCCGCATTTTCGGCGCAAAAGATTGGGGTATTACGTACATTATTTACTGAACACTGGATGCCCCATGCCCACTACAAGTTTGTTTACATGCCATTCAGTTGAATTTGTGATCCGCCCAGATATGTTTGTACCTGCTGTTGTGCTTATGGTCTTTGTTCTAAGCTGTACGTACCACATGTAATTTGTAGTGTGTTGTTCCTGACCATGGTGAACTACACGTTTACGAAATAAGTTGACATGGTGTTATTGTACGGCGAAGCTCGGTGCAATGGGAGGGCTGCTCGTCCGCGATCATCTGGACCAACAATTTGGGCAACAGTGGATAGGTTGTGGTGACGGATTTACTTGGACTTGGCCTGCACGTTCTCCCGACTTGACCCCGCTAGACTACTATCTGTGGGGTCACATGACATCCTTGATTTACGATACCCCTACGGCATTCGAGGAAGACCTAATAGCGCGGGTTAGATACAGAGGTACAGTATCTAGTAGTAGTAGGACTTTATTAGAGTAGAGATACATAAACTAACTAATTAATCACAGCCACTATCGAACCCGTTATGGCCGCGCGGACATAAGCTCTCCATACATCCATATCCTAAGCCAATGTTTTCCAATCATCCCGTGTATAATCTACTTCCCTTAAATCATAGTTAATCTTTTTTTTATTATTGATTTCGTACATCTCATTGATGGATAAATCATATTTGAAGAGAAAAATTATACGCTCAGACCGGGACTTGAACCCGGGACCCTTGGTTCTCTAGACCAAGTGCTCTTAATCTTATTCTCCTACCTCATTCTTGATCTACCAGCTGGGCGCTTTCCCTCTGGTTTTCCTACAAGAAGCTTCCATGTACGTCTTTCATTCCCCATTCGTGTGTAAATATACATACAATGTTATTTACAAATATGGGTCGCACGGGCACCAAGCCGTACGTGCTGTTACAGTCCGTATCAATAAAATAATGTTTGATAATAATCTTCTTCTTCTTCATCATGTTTAAGCTTATTTACAAGCCTATTCTAGCTCCAAATTACTACTGTTTCCATAGAGTATAAACACGCAATAATATTACAATTAGACAACAATACAATTACATTACAGATTAATTAGGTTACGTAGAATTATTAAGTATTAATTATATTACATTTCGCTAACATATTTATTTATTCACGAATGAGTGTTGTTCTTATTTTTCGCGTTTTGTCCAGAAATGTATCAAGTTTATCCAATTTTCTGGGTTTACCAATAACTCGTAGCATGCCAATCTTTCACGATTTGAATTTATAAATATTTCCGGTAATTACTGACGCGTCCAATATTCTAAATATTTATGTTTACGCCGGTGGTCATCACATCGAGACCTTCTTGTTTTTTTAACGTAGTATGAAAACTGTAGGCTTATGGACATGAGTCCCAATGCTAAACGTAACCATCTTATTCCCCACTACACGTCCTCAAAATCTGTAATTGGAATTTAGTTACACTCTGTATAATGTCTGAATATTCACTGTACCCCTAGGATTATGTCCCAACGTTTCAGCCTTTGCTATGGATTCTTTGAAGTAGCCCCCGCCGGAGATTTTTATCTATTCTATTACGAGATAAATCTCTTGGGTTCAATTAATTTACATAGGCCTACATCTAATATATAAAAATGAATGTTTGTTCGTTTGTTGATCCGATTGTCAATGGGCTTTTTGCAAAATGTTCAGGAGATTCCCGGGATGAACATAGGCTATAAGAGAGTTGTGATACTCAACTCCTAAACCCTTAAATATCGCCCTTTGTAGTGGAAAACGTGAAAAAAGTAGCTTTTTGGAAGCTTAAATGGCTTACGCTGTCTAAACCATAACAAATATAAACAATTAATGAACACAGAATTATATATTTCAATAGCTCTAT
This sequence comes from Diploptera punctata, assembly GCA_030220185.1. NCBI lineage: Eukaryota > Metazoa > Arthropoda > Insecta > Blattodea > Blaberidae > Diploptera > Diploptera punctata. Next base: position 341,905 of record JASPKZ010003860.1, on the reverse strand, counting down.
AAAAAAGTCCGCGACAGCACATGCTTATATCTTATGGAAAACTCACAATAACAATTTTTGTCTTTCATTGATGCCAAGAAGATCGAGACAAGTAGGTAGATTCCTGTGCAAGCATAGCAGCATATGATGGGTATTCTTTTACGAATAACTCACAATAACGAATTTTGTATTTTCGCTCATTTATGCCAAGAAGATCGATATAAGTAGATTCCCGGGCAACACCGGGTAATCAGTATGGGGAATCTTAAAATAATTAGGATATTCATTTATAATTATTTTTCATTTCACTTATTCAACTAATCACAAAGAAGTACATTAATTTTCGTCTATCAGCTCATTTATGCCAAGAAGAAGAAGAAGAAGAAGAAGAAGAAGAAGAAGAAGATCGGGATGAGTAGATTCCCGGAGAACGCTGGGTAATCAGCACGGGGTACATAAAAATAATTCCAATCCGATTGAGGGTCTTTCCACTTTTTCAGCGGTTGCCCTTTTCCAGCCGGCTGCTGGCCCTTCACATCCACATGTGTCAATCACAGAGGTAGATGATCAATAGCCAGTGTAGGGGTGACATGTGGTTAGCATGTCGAGTCCCCCAGCCGTTATAGCTGGTTCCTCAATCTGGAGCCGCTACTTAATGTAGCTACCCAATTGCCTCACGATGCTGGGTGGGCACCGGTCCCATACTGGCCGAAATACCATGAGAAAATTTCTTCCCCCATGGAGACTCGAACCAGCTCAAGTCCCGTAGCTCTGCGCCAAGGCTTCCTACCTTAACCGCTCGGCTACGGCGCGGGACTAAAATAATTACGATATACATTTTTCCTCTTCCTTATTTAACTAAGCATAAAACACATTAATTTTCGTATTTCAGCTCATTTATGTCAAGAAGATCGGGATAAGTAGATTTCCGGGCAACGCCGGGTAATCAGCACGGGGTATCTAAATATATAAATTTATAATTATTTTTCTTTTAACTTATTCAACTAAAAGTAAAAGCACATTCATTTTCATTTATTTAGGCGTACCAGCGCACGCCAGGTATTAGCTAATTCTGTATAAATAATGGAGAAAAAAAAACTCTAATTCTCAAAATTTGACTTCAGATGTATGAGATCATCATCATCATCATCATCAATATCGAATCGTACCGTTAGATTTTATCAGACAATTGCATTTGAACATTTTATACTTCCTTATCGTAAGTAGATCTTTGATTTTATAGGATAAAGAGAATTGGATATCAATTCCTAGTTCCTCGTGAAATCTGATTACCATTTTAGGTTCAATGAAGCGAATTAGAGAAAAATCTAATTCTGAACTCACAGCACGTATCTAGTTAGCCTTTCATCCCAGTCTTTCTGCCATCAGCTAGGCTTTTAAGATACGATAGGTAAGCCCAGACATCTTCTATTTTGCTAACGGTTATTACTAGAGAGCTTTTCCGCTGAATAAATGGCGAGGGAATAGGTTATACTTCTCTTCACAAAGAATAAAAGAGATTCAGAGCTTTAGAAAAGAGTCTGCATAGTGAATGATTTCGGCGTGAAACATTCATGTAACTTCTCATTCAAATATTCCTCTAAATCTTCATTTATTACCAGAAACTAGTCGCTGGAATTCCTAAATTAAACACCGATTGAGGGTCTTTCCACTTTGCAGCGGTTGCCCTTTTACCAGCCGACTGCTGGCCCTTCACATCCACATGTGTTAATCACAGAGGTAGATGATCAACAGCCAGTGTAGGGGTGACATGTGGTTAGCATGTCGAGTCCCCCAGCCGTTATAGCTGGTTCCTCAACCTGGAGCCGCTACTTATTGTAGCTACCCAATTGCCTCACGATGCTGGGTGGGCACCGGTCCCATACTGGCCGAAATACCATGAGAAAATTTCTTCCCCCATGGAGACTCGAACCAGCGCAAGTCCCGTAGCTCTGCGCCAAGGCTTCCTGCCTTAACCGCTCGGCTACGGCGCGGGACTAATTAAACACAAGAAACTATAAGAACAATGTAATATGTATTTATTCAATGTCCCATGTTGTCATTTCGACATTTCTGCTGTTCTCTTTTGGCATTGGCGTAAATTTAACCCACCTCTGAAGTTGATTGGTGATGATGATGATAATGTTACGCCAGGAGAATCCTTGATCCTAAGCTTAATCTAAAGCGAATATGAATGATGATGATTATGATGGCCAGTTGATGTTCGGGGACAATTTAGGCCTTAAAAGTTCCTGACATTTTTCTTACGAGTGATGAAAACCTCCGAAAAAAAAAAACTTACTTCACCCAGGAAACTTGTCTCGACCGGGGATCGAACCCGGGTCCGCTTTTGTTCTTCTAAGAAAGTTAATTTCTGCCCTTTGTATTCTACTTTGTAATTTTTTGGGGCATTACACAAGTTTCTCTCCCATAAAGTAATGCAGGAACTGCCAATGTTTTATAAAACTTCAATCTAGTATCTTTTCTTGTTTTATTCATTAATGTTTTATGTATAGTTCCGCATATCATTTGAAATTTCGACAGTTTCATATTTATGTCTCTTTCAGTTTTTGTGTTTATAGTAAAATTACAACCCAACATTCTTCTTCTTCTTCTTCTTATTGTTATTATTATTATTTATTATTATTATTATTATTATTATTATTATTATTATTATTATTATTATTATTATTATTATTATTATTATGTCCACCGCTGTGGTCTCGAGGTAGCGTGCTGCCTTGTCACGCAGCGGGCCCGGGTTCGATCCCCGGTCGGGGCAGTTTTTCTGGGTGAGGTTTTTATCGGGGCTTTTCCTCACCTGTAAGACAAATGTCAGGAAAACTTTAAGGCCCAAACGGTCCCCGAAATCATATGGCCATCATCATCATCCTTATCATTATCATCATCATCATCATCATCATCATCATCATCATCATCATCATCATCCTTCACCGATGTGGAAAGCAACGGGAAGCTACCACACCTACAATTCCCTAGTAAACCTGCAAGCATAGCATGACAATGCTATGATTGCAGTGAAGGACCTGCCTTCGGGCAGAATTACTATGGATGGATTATTATTATTATTAGATAAGAACATAAGAATAGATACCAAATTACAAATCAATACATCCATAATTCGAGTTTAAAGCTTATATCTACTGAAATGAATTGTTCTGGACGCTGAACTAGACATCCTAAATTGGAAAAAAATCAGAAATACAATCATCACACAACAAATGAAAGTCCAAAATTCAATATTAGATTTTGTGAGATACAGACAACTGTGGTCATATACATAGGATGAAAAAAAAATACCCAGACAAGCTTTGGAATGGATCCCACCTGTGAAAGGAAAGAGAGGTCGACCTAGATCTAAATGGATGGGTGATGTAAGAAGAGGTATGAGGGAGCTAGATCTGGCAAAATTGGAATGGAAAGATAGAGAAGATTGGAGAACGAAGATCAAAATTTAAAAAGCTTTGGGCACAGGAACATGTTTTATTACTTAATATTTAATTTTAGGAAGTTACATTTTGAGGTTATTTTAATTATATTATTTTTGGTCTGGACATCTTACCTCAATATTAACGTTGATTTGTTTTTGAACATGTTTCAAAACAATTCTGTTTTATCGTCAGCTTTCCCAGACTGGTTTTATTTATGTTGCATTATGTTGCACCACCTGGTTGTCGATGTCAGCTCCATCCTGTGGTTGGCCAAAGAACCTCCAAACAAGGTCACCCTCCATCGGAATATCAAAATTCATAACTCTGTTTCTGTTCTTCTGAATATAAATTTTTTCCCAAATGACTTGTTTGGAGGTTCTTTGGCCAACCACAGGATGGAGCTGTCATCTACATCCAGGTGGTGCAACATAATGCAACATAAATAAAACCAGTCTGGGAAAGCTGACGATAAAACAGAATTGTTTTGAAACATGTTCAAAAACAAATCAACATTAATATTGAGGTAAGATGTCCAGACCAAAAATAATATAATGTTTTATTACATTGCAAACATGTTTATAAATAATAATAGTAATATTAATAATAATAATAATAATAATAATAATGATGATGATAATAATAATAATAATAATAATAATAATAATAATAATAATAATTTTACGTTGTTACTAGAATGAAATTTTGGGTGTTCCCGTTTTCATTTTAATTTTAATTTATACGATTTTTACACTCATGGAATGTTGACAATGCTTACATTTGTGTGGGCACTTCATATTATTTAGGCCTACATGGAAAATGAAAACGTATTTCCATGTGGATACGGAAGAGAGGATTACATTCTCAGCAGGCAGAGAGTTGAGAGGCGGAATTAATTTGCTAGTCGCAGGGGACACGACCCGGTGCGAAGCACATAATGTAACACACGTATTTGTACTCTGTTATTGAAAATAGAATATGAACATTGTTCAGTCCATTTGCCTCACAAACTGTAATTACTAAGTCTATTTTGTTTTCACTGGATCAAATTTACAAACATTTAATGATGATTGCCGTCTCGGTATAAGCGTGGCTAGAGCATGTGGCTGTAGATACCTGGTTCGAATCCTGGCGGTTCCAGAACAATACTGGTGGTGAGCCATACTTACTTACTCACTGGCACTATCGAACCCGTAGGTCCATGGCCGCGCGGACATAAGCTCTCCATACATCCCTATCCTGAGCTAATGCTTTCCAATCATTCCCTGTATAATCTACTTCCCTCATTCTTGGTCTACCAACTGGGCGTTTTCCCTCTGGTTTTCCTACAAGAAGCTTCTACGCACCTCTTTCATTCCCCATTCGTGCCACATGTCCTGTCCGTCGCAGTCTACGAGACTTAACTGTTCTCATTATATCCGACTTCTTATAAAGACCATGTAATTCATTGTTATGCAGTCTTCTGCATTCACCTGTCTGTTCATCTCTCTTTGGACCAAACATTTTCCTAAGAACTTTATATTCTCAAATAATCTCCTTTCCCTCCCTTAAAGTAAGAGTCCATGTTTCGCACCCATATAATATAACTGGTAGAATAATAGTTTTATATATTTTCAGTTTAACGTTTTTTGAAAGGAGTTGGGAAGTCTCTGTAATGCATAATAGCACCCATTTCCAGAATTGAGTCTATGTTTAATTTCTTTGAGTATCTCATTCCTATTTGTGATTATTGTTCCTAGGTATTTGAATTCAGCCACTTCCTCAAAATTTCCCTCATTTGTCGTTAGCTGTCCATTTCCATCATATAATGTACTTCTATGTGTGGTATTGGAATTGTAGGCAATTTTTACATTGCATTACAGAGTCCTTGTTGTGGAATGGCTCAACTAACACTGACTAGTAACAGAGGCTAGTGATGTTATAGATAGATTTACTTTTGGGATTGTCTGGTAGCTCCGCTGAAAATAAGGGACAAGGGGAACAAGTTGGAGATTTCATATTTTTACACTCTGAGATCTCAAAACATTTGACTTGAAGAGCTTCTACTAGTAAGTTGTGTTGAGTGTTGCTCGGAACGCCTTTGAATATGACTAACTAACTAACCCAGTGGCACTATTGAACCCGTAGGTTCATGGCTGCGCGGACATAAGCTCTCAATACATCCCTATCCTGAGCTAATGTTTTCTAATCATTCCCTATATAATCTACTTCCCTCAAATCATATTTAATGTTATTCTCCCACCTCATTCTGGGTATATCAATTGGGCGTTTGTTTTCCCTCTGGTTTTCCTTCCACGCACCTCTTTCATGCCCCATTCGTACCACATGTCCTCCTCATCGCAGTCTATGAGACTTAACTGTTCTCATTATATCTGGCTTCTTTGAATATGATGCTAATTAATTTGTGTCTTGGTTGCGTTATGTGAAAGGGAAGCTGCTACTCTTTCACATACTTAACGATGTTCACATTATCTTTTCTGTTTGAAGTGTTTATCTGTGTATCCTGATTGGTCATACACAATGCAGGCCTGCGGGAGCATACCAGTTCATGAGTGTATTATTAAGTCTAGTCATATACACCTGGTATGTATTATGACAGGACGGAGTTAATATGTCGCACCTCTCATGTACGTGTATCCTTGTTGTAGACAAGTCTTGTTCCTAAGCACAGACGTAATAGAAAATATCATTCATTTATTGTACGTAACAACTATCATATTGACCTAGGTTTATCCTATAGTCTTGATAGTTGAATAGCCTGATAGTGCATTTGATGTCTGGAGTGACGGGGGGGGGGCACGAGCACGCGCGTATGTATGTATGTGGGGGTGTGTGTATGTATATATGTGTGTTTTTTCTCTTTTTTTTAATTTGTTTACTAGCAATTTTTTTAAAATTATTAATATACAGAATGAGACTTTTTTTTTATACACATGGTCTTTTCATGGATGAGTGTAGATGTGTATTATTCTGTATATAGTGTAGGCATAGATTTTATTTTTGTATATTAATAGTTTTGATACAGGTGTGTAGCCATTTGTTTATATTATGATTATTTTTTTTAATTGATGGAAAAATAATGCACTTACAGCCAAGCAGGCCCGTGTGCAATGTAAATGCATATGTATTTTCTTTCTTTTGAAAAAAAAAGTCCCGCACCGTAGCCGAGTGGTTAAGGCAGGAAGCCTTGGCGCAGAGCTACGGGGTTTGCGCTGGTTCGAGCCTCCATCGGGGAAGAAATTTTCTCATGGTATTTCGGCCAGTGTGGGGCCGGTGCCCACCCAGCATCGTGAGGCATTTGGGTAGCTACAATAAGTAGCGGCTCCAGGTTGAGAAAACCAGCTATAACGGCTTGTAGACTCGACATACTGATCACATGTCACCCCTACTCTGGCTGGATGATCATCTACCTCTGTGATTGACACATGTGGATGTGAGGACAGGAGCCAGTTGGTAGGCTAAGGGCCTTCTAGGCTTCTCGTGTCAGGAGTTAAAAAAAAGACAATACATTCCATTATCCATATAATTTTTTGGTTAGCGGATATAATTGGGTCTCCTCCTCCCGCAGAGTCAAAAAATGATATATTTAAGTTTAAGTCTGTTAACAGCATAGTGTCCTGTCTCTGGTGATACGTAATCGACTTTTGTGATATTCGTATGTTTTGTGATGTTATATTAGATCAGATTAACAGTGTAAAGTTTCAAATTAAGGGGAAAGATAACAGAAGATTTCACAAAAATACAACTCTCATAGAAAATGAGATGCCCTTTCATTTGTTTTAATTCTGTATGGATACAACAGAGATAATAAAGTTAAATGTTTGCATATTTATGACTCCTGTCAAAGTTTTTACTTCTAAAACTGAGCATAGGAAAATAAATGTCTAGAATTTTGTTTATGAAACTAACTTTCTATGCTGTTAATTTTTTACACTAATAATAACTATATATGAGGAAAGAGATCTTTAAAAAACCAGCTCCAGGATATGAACAATGTGGTTATAAAATGACTAACGTACCTGACTTCATTCTCTTCTACTACAACTATTTTAAAACACGATTTTGGATATTCTCTATGTTTAGAAACTGCAGCCATATTTGTCTATACGCCTGTCTTAATATTGTCAAATAAGAGTTTCGGTCATTCTAATTAATTCAGTATATTAATAATTTTGTACCGAAATGGCGTTTTCGGTACGTAAGATTACGTAAGGCTACGTAATACTGCGCAACCACTACGTCATCGTGCCTTCATTTCTTCAGTGATCTTAGTGAACAGTGCCAAATTCTCTACTACATACCCCCCTTTTCTTTATGCGCCGTGAGCTATTGCGCATCCTCCCCTCTGATAAGTAATCCTCAAATAAGCTGTGCTCATGAACATCAGGGTCATCATCTGTATAGGATTCGGCGAGTCAAGTCGATATAGCTCGAAGGAGCTCGTTTGGTTAATGGGTCCCTTAGGCCAGGATAGAGCCACAAAGACCGTGTACCCTAGCCCTTGGTAGGACTGGTGTGAGTGGAAGACTGTGCGTATGCTTATTATCATTATGACTATAGAGTTTTGTTTAGATGACCAATAAGGTTACTATTTCTTTCTTAATTTATTTTTCAATGTCAAGAAAACTATATTTTATTATTTGTATGTTATATCTGAGTTTTTGACTCTTATTAAATATAAGCTATATATTTTAGTTAACTTCTGTTTATTGATTGAGTAGCTAGTCATGTCAGATATTGATATAAAGTTCCAAAGCTTTCTCAAGCGAATCTAATCTCCTCTTTCCTTGAGACTTCCACGACTGTAATACTGTGTAGCTTACAATTTATTAAGGAAAGGTGAATTAATCTATGGGCCCGGGCAAAGGTATGTTGATTTAAGCATTGTATATTTTTAAACTCAAGGTAATTATCAACAAGATTGGTACGATCCAGCACGAGTGGTGCGGTGCAAATAATGGTAGCAGAAAGTGGTTCGGTTGCAATTTATTTTCTGTTTCTCTGCAGTGGATACCATCCCATTGTGGCATTACAGGGAACGAAATGGCAGATTTGCTGGCCAAGAAAGGAACCCACATCCTTCAGACATCACCGAACATTATATCGTACTCTAGAGCAACTATGAACATCCGCTTCAGAGTGAGAAAAACCTTCAGAACCTTCCTAGAGCTCCAAATGACTGACACATCTTGGAAAGCATCCATCCAAACTACACTGCCAGATTGGACCAGAAGAGTAGCCGTTGTATCATCCGTACTGCAACAGGACACGACTGCCTAGGTAAACACCTTCATCGCCTCGGTCTTCTACCAACTTAACAATGTAACCTCTGAAACACTATGGAAGATATGGATGCTGATCACATCCGAACTTGCCCAACCCTAACAACCAGCAGTTTCGTGGACAGATACTGGGAAGCCAGGTAAAGATGACGAACATTTTATAATCTTTTTTGTTATTGTTTGTTTTCCTCAATCATTATTGGTTAATGAAAAAATTCAAAAGCTACTGCTTTTAAATAAATAAATAATTTATTTTCTAGTTTATTTTTAGTTATTTTTCTTCATTGGCAACTTTTATAAGATTCATGATATGTTCCGTTGAGGTACTATTCAAAATTAAAGTATAAAGTTATGAAATATTTACCTACAAGGTCCGTCTCCTCAACTTTATTAGTTATTTATCTGTAGCGCTTTTGGGGCTAGTCCCATCTTCAGCAGAATTCAAAACTGGTGTTTACACGTACTGGTAAGGCAGTCAACAACAACGACCATATAATAAATGAAAACGAACCCAGTACGTGTAAACACCAGTTTTGAATCCTGCTGATGATGGGACTAATCTCGAAAGCGCTACAGATAAATAACTAATAAAGTTGAGGAGACGGACCTTGTAGGTAAATATTTCATAATTTTATACTTTAATTTCTTCATTTGGTATTTTTGTGTATCCCATACTATCCGGACTTTATAGCGACATAATATCTTGGGAGAGAATTTTGAAACTGTTGATCACTTACCATATTGACCTCCCCGGATGAGGGATCAGTTCAATGCCGGGACCACGTCTAAGAAAATACGATCATTTAAGACGAATACACATCATTCACAGATACATTCATACTAGTAATATCCATGATAAAATTCCGTTGAGGTATTAAGTCTCAAGAATTCATTTTTAAAATAAAATTATAAAATAAGTCACCTTGCAGGTCCGTCTCTTCAACTTAAGATGTTTTAATGTTCTGTAGGCCTTTCGGGACTAGTCCCAACATCAGTAGAATGAACTATGTCTGTATTTGTAGACCCTCGTTGAAACACTGACTTCAACAAGGGTCAACAAATGCAGATATACTTCATTCTGCTGATGATGGGACTAGTCCCGAAAGGCCTACAGAACATTAAAAATTCTTAAGTTAAGGAGACGAACCTGCAAGATGACTATTTTATAATTTTATTTAAAAATTGTATTATTTATGCATTCATACTAACAAGAGGATGTTTGTGATGGTCAAATGGTGTTCTGGAACTATTTGAGCTTTAACGTATTTCGACATTTGTCTTACAGGTGAGGAAACCCCCCCCCCAAAAAAAAACTCATCCAAGAATGTTTTCCCCATTTGGGGATCGAATCCCAGACCACTGAATGAGGCAACTATGTTATTCAGATACTACAGCGGTAGTTTTGGGATAACGGTTTTGCCGCCGACGCAGAGGGACAGGGTTCGATCTTTAGTCGGGAAAAATTTAATGGGTGAGGTTTTTTGGGGTTTTTCTTATTCCGCAAGACAATTGTCTCACAGAGTAAAAAGCCATTTGGAACAAGCAGATTACATGGAAATGTAGAGGGGGCTTTGTGATTGAGGCAAGAAAAAAGACTTCGGTGTGAAGTAATACAACATTGATTGACATATATGCTTACTGTACCTATCTAGCTGTGCGTATAGAACAAGAAATACAAACATTATCCAACATTGATTGATATATATTATTGCTGTGTCTATATAGTTGATCGTACTTTTTTGTCAAAAACCATCAGGTTGTCTTTCATGACATTTCTGGCTTTATTTCTCTGGCATTGGCGGAATTGTAATCCATTTCTTAGGTTAGATCGCCTGGAAGGCGGAGTTACATTACCCCGATGATATGATGGATGATAACACAGCTCTAAAAAAAGATTTTTTTGTTGTTGCCCTGGGTATCTCAGCGAATTTCTATGTTTTCAAGTGCAGAGTTTACGAATATACTCATGAAAGTGCTGAATGTGCTCTAGTTTTTTTAATGATTTTTGTGTATCTTATATCTTAAACAGTAAACGGCTTGTCACATAAATGTTTTCAGTCATTATTTGATTTCTGCGCGCATACAAACATCAAGTGATCCCCACTCTCGCACCCCTCACTCCGCACATCGGCCATGATCTCAGTTACTTGACAAAATTAAAGTACTCACGACGTGCATCTGGATGTGATAAAACAATTCGTCAAAGCGTTGGACAAGGAAGGAGAATGTTTAAAATACATCTGTAGAACATTTCCTAAGCTCAGTATGGAAAAGTTAAAAGGCGGAATATTTGATGGTCCTCAAATTCGGCAATTGATGAAAGATGCAAATTTTATCAAAATTATGACTTCCGAAAAGTGAAGCTTGGAAGGGTTTTGTATTGATAGTAGAACATTTCCTAGGTAAACTATAAAGCACCAAATTATAAAAAAATTGTGCAAAACATGTTGACAAGATTTAAGATTCTGGGAGCAGACATGAGTATAAAGTTACACTTTCTCCACAGTACTTTGGATAGATTTCTGGATAATTTAGGAAATTATAGTGACAAACAGGGAGAGCGCTTTCACCAGGATATAAAGTAATGGAGGAAAGGGATCAGGGTAGATGGCACCGTCACATGATGGCAGATTACTGCTGGTCTTTAAAAAGAGATTATCCCCATAAAAATTATAGAAGAGAATCTTATAAAAGGCGTTTCACTGAAGTATAACACGGGTTTTCGACATTTTTCTTTCTATTTACGTCGTTGTATACAAAGGTTTCAAAGAAACAATTGTCATTATAAATATATGTTATATTTTTTCATATTTTCTGATTTTTGTAGTATAAAATGAAAATAAAGATTTAAAAAAACAGAAAAAAATCTTCCAAAAACGTTGATAGTTTCATGAATTTTGAGCATAAATATCAAGGGGCAATAAAACCACTGTTGATCAATATAAGGAAGCGGCAGGAGAGTTATTAACCTAAATTTCACCTAAATTCCAGACCATGGGCAACCACAGGAACAATTTCCTCCTAAGAAGAAAATGAAAGCAGTCCAACATTGATTGATTTACATTATTGCTGTGCCTATCTAGTTGTACGTATAGAACAAAAGAAATACAAACGTGTGCCGATTCTCAAGAGCTCCTCATATTTTTAGAGGAGCTATGTTGAGGGTTGTTTGAATCCCTAATAGAAATGGACAGCCAATTGGAAGTATTGATGCTTCACTTATGCCGTGTGACACGTTGACAGCTGAGAAATCAAAAGCGAATCTTGGCTATGGTGATGGTGTGGTCTAGATAGAGAAAGGAGATAGAATTCGATCCTACTACAAATCTTGGTGTAGGAGCATCGGAGCGTGTGATGTTACGTGGAAGGAAGAGAAGATTTTATATTACATGCCTCTTGTGACCTCCAGAAAAGGACAGAGGGGACGGAATAAACCTGGAATCTCTCCCATTGGACTCCAGCAATATCCAGAGTTATCTGAAATCAATTGAGTATATCGCATTCCCTTTCCACTTGTGCACCAAGACCTCGCCGCAAAGTTGATTTGTGTTGCAATCGTCAACCAGCGAGATACTGAATGGAGTTCATCCTGGTAGCAATAGCAAGCATATCACTCACTGAGGAGACAAAACTTGCCATCTTCACGTGTATTTCTTCTTCAATTAAGTAGAAGATTTAGTTATCTACAGTATGAACGTGTAGAGTTAATAATAAGGAATAAAGTTATATTTTTCACCGTGTTATTACTAAATAAAATAATATAACATAAACATACGTTATCATTATCGAATGCGCACGTACGCACATTATAGTATATATATATATATATATATATATATATCCCTGGCATTTATTTTTTCTTATCATACCATATTAAGCTTGCATTGCTCAATGTTAAACATTTAATTATAACATCGATAAAGCGTCACTGCTATAAAGTAAAATAAATATTCTCTTTAATTTGCTTACTTGATATACTCAGCTATTAGATGGCAGTGAAGACAGTGTTCTCGCGACATCTAGTAATAATGGAGAGTATAATACATATATAAGAAAAATAAGTGTTTGAATTGGATTCGCCTGGTAGTGTAATGGATATCACGCTGAGGTACAGACTCAGAGATCCGGGTTCGAATCCCGTCCAGGCATTTATTTTTCTTATCATACCATATATATATACCAGGGAAATGAAAATAATTTTAAGTACACCTTATTCTTGGTCTACCAACTGGGCGTTTTCCCTCTGGTTTTCCTACAAGAAGCTTCCATGCACGTCTTTCTTTCCCCACTCGTGCCACATGCCCTGCCCATCGCAGTCCACGAGACTTAACTGTTCTCATTATATCTGGCCTCCTATAAAGACCATGTAATTCACTGTTATGCAAGTCTTCTCCATTCATCTGTCTGTTCATCTCTCTTTGGTCCAAAAATTTTCCTAAGAACTTTATTCTCAGATACTCGTAATCTTTCCTCCCTTAAAGTAAGAGTCCATGTCCCGCATCCATATAATATAACTGGTACAATAATAGTTTTATATGTTTTCAGTTTAACGTTTTTTGAAATGAGTTGGGAAGTCAAAAGTCGCTGTAATGGATAATAGCACGCATTTCCAGAATTGAGCCTATGTTTAATTCCCTTGTTCATCTCATTCCTATTTGTGATTATTGTTCCTAGGTATTTGAATTCAGCCACTTACTCAAAATTTCCCTTATTTGTCATAAGCAGTCCATTTGCATTATATAATTTATTTTTATGCGTGATCATATATTTTGTTTTATTGGTATTTACTTCCAGTCCCAATTTCTTAGTGTTACTCAGTAGTGTATGCGTGTTAGTCTTAATTGAATGGAAATCCAGTTATTCTATACATACTGTTCAGCCAGGACATCGCATGTTGGATATTGACAAAACCCTAACAATACTGCAGAAAGAGCGCAACCCAGTATAAATAAACGCACTAGAAGAAATTGAGATTTTAAAGGAAACCAACAACATTGGTATTTCTAAATGAGAACACGCCCTGTGCATTCAACCCTCTGTACAAAATTATCACAAGTATATGGTACCTGTATTGAATTCAGGATCAGTAACTCCTGTTCCTCCTGCTGATGATGTGACTAGTCCCGAAAGGCCTACAATGAATTAACATTTTACAAAGTTGAGGAGACGTAGCTACAAGATAATTTTATAACTTTTATTTTCGTAATTGAACGTCAAGCTTAAATTAGAGACTCTGAGTGAAATTTAATAGGTCCTTCCCATCAAAGTAATACCTTTGTTGCTTATTAGGTATCAATTAAAGGCGATGAGGTAACCATTAACTTGTCACCCACTGACATATGTAGGAAAATAAGCGTAACTAAGTTATCTTGTTTAAGTAACTCCGCAAGGGAGTACCCTGCTCCCACATGAGTATTTAGGTGTATAGACAGACGTAATACTACTATTACTATTACATAATGGGCCGTAATATTTATTATTATTGTTTAATCAGAGAAGAACTACCGATATGCATTATAGGGCCTGTAGATGAGCGTCGAGACAATATTTGCGGATTCTTTACAACATGTGATGCGAAAGTTTTTCTAAGTTCCAATCATACTCCATGCGCATGCGTCATCAAACGCGAAGAGGTTTATACTATGGAATCACGGGATGCAGCCAACATATTCATGATATTTAGCGAACCAAAAAGCTAACCTAACACAATTTAAGTACTCTAACCTGTGAAAGACAGCCTAAAAACTGACCTAATGCAATTTAAGATTTCTAACCTGTGATAGAAAGCAACGCCAAAAATAAATAGTAAGTTCTGACATTCTGAAGTATATGTGTACATTTAATTAGTATAAACTCTATATTGGTTGCACTGGAACACGACTTTGTTTTTGCTTAGAATATTCGTTAAAATCAATATAGCTGCCATGTCTTCATGTATGTAGTTAAATATCGCAGAAAAAATATATTGAAATAATCGTTAGAAAAATGTAAAAATCATTGTAAATGGTGAGAAATAATTTGAAAAATGGAACCCTAAGAATAAAATTTGACAGGAGTTTATGAATGAATTAAAAAAACTTCGCGTCACATGTTGTAAAGAATAGCCCAATATTTAAACCAAATTTAGGTGGATATGAATTCAGTTTTATATAAAATGATTATAAGGACGCGACGGCAGTTATCGATTTCTTGTGGCAGGGAATTCCAGTTAAGGAAAATTGAGATATTACATTGTAGAGAGACGTGATGTCCTGTGTTGAGGTATATTACGCAATATATTGTAATGCACGTGCTATGTTTAAATTGGTGGCTGGAGGACAAATACTAGAAACGAGAATTAAGTCGATTATCTAATATATAAAAATTAATATTTGTTTGTTTGTTCGTACTTTATGCGCGGCCATACCGTTGATCCGATTATGATTGGGCTTTTTGCAAAATGTTCAAGAGATTCCCGGGATGAACATTAGGCTATACTCAACGATACTCAACTCCTACACCCTTAAAAATCGCCCTTTGTAGTGGAAAACGTGAAAAAAGTAGCTCTTTGGACGCATAAATTGCTTACGCTGCCTAAACCATAACAAATACATCAAATTAATGTACACAGAATTGAATATCTCAAAAAGCTCTACAAAAAAGTCCGCGACAGCATATGTTTATCTCTTACGGATAACTCACAATAACTATTTTTGTCTTTCATTGATGCCAGGAAGACCGAGACAAGTACGTAGATTCCTGTGCAAGTATAGCAGCACATGGCGGGTAATCTTTTACGAATAACGCACAGTAACGAATTTTGTCTTTTAGCTCATTTATTCCAAGAAGATGGAGATAAGTAGATTCCCGGGCAACGCCTGTAATCTGCACGGGAATCTTAAAATAATTACGATATACATTTATAATTATTTTCATTTTACTTATTCAACTAATCATAAGAAGTACATTCATTTTTGTCTTTCAGCTCATTTATGCCATGAAGATCGGGATGAGTAGATTCCCGGACAACGCCGGGTAAACAGCACTGGGTATCTAAAAATAATTAGGAAATACATTTTTCCTTTTACTTATTTAACTAAACATAAAACACATTAATTTGCATTTATTTAGGCGTAGGCTCGCACGCCAAGTATTAGCTAGTATAATATAAAAAAATATTTCAAATAAGTTTGGATCTGATGGTTATCATGGTCACCCCTGGTTCCGAGATTCATGGATTTAAACCAGCCGGTGTCGAAGAATTTTTCTTCTTCTTCGGCTTTCCCCCACTTATAGGTTTGCCGTCTTCAGTTTCCATTTATTTCTATCATTCCAATCTCCTTCTTCTAAATTCCTATAATCCATTTTGTTCTGACATAGGTTTTTCATTCTCATCTTGGTCTGCCACGTATATTTCTTCCAGGGGGTGACCATTGGTATATATTTTTTGATCATCTTTCATTTTCCATTCTTTGTACATGACCATACCATTTAAGAGTTTGATCTTCAATCCTCTTAACAACAGACGTGGTGACATTCATTTCTCTCCAAAGGAATTCATTTCTTATTTTTATCCTGTCTTGTTTTTTTAAGGCTTCTTCTAAGATAAATAAGTTCAACTGTTCTAATTTTATTCTTCTGTAATTCCGTCAAAGACCAAGTTTCACTTCCATATGACAAAATATTCTGTATTATGCTCTTACAAATTTTCATTTTAGTTTCTTTTGTAACATTTTTGTTCCAAATTATTCCATGTAATATCTTAGTTGTATTTTTAACAATGCAATTTTATTTTCTACATCTCTTTCACATATACCTAAACTTGTAATTATTGACCCAAGATATTAAAAAAATTCACAATTTTTATTTTCCTGTTTGGAGTATGAGGTCAGCCACATCCTTTCCCAAACATATATATTCTGCTGTTTTCTGTAAATTTATATTCAGTCCCAATTTTGTATATTCTTCCATTATTTTTTTATCATATATCTTATATCAACTTCATCCCCTGCAAAAAATATCTGATCATCTGCAAACAATAATGAATGTAGTATTTTCCACTTATACCGTAAGAATACCCACGAAGGATCTTTATGACAGTAAAAGTCATGACCATGGGTATAGTTTATTTTCGGACAGAAAGTAAAGCCATGGGTTCGTATTTTAGATTTCGTCATACAATTCATAATTTATAAGTACTGTATGTGCCGTTTCGGTAGACGCGTGGGTAGCGCGCGTAGCTGTCCCGACTTGGATTCCAAGTTGGTTCCGGAGGAGAATTAGTGGTGGGCCTTACCGAGATTTTTCGGGTTTTTTATCGGGGTTCTCCCTTTTCCCGAATTTCATCCCACCAACACTATCCCATATCACGTCTCTTGGTTTATTCATTCAGCTCCGTGGTGCAAGTGGTTAGACGCTCGCCTCTCACCGCTGGTGTCCCAAGATCGAGTTTCGGCCACTCCATGTGGGTTTCGTAATGGACGAAACGGAACTTCGGCAGGTTTTTGTCGGGGTTTCTCCCGTTTTCCCCTGCCACAAATTTCATTCCATCATTTCTCCATACTCACCTCACGTATTTCATTCATCCGCCCCTGTGACAATGCGTCAGGAATGGTCGGCTGGAACTCTTGTCGTTCACAGACCTCTATAAATATAGGGGCTTCATCTCATCTCATTCCTCGATCCGACCCTCAGTTGGATTTGAGTTGAGGATATTTATATTTAATTAATTTTATGTCACCCTTCACTTCTACTCATTTAGAATAAATAGCCTGGTCTGGCAAACGATAGGTTTTTAAAATATGTAGGTGTGTTGATCCAGGGGGAAACATTCATGTATTACTCAGCAACGTTAATTTTCAATGCGGAAAAACTGGGAACTAAAATAATGTGGTAAGGGTAAGTAGGGGTTGGAGGTAGTAGACCCTTGTCTCAGGTTGCAGTGACAATGTTTATTATCCGTCAGTCGTGTATAGTCAATTGTTAGTGACAATGTAAATTGCGGAAGTTAGACCCTATATTCACAGTATATACACATTTAATTCTGCCAGGCAGTTGTTGGAAGTCAGTGCTGATTTTTCTGTACGTCACGTTATCCAGAAACCCGGTAGGCATACAACCTCCGATTATATTTCATAAAATTCATCTCCTATTTCAAGTAGGTCTACCACTATATTTTGCCAGTGATTATACCACTTGCCCAGTCATTCGCTTGTACCAACGGTGGAAGAAGACACTTTTCCCCCCTTCAACACTAGCGCCATTACTTTCCGTCACCCGCTAAAAAGTTAATGCGGTCGAGTAATACTTACTCAAGACTCTGAGCCTATGTGACAACTTAAGGTACAATAGGGCTAAAGTGAGGGTTGTAGCCCCTTCTCGAGGTCTTGGGCCAGCGTGAAAATGGCGATACGAGTTCGTGTGTGAATACTTGATGTTCTGAAACAGTAACACTATAATACACTACATAACAACGTATCATAAACGAATCATAAATATAACTATATGTTTGATCGCGTTGTGTGATGAAAATATTACCATTACAGGAAATATGAAATTACCGTTGGGAAAGGCATTTATTCAAATTGCAACAATGGAATAAAACAAAACAGTGTAGAACTTACGTCATTAGTCAAAATGGCGTTAAATATACAACAGAAAATTACAATTGCTGCATGGGCAATAACGTATGCTAATGATCGTGAGGTCGCATGGCGGGCGAAACGTGAGTTTAACGTAGCATTGCGGCCGTCGAATGTGGACAAGTGGAGCAAACGACTGCTGGAAACGGGAAGGATGCAGAAAACCAAACCTCCTGGAAGGCCTCGCATTAGGACGGATGCAGAAATAACGAAGAGAATTGTGGAGACGTTCGACGCTAGCACACAAAAATCAACCCGCCAACTGCGCGTGAGCAGTGATTTGTTTTGTTTTGTTCTATTGTTGTAATTTGAAGAATTCCCTTTCCAATGATAACATCATTATTTCCTTTAATAATATTATTTTGCCACAAAAGGCGATCAAACGTATAACCATATTTCTGAATCACTATATATATTTAATTTCCATTCTTTCGTAACGAACAACGAACGATGTGTAAAACAATAAATATACACAAAACCGTTGCGTTACGGACATTGATAAACTTAGCTAAGGATTGGTTCTAATCTAATATAATGTAAAGTACTGTTGTAGTTTATTATATTTAATTTTAGAATGGCTAAATATTATTAATATTACCTCTAGTACTCGTATAAGACATTTGCCTATGTAGTGGATGGATGATTTACTGAGTTCTTTTGTACTGGAAACATCCGTACAATCCTAATTTTCTTCTTCTTCTTACAAGGATTAAACCTCGTTGATTCGTTCCGGCATCAAGTATCATAGCTGGTCGTCCCCGATCTCTTGTTCCTCTTTTCGGTTGATAGTTCAGACTTTTCCAAGGCAATCTGTTGGTATCCATTCTGCAGACATGTTCATACCATCTTGTTCTATACTCTTCTATTTTATTTGTCAGACTGAATTTTTGTAGTTATTTGCCAACATCTTCACTTCCTTTTTTATTCATTAAAGCATATCCTGCCACAAATCGTAAATATTTCATTTCTATGGCATCTATTATTTTAATTGTCTAGTTTAGAACCATAAGTAACTGGAAATCAAATATGCTCAATTCATTATATGGAAATGGACAATTAATGAAAAATGGGGAAATTATGAAGAAGCTGCTGAATTCAAATATCTAGGAACTATAATTACAAACATGAATGAGGTATAGAAAAAAAGTTAAACATAGGCTGAATTCTGGAAATACATGCTATTACGCATTACGAGACTCTGTAACATTAGCAATTCCTAGAATTACTAATTTGGTTATTATTTGGGACCACAAATAAGCTTTTGTTATGCGGTGGTTAACGGTAACTCAAGGGTTGACAGGTATATGTATTTGGGACCACACAATAAGCTTTTGTTATGTAGTGGTTAACGGTAACTCAAGGGTTGGCAGGTATATGTACCTGGCTAAGTGAAACAAATGTTTATTACAATAGTGTAAATTTGATTGACGTGTTGACAATACATTTTGTAAAAGGAATAATTGAGACAATTTAAAACGTCCTTGGAAAATTAATATAAAAGGCCAAGAAATTTTATTGTTAACACAGTGTGTGGTCTGGTGGCCCATACGACACAGTGTGGTTAGTCGCTCTAATACGAACATAATGTGTGGCCTGTTGCTGGTGGCCCATACGAGTACATAGAGTGTGGCCAGTGGCTACCTTACGAAAACAGAGTGGGCTAGTTTATCATATTACGAGTATTCGGAGGAGTCTGTTACTCCTATATTATTACCTAAAGTGTGAATCAATCGATCATACGTAAATATCCTAGGAAGTCTAGATTTGTTCAAGTAGCCTTCAAGACAATATTAATTCATTATGTACTGTGTTGTTCATTAGAGGTTAACAGAATAAACCCGTTTTAATTAATTACTCAACTAATTGTTACTGATCATCGAATTCCTTGTCCGTCACATCGGCAGAACCCAGAAAGAAGCTTAATCTAAAACAAACCCTTTAGAGACACTCGTGCTTCTTCCGGCTTCAACTCCTGTCACCCCAACTTCTCTAAAAAAAGTTGAACTGAAAACATATAAAACTATTAATCTCCCAATTATATTATATGTATGCCAAACATGGACTCTTACTTTAAGGGAGGACAAAATATGACGAGTATTTGAGAATATAGTTCTTTGGAACATTTTTAGATCAAACAATGACGAATAGACAGGTGAATGGAGAAGCTAAAAAACAAGCTACAAGATTGTTATGGGAAGCCAGATGTAAGAAGAACAGTTAAGTCCACATAGACCGCGACGCGCAGGACACATGGCTCGAATGGGGAATGAAAGTGAGACATGAAAATTGCTTGCAGGGAAACCAGAGGGAAAGTGCTCAGTAAGTAAGGCAAAAATGAGGTGGAGAATAACATTAACAATGATTTGAATGAGGTAAATTATACAGGGGATAATTGCAAAACATTTCGCAGTATAGGGATGTATGGATAGCTTATGTTCGGAAGGCCCTGAATCTGCGAGTTCGATAGTTCTAGTTAGTTAGTTAATTCAAGTATTATCACTTCAACATGTGAATTAACATTTTCAAACTCAAATTTCTCTTCCAGTTTAAGAAAAACTAGTTATATATCTCCAGTAAATTGGTTCATGATCAAGAGATTTTTTATCTCTTGTAATTTTTAAATATTAGGGATTTTTGAGCCTCTAAGGGTCGTTTTTCCACGAACGAAAGTGAAACACTTTAGTCTGACTACTTCTGAAAGTAAACATATTCTTAAAAATAGACCCAATAATAAAGTGGTACTGGTGTGTAATAATTTGTTTATCGAGAAAAATGAAAATTTGAACCATACCCATTACAAAGGCCAATGTTATCGAAAGGGTTAAATAAAAAGTATCTGACACATACGATAATTTTTAACTATTTGTTTTTACTATCATCTTATAATGTATAATAGACAAAATTTACTAATTTTCCTTGGTTATATCCATCCATAGTAATTCTGCCCGAAGGGGCAGGTCCTTTACTGCAATCATAGCATTTTCATGCTATGCTTGCAGCTTTAATAGGGAATTGTAGATGTGGTAGCTTCCCGTTGCTTTCCACACCGGTGAAGGATGATAATGATGGCCATATTATTTCGGGGACCGTTTGGGCCTTAAAGTTTTCCTGAAATTTGTCTTACAGGCGAGGAAAAACCCCGATAAAAATCTCACCCAGAAAACGCCCCGACCGGGGATCGAACCGGGGCCCGCTGCGTGACAAGGCAGCATGCTACCACGATACCACAGCGGTGGACTTGTTTATATAACATTATGTACATTATGTGTGATTGAATTCAGAAAATGACGTTTCCTTTTCAAATGACGTAATTAATCCAAACCTGCAAAGAATTATATTTGATCTACTCGTATTAGTGTACTAAACTGCACAATTGGTTCATTGTTTCCAGCAACAAAAGCGAACTCTATATGCGTGTAAAACAGGAAATACGAAAAAAAAAACAGGATTTGAAACAATAAAAGTCACACCTTGATTAAAAATTAAAACTAGATGATTTATGATGTTACGTATATTTGTTCATGTCTAATAAATTTAATGCAGGTCTGCGGATCCCCAATATATTTTATAAACTT